>CM018691.1:39669913-40310798 GCA_009363875.1 Mikania micrantha | reverse complement strand
ATTATTTTCTTGTACTTTCACTTATGTACATATATGTTGTGTAGAAACGAATATTTCGAGTAACATCATAATATCTTTATTAATCATAAATGTTTATTACAAAATTCATAAATGTTACAATAGTAGCCTAAACAGGTGTTTAGAAAAATATTGGAATAATGCTTGGTTGGGGATGAGATTCTAAAAGTGAAAAGCATGTAAGTTTGCATCGGTAACCCAACATCCTCCCCATTTCCGTGAGCGTTAAAACTTCTTTTGATCATGTTGTTTGAAAATTTATGAGTGACACCAAAGTTTTTATCTAATTAGAAATTCTGTTGCATACTTGTTGAAAGCGCATGCCATAACTCGCACAAAAAGGATAGAGGCATTTAGTAATACACCTTAGGAATTATTAGCTTTTTAATTTCTAGATCTTACCTTCTGTTATCATTAGACACAAATTTGAGCTTATCCTGTTCCTTGTTAAACCCAATTATGTTTAACCATTTATCCTATTAGACTTTTGATTTTAAACCCTTAGTGGTACAATCCAAGTAAGGTAGTGAGTTGTGAGTCGGTTTGTAGTTATATGAAAAAAAATGAAAAAAAAGAAAGAAAAAAAAGAAAAATATCAGGTCAAAATGACCATGATTGAAAGCAAGAAAAAGAGTCAATGTAATAAAAGGATGATGTTCATCCGCGTGTTCAATAAAATTGGATTGTCGCTACCACTTTCGTCTCATTCAAAATTCCTTATCCATATCTTTAGCCTAACATCATAACCCGTTCAAGACCTCTTGATTTGTGTGTTGTTATGTGTGAGTCGTTGGATATTTGATTGCAATACAATCTTATGATAATGGTAATTCACCTTTGGTTGAGTGTACAAATATATACTAGCATATTGCTAGTTCAGAAACAACCTGAGAGGAGAGTCATTGTAAGGGGTGTATGCTTACACATGAATTACTTGAAGAATCTTGATCCTGATTAGGGGTTATTACATGTTTTGGACTTAATACAAGAGAAATCATTCTCTTTTCTTGTTTAGGTGTAAAACTATGTATGTTGTAAGTCTTGGGAATTTATTGTGATTAAGGACCTTAATTGAGAATTGGTGGGTCAATTCTGAGATGTATTTGATTATGATGATCCAAAAGTTCAGAAGTTTTCTTGAGGACAAGAAAGTGTGGGAATGTGATGTATGGGGTTGGGATGATGATTATGTTGTTTAATGCTTAAATTTATATATATTCAAGTGCGTAATTGGTTCAAATTAGATAACTATGAGATTTGGTTGTTTTGTAGGTTAAACGCACGGATTGGAAGCATTTTGGAAAGATAAAATATGATGAAGAATGAATGCATTTTGATATTAAATGATAGAGCATTGGAAGACAAGAAATTGAGCGTTTACGGGAAACGAAACGAACTTGAAACGCAAAAAGTTATGAAGAAAAACAAGTTTTTGGGGGTCTAGACGACGTAACCTACGGGCTTGGCCGTAACCTATGGCGGCTAGGGGCTGTTTTGACAGAACTTGTCTGGCATAACCTACGGGCTGGGCGTAGCTTACACCGGTCGCAAATTCTGCACGTTTAAGCCTCAAAAATTAGGGTTTTGGGGATCGCGACTGATTTCATTCGACTTGGGACGACTTTGGACGATCTTAGAAGCCAAAATTGAAGTTTTTCTAAATTCTAATCCATCCAATCAATCCATAATCATCCATGATGAAGATCCAATCATGTTTTGAAGATCGATTCGATGTCATGAGAGACTAATTCTTTCGTGGTTTCCTCCGGGTGAAGGATTCTTGTAGGTAGATGATTTGATTTAGTTTTCTCTTTTGTTTGGGACATTCAATCTAAGCATTCGATGCTTTTTGCTAGTTGTTTTGATTATTTGATTGTAAGCGATTGGATTTTATTTAAACATTGATCATTGCTTTTCAATTCCTGAGAGTTCTAGTAATTAGGATATATTGAGTTGTGTTTTGGTTTGATAAACTTCAATTGATGTTCAAGTGATAATCTTCCATTTTTTACAATCGAAGCAAATGGTCATTGTGTGTCACAATCAAGTAATTCATATGTTCATTCTATTTGGAATCCTAATTGAAAACTAAGTTAAATGTCTATCTTTCAATCCAAATCCCGGGGGAATCACCTTTTTCATAATTTTTTAAAAAACCAATTTTAGTTAATTGCAATTGTCTTTTCAAGTTTAATAAAAAACCTCTCAATTAATTTTAAATTTTGTTAATTAGTTAAGTAGTGATAAACAAACAAACACTTTCCACAATACTCCTCGTGGTTCAAAACCGGACTTACCCTATCTAATAAGGTAGCTGTAACTTGAGTTTTACTCTTATTTTTGACTGGCACTTCGACATCGGTCAGTAATTAAATTAAGTAGTACCCATCCGGAATGTTTACAAGGGGTATGTTGAAACTAAGGTTGTAAAATAAGTGAATGGTTTGCACATCATCGTACTTGAGGACAATGGGACAATGTATCTCAAGTGTGGGATGAGGGAAATGGAAAACTTCACAAATTTTGATAATTTTCAAAATATGTTGTTTTTGAGTAAACTTGATTGGACATGAAAACTTAATTTTCAATTCACTAATGAATACCTACCAGGCATAGATAGAGGTTCTTAGTCATCGTTGTCCCTTTAAGTTTCATGAGAGTGTTGCTGACAATGTTTTTTGAGAAACATGGAAGGGATGCCTAATCAAGAATTGCATGTTTATTAGGTAAGTGCATGTGATGTATGTCGGTAACCTGATTCCTCCATATATGTGTGATATTTTGAGCCTTAAGTGATCATATCTGTGAGATGAATTTCAGTTGTTGAGTGTGACTTGTAGGTTAGGAATGTGATAGAACTTGTGTGTTTTGGTACATGTTGAAACCATAAGTGAATAATTGCACAAAAATGATAAGGCATTAGGATTACACTAGTTTTTTCCCTTGACCCAGTTATAAAATATGTCTATTTCCCCTAGTTAACGAACTTTGAGCCTACGTTTTGTTTCTAAAAAGTTTCCTTTGTTCAACCCAATAGCCGAGCGTTAAGGTTAAATTTTTTGAAAAGTGTTAATAAGAATCCAAGTATTGAAAAAAAAAAACAGAAAAAGGAAAAAATCAAAAAGAGAGGTTCATGGTAGAATAAAAGACATTATGTTATAATTATACCAATGTCGTTGGTCTAAGTGTTTAGTTGGATTCTTCATCATATTAACCCAATAAATAACCTATACCCTTCCCATAGCCAAAGCCAAAAGCCCCAAAAGACCTTTTATTGGTGTGTTATTTAGTATAGTGGTGGATGCATGATTGACATACAAGCATATGTTCACAGGAATCAATACTTGGTCTTGAGTGACAAAGTTAATAGCACATCTTTTTTATCATTAGTGAAACTGAGAGGAGTGATTGATTGTGAGGGGTGCATAGCATGTGTGAAAGTCTTACAGCATGGTACAATTAATTATGCAAATCTTTATTTGAGAAGAAAATTGCACCATATGTTTTTCGGCTTGTCAATATTGATTGTGTCAGTCTATAGGACGAATATGACTTTGAACCTTGATCTATAAATGTGTAAAGTGTTTGGAGGTGTGTTAAGAAACTATATTGTGTTAAGAAGGTTTGCTTGAGGACAAGCAAACGTGAAGTGTGGGGATGTGATAACAAGGGTTCGAATGGGTAATTTAAATGTGTAATAGGATGTTCTTGAGTGTTTTGATATGATTATTCATTCGAATAGAAGCTACCATGTGTTCATGTGGGTTTGAAGGTTAGATGAAGCAAAATGATGACTTTAGAAGGAATTTGGACAACCGGAGGAAGCAAGAACGAGCAATTTGGGATGCAAGAACATGAAGATGTGGAAGCCCAGGCCTTAACTTATGGTTTACAGGCCGTAGCTTATGGTCTAGGGCATGGGGGTGCTACACAGTAAATGGCACCGTAAACCCGAGGCTTATGGGCATAAATGGAGTTTTGGAATGCCTAGGTCGTAACTTACGCCAGCGTGGCTGTAGCTTACGGCGGGGACTTGATCAGCACACCAGAAATTGCGTTTTTTGAGGTATTTAAGCCCCTGGTTAACCCTAGTCGGGGGAATCACTTGGAAACAAAAATTTGAAATATCTAGGAGCATTTTGTTGCATTGCTAAGCCTCCAATCATCAATCCAATCCAAGGAATCAAGATCTAATCATGCAATTCATCAAGAACATTGAAGATTCAACCATGGGCTAATCACGTCGTGATCGTCTCCGGATGAATAATTAGGTTTGATAGCTAGGTTTTCTTTTGAATTGTTAAACATTGGTACTGGATTAGTTTTTCATTGATTTACTTTTCTATTATTGCTTAATTGTAAAAACCATAACGATCTATAGTTTATTTTGCAATTTCAATTTCAAGTTTGTTACTCTTTATTCATTCATGGTTTGAGTGGATTGGTAATTGCTAGAATTGGGTTTTCAAAGCTCTAATAATCATTGGTTTTGTGAAATCAATAATCAACCAAATCAACAACATCGGTCTAGCTCCGGTTGTCAATAAGGTCATTAATTGGTTTTCAAATCGTAGGTGTGGATCAATTCAAGCATAAGCTATATTTATGTGGTTTCCAATTGACATTTCAAAGTATACCTAGCTATTTGATTAACTTGAAATCCGTAGTGATCGCCTTTTTCTTTATTGTTAATTTGCAAATCTTTTAAGTAAGTGTTTTAAGTTTATAAAGTAGTTTTTGTTTGCTTCTCAAAATCCAACATTTCAAAGTTTCAATTTTATTGTAATTAGTTAAGTAAATTGTGTATGAAAGTAGTTTCTACTTGGCTTCTCGTGGATCGATACACGACTTCCCTATCTAATTGGGTAGTAGGACTTGAGTTTAAAATTCTCATTTTTGATTGGTACTTCGATACCGATCAGTAACATGAGTGTCGTTCATGTCATTTGGTTTGCTTACCGTTAAGCTAAAACCAACAACTAACTTTGTATATTTTAGTCTATGTGACATTTCTCCTTTTATAATTTAAACATAACCAAATCTTGGTTAATACATGTCTAACAAATGCATAATGTCTTTAAATCATATGACGAAAGATGAGGTCAAACGGTCAAAAGTTAAAGTCAAGTCTGAAATACTGACAAATGTTACATCAAACTAACTCGGTTTCAGATCGTACCAGAACCCGATTGAAAAAAGAAGAAAAAAACTAGATTTGTTCACCTCCCTACAACTCTTGGTCTAACATCATCACCATGAACACCAACATGTCAACATTCAACACCAACCCTGGCCCAATCCCACAATTCCTAAATGAGTATAACAAAAAAAGTAAATAGTGAGGCATTGAAGGCAAGTGACAGATTTAGAAGTTTCAAAAATTCTCACTTTCTATTAACTTTTAGTGACTGAATCTGGATTTGTTTGATGCAGGTTGTTGCTCATTTATCTTCAGCTTAACCTGGTTACTATGGCTCACGAAGGCCCTGAAAAAAGCTGTCAGAATTGATCCTCGATATCCCAAGGTTATGTCTTTTACCATTATGATTTTCATGAAACTTTCTATAAAGTAGGAGATGATATTGACTTATTTTCCTAGATATGGTGTAGGCCTTTTTGTAAAACAGATAATATGCTATTACTTATGACTTTTTTATTAATAACGGCAACAATCGTTTCATTAGTGAAGACACCTCTTTGTGGCTTTTTTCTACTCATTATCGACAAAGCTTTTGTGGTGACCTTTTAGAGACGATTGTTGGATCGATTCCTTTGGTTTAGATTTAAACATGAACACGAAAACAGTAATGAAATAGAGATTAGATGAAACCTGTGAATCCAGTGAACGTGTTGTTGATTCCAGACATGATTCCTGATAGATGACGATCCGCTCGGGTTCCCGTTTAGGGTGTACGGTGAGGATGGAGATGAGTAGAGAGGCTCGGTTATGGGGCTCACCATTTCTCTTAGAGAATGAGGAGAATCGTGTGTTATGATGTTAATGATGAGTAACCTTGATTAGGAGCCTTAAGTCTCTTTTATATACACCCAAGGGGAAACCCTAATTAGGATAAATAAGGATAATTACGTCCATCAAATAATTATCTATCTGTTAGGGGTATTTAGGTATTGATCTATTTAATTAAATAATCATAAGGGCCACATTTAATTATTTAGTCTAACATTCTCCCACTTGGCCAAGTGATTATTTATTATGAGCATTAAATAAATCTGCAGATTGATAATACTCATTTTAGTTCTAAATTGTAATCATAGCAGAGAAATACAGTCATTGAATCAGTTATTCAATTCAAGATCCCCATTAATCATACTACAATACAAATTTAAAACTTAAGTTAGGATAAATTAACGAGTAAACCCTTTAACGAATGATTTGTGTTATTAGTGTCTATATGTCATTAGGCATGCGTAATCATATATTTAGAGACAAACAAATCAAATAAGTGATGAAATCATTCAAATACTAGTGTCTATATGTCATTAGGCATGCGTAAAAATAAGTGTCTATATGTCATTAGACCTTATGTCACACCCCCACCTCTCGTCACCTGAGATGATGTCATAAGTCTCATTCTATTGGTTGCGGAAGCATAGTGGTGATGTCTCAGAGAGATGAGGTGTGACTTACTTGAACCGATATCACAGCACACAGATTCACTTAAAATAAATATAATACAAAGGTTTCGTCAATACAACAGTATAACCACTTAGTTTATTACACAATCTAAACTCCTTAATTACATAAGGGTGATGTGCATCCTCACCGTGTTGTCACCGTTGACCTGCAAAAGTGTTAAGTTTAAAACGTCAGCACAAAGCTGGTGAGTTCGACAGTTTATTTAAACAATATGATATGATAAGTATGTTCTCAAAAAGTTCAATTCTGGATAACCATGGGACCCGTATCTAGTTCCTTTCGGACAGTTGTTCGTTCACGAAGATACTACCCGTCGGTAAATATCTTAATGCCTCATTATCTTAATGTCTATCACTAACATTAAGAAGTTGTTATGGAAACAGGTACCAAACATTCACACCAGGGGAGATGCAATCCTCCCAGCAAATGGGTTGTCAGCCAATAGTACTGTCAATGGTTCTGTTCGGCCGCACATGGGTTCACTAGATACAGTTCACGAATGAGGACTTTTGATACTGTGATAGTGGTTACTAACGGCAAAAATCCCATGAAATCACACAAAAAGTCACATGAAATCACACAGATATCATTGATGCATATCATATGTTCAGAAAATGAATTGCAGAGTTACCCGATGTCCAAGACATTGCCTTAACAGAAAATTAAAACACACGCAACTGGTGCTATATATTGATGAGATTCTGCATTAGTTTATGTTTGATATGTTATTTATGTTTTAATTTGCTGATTAAATCGTTTTGAACGTCCAATGTCTAAGACATTGCCTTAACAGTCATCAACCCGATGTTTAGTATTTAATTACATATTTTAATGTAATATCATACAATGTATGATAATGTAGGAACCTATACTGATTCAGGTTCCTAATACTAAGTTGATGACTCACTTGATTAATCAGTATAATCTCAGATTAACCAAATAGTTAATGTTGTTGATTATAATGCTAAAGTAGTCTCTAGACAGTTTAATGGCTTAAGAGTGATTAATCCTTGTTATTGATTACCCAAATATCATGGAATATCACAATATAGTATCAGAATAGGTTTAATAACCATGTTTAACATACTGATCTGACTGTTATCAGAAACGTCAGATAATCGTTCCAATGAGTATGTTAATGATTGTGATTAGTTTGAAACACATGGCTTTCACGTTGCATGTCAAAGATTAATCAAACTAATCATCTACATTTTCATAATCAAATGGCTTAAACCATTATAACCATTGTTATGATTCCATGCAAACCGGGCATTACAACGGCTCAAAACAAGGATTTACCCATTAACAGTTCGAGTTTGTCATTCAAAATCAATCCTAGCCATCATCTAGGCAATAATCAACAACCCTAACTATATCATTACGTTCAAATTATAGATTTAATCAATAAAAATCAAACCAGAAGGTTTAAAATGAACCATTACCTATTCTGACGGATTCCAACGGATGAAATAATGATCAGAACTTGTTTTAACGCTTCTGGATGCGATCTAAACGTCGTGAGGCCTTCAAATACAAAGAAATGCTCAATTGGATGAATATTTTCGTGAGTTGGGGGCTGGTGCGTCGTGAGGATGATGAAAAATGAAGATGAGGATGAAAATCTTGATTTTTTTGCAAGTTGCCTATCAAATCGACCCCAGGCGTTTCACCTAGCGACACACAACCACTCTTGGCGTACCGCGCGGACGAGGTGGAACAAGATACTTTCGGTGAAATCCGCGCGCATCTCCTAGGTCCCTCACACGGCCTGGGGCGTACCGCCCCATGGTAATTTCGCCAGTTTTTCGACGACAACTTCGTTTCGCGATTCCGGACAATCCGTAACTCCGTTTCGCGCACCGTTTTCGCCCACGTTCATCATTTTCCACGTACTATCATCCCGTAATAGTTTCGGTTGTCAATTAAACGTGGATTTTTAGCTCGATCAAATGTGTTCTCGTCGGTGATGACGAAGTCCTTCGTACACAATTATCACAGTCTCCTCTTGTTAGAAAAATTTCGTCCCGAAATTTAGGGAAGACTTATTTAATAACAATTGATCATGAGAATAAGTGTGGGTATTACTGTTTCATCTGATCTTCACATTCCCACGTATATTCAGGTCCACGCTGTGAATTCCATCGAATTTTTACAATAGGTATGCGACTGCATTTCAGCACCTTCACCTCTTGATCCATTACTTCAATCGGTTCTTCCCTGAACTGAAGTTTCTCATCAATTTGGATTTCTTTCAAAGGTACGATCAAAGATTCATCAGCTAAGCACTCCTTTAGATTTGATACATGAAAAACATCATGAACGTTACCGAGTTCAGGAGGTAATTCAAGTCTGTAGGCCACTGATCCGATTCTTTCAAGAATTTCGAATGGTCCAACAAATCTTGGTGAAAGTTTACCTCTCTTCCCAAATCTGAAGATGCCCATCCATGGTGAAACTTTCAACATTACTAAATCGCCGATTTGAAATTCCAAGGGTCTACGATGATTATCAGCATAACTCTTTTGTCGATCGCGAGCAGCTTTTATACGTTCTTGAATACGTGTGATCTTATCAGTTGTTTCTAGAATGAATTCTGGGCCTATAATTCGATTTTCACCTACATCTGACCAACAGACAGGTGATCTACACTTGCGTCCATAGAGTGCTTCAAATGGAGCGCATTTAATACTGGTATGATAGCTGTTGTTATATGAGAATTCAACAAGTGGAAGATGAACATCCCAGCTACCACCAAAATCAATTACACAGCTTCTCAACATGTCTTCTAGAGTTTGATTAGTTCGTTCGGTTTGCACGTCAGTTTGTGGATGATAAGCTGTGCTCATATTGATTTGTGTGCCCAGAGCATTCTGATGAGTTTGCCAAAATCGTGATGTAAATCGACTATCTCTGTCGGAAATGATAGAGATTGGTACTCCATGTCGAGACACAATCTCCTTAACATAGAGTTTAGCAAGTCGATCCATGGAGTAATCCTCTCGGATGGGTATGAAATGCGCAGATTTAGTAAGGCGATCAACGATAACCCATATAGAGTCATGATTATGCGATGTTCTGGGTAGTTTAGTGATAAAATCCATAGAGATCTGATCCCATTTCCACATGGGAATCTTCGGTTGTTGCAATAACCCAGAAGGACGTTGATGTTCAGCCTTAACCTTTAGACACGTTAAGCATCGACCCACGTATTCTGCAATGTGTTTCTTCATTCCAGGCCACCAATAAAAGTCTTTAAGATCTTTATACATTTTGTCAGCACCAGGATGAATAGAATACCTGGACTTGTGCGCCTCATCCAAGATGATTGATCTTATGTTACCGAATAGAGGAACCCATATTCGGCTTTTGAAATATAACACTCCATCAGTCTTAACTTCAAGTTTCTTGTCTAATCCCCTCAATTCCTCAGCAAGATAGTTCGGTGTTTGTAAAGCTTGTTGCTCAGCTTCCTGGATTTGAGGAATTAGACTGGTTTGAATTGTCATACCTAGTGCTTTCACACGTAACGGTTTGACTCGTTCTTTGCGACTTAAGGCATCGGCTATGACATTCGCTTTACCCGGATGATAACGAATTTCACAGTCATAGTCGTTCAACAGTTCAACCCACCGCCTTTGTCGCATATTAAGCATCTTCTGATCTAGAATGTGTTGAAGACTTTTGTGATTAGTGTATATAATACACTTAGTTCCATACAAATAGTGTCTCCAAATCTTGAGTGCAAACACCACTACACCAAGTTCTAGATCATGAGTGGTATAGTTCTTCTCGTATACTTTCAACTGTCGTGAAGCATAAGCAATCACATTATCGTTCTGCATTAAAACACACCCCAGACCTTGGCGGGAAGCATCACAGTACACTGTGAAGTTATCGATACCTTCCGGTAATGCCAAGATAGGTGCGTTGCATAATTTATGTTTCAATAGTTGGAATGCCTCCTCCTGTTGAGAACCCCATATAAACAGTTGGTTTTTCTGCGTCAATGTAGTTAGTGGCAGGGCTATCTTTGAGAAGTTCTTGATGAATCGACGGTAATAACCTGCCAGCCCTAAAAATTGACGTATTTCAGGTTCGTGGTGTTTCCCATTGTTCTACAGCTTTAATCTTACTGGGATCCACCTGAATGCCATCTTGATTCACTACGTGCCCAAGAAATTGCACTTCTCGTAAACAAAACTCACACTTGGAGAACTTGGCGTATAATTTTTCACGTGCCAAAAGTTCTAAAATCATTTTCAAGTGTTGAGCATGTTCTTGTTGGCTTCGAGAATAAATAAGAATGTCATCAATAAATACAATCACAAACTTATCCAAGTAAGGTCTACGTACCCGATTCATCAGATCCATGAAAACTGCAGGTGCATTTGTTAATCCAAACGGCATTACTAGAAATTTATAATGCCCGTATCGAGTTCTGAATGCAGTTTTAGGAACATCATCTTCATACACTCGTAACTGATGATATCCGGATCTCAAATCAATTTTTGAAAAATAAGTAGCGCCTTGAAGTTGATCAAACATATCATCTATTCGTGGTAATGGATAACGATTTTTGATTGTTAATTTATTGAGCTCCCAATAGTCAATACACATCTTGAATGATCCATACTTCTTTTTCACAAAAAGGACTGGTGCTCCCCAAGGTGAGAAACTAGGTCTAATAAAACCCTTGTCTAACTGTTCCTGCAGTTGACCTGAAAGCTCTTGCATCTATGAGGGTGCTAAACGATAAGGAGCTTTAGCCACAGGTGCTGCACTTGGAATCAGATCAATTCGAAATTCAACTTGCCTCACTGGGGATAATCCTGATATATCGTCAGGAAAGACTTAAGGAAAATCCTTGACTACTGGAATATCTTCGATACATTTTTGTGAAGAGCTGTTATTGATCACATATTCTAGAAAGGCCGGACACCCTTTCCGTAAGCATTTCTGCGTTTGCATACAAGAAATGATACCCAGTTTTCTACCAGCTTGTTCACCTTGAACTAACAGTGTGTTACCGTCAGGTAAAGGAATACGAATCACTTTATTCTGACATATTACTTCAGCTTGGTTATTAGACAGCCAGTCCATACCAACCATGACATCAAAACTCCCAAGCTCAATAGGAAGTAAATCAATATCGAAAAGATGATCATTTAGATTCAAGGAACATCCTTGAATTACACTGTTAGTTTTGATTAACTTGCCATTAGCAAGTTCAATAACGTAGGGAGTTTCTAGTTCTACCGCAGGCAATGAAAGTAATAATGCAAATTCAGGAGAGATAAAACTCTTATCTGCCCCCGTATCAAAGAGAACTGATGCATATAGGTTATTGAGTAAGAACGTACCGGTTACAATGTTAGCATCATGTCTCGCCTCGGTAGCACCAATCTGGAAAGCTCTCCCTCTAGCTTCATTTCCCGGATTGGTGTTGTTATTGTTTGGACAATTTCTTATCAAGTGGTCAGGACTCCCACACTTGTAACACGACCTGTTTGTTTGAGTGGTTTGTTGTGGTGCTTGATTTGGTTGGCGAGCAGGTAAGTTGCAATACTTGGTGTAGTGCCCAACTCTATTACAGTTGGCACAAGTAGGACACGGTCCTATATGATGAAATGAACACCGAGTAAATTTAGGCGACTGCCCAATGTAAATTTTCTTCTCAGGAGTAACAGCACCGTAGTTTTTCACAGTTTGTTTGCTCTGGTTGATCTCAGCCGGAGCTCTCTCCTTAGATTTGCCAAACCACTTTCGTTTGGTACCTTTAGAAACACTAGAGGTACCGACATCACTACGGCCCCCGGCCGTCTGAGTTTTTGTTACCAACATACCACTCCTTACCGCCTCATCGGTAAGCTTAGTGGTCAACAGAATTGCACGTTTGAGGGTTGTGGGTTCTGCTGCAGTTACCATTCCCCGAATCTGGGGAACCAAACCCTTAATATACTTCTCGATCAATGTTGCTTCAGTAGGAAACATATCGGGAAGTAAACATGTGAGTTCATTAAAACGATGAGTATACGCTAAACAGTCAGCTCCGATCATCGAGTGATTCCAGAATTCCTCCTGGAGCTTTTGTATTTCGGTGAGTGGGCAGTACTCTGATCTAATCAGAGTTTTAAACTCATTCCAGCCCATCGAGTCAACTGTAGCTGAACCCAATGTTTTTGCCTGGGTATTCCACCAGGTCAAAGCTGATTCTTTGAAAGAACAGGCAACATAAGACACTTTATGCTCCTCTAAACACTGGCTGATTTTCAATTTGTTTTCCATTTCCTCGATCCACCTCAATAATCCAGCCGCTCCTTCCTTGCCAGTAAAAGTAGGAGGGTTACAGGAAGCAAAATACTTATATGTACATCCCTGTCGTGGTGGATCAGGAGCTGTTGTAGTTGTACCAATGGTCTGATTAGTTTTAGCATGACCACCGGTAGCGTTGTGTTCAGTATGAACGTGGTCCCCACCAGAACCCGCAGTGACATGTGGTTGGTGTTGTATCAGGACACCATAAGTAGATAGCTGTTTGCGCACGATTCGCGCTATCATTGCTTCATTAGTTTCAGATCCACTTGCATCTACAGGTGGAGCAGTGTTCACTCCCGGGCTCAAAGGTAGAACAATATTTGTTTCCAGATTAACCTGTGGATCTGGATTTGATTCAGTGTTTACTGATTGAACTTGATTCGGCTCAGGGTTAGTAATGTTCCTGATAGATCTCTTAGTCGGTCGACCTCGTTTGGGAGCCATTATTCTGCTCACAAGCAGATAAACTCGGGTCAGTCAAGAACATTAAATATATAACCCATTTGATCACATAAATTCAATCATATTCAGTTATACTGAAACTTTATGAAGTTGAAAATGTGATTATAGTAAATACAGTATAACTACTTGACATAATCCCAATATGTTCTCAATGAACCGTGATTATACAAATGTTTGTAGTTATACTTAGTCCTACATTCAAAAACATGTCATATCATCACTCAGCTCACTGCTTTGTGATATTAAGTCTGATATGTTATTATTTACATGTTTTTAATATCCGTTCATGTAGAAATTGAAATGTTGCCACACAGGACTTTGATATGTTACCACACAGGATTTTGAAATGTTTGTCACACAGACATTTGATATGATGCCACATAGGACTTTGATATGATACCACATTTTTGAAATGTTTGTCACACAGACATTTGATATGATGCCACACAAGACTTTGATATGTTGTCATACAGACAATTGATATGGTGTCACACAGGACTTTAATATGTCTATCACACAGACAATTGAAATGATGCCACACAGGACTTTGATATGTTGCCACACAGGATTTTGAAATTGTACCACACATGATTTTGAAATGTTACCACACAGGATTTTGATATAGTACCACACAGGATTTTGAAATTGTACCACACAGGATTTTGATATATTACCACACAGGATTTTGAAACGTTACCACACAGGATTTTGATATAGTACCACACAGAATTTTGAAACGTTACCACACAGGATTTTGATATGTTCTCGCACATGTTCTCTGATATATTCTCAGTTCATGCACTAGATTTGTCCTTACACAAACAATAGATATGTTCTTGTACAGTATGACTCTCGTACTGTACTTCGATACATTTTCGTATAGGCAATAAATAAATAAATCTGTTCGCATACAGTATTGCTCCAGTACTGTATTTTAGAGATAGATATGTTCTCACACAGAATTGTTCACACATGAGGTATTCAAAGATGATAACACAATAGGTTTTCAGGGATGATACCACAATAGGTTTTCAGAAATTATACCTCAATAGGTACTCAGAGATAATAAGTGAGATCACTATATACTCCATAACCTGCCTCATCCTATCCTCTATAATTCTAGTATAAATCTGGACTCTCTGAGGTGATGGCCTTCTAGCCAGTTTTCCCGCATAGGTATCTTTATCAGATATCTGTGGATGTGGTGGCGGGTGTAAAATCTGAGGTACCACCAAGGATGTTCCAGATAATGCTTCTGACGGATCTGAGTCAGAACTTGAGCTGAGACTCAGCGTATCATCCAGAGTCACATATGGAAATCTCTGATCAGTATCATAAGATAAATATTGAATAATAATATTCAACATGCACATGATATGAGACGTCTCCCTATCTTAACACAACTATTCGTCTTTACTGTTGTTAGTGTTCTGCTTGAATTAAATCAAACTAGAATGCACACGTGTTACGAATTACAGTTATGCTGGCCACTCATAACTGGAATTCGTAGCACCTGATTATCCTGGCTTAATTTGAAACAAGTTTTGTTCGTTAAACATGTTCGGTGCTCTCTGTGTCACTATACGAGCCTATGGTTACAGTCTAGGTCTCTAGGTCCACCTAAATTCTATAACATGTGGCTCTGATACCACCCTGTCACACCCCCACCTCTCGTCACCTGAGATGATGTCATAAGTCTCATTCTATTGGTTGCGGAAGCATAGTGGTGATGTCTCAGAGATGAGGTGTGACTTACTTGAACCGATATCACAGCACACAGATTCACTTAAAATAAATATAATACAAATGTTTCGTCGATACAATAGTATAACCACTTAGTTTATTACACAATCTAAACTCCTTAATTACATAAGGGTGATATGCATCCTCACCGTGTTGTCACCGTTGACCTGCAAAAGTGTTAAGTTTGAAACGTCAGCACAAAACTGGTGAGTTCGACAGTTTATTTAAACAATATGATATGATAAGTATGTTCTCAAAAAGTTCAATTCTGGATAACCATGGGACCCGTATCTAGTTCCTTTCGGACAGTTGTTCGTTCACGAAGATACTACCCGTCGGTAAATATCTTAATGCCTCATTATCTTAATGTCTATCACTAACATTAAGAAGTTGTTATGGAAACAGGTACCAAACATTCACACCAGGGGAGATGCAATCCTCCCAGCAAATGGGTTGTCAGCCAATAGTACTATCAATGGTTCTTGTTCGGCTGCACACGGGTTCACTAGATACAGTTCACGAATGAGGATTTTTGATATTGTGATAGTGGTTACTAACGGCAAAAATCCCATGAAATCACACAAAAAGTCACATGAAATCACACAGATATCATTGATGCATATCATATGTTCAGAAAATGAATTGCAGAGTTACCCCGATGTTTATAAAACAGTAAATAGAAAAGGGGTTGTACGAAACTCACTTGATGTCTCAAATGGTAGAAACACACGCAACTGGTGCTATTGATGAGATTCTGCATTAGTTTATGTTTGATATGTTATTTATGTTTTAATTTGCTGATTAAATCGTTTTGAACGTCCAATGTCCAAGACATTGCCTTAACAGTCATCAACCCGATGTTTAGTATTTAATTACATATTTTAATGTAATATCATACAATGTATGATAATGTAGGAACCTATACTGATTCAGGTTCCTTATACTAAGTTGATGACTCACTTGATTAATCAGTATAATCTCAGATTAACCAAATAGTTAATGTTGTTGATTATAATGCTAAAGTAGTATCTAGACAGTTTAATGGCTTAAGAATGATTAATCCTTGTTATTGATTACCCAAATATCATGGAACATCACATTATAGTATCAGAATAGGTTTAATAACCATGTTTAACATACTGATCTGACTCTTATCAGAAACGTCAGATAATCGCTCCAATGAGTATGTTAATGATTGTGATTAGTTTGAAACACATGGCTTTCACGTTGCATGTCAAAGATTAATCAACTAATCATCTACATTGTCATAATCAAATGGTTTAAACCATTATAACCATTGTTATGATTCCATGCAAACCGGGCATTACAACGGCTCAAAACAAGGATTTACCTATTAACAGTTCGAGTTTGTCATTTAAAATCAATCCTAGCCATCATCTAGGCAATAATCAACAACCCTAACTATATCATTACGTTCAAATTCAAGATTTAATCAATAAAAATCAAACCAGAAGGTTTAAAATGAACCATTACCTATTCTGACGGATTCCAATGGATGAAATAATGATCAGAACATGTTTTAACGCTTCTGGATGCGATCTAAACGTCGTGAGGCCTTCAAATACAAAGAAATGCTCAATTGGATGAAGATTTTCGTGAGTTGGGGGCTGGTGCGTCGTGAGGATGATGAAAAATGAGGATGAGGATGAAAATCATGATTTTTATGCAAGTTGCCGATCAAATCGACCCCAGGCGTATCGCTTGGTGACACACAGCCACTCTAGGCGTACCGCGCGGATGAGGTGGAACCAGATATTTTCGGTGGAATCCGCGCGCATCGCCTAGGTCCCTCACACGGCCTGGGGCGTACCGCCCCATGGTAATTTCACCCGTTTTTCGACGACAACTTCGTTTCGCGATTCCGGACAATCCGTAACTCCGTTTCGCGCACCGTTTTCGCCCACGTTCATCATTTTCCACGTACTATCATACCGTAATAGTTTCGGTTGTCAATTCAACATGGATTTTTAGCTCGATCAAATGTGTTCTCGTCAGTTGTCCTTTGTACACAATTATCACAACTTAGGTGAGAGACCTTTAATTATTGGATCCAAAAGCATAATATATGTGCTCTATACAAAGGTTAGTTTCCTTAATGAACTTTGTATTGAGATACAATTTAGTGCCAATCGAACTGTTATTGTTCGATAAAATAAGGGCAATTAAGTTATCACAGTAAAGTTTCAAATGGTCTATAGTTTGAGTTAACTATTTGAGTCCAGCGATAAGGTTTCTTAGCAACATTCTATTGCCATTTAGGTTGTTGTAAACTGCTGATTATAACTCTTTTATGAGGTAAGTTTGCCTGCTAACATAAGGATCTACCCTGAAGTGGATTTCTTATCATCTTTGTATTTTAGCAAAGTTAGGATGAGAAGAATATAAAAAACACTTCTAAACTATCACTTCTTCTATAAGTCAGTTTATAGTCTTTCGTCCCTTGAGGATATCGAAATCCCTTCTTAGTTGCTTTTCAGCAATCTAGGCCAGAATTAGTTTGATAAGGGCCTAGTGTTTCGATAGTATAAGTGATATCTGGACATATACAGACTTGAGCATACATAAGGCTCATGACTAATAATACATAAGGTATCATTCTCATTTAGAGTTAGAGAGAGCTTGATGCATGTTATAATGGGTTGAGGACATGGTTAAGGTAGGCACTTTGAGGTAAATCCATGATATCCTTAATTTATCTCGGTGTACTTTTATGCCAATAAAGTAAGAGGCTACTCCAAGTTCCCTAGTGTCGAAATAAGGCGAAAGTAAGCGCTTCGACTCATGCAACATTTCTAATGCTATTACTTGTCAAAAGAATGTCATCTTCATGAAGGACAAGTAAAGAAAGTTGCTCCCACTCATCTTAAGGCTCCCACTCATTTTAAGGTAGGTGCATTGATCTAGTAGATCCTTTAGGAAACTATGTCTCTTTATGACAATCAAAACTTTAGATACCAGTGATGTAAGACTTGCTTTAACCCGTATATGGACATCAAAACCTTTAATACAATCATAATATTGAACATTGTTAATGATTTGATAACAAGAGATAGGATCTGTAAACCTTTTGGCATCCATTTCAGTTTTAGTCAGGTAGGTTACATAAGCATCATAGTTAGTAGGCGTTTTAGGCCTAGATGACCTCCTGAGTAGATTAGTGGGTTTAGCAGTGTCGGTATTGTATTGATGTTAGTCGTTTAATGTGCCTTCATTCTTGGATTATCGGTGTCGTTTAAAGTTCTGAGTGTGTCGGAGTTGGTGCAGTGACGTTCGGAGTAGCATGGTGTACAAGAAGAATAATCAGAGTCGAATTAGTCGACGAGTGTCTCCCCCCGCTTCTTGTACTTCTTGCAAATCAAAATTAGGATTTTCACTGCTCCCACTGACCTTAGAATTCTCAAGGAAATCAGCATGCTTGGTTTCTACAATATGAGTGACATAGGAAGAATAATAAAATCTATAATCCTTTGAAGTGACAACTTACTGTTTCATGTCAAGCTTCTTTTAAGAAAAGATTATAAAGTTTATCTTGGACTTAGATTCCTTCTTGTCCATAATTCGTAATAACTTTAGGGACAGATTAAGTAAGAATGTTGTCTTTAGTTCCTTGATCCAGAGGAATTAGGGCGAGTTTGAGTTGGCTAAATACTGTGTGCTATGTTCATAAGGGTTTGGGTGTTACTAAGTTTATAAAATCAACCGAAAACCTGAACATACTAGTATATTTGCCAAAGTATTTGCCTCCTCTATCTGATCTCACAAAATTTAGTTAAAGATCAAGTTGTTTTCAACTTTAGTTAGAATCTTCAAAATTGTAAGTGATTCAGATTTATCCTTGATGAGATACAAGTACATGGAACGAGAATAATCATCAGTAAACTGATAAATGAAGTATGTCCGATTATTATAGCAATGGTGTAAGTGTCACTTATGAGTTTAATAAATTAGAACCCTTAGTGACAACTTTCTTAGTTTCTATTGTCTTTTTACCTTTGAGGCATTTAACATGTGTTCCAAAATAGATGAAAACGAGAGAGGTAAAACGTCATCCTTCACAATTTGCGAAAAGTGATCACGTGAAATGTGGCATAAAAGTTAATGCCACAACATGGATGAGGTTTCTAAGTCTTGTTTTTCGTTTAGTCTTTGTCGAGTTCTCATTGATATTATATGACAACAAAGAGTTAATGAAATTATCATCTAGTTCTAGCTTATAGAGATCACTATCCAGAAAATTAGTACCAAATGCTTGAGAATTTAGAAATGATAATAAGTTTGCCATTATCATGAGAAACATAAAAACCATCCATGTATAACTTTGGTAATGATACAAGATTCCAAGTAATCTCGAAAGATATAAGGTATCATAAAGTTTTATACATAAACGATTTTTTTATTATTAATGGAAGGTTCTCATGCCAATAACAAATAGTTCTTTTGTATTCTCAAGCTTAAAGATTCTTTGGTACTTTTTCTTCTTCTAGATTGTAAGGAATCCTTGAGTTAAGTTGGTTACAAGAACCATAGAACCAGAGTCAAATTATCATATGTTAGTTGGAACATTAAAGGACTCAAATATCAAATTAGGATGATTATCTCTTTTAGCTAGCTACTCCTTAAATTCAGGGCAATCTTTCTGTTAATGTTCAACCTTTAGGTAGAACTTATAGCAAGACTTGCCAATGGAGTTGTTAGAGCTGGAAGAAGTACTTGCATTGGATTTAGAGACCTTGAAAACTTTCTTATTAGGGAAATTGTTCTTCCTTTTCTTCGAATTTGCAGCAATGAGGTTAGCAACATTCGGTTTCTACAACTTCTGAAGTTCTTCCTCTTTTACACACATAGCAATCAACTCCTTTAGCATCCACCTATCTTTCTGAGTGTTGTAGTTGATTTTAAATGCTAAATAAGGTGCAAGAAGAAAATCATAATGAGGTGGTTAAGAAACCGTCTCTGAACTCTATGCATAATCCCTCAAATTGACGGGTCATGTAGTTCATTGTTATGAGGTGCTCATGAATGTTGTTAATCTTGTCATAGTTTGTAGCTACCAATTTCTAAATTAGAATGTTAGCATGCTATTTGGAGATCCCTTTGAATTGCTCCTCCAAATAAGTCAGAAAACTCTTAGCATTAATGGAATCTCGAACGGCTCCCACTTTGATTTGACTAATGGTGTTTCGAAGAGTATTAGAGACATTTGACTAATCTTCTTCCTTTTCTCATGCACTATGTTATTCTTAGAGTGCTTTATCAGTGAGGGAAGGAGGGTCTGCATCTCTGAGTGAAAACTCAAAACCCGGTTTGTCAAAAGTTAGCATCAGTAATGCTTCCAAGAAGAATGGTTCGCAAGACTAAGCGTTTCAATTCCCATATTGGGAGTTTGTAGTGGATTTTAGATGAGAAAGAATGAGATACTAATAAGGTTAAAGAAGAACTTAGAGTGATTTATGGGTAACTTAGATCTAAGGCAGGCAGAAATAAGGACCATTATAATAATGAAGCTGTGATAAAGTCTATCATAACATCAAAATAATAGTCTAAGTTAGGTTCTACTTAAATAACTAGCTTTCACTTTGGTTAATCACTAACTATCTAACCATTATGAACAATTTTAATATGATGCGCATCATGAATGTATCACATCAGCTTTGGCCAGAAAATGACACATTTAAGCACTTTGCACATATAAGCTTGCAAACACAAATGTAACACATCAGCTTTGGCCAGAAAATGAAACATTTATGGTTTAAGGCAAGAGGGGTCACTTGAATATTTAATGGTTAGTAATACTCACTAAGTGACAATGCTTAGTTTATACTTAAATAACTATGGGAATGTAACACATCAGGTTTGGCCAGAAGTGACATTCAATTGTTATTGAAAGTTTAAGCAAAGTATTATCAAATTATTTGAGTTTGCAAACATATATGTAACACATCAGCTTTGGCCAGAAAATGTAACATATATATTTTAAGGCAAAATTATATGAGCATTAAATAAGAATATTCACTTGTTACGTGACAATGCTTAATAAGACTCAAATAATAAGATGTAACACATCACCTTTGGGCAGAAATGAAACACTTGTTATTGAGTTAAAGCTGATTTTGAATTTTAAGGTTTTGTAAAACATGATAGTTTAAGGTTTTAACAAAACAAGTTTTTTACTGTTTAACAAAACATGATAGTGTTCGTACACGAAATTTACTGTTTACGAAGTTAGTAATGTTCTCGAAAATAGTTATGTATTTGAAAAATAGTTATGTGCTCTAAAATGGTTATTGTACTCAAAAATGGTTGTATTCGAAAATTCGAGTACTTTCACATTTTCGAGTACACTTAAATTTCGAGTACTGTTAGATTTTCGAGTACGATTTTTTTTCGAGTTCATTATTTCGTAAACTTTAGAATTTCGAGTACTCTTAAAAAATTTTGTGAACTTAAAATTTCGGGTACACTAAAATTTCGTGAACTCCAAAATTTCGAGTACACTAAGACTAAAAAATAATTTCGAGTAAGTTAAATTTCGAATACTCAAATTTCGAGTACATAAAATTCAAGTACACCAAATTTCGAGTACTCTTAAAAACGTGTACAATAATTTCGAATACGTTTAAGTCCGAAAATTTTTAGGTTTACGAAAAACGCACCAGATTCACGTTTTTACAAAAAATGAACCAGTTTTAAGGTTTTTCGAAAAATGACCCACTGTTCATACTCGTTTTTGTAAAACGTTTTTGGATTTTGTATCAATTTCGTGATTAGGAATCGATTAAACAACATATTTATCTGATGCCACATGTTGGATCGATTCCTTTGGTTTAGATTTAAACATGAACACGAAAACAGTAATGAAATAGAGATTAGATGAAACCTGTGAATCCAGTGAACGTGTTGTTGATTCCAGACATGATTCCTGATAGATGACGATCCGCTCGGGTTCCCGTTTAGGTGTACGGTGAGGATGGAGATGAGTAGAGAGGCTCGGTTATGGGGCTCACCATTTCTCTTAGAGAATGAGGAGAATCGTGTGTTATGATGTTAATGATGAGTAACCTTGATTATGAGCCTTAAGTCTCTTTATATATACACCCTAGGGGAAACCCTAATTAGGATAAATAAGGATAATTACGTCCATCAAATAATTATCTATCTGTTAGGGATATTTAGATAATTGATCTATTTAATTAAATAATCATAAGGGCCACATTTAATTATTTAGTCTAACAACGATATGTCGTCACTAATATATAGTATTAGTGGCAATTGTGGATATCAATAGCAGTGAATTGTCGTCAACGCTGTTGTTAGAGTTTCCTATATATAGCAACCTTTTGAATCATCACGAGTAGCATTGGCAAAGGCTCGGGAACTTGTAGACAATTAGGTCGTTCGAAATCGGATATTCGATAGTTCAGATATCGAAAATTTTGGATGGTGAATTTCAATATCCGAATCCATATCCGAAATTTCGAATATCGAAATTTGGATATATATATATATATATATATATATATAAACGGATATTTGAATTCAAAAAATATTAATAATTATATACTTTTTGAAAAAAATAAAAACTTTTAAAGAAAAATATTTTTTTAAAATAGGTAGCCGAATCTGAATCCAAATTTCCGGATATGTGAATTCTTGATATCTAAATTTTTGAATATATCATATTCGTATTATATTTTGTATTCGATTTTGGATGCGGATTGTTTTGAACACCCTTAAGACAATGATGAGTTAGACGCCGCTATCACGGCAAACATCATATCCATGTTTATTTGGTTTTTTTCTTCCCGAGTACAATTAGCGAAATTTAAAACTTCAAGAAGTGCATTAACGCATGAGGGTTTCAAACTTTAATTAATATCGTAACTTATGTAATAAATTTGAATGATGAAGAAATTCATATCGAAAGAAATAAAAAAACTTATATGTAACCAACGATTTAAAAATTTGCACAAGTTTTCTTTCTTAAAATATTATTGAACATCAAACATAACGTACCCGAGGACCTCCTTCCCTTCTTCCTCTACTTCCACTAGTCATGCTTCCCTCTTCCCTCTCAATAGAGGGCTATATCACCTAAGATCGTATGCACCTCCTTTTCTCCTTGATTCCGGGCAATAGATAATTAAGTACCTCAACATCAAGTAGTAGAGCAAATAGGAACTTAATTTTTAATTTATTTAGGACTTTGAGAAATGAAATAATAAACAAGGTTGGATTAACACCACATTAGAGAGCCCCAAATATATGGTAAAAACCACTTTTATTCTTTAATAGTTCTAGAGATTTTGTAAATTTTCATATTTTGTCTTGGTAAGAAGTAAAGGAAACTTTATTTCTTATTCTAGTCACTATGCCTCGTTATATATTAACCATCAAAGCTTACATATGATATTTGGAAATCCTCCTTTTCTGTTAGTAATAAGATTTTATAAAAAAATATAATTTGGAAATCTTTCTTTTCTGTTAATGATAAAATTTTATTAAAACAAAACAGAGAGAGAGAGAGAGAAAAACTAGATCGTACCTGAAGCCGATTAAAAAAAAAACTAGTTTTGTTTTCTATTACATAACTCTTGGTCTAACATACAACAACCACCTTACCCAGTAAATTCTCACTTTTCAGTATGGTATGGGGGAATAGATAGATACAAACCTTACCCCTATCCCAATTGGGATATGGATGCTCCAAAAGAGTACCCGGCTCAAAGTTATGGTTTGAAGTTGATCATCCCAATGATTTTAACGTTATTTTTACAAAATAATTAAAATAACGTTAAACATCACCGATCTAACATCACCATCATAATTCATAAACATCAACAATCCAACACCAATCTAGGCTCAAGCCCAACTCAATACATTCTCAAATGAGTAGAAGAAAAAATTAAATAGCCCAAACCTCAAGCCTGGCCTGCTTACATATATAGTTACATTCTCAAATAGTCAAATGAATAGAAAGGGCTCTATAGATAAGCTATATAACATATTTAATTAATGACCATCTTCTTTGTAATCTATGATGAGCCAACCCTTTGGGATGAGAATGTTAAGTAAGGGACGAATTCTTTTTTAACGGTTTAACTTGATTTCTTTATATTTTCAGTGTAAGGGGTTCGAACATCAAATGAGTGTGTTTTTGTGATAGGTTTGAGAATTCAATCTTCTTTCTTTTCATTTGGAGTGTCTTTTAGGCCATGTGTAGCGATCACACAATTATCACTTTACATATAGGTCACATAATGTTTCACGTCATCACCACATGTGTTATTATTACCCTCTCATCAAACCCTATTCACCTCCTCTTTTTTCTCCGTTCTTCTCTTTTCACTGCTTGGTCAAGTATATAAATCCCTCATGCCCCTATGTAATAGGGAGAGGGCGCCAAGGGGGCGTGACCGGTCCCTCTCACGCATACATCATGAGTTACTACACATGAGTCACAAAAAACTTACAGTTTTCAGATACTTTATAAAGAAAACCAACATGAGAAAGCTTAGAATTTGACACATTACCTAATCTTTTGTGCTATGTATCGAGTTTCGCCATCATGACTTGTCTTTTGTTCCCCATCTTCCTCATCTCATACAGACCTGTCTTGCAATCAACCATTCCAATTAATTTTTTTGAATTCAAGTCTTGCATAATACAAAATACAAGGAAAAACATTATAGCACATTCTAGATCTTTTGATAATCTACTTATTGATAACAAGTTGCATTTGAATATAGGAATGTAAACAACTTCTTTAATTGCCATTCCGTTTGGTAGGACATGATCTCCTCGCCCTTCAACGCTTATAGATACGCCATTAGGTATAGTCACGGGCAATTCATATTTTCTTTTGGTTTTCTTTTTTAAGTAATGAGCCAATGTGTGTGATGTGCTCGGTGGCGCCGGAGTCGATTAACCATTTGCCTTCTTTATCGTAATTACCTGCCATGTTAACCACACAAGAATTTTCTTCATATGCTACACCAACTTTATTACCAAAAAAATTGATGAATTGTTGATATTTCTCATTTAGTTAAGCCAGGTATTGGGCTCGTTTCCCCTTCATTGCTTTTGCCTTTCTTTTCTGCATCATTAGCCATGGTAGCTTGTAGTTTTTTTTAAAGGATCGATTTAGAATGCTCTGATACCATAATAATTCTACTATGGTAAAAGATACAAAATTGGTGAATTGAAAAGTAGTTTTTTAGAGTCACATAAGGAGTGACCTTATATACACTGGATAGGCACAAATTAAGCCATATAATAAGGAATAATATATGCAAAGAAACTAATAAATAAATAAATAAAAAACCATCTCTTTAGCAACACGGAGGAGGATTTTTCGGGGTGGCGGCGACCCACATGAGCATTCCACGGCCCCCGCTCCCGGCTTGCTCCTCTCGTTTGTGATTGGCCAAAAAAAAAGATTGTGTGGTCTTTAAGGTTATATAGTGGTGATGATGTGACACAGTGAAGAAGGTTTTTCAGTAGGAGTGATGATGTGGCAGAAAATTTCGATGAGGATGGTCTAATGCAACACACGAATCTATGTTGTGCTCTTGCAGGATTAGTTGACTCACTGGTGTGTGTGTGTTTTGTAGTAAGAATTAGCTATCTATGTTTTGTTTTCATTTCTTTTTTGCAATTTAGTGAGACTAGATTATGCATACCATTTGGTGAGACTTGCTTAGCATCAAATATTTTGTTGGCTTCAAGCATCAGATCTTACATGTGATTGGGCTGCTCTTTTTGTAGTTTAAGATCGCAAGGTATACAATAAACACAGTTTTTTATAACTTATTTTTTATATTTTTATTCAGTTTTAATTTATCTTTAATGGTCTTATAAGGGGGTCATTTCTATTCTAATAAAGGATACTAGATCATACTATTCTTTATTCTAATGTGGACATTTTTTTAGAACAAGCTCATCTTATAAAAAAAGCATTTGACATATAAGGTAAATCATAGCCCTATAATAGAGTAGAGATGGCGTTATGAGTTTTTTTGGTTACGAATAATAATGAGTAACCTGTATTGTTGGTCAAAACACTGAAATTTGTGATTTTGTTAAAACACTTCAATTTTACTATAAATTTCATTGTTGCCGGTATTGACATGTAGAACGCTAGTTATTCCAGATGCTCGCCAAATCTGAAAAAAACCAGAGGTTATTAAGCAGGATCAGAAGTATCCGCCTTGTTGGGTAGAATGCCTCTTATAAATAATTTGATGTATTAAATATGATTAAAAAAACAGTAATTTTTTTAATAATAGTTCAGTTTTTTTCATAATATGACTTGGGGGGTTTTGTCACACATAGACTTTGAGCAACTTTCATCTCGTCTGAGCCGTTATACACATATGACCCGTTTTGAGATATAAATAACACAAATTACTCTTTTTTTACCCATAAACACATAAACTAGAAAACTGTTGCATCCCTTCAGGTACCAATGTCATTATTGTGTTCTTAAATACTAATTTTTGGTTTAAATACATAATTTTTTTTCTGTAAATAACATCTAGTTCCCCTTTATTTGTTATGTGTTAACATCAACATCTCCTTTAAACATGTAATTTGTGTTTGGAAATGTCATTATTGTGTTCTTAAATACTGATCTTTGGTTTAAATACATTTTTTTTTCTGTAAATAACATCTAGTTCCCCTTTATTTGTTATGTGTTAACATTAACATCTCCTTAAAACATGTAATTTTTGTTTGGAAGGCACATATTGACTTACAATATAATATATCTTTTGCTGGTAAATAGTCAGATTCCATCCTTATGTTGCAAACATAAATCCACACACATTTATTTTTCAATTCTTTGTATTTTAGGCAAGCCACTTGAACAATATAATTCTGTTTTTGAAAGCAATTCATTGTTGAAAAGATTGATGTCCCTGAGCACATTGTTTCTTTCTTTTTGCGATTACAAGGGTTTTTATTTATCATCTTTTGCTGCTACAAACATAAGAAATATATGTAGTTTATGTGAAAAGTGGCTCAGCAGCTTCATAACGATATTTATGTTCTGTATTCTTTTTAATGGTGTTTGCAATTGTTTTAGCAATCAATTTGCTCTTTAAAGAGTGGATTTTAATGATATATTGTTTTTTTATTAAATTTATCATCAGCACTCTTTATTTTTTATTTTATTTTAAGTGTTAATTTATGACAGTAATGGTAGATGTTGATGAACAACATCTTTGAAGTGCATATAAGTCTACATCTTTTAACTGATTCTTTATGAGTTAATTAGCGTTTTCGTTTTAAGTAGTTTCGAACATTCAAATTTCAGAGTTTGTTGTTTTATGGTTTTTTAATATAATTGGTTGATTTAGTGTCATAAATTAAATGACTTCTACTTTGATTTTAAAGAAATCCTGATTTTTTTTAAATGCAAAGTAATATAATAATAACATTATGACAATAAACTACCCGGTTACCGGACCCAAACAATAATTAGTAAAGTTAAGGTGGGTTTGAGGAAGGTAGGATGTAGACAACCTTACCTCTCCTTGTATAAATAGAGAGGTTACTTCCAATAAGACATTCAGCTCATGATGTCTGATTAACCGACCAATCCAACGTTTTTAACGTTATTTTCACTAAAATTAAGTAAAATAATGTTAAAATTAATGTAATTTTACTTTTGCAACTCAAGACGGACACATATACAATGTATTATACATATTATTTATTACAATCATATTACTTGCTAATATTACCCGATATACCATGTAGTGTTGTAGTGTACCTGCAATGCGCATAATAATAATAACTAGATTTTCTTCACCAGAGCATTGCTGCAAGTTATCACAGTACACTCTCCAGAACATGTATTATATATCATTTGCATAAGTATAAGTTACATAGCAAAATCAAATCTCTTATCACGAAATCTATACTAATTTTTGTTAAAAACATAAAATCATACAAAATCTACACAAATATGTTACAAAAATAATAAAAAAATTACTCACAAAATCCTTCTCACCAACAACCAATCGGTTGAATTAAAACAAAAACGCAAATATCTAAGAAAATATCTCAAATTTAATAAAAACTCAAATCTATAAGTAAATCTTTCAAATTTAATACTCTATTCTCTCTTTACTACTTTTTAAAGTTAAAAAATTTCCGGTGGTCTAAAATATATACTATTCAATTTTATGGATCACGTTTTTTTCAATATATAAATATACACAACATTTACTATTTAATAATATATATATATATATATAATATTTATTTTTGCTATTTAATATAATAATATATAAATACTATTCATTTTCATTTATTTTAATTATATATATATAGGGAATGTATATTTTGGAAACCCACTTGAGTTGAGGAAACTTTGGAACCTTTGAAAAAAACAATGTAAACAAACCTATTTATTTTTTTTATAGTTTTGTAACATCTTTAGGGTCATTTTTATAAAAAAAACAAAAAAAGTGCCGACAAATTTTTTTTAAAAAAATAATTTGTCCACGATGTAACACAGACGTAACAGAGCTGTACAGATCAACGACGACCTGTACAGCTATGTTACAGCCTTGTTACGTCTGTGTTACATCATGGACAAATTATTTTTTTTAAAAAAAAATTGTCGGCGCTTTTTTTGTTTTTTTTTATAAAAATGACCCTAATGATGTTACAAAACCATAAAAAAATAAAAAAAATTAGGTTTGTTTACATTTTTTTTTCAAAGACTCCAAAGTTTCCTCAACTTAATGAGGGTTATTATATGATCCCTTTCCTATATATATATATATATAAAATGAATTCAGCAAATTCAATGGAGAAATTCACTTTAAACAAAGTAATTCAGCCTAACCAATGGCCCCCAACTCGCACCATTGTAAAACTAACTCTATGACCTCTAATTTATGGGGCTAGGGGTACACTTAACACCACCTGACGCCGTACAGGTCGTATAGCCCTATATGGGTCGTATGGGTGTAAGATTTTAGTTGGATTTTGTTAGAAAAATGTCTGGCAGCTGAAATTATATACGGGCTGTATGGACCTATACTACCCGTAAAGAAATTTGTGAAATTACAGCTTTCATTTTTGCTAGCGATATACGTGCGTGTCTAACTTATTTGTAATATCGTCTAAGTGTTTTGGTTGGTTAAAAAATAGTTTTTTAGCGTAACCATGTTTAATCACATATTTTGTTTTACAACGGATAAGCGCAATTGTCTAACTTATTTGTAATATTGTCTAAGTGTTTTGGTTGGTTGAAAAATAGTTTTTAACGTAACCATTTTTAATCACATATTTTGTTTTTACAACCGATATACGTAATTGTTTAACTTATTTAATTTGTAATATTGTCTAAGTGTGTTGGTTGGTTAAAAATATTTTCTAATTGTTTTGTTTGACGATTTTTTAATGAAACCATGTTTAAACGTTTAGCATTTCACCGACACACATGTTTTTTAATTAATAAAAAAAAGAGAAAACAAACAATCACACCATACACAACAGACATACGAAATAAGAATACATACACGTGAACAAATAGAAGTTCTCATACATCAAAATACTAAAGAAAAATACAAAAAACTAAGCATGACCACCAGGATCCTAATGCCTCTATCTAGGAAAGACGGGAATATGAACACTAGAAGTACCTGCCATGTGCTCCACCATCCATCGCATCATGTCCTCCATGCGATCAAGTCGTGTAGCATGCTCATGCAAAATCATATAATGCTCACGCAATATCGCAGCGTCAGCAGGATGTAGCTGCGACTGACGAACAAGGACATGATGCTGGGCTGGTGGTTGCTGGTCTGGTAGTGGCTGGTGTGGTGGTGGCTGGTCTAGTTGTGGCAGAACCTCCGGCTATGGATGCTCCTAGTCGGGATGTGGAATAGGAAGCTCCCAAACAGCATGGCGATCAATTCTGCCGCAATCGTCATCAGCATAACCGTGTTACGCCCCAACAGCGATGAAGCGTACGACATAGTCATGCTGTCTCTAATCTCATCCGAAAAATGACGAAGACTGTGAATGATACATGTGATGAATGAGCTTCACGTAATAGCGCATGTAGCATTGCGACTAACAATGCTAGAAAAATAATCAGCTAGCAACCACGCAAGGTTGCAGTTGTGGGCGCCAATCAAACAATAAAGATAGAATAGGTCCTTCTGTGAGACCCACTCCTGGCTGAGACGGCGACCAGTGATTGTGTATGCGATGCACCGATGCAAATATCCAATATTATACATCATTACCATCATCATTATCATCGTACTCAGTATATTCATTATTAGAAACGCTAAGATAAGTTTGAAAAGATTAAGATGTAGACAATCTTACCTCTACCTTATAGGCATAGGAATATAAAAGCTGCTTCCAATAAGACCTCCGGCTCGTGATGCCTCATTAACGACCAACCTTACGCTTCTAACTGTATTTTTACAAAAATTAAGTAAAATAACATTAAAATTAGTGTAATTTTACTTTTGACTCTCGAGAACCAACACAAATACACATTATTATACATGTTATTATTTATTACAATCGTATTACTTGCTAATATTACCCGAGACATTATGTAGTGTACCTAAAGTGCGCATTATGATAATAATAATGAATTCAGTAAATTCAATGGAGGAATTCACTTTAAACAAAGGAATTCGGCCTAACCAATGGGCCCCAACTCTCACCAATGTCAAACTAACTCTATGATCCTTAATTTATAGAGTCCTTTATGTTTCAAAATGTCGAAATCAGTCCTTTAAGCTTTCAAATGTTGCAAACTCGGTCATTTCTTTGTTAAGTGTTAACAGAATAGGGGCATAAATGTCAAAAAAACTCATGTAAGTAATCGAGTAAATTTCACTTTTGGTCCCTTATGTTTACATAAATTTTCAGATATGATCCTTTATTCTGTTAGTACTTAACGGAGTTAACGGAGAAAGAACCGAGTTAGCAACATTAGAAAACTTAAAGGACTGATTTTGACATTTTGAAACATAAAGGAATCTCTTTGAAATTTTGTGTAAGCATAAATGACCAAAAGTGCAATTTATTGTTATTATTTATTAGAACTAAAATAATTAGTATAAACATTAGCATCTTTGTTATCACAATATAATACATCATCATCGTACTTAGTATATCTATTATTAGCAAAGCTAAGGTAGATTTGAGTAGGGTAAGATGTAGACAACATTACTTCCACATCATCTCCATCGTACTCGGTATATCTATCATTAACAAAGTTAAGGTGTTTTGAGGAGGGTAAGTGTAAAGACCCATTTTGGGATTTTATTAATAAAATAACTTATGTTATAATAGCTTCTTCCGACAGCATCTTCTGATCCTACAATGAAGAGGTTGCTTCCGAATTGAAATTTGCTTCCGAAAGCTTCTTCCAATTGAAGCTATTAATTTTTTTATGCTTCCGTTCCTATTTGCATCTTCCGATGGTTATTTTGTTTGGAAAATATAAAAGATTTATCTCAAGAACTTTGTGACTCACTGAATCATGAATTATTGGATGGCAATATGGTAATTTGACTTGGATGCTTTATATCAATAATTGTTGACATATAATGATATCACGTAAATTATCTTCTTGGGGTATATTGGTAATTCAGGTTGGTGGTGTTGGGAATTAATTTGGTAGCATGACAAGAATTTATTTGAAGATTCAAGAAGCCCATATCTTATAAGTGTGTGTGTGAGGCCCTGATTTCGGGTACCCCATAGATGTTTGTTTTCATTATAACACATAGCTCTTAAACTAAAACTTACATAAATATGCGAAAATACTGAAATAATTGAATCAAAACATTTATGATTGCCAACACCATCGGATTCTCTATCTTGATGCCCAAGCTCCATGTCGTCCCTTACCATAGCTTTAACATGACATACATGCTAAAATGTCACCGACCTTTATAAATCATCGTAAACGTTTTAGTGAGTAAAACATCATTTACATGAAAACATCATCTCATACACACATCATAGCACATAACCATTGTGATCATCATAGCCATCATCATCATAGCAACCTTCGTTCAAATGAGCAGTGGGCTTATGCCAGCACAAGGCTCCGTGTTTATAGTCCGATCGACTCTTACCATGTTTATAGCCGGATCGGCTACGTGTTTATGGCCTGGTCGACTCCATGTTTATAGCCTGATTGGCTCTCATGTTTATAGTCCGGTCGACTCCATGCTTATAGTCCAATTGACTCTTACCATGTTTATAGCCCGATCGGCTCCATGTTTATAGTCCGGTCGACTCTCATGTTTATAGTTCGATCTACTTTCATGTTTATAGTCTGGTCGACTCCGTGTTTATAGCCCGATCGGCTATTCATACCATGTTATAGTCATGTTGACTCTCATACTCACCCAGCATAAGCACTAGAGCATCATTCATACATACCCCATAACAAGTATGGGAACATCGTTCATTCATCATACATGATATACAAGCATCATATCATCATTCACCGTAATCATCATACATTTCATACTAGTATCATAACGTCATTCATAATAATCATCATGGCATCATAATCATGTCATACTAGCATTCATCATGTCATACATCATACTTCCAACCTAGCAGCCTAGGATCTCATTATAGCATAACATTTATAACAGTTATCATAGCATGTTATCATACGGTTCATCATCATAACCCACTAACATGCATTCATCATACTTAGCATACTTTCGTGAATAAATCATCATACCCCATTACCATGCATTCATCATCATAGCATACTTTCCTGCATAAATCATCATAATTCATTAACATGCATTCATTATCATCATCATATCATATCCACACAACATCACAAACATATTAACATCATGTATATCAGCCCAAAACATGAGTACACATAAGATGTGGAAATAGGGCGTCTAGAACTCACCTGACAATAGCTTCTTATCTTCTTAGCCGAACTCCTTAGCTAAGACTTAAGAACCTACATCATTACATAATCTCATTACATTTCATTCCTAGACTTATAATTTATTTTAAGTCCTCATAGCTTACTAGTTCCCCCTTATAAGTTCAAGTTCTCAAATCTTAGCTAAGTATTCGAAACCCTTGAAGTTCACTAAGTACCCACATATACGAAATCCACAAGGTTCACGAATACATGAGTACTCGAACCTATGGACTACACGAACCTCTAGGTACACAAAACCCATGAGTACTCGAAGTACAGAGTACACGAAGTATGATTCTCGAAATGTAGTTCACGAACCAAAGGTTCTCGAAACCAATTTCAAAGGAGTTCGAATTCTACAATTCGAGTACATCTTCAGATACTCATGTTTCCATCGTAAAACATCTCTGAAATCAATCTAAGACTTTGGGGAGCTAGTTCTTGGTTCCTTATGTCATTACCAACACGTTGGAACCGCAAAGACTCGATTTTATGCATAAAGGTGCGAGCTTTATGCATGAGTTCACTTTTGCATAAAAATCCTCACTTTTTCGCAAAGAACACTTACTTGTCATTGGATAATCCTCTTGGTAGATTCTTGTGTGTTCCTTCTTCGTCTTGAGCGTTTTACAGCCGATTCTTGAAGTTTTCAAACTCCATTAGAGTACTTGAGAGAAAGCGTGCTTCCAGCCAAAGGTGTGCACATTTCCCAAGGCACTAATATATATAGGCAGTGTTCACGAACCTGGTACTCTATATTGGGTCATTTTAGAGTACTGATTTTCGAGAACTAGGGTTCTCGAAATAAAATTCGAGTACTGCAATTCGTGAACTTGACTTGTTTATTTTTCTTTTGTTTTCTTACAAGTCAATTAGCCGTTACACATATGTAATTTCAAATAACTTGTATTAGAAAATTTGGGGTGTTACAAGTCTCCTCTGTTTACAATAGGTTTCGTCCCGAAACCTGCCTTGTTTACGACTCGAAAAAATGAGGATACAGCCTGCTCATTTCCTCTTCTGTTTCCCATGTAGTGTCTGAACCCTTTCGATGCTTCCACTGAACTCTGACTTCATGAACCGTTTTATTCTGTAGCTGCCTTTCCTTCGTATCCATAATGGCGACTAGTTCTTCAATATAGTTCAATCTGTCATCTACCTTGATGTCATCCAAAGTAACATGTGCTTGCTCATCTGCCAAAAACTTCCTAAGGTGTGACACATGGAAGGTGGGATGAATCCTGCTTAGCTCTTCTGGTAGGTCCAGTCGGTACGCAACTTTTCATACCCTTTCCTTTATCTGAAATGGTCCGATATACCTCGGACTCAGCTTTGCTCGCCTTCGGAATCGAATGATTCCCTTCCATGGTGACACCTTTAGTAATACTCGATCGCCAACATCAAACTCTATCGGTCTTCTGCGTTTGTTTGCGTATGACTTTTGGCTATCTTGTGCGGCTTTCATTCGTGCTTTTATAGTTTTTCTGCCATATCGATCAAGGCAGCCTTGTTTCCCATCTCTTTCTGTCCAACTTCACCCCAACATACTGGGGTTCTGCATCATCTTTCATACAACACCTCATATGGGGGCATTCTGATACTAGAGTGGTAGTTGTTATTGTACGAAAACTCCATCAATGGCAAGTGGTCATCACAGCTCCCTCCAAAATCGATAATGCACGCCCTAAGCATATCCTCCAACGTTTGAATAGTCCTTTTAGACTGTCCATCCGTCTGGGGTGAGGCGGTACTGATGTTAAGTCTCGTTACCATGGCATCATGAAATTGCTTCTAGAATTTGGAAGGAAACCTCGTATCTCGATCTGAAACAATTGAGACAGGAACTCCATTTCGGGTCACAATTTCTTCCACGAACAACTCAGAAAACCTTTCGGACATATACGTTTCCCTGATAGGAAGAAAGTGTGCACTCTTTGTCAGCCGATCCACAATCACCCATATGGTATCATGTCGTTTAGCTGTTCTCGGTAGCTTGGTGATGAAATCCATGGTGATATGTTCCCAATTCCATTCTGGTATCTCAAGAGGTTGCACATATCCGTAGGGATTCTGATGTTCTGTCACACCCCCAAATTCCCACGTGCGGTGTCAGACCGCGCGGGTGTGACCTGGCCAGGATCACAGCTCATGGTCATATAGAACGACTCTATATGAGCTACACAATCACACAGTTTTGTAAAATAATGCAAGTTTCAATAATACGCAGCGGATAATGTTTAAGATATCATAAGAAAATAAATGTTTGCAGTGGAAAACATAAATTGTATCAAATCAGTAAAAAAGATAATTGTTTTCAGAAACAACAATTCAAGCCTATGATTTGAGTCTATATGTAATGTTCGACTCCTTAGTAGTTCCATGTGCGCATCTTAGCTTGAGATCCATTAATTACCTGAGAATACATGCGAAAAGTGTCAACTAAAAAGTTGGTGAGTTCACAGGTTTAGACAAACAGTAAAACAGTAAACAGACATATACTGGGTATGTTAAGTTTAGTTGTTAGATCTACGATCCGTGGAGTGTGTCGGTTCATCTTAACGAAACTCGAATGTTTCCGTTTGCCTCTGCGGGTCATCGCTGAACCCGACATCAACATCGAAATTTCACTCATTATGACCTCCAGTCAACATTGGTGCCGAGTGGGGTTAGTCAAACCCAGTAGTACTACGTAATTACGACTCGTTTGTTACACAACTAACGGTAAGGATAAGCGAGGACTTAATGCGATAATAGGTACACTCGAAAATGGTTTTACAACATACCAGACATACATCTAAAACATGTGCATAGTAATTCTTACCCCAATAGTTTAGCAAACAATTATTAAGTAAAAGTGGGGCTGTAAACTCACCTGAGTTTAGCATAGTGTTCGTACAAGAACCGTGTAGCTCGCCGGCTAGAAGTTACCTATATCATATAGGTGTTATAAGTTTGTGTTCACATACACGTGGGTTTCACAGGACCGTGTTAGTGTTTAACAACTCTAAGTTGTCGTGTGGGTCGTGTTGACCGTGTTTGACCTAACGACCCGTTGGTGAAGGTTTTAGTTCAAGTTCTCGTGTAACGTGCAATTTTGTGTCGTGTGATGTGTGCGGATACCAAAGTCACTTTCGTGAGGAAACTTACTATTTATAGTAGGTTTCTATTTTGGGAAAATTCCCACATTAGGCAAGTCATGCAAGAAATCATAATCCGATTATTCTAATATGCATATTTATCCTAGGTCAGCATGTTATCACATAGCACGTAATTACACTTAGCCGGTTAAGCACGTCTCGCGCGTAAAAGTTACTAAATATAGTAAGTTCACGTAACACATCGTCTCAATCATCAACTTTCCATTCTATCATGATCCTAAGACTCTTGACATTATCATAGCAACTCATCATGACCAAAACAAGTATTATGAACAAGTTTTATAAACAAAGTTTCCATTTATGGAAACTTGTCACTAATACGCATATTTCCAATATTCTAATGAGTCAAAATGCCTAATATCATTTTGTTAAATCCATATAGTCATGCAATCATACTATAACATCCAGTTTACTATTAATTAGCAAGTTCATAACAAAAAGTTACTATTTATAGTAACCTATGAAAAATACACAAAATTCATTCATTCAACGACATCAATCCTTTAGCATCATCATTTTAACATCAAATAAGCATGTTAGGCACCCAACATTTTCAAACTCATCTTATTAGAGCAAACTTATGATAAAAAGTTACTATTTTTAGTAATATTTATAAAAATCATATTTTTAACGTTTCTAACCATTCTAATGCACCAAATAACCATCACATTGGTTTCAAATCATCATTTTAAACATAAATAATTGATCTATTCACATGCATGTGACTATTTCATCAAAAATCCCCATTTCATGACATTAAAGTTTCTAAATATGGCAACAATGCTTCAAATCGCTATTTTGACCCCAAATATCATCATAGATCTTGCAAATAGTCCTCAACATCATCAATAAGCATATTTAAATACTAAAGATTGCTAGGATCATCATGGATCATACATGCATGTGATCAAAAATTCCCATTTCATAATAAAATCAACAAATCATCATCAAATCCCATCATTATCACCATAGATCATCTTAACAACATCAAATTAGTAGAAACCTCACTAAATAACAGATCTAACATGATGAAATTTCGTGATTCAAGTGGTGATGGTGGTGCATGTGGCCAAAATGGCTTGCACGTGTGATTACAAGTGCCAAAAACACAAAATGGTGCTAGGACTACCTCAATGGTCTTCTTGGGTGCTTGAATATTACTGGAAGAAGAGTGTTTAGTCTCAAGAAGGCCTGTTGTGACTTCCACAGTAGCTCCAAGTTGTTCAAGATGGTAGATGATGCTACTTAGCTTTCCTCAAGTATTCAAGAGCTTCAATGGTTCTTCTCAAGTGTTGATAATGGCTTTCCAGTGAGTAATGGTGGTGTAGCAGAGTGAAAATGGTCGAACAGGAGGTTTCTGTCGAGAGGGTTGAGTGTAGAGGATGCCATAAATGACTAACATTGGTTTTATAAAGATTTTGCTTGTGGGGCTCCGTCGCGTACCGCGAAGTCTGGCAAAAAGGTCCTTCGCATACCGCTATGACTATAATAATCATTCTGTTCCTGAAACACGCCGCGTATCGCGAAGAGGGAAAATGATCGGTCGTCGCGTACCGCGATGTATTTCGGAGAATTTGAATTTCCCCGCCCATGCGTCGCGTGCCGCGAAGGCCTATTCAGGTGCCCATCGCGTACCGCGATGGGTCCCAGTTGAGCCCAATAAGCCCAATTTCATTGTTTCGAACCAATATTTGCGAATTTCTCGATTACGGTCTTCGTTTCTCGATATATGAGCATTGTTTCATCTATTCTAGGTTCCCTAGAACCTAAGTGTAGTGAAAGTGTATTGTGGTTTGATCCGTTCACCAACGTATGTTATTCTAGACACGTGCGCGCGTTTTACGATAATTCCTTGAATTATCGATGTGTTCAAACTGTTGTGCCACGTGCCACGTGTCACACTAAATATTAATTATTCTAGTGCCACGTAATAATAATAATAATACACATTATTATTAAAAATAAAGTAATTGCTGACCTGGAAATTGCGAGGTGTCACATCATGCCCAGTTAACAGGAATTTCGTCCCGAAATTCAGTTCGTGTTGCTGGTGTTAGCTTTTTTGGAGAATAAGTGAGGGTATTTCTTTTTCATCTAATCCTGTCGTTCCCAGGTGTATTCCGGTCCACGCCGTGAGTTCCATCGCACCTTAACTATCGGTATGCGATTGAGTTTGAGTTTCTTAATTTCCCAGTCCATAATTTCCACCGGTTCCTCAATGAAGTGAAGTTGTTCATCAACCTGAATTTCCTTTAAAGGAATTACGAGCGTTTCGTTGGATAAGCACTTCTTGAGGTTTGACACGTGGAATACGTTATGTACGCTACTTAGTTACTGCGGTAGCTGTAGCTCGTAGGCCACAGGGCCTATCCGTTCAGTGATTTCGAATGGTCCGATGTAACGAGGATTTAGCTTTCCTCGTTTTCCGAATCGGATCACTCCCTTCCAAGGCGAGACCTTATGAAGTACGCGGTCTCCCACTTGGAATTCCAAAGGTTTGCGTTTTTTGTCGGCGTAACTCTTTTGTCAATCCCGAGCTGCTGCCATTCTGTTACGTATTTGCACGATCTTCTCGGTTGTTTCGAGCACAAGCTCGGGTCCGGTCAGTTGGGTTTCACCAACTTCTACCCAACAGAGTGCTGATCTGCACTTACGACTGTAAAGTGCCTCAGCTCCAATGCTGTTGTGATAACTGTTATTATATGAGAACTCCACCAAAGGTAGGTGAGTCTCGTAGCTGTTACCGAAGTCAATCACGCATGCTCGAAGCATGTCTTCCAAAGTTTGGATGGTTCGTTCATTTTTTCGATCCGTCTGAGGGTGATAGGCAGTGCTCATATCCAACCTCGTCCCAAGTGCCTTATGCAGGATTTCCAAAAATGCGTCGTGAAACGGCTGTCTCGGTCAGATATTATGGAGACTGGGACTCCATGTCTGGAAACGATTTCTTTCATGTAAATTTGGGTTAAATTCTCCAATTTATCAGTTTCCTTAATCGGTAGAAAGTGTGCCGATTTAGTGAGTCGGTCTACGATAACCCAGATGGTATCACATCCACTTGCCGTCTTTGGCAGTTTGGTGATAAAATCCATGGAAATCTGTTCCCATTTCCATACTGGAATTTTTGGTTGATAGAGTAACCCTGACGGTTTCTGGTATTCAACCTTGACCTTTGAGCAGGTCAGACACTTACTCACATAAGTCGTGATTTCCGACTTCATGTTAGGCCACCAGTAGGTTGTCTTCAGATCATGGTACATTTTGTCAAAGCCTGGATGTACTGATTACCGACTCTTGTGAGCTTCATCCATCACTACTTCTCTCAATCCCCCGTAGCGTGGAATCCAAATTCGATCCGTTAAGTAGTAAGCTCCATCATCCTTCTCCTTCATTTGTTTATCCATACCTCGCATGGCCTCGAGAGTGAGGTTTTCAGTTTTCAGAGCTTCTTGTTGTGCGATGCGGATCTGATTAGGAAGCTCTGAGAGGATTGTAAGTGGTAGTGCACGTACACGTTTCGTAATTTCCATTCTGCTTAACGCATCAGCCACTACGTTAGCTTTCTCGGGATGGTACTTGATAGCACAGTCATAATCGCCTATTAGCTCGACCCATCTGCGTTGTCTCATGTTTAGCTCTTTCTGGTCGAATATGTGTTGTAGGCTCTTATGATCTGTGAATTTCGTGCACTTGGTTCCGTACAGGTAGTGTCGCTAGATCTTCAATGCGAACACCACGGCTCCTAATTCCAGATCGTGAGTTGTGTAGTTCTTCTCATGCACCTTTAGTTGCCGTGACGCATAAGCTATGACCTTCTCGCGTTGCATTAGCACACAACCGAGTCCTTGTTTCGATGCGTCGCAATAGACCACAAAATCTTCGCACCCGTCTGGTAGCGATAGGATCGGTGCACTGCACAATATTTGCTTCAATAAGTCAAAGGCAGCTTCTTGTTTTTCTTCCCATTCGAACTTTTTGTCTCTGTTCGTAAGGGATGTCAATGATTGTGCGATCTTCGAGAACTCCTCGATAAACCGCCTGTAGTACCCGGCCAATTCCCGGAACTGTCGCACCTCAGTTGGAATCTTGGGTGCTGTCCAGTTCTTGATTGCTTTAATCTTGTCTGGGTCTAGGTGTATCCCTTTCTCGTTCACCACGTGCCCGAGGAACTGGACTTCAAGAATCCAAAAATCGCATTTGGAAAACTTCGCGTATAGTTGTTCCGTCTTCAGCAGTTCCAAGAAACATCTTAAATGATCGGCATGTTCTTCTTGAGTCTTGGAGTAGATGAGGATGTCATCTGTGAATACGATTACGAATTTGTCAAGATACGGCTACACACCCGATTCATGAGATCCATGAATATTGCCGGTGCATTGCTCAGTCCGAAAGGCATGACCAGAAACTCGTAATGTCCGTATCGTGTCTGAAGGTTGTCTTTGGTATATCTCCTTCTTGTATCCTTAGTTGATGGTAACCGGATTTTAAATCGATCTTTGAATAGTAGCTTGACCCTTGCAGTTGGTCAAACAGATCATCTATTCGTGGTAGAGGGTATCGATTCTTGATCGTTAACTTATGCAGTTCTCGGTAGTCTATGCACATACGAAATGAATCGTCCTTTTTCTTCACAAACAAGACCGATGCTCCCCAAGGTGAGAAGCTTGGTCGGATAAATCCTTTATCCAACAACTCTTGTAGTTGGTTAGATAGTTCCTGCATTTCTGTATGAGCCAATCGGTATGGTGCCTTGGCTATTGGTGCTGCTCCTGGTGTTAGATCTATCTGGAACTCCACTTGCCGCGTTGGTGGTAGTCCGGGTAAATCGTCTGGAAAGACTTCTGGAAAATCACGAATGACAACGTTGTCCTCGATCTTTCGTTCCTTCTTGGGTTGTTCTGTGATAAGTGCCAGGATATCCGTGTATCCCTTCTTCAGGTATTTGCTTTCCTTCATGCAGGACATGATGTTTAACGGTATTCCGCGCCGTTCTCCCTAGATTGAGATCTGCTCTCCATTTGGCAACGTAACTCGTACGATCTTCTCGTTGCACATGATCTCAGCATGGTTAGCAGATAACCAATCCATTCCAATCACCACGTTAAATCTCCCGAGAGTTACCGGCATCAGATCGATCTCCATTTCGTGGTCTGCTAGCATCAAGACACACCCTTTGATAATGTGTTGTGTTTCGATCAGCTTACCGTCCACTAACTCTACGGTGTACTTATAGTCTAGTGGTGTAGTGGTCATATTAAGCAGTTTACTAAAATCACTAGAGATAAAACTCCTATCGGCACCGATATCAAATAATATGCTAGCATAGACATTATTTAAAAGAAACGTACCAGTGACGACATTGGGGTTATCTTTTGCTTCTCCTGACCCGATCACAAATGCCCTTCCCCTTGCTGGATTGCTACCAGCGTTCCTCTTCTGCGGGCAATCTCGACATATATGCCCCGGCTTTCCGCAAGTGAAACACCCCTTCAATGTATCAGCTTTGTTGAGATTGGGGTTGGGATTTGATCGGCATTCTTTGGAGGTGACCGTTCCTTCCACAGTTCGTGCATTTGACCCTTTTGTATGGCCCGAAGTGATGGTAGTTGCAGCTGTTGCATTTTGGGCTGTTGCCATGATACCCCCCCTTGCCTTGAGTGTTTGGCTGGGTGACAGTGAAGACTTTGGCATGTGCTGGCCGGTGCTGGGTTGGTTGTTGCGGTGAGAAGGTACGGTTGTTGCTGGGCTCCCACTTCCTCTTGGGCTCTTGGGGTTTCACGTTTTCACCCCTCTTAGGCAGTTTACCTTGAGCTACTGCCTGGTCAGTCAGCTTGTGGGCCAGTCGGATCAGTGGCTGGATGGTTGTGAGGTCGGAAGCAGTTACCATGCTTTGTATTTGCTCAGGCAATCCACTGATGAATTGCTCGATCTTCTTATACTCCGGCGTCACCATTGCCGGGCACAGTTTGCATAGTTTGTGGAATCTAGTATAGTATTGCTCGATCTCAGAACCCACAATCTTGTGCACCTAGAATTCTGCCTCTAGCTTTCAGATTTCATCTCATGGACAATACTCCTCATGGAGCATTCTGGTAAATTCTTCCCACGGGATAGTGTTTGCGGTCTCGGGTCCAAGAGTTTGGACGTACGTGTTCCACCAGGTGAGGGTAGGTCCCTCCAGAGTCCCGATGGCAAATTTGACCCGGTTTTCTTCCGAGCATTCAGCCATAGAGAAGACTGACTCCAGTTTCTCTATCCATCGGAGCAGTCTCACCACTCCCTCAGTTCCCTGGAATTTGTGGGGATGGCAGCTTAGAAAAGCTTTAAAGGAGCATCCCTTGGTTGCACTCCCATGAGATCCTGTGCATTGAAGTTCAATGTCACGTGTTAGCGTCAGCGTTGTCTATACTAAGTCAGTGATGTTAAGCAAGTGTTAGTACCGTTATTTGTGCCACTAGTCTTGCTGTTGTGATGGTTTGCCTCATATTCGGCAATTGCTTTGTTGACCCGTCGCTCAACCATCATTTTGATTGTTTCCGCTCCGATTTTTCACTTAGGGTGACGGACGTAGGTTCCTCTTCCAGAAATGGTTCGAAATGGAAGGGATAGAGGGTTAGTCATCGTGTTTTAGTGTGTTAGTCAAGGGTTAGGTTAGATGTCATGTCAGCAGTAGTCATAGTCATGATATATATAAGCAACAAAAGTAAAACATCTTTTCATTAATGATAATAACTTTAAGTACAATGATTTTCAAAAGAGATACTACTACAAAAGTTCATATGAGCACATCCCGCTCATCTGAGAATACAAAAGTAAGATAACTAAGAACAGAAAAATCAGACTAATGTGATGCAACAGTAGAGTGCGAATCCCCACTGTAAGCAGGACCGTCGTCATCATCCTCCTCAGGATCCTCATCTGTATCCTCATCAAAATCTCCTTCTTCGAGGTCCTCAGCCTCGAATTGGGGTCCCTGGTCCAGCTCTTGCTTCGGCTCCATGATCAGCTGATCAGCCCAGGCGTTCTGAAGCGCCACCTGGTTCTCTCCTGCAACGTCATCAACCATGACCAGCCGCTCACCATGGTCCTGGACCACGGCAGCGACCTCCCCATGTCGCTCCTCCAACTGCGCCGTCCAGTTCCTGAGCGTCGCGATCTCATCGACCACTTGCTCCCGCATGTGGTCCAGCTGTCCACGAAGATGTTGGTTCTCCTCTCGGAGAGCTCCGATCTCCTTGTCCCACTCGCATGCCCTACGGGCTTCCCGAGCAGTCCTAGCAACATGGGATGCGAAAGCTCGCTCAAATGACACTCCCAGTGCCGGTAGTCGGTGCGCCCGGTCACCATCCAGTCGAAATCGCTGGAGAGGTACCCTCTCCTCAACGATCTAATCCCACACTGTATGCGGGTACCAAGTCCATGATCTGGCGCGCTTGGCGATGCGCGCCTGCTCGGCCATCTCAGCATCTACCTGGGACATGATGTCCCGAACTCGCTGCCGACTCTCATCTGTCAGCTCGTCCTCTGCGGGTCGCTTCCGTGGGTTACGCCCCATATCCTCATTGTTAACATCCATCCTGTAAGTCTCAAATTAGTAAGTAATCGTTAACAGTGGTAATAATATCATCGGGGTGTAAGTTCTAAGTGTAGTGTCTAATGTAGAGTAGCGGCTATAGTCTAAGTTCACTATATGCAAACCTAGTTCTCTATAACCAAGGCTCTGATACCAGTCTGTCACAGCCCCAACATTTTCAAACTAATCTTATTAGAGCAAACTTATGATAAAAAGTTACTATTTTTAGTAATATTTATAAAAATCATACTTTTAACGTTTCTAACCATTCTAATGCACCAAATAACCATCACATTGGTTTCAAATCATCATTTTAAACATAAATAATTGATCTATTCACATGCATGTGACTATTTCATCAAAAATCCCCATTTCATGACATTAAAGTTTCTAAATATGGCAACAATGCTTCAAATTGCTATTTTGACCCCAAATATCATCAAAGATCTTGCAAATAGTCCTCAACATCATCAATAAGCATATTCAAATACTAAAGATTGCTAGGATCATCATGGATCATACATGCATGTGATCAAAAATTCCCATTTCATAATAAAATCAACAAATCATCATCAAATCCCATCATTATCACCATAGATCATCTTAATAACATCAAATCAGTAGAAACCTCACTAAATAACAGATCTAACATGATGAAATTTCGTGATTCAAGTGGTGATGGTGGTGCATGTGGCCAAAATGGCTTGCACGTGTGATTACAAGTGCCAAAAACACAAAATGGTGCTAGGACTACCTCAAGGGTCTTCTTGGGTTCTTGAATATTATTGGAACAAGAGTGTTTAGCCTCAAGAAGGCCTGTTGTGACTTCCACAGTAGCTCCAAGTTGTTCAAGATGGTAGATGATGCTCCTTAGCTTGCCTCAAGTCTTCAAGAGCTTCACTGGTTCTTCTCAGGTGTTGATAATGGCTTTCTAGTGAGTAATGGTGGTGTAGCATAGTGAAAATGGTCGAACAGGAGGTTTCTGTCTGGAGGGTTGACTGTAGAGGATGCCAGAAATGATTAACATCTGTTTTACAAAGATTTTGCGTGTGGGGCTCCGTCGCGTACCGCGAAGTCTGGCAAAAAGGTCCTCCGCGTACCGCTATGATATAGTAATCATTCTGTTCCCAAAACACTCCGCGTATCGCGAAGAGGGAAAATGATCGGTCGTCACGTACCGTGATGTATTTAGGAGAATTTGAATTTCCCCGCAAACGCGTCGCGTGCCGCGAAGGCCTATTCTGGTGCCCATCGCATACCACGATGGGTCCCAGTTGAGCCTAATAAGCCCAATTTCATTGTTTCGAACCGATTTTTGCGAATTTCTCGATTACGGTCTTCGTTTCTCGACATATGAGCATTGTTCCATCTATTCTAGGTTCCCTAGAACCTAAGTGTAGTGAAAGTGTATTGTGGTTTGATCCGTTCACCAACGTTCGTTATTCAAGACACGTGCGCGTGTTTTACGATAATTCCTTGAATTATCGATGTGTTCAAACTATTGTGCCACGTGTCACACTAAGTATTAATTATTCTACTGCCACGTAATAATAATAATACACATTATTAGTAAAAATAAAGTAATTGCTGGCCTGGAAATTGCGAGGTGTCACATGTTCGACCTTTACTTGCGCGCATGTAAGGAACCGGTTCACATACTGCATCACATTAAACATCATACTCGGCTACCAATAATACTTTCGAAGATCTTGATACATCTTCGTCACACATGGATTCACAAAATAACGTGATTTGTGGGCTTCATCTAAAATCCTCGATCGAATATATGTCACCATTTCTGGGCACCCACATTCGACCGAATCGTACTTTAACACCGTGATCATTGTCTTCCAAGTTCTTGACTTGCCCTAAGACACGTTTGAAACCTACATTCTCTTCTTTCAGTCTTTCCTGTTGCGCCTGCTTGAGCTCGTTCAGAAAGCCTGGCGTTATTACCAAACTATACGATTTTACTCGAATGGCAGGATGATCAGTTTTGCGACTCAAAGCATCTGCCACCACATTGGCCTTTCCCGGGTGATATAAAATATCACAATCGTAATCCTTTAACATCTCAATCCATCGTCTTTGCCTCACGTTCAAATCATTTTGCTCGAAGAAGTACTTCAAGCTCTTATGGTAGGTATAGATGGTACTCTTTACTCCATATAGATAGTGCCTCCATATTTTCAATGCGAACACCACTGCACCGAGTTCAAGATCGTGGGTTGGGTAGTTACCTTCATGAATCTTTAGCTGGCGTGAAGCATAAGCTATCACCCTTCCCCTTTGCATCAGTACACATCCCAACCCTTGTCGTGATGCATCAGCATACACAACAAAATCATCATTTCCATCCGGCATTGCTAAAACAGGAGCTTGGGTAAGTTTCTCTTTTAGCACTGAAAACGTTTTTTCTTGGTTCGGGCCCATTCGTACTTTACATCTTTCTTCGTGAGCTTCGTCAGTGGCGTCGCTATCTTGGAGAAGTCTTGAATAAATCTTCGATAGTAACCGGCCAAACGAAGAAAACTGCGTACTTCCGTCAGTGACTTCGGAGGGCTCCATTTTATAACCTTTTCAACTTTAGATGGATTTACCATAATGCCTTCTGAGTTCACCATGTGACCCAGAAACTGTACTTCTTGTAACCAGAAGATGCATTTGGAGAACTTAGCATAAAGTTTTTCTTTCCTCAGGATCTCCAATACCTCACGTACGTGGCAAGCATGGTCTACCTCATTCTTTGAGTAAATGAAAAATATCATCAATAAACACTATCACCGATCGGTCCAACATCGGTCAACATACTCTGTTCATCAAATCCATAAATGTTGCAGGAGCATTTGTCAATCCAAATGACATAACGAGAAACTCCAAATACCACTATTTTTGGTCACATCTTGATTGAAAGGAATTCCTAAGAATCCAACGAACAAAGTGGCTATACTGACTGAAAAAACTACATCTTTACAAAATTCATACCGTGTCCATAACGTGTTCGGAACGCAGTTTTTGGAATATCCTGCTCACGAACTTTCAACCGATGGTAACTAGATCAGAGATCAATCTTGGAGAACCAGCTTGAACCTTGCAATTGATCAAACAATTCATCAATTCTAGGTAGAGGATATCTATTATTTACGGTCAACTTATTCAGTTCCGTGTAATCAATACACATACGCATGCTTCCATCTTTCTTCATAACAAACAGCACTGGTGCTCCCCATGGAGAGACACTCGGTCGTATAAAACCTTTATCAAGGAGTTCTTGTAGCTGGGTCATCATTTCCTTAATTTCAGTGGGAGCCAAACGGTATGGCATTTTGGCGACAGGTTGTGCCCCTGGCACTAAGTCGATTTGGAACTCAATTTTTCGTTCTGGTGGTAATCCAAGAAATTCCTTAGGGAATACATCGGGGAAGTTACGCACCGCAGGTACGTCATCAATCGTCCTCATATCCGTACGTTCCTCAATCACGTAGGCCCAGTAGGCTACACACCCTCGCCTCATCATAAAATCATCCTTGATCATCGAAATGATCTTCAGCGCATACATCGCTTTATCACCATGAACCATGACGGAGCTCCCATCCATCGCACGTAAAAAAATATCTTTCGTCGACATATAATGTTAGCCTCATATTTGGCTAACCAGTCCATACCCAAGACTACATCGAGCCCTCCCAAGGTTATAAGAAATAATCATACTGGGAACTTATGACCTTCTATCTCAGCATAGCAATCATTTATATCCTCAGTCACCTTGGTCATCTTACCAATAGCCGTCTCTACATTAAATACCCGATCTATCTTCTTAACCTTCCTAGATAACCCATCACAGAAAGTAGAAACAATACAGAAGCAGGAATATTGTTGATAGAAAAGGTACATGTGACCATATCAGGGTCCTCGATCGCATCATCCCGTGTCATCGTGAAGGCTTGGGCTTTAGCCTTCTGCTTCTCCTTCCCTTTCTCTTCTTTATTACCAGAGCCCGAAGCATCGGCCCTTGGTTGTTTGCAATCCTTGGAAAGATGTCCAATCCCATTGTAGTTGTAGCATCTAATAGTACCAGGGCAATTGACTGAAAAGTGCCCCACCTTTCCACATCGAAAGCATAAGTTCATGCACACACGACACAGCCCAGAGTGGCTCTTGCCACACTTACAGCATAGGCATGTTTCCTCTCGCTTGATTTTCTTGCCGGAATACTTTCGTTGCTCTGTTCGACCTTGCTTGGTCCCGGAGGACTCCTTCACCCTTACTTCTTCTTTCACTGGCTCATCAGCCATCACATCATCCCATACAATACCACTGAGTTCAACAGTGGAGTCAAAGGTCTTTGGAGCATTGGCCTTCACATGAATCCTTACTTTTGGAGGCAGACCCTCCACGTACAAATTCACCCTTCGTTCCTCAGTAGAAACCAAATGAGGAACGAGTCTGGCCATCTCGTTAAATCAAGAAGTGTACTGCCTATGGTTCAGATCCCCCGCTATCAGCATTAAAAATTCCCTTTCAACTTTATCCAGCTCATTCTTGGGACAGAACTGTTTAGTGACCAGCTCTTTCAGGTCTTCCCAAGTCAACTTCTCCATATCGACATCAGTCTTTGATTGCTTGATTGTGTTTCACCGGTGAAGTGCCTCCTTGACAAAGGAGTGAGCTGCAAACTTGACAGCCTGATCAATTCGGCACTCAGTGATGGACATAATAGCCTCCATCACAGATATCCAGTGGCAGGTGGCCACAACATCTTTCTTACCATCAAAGGTCGGTGGGTTGCATCCAATCAAAACCCTTCATCAGATTTCGGTTGGAGTCACCGCTCTTCATTTTGACGATCACGACTTCCTCGTCTTCTTTAGTGCTTTCTTTGATTTCCTCAGATTTTTCCTTCAACGCATCTTTCAAAGATTTAGCGACCATCACCGGTAACTTCTCGTCCATGATCTTGTAGACCTCATCAAAAATAGCCTTTATCACGACATGCTCTAGTGTGAATTCCGGTTCTTCTACCGATCGTTCAGTGGTTTCTTCCTCTTCATTGACGGGTTTTTCAGTATTGACATGCGGCGCCTCAGTAGTTTATACCGGTTTCCGTGGCCTACCTTTTTTTCCAGCCATCTAACTTTTCTACATAATGCATTAATTGATGAGTCAGTACAGGAACCAGTTTAGCACAGAATAAGTGTTGTAAATCATTATTGACATTGATCAGGTGTTATTAACCTCTTACCCAACCTATAGGCTCTAAACGTTTCACATCCCATCTCCTCAATGTGCATGACACTAACTACTTCCTAACCTTACATCTATTTCTTAGCTCATACATAAACATTCAGCTCGTGGCATCCCTTCATCCGTGGTTGGCAATCCGCGTCAATTAATACCATTCTCAGTTTAAGTCTTGGCATTTAGGATGCCAAAATGTCTCAAACTATGGCTTTGATACCAACTTGTGAGGCCCTGATCCCGGGTACCTCACAGAGGTTGGTTTTCATCATAACACATAGCTCTTAAACTAAAAACTTTCATAAATATGCAGCGGAAATTAAACCTTTGTCAAATACAAAATATACTGATATAAATTGTATTAAAACATTTATGATTGCCAACACCATCAGATTTTCTATCTTGATGCCCGAGCTCCATGCCTCCCCTTACCATAGCTTTAACATGCTAAAATGTCAGCTTACGCCGGTGAGTTCTAGTTTTATAAATCATCGTAAACGTTTTAGTGAGTAAAACATCATTTAAATGAAATCATCATCTCATACACATACATCATAGCACATAACCATTGTCATCATCATAACCATCATCATCATCATCATAGTCACCGTCGTTCACATGAACAGTGGGCTTATGCCGGCACAAGGCTCCATGTTTATATTTCGATCGACTCTTACCATGTTTATAGCCCGATCGGCTCCATGTTTTTAGCCCGGTCGACTCCAAGTTTATAGCCCTGTCGGCTCCATGTTTATAGGCCGGTCGACTCCGTGTTTATAGCCCGGTCGGCTCTCATGTTTATAGTCCGGTTGACTCTATGCTTATAGTCCGATTGACTCTTACCATGTTTATAGCCTGATCGGTTCCATGTTTATACTCTGATCGACTCTCATGTTTATAGTCCGATCGAATCTCGTGTTTATAGTCCGGCCGACTCCGTGTTTATAGCCTGATCGGCTATTCATACCACGTTATAGTCAGGTTGACTCTCATACTCACCCAACACAAGCACTGGAGCATCATTCATACATACCCCATCACAAGTATGGGAACATCATTCATTCATTATACATGATATACTAGCATCATATCATCATTCATCGTAACCATCATACATTTCATACTAGTATCATAACGTCATTCATTATAATCATCATGGTATCATAATTATGTCATACTAGCATTCATCATGTCATACATCATACTTCCATCCTAGCAGGCTAGGATCTCATCATAGCATAACATTTATAACACTTATAATAGCATGTTATCATACAGTTCATCATCATAACCCACACATGCATTCATCATACTTAGCATACTTTCGTGAATAAATCATCATAACCCATTACCATGCATTCATCATCATAGCATACTTTCATGCATAAATCATCATATCTCATTAACATGCATTCATCATCATAGCATAGCCACATAGCATCACAAACATATTAACAGCATGTATGTCAGCCCAAAACATGAGTACACATTAGATGTGGAAATAGGGCGTCTGAAACTCACCTGACAGTAGCTTCTTATCTTCATAGCCGAACTCCTTAGCTAAGACTTAAGTACCTACATCATTACATAATCTCATTACATTTCATTCCTATACTTAGAATTTATTATGAGTTCTCATTGCTTACTAGTTCCCCCTTATAAGTTCAAGTTCTCGAATCTTAGCTAAGTATTCGGAACCCTTGAAGTTCACTCAGTACCCACATACATGAAATCCATAAGGTTCACGAATACACGAGTACTCGAACCTATGGACTACGCGAACCACTAGGTACACGAAACCCATGAGTACTCAAAGTACAGGGTAGACGAAATCTAATTCTCGAAATTTAGTTCATGGACCAAAGGTTCTCGAAACCAATTTCGACAGAGTTTGAATTCTACACTTCGAGTACATCTTCGGGTAGTCATGTTTCCATCATAAAAGATCTTAGAAATCTATCTAAGACTTTGGGGAGCTAGTTCTAGGTTCCTTATGTTGTTACCAATACGTTGGAACCACAAAGGCTCGAACTTTATGCATAAAGGTGCGAGCTTTATGCATGAGTTCACTTTTGTATAAAAATCCTAACCTTTTCGCATAGAACACTTACTTGTCGTTAGATGATCCTCTTGGTAGCTTCTCTTGTGTTCCTTCTTCTTCTAGAGCGTTTTACAGCCGATTCTTCAAATTTTCGAACTCCAATTCGATACTTGAGAGAAAGCGTGCTTCCAGCCAAAGGTGTGCTCTTTTCGGAAGGCACTAATATATATAGGCAGTGTTCACGAACATGGTACTCGAAATTGGGTCATTTTCGAGTACTGATTTTCAAGAACTAGGGTTCTCGAAATTAAATTCGAGTACTCCAATTCGTGAACTTGACTTGTTTATTTTTGGTTTGTTTTCCTACAAGTCAATTAACCGCTCCACATACGTAATTTCAAATAACTTGTATTAGAAAATTTGGGGTGTTACAGTGTGTGGGCAAGATGGAATGGTTATCACATGCATGTCATCTTCCAAGTAGAGTGCTTCCAATCTGCAGGTTTATTCAAACAGGTTCTCAGTTTCAAGGATCCAAAGTTTTTTTAAAAATTAGGTTAGCTTCTTAAGTGCTAATTTATGATGTCCAAGTTCTAATGCTTCTATAAATTGGTACCTCTGAAGTTAACCAAACGCTCTAGAAGTGATGTCTTCTCTTGATATGCAACGTCCACTTCCTAAGTGTTTATTTCTTTGATGTCCAAGTTATAATGCATCCTCAAATCAACACTTCAGAAGTTGATAACATATGACATCACTTTTGAAACTTAGTAGACTTTGGTTAGCTTGTTTGGTTTCATCACTGGAAGTACTATACATTTGGCATGATAGAGTTGAAACTCACACATCATCAGAAAATCAAATGAGTTTATATTGTCTATTTGTATGTCCAAATTTGTTTTCCAGATCTGCTGCATGAAACATATTATAGGTTAGCAATGATTGCTTCCAAAGAACACTACTTATTTTTGAAGACTTGGTGGGTTTTCACACATCAGTTATCTCTAGCATCAGTTTAGGGGGAGATTGATGAATTGAAACTAATGGCAAGTGTGTTATAAGTGGTTTATGAGTGAAGACTTTGGTTTCATTGATGTGAAGATTTCTTATTTCTACTTTGAAGACTCTCAAGAATCAAATTGTTGGGATATGGTTTACATTCATCTTTGAACCTTTATTTGTCATATGTTCATTACAAGGAAGGCTGGGATTCCTATACTTGGACTCACACCGTATATTCGGATATCTTTTGGGTTGGGTTTATAGATTAAGATTGTTTGATCGTAGGGGGGCTTCATTGAAAGGGGAGAAGATAAATAGAATCTATGGAACTTCAAGAAGATTGTTTTGGGTTTGATAAGTGGAATAAATAAACCTTTACCATTTGTTGCGGTGAAAGAAACATGAATTGCATCTTCACAAGTTCAATCTTATTATTCATGTTTGTTTTATGATATTTTTGCATTTTACATTAATCTAACCAAATAGGGGGATACTGTTGGGTCTAGAAAAGTCAAGACCAACAGTTAATTTGGATAGATGGAATGTAAACAAGAAGTATTATGTATTTGTTGATTAGGGAGCAATGAGTAACCGCACGAGCCACTAAAGACTCAAGATTACAAAGACACTTGATGACCAAAAGACCCGAAGACCACAATAAATGATAGAGCTTAATTTAATATTTAATATATATTATCATTTTGTTGTATTTGTTGTTTTTAGGGTTGTAGGTCATGTGACAGTATAAATAGAGATTATTCTCATTTGTAGAAAAATAACCAGATAAGAGAGTGGTGAGGGTGTGCTTCAATGTTATCTTGAGAAAGATCTCCCCAATGAACTCCATGGATTCTTTATCCATGGATTTTGATAGCATGTGAGGGGTAGGTAATGTAATCTTGTTGACTGATGAATCCTATTTGCTTTACATTGTTAGTCGTGACATTACAACTCAGATTCGTTCTTGGCTGTGTTCTTTAATATCTTCACCAATCTTCAAGACTTTCTCTGTTCATCTTCTGCATAATGTTCACAAATCAGGCAGGTCCTATTCTGCAGCCGTTTTTACAAAGAAGAAAGGAGAAACCCCTAGCTTCTCATATCTTGCTTAAATTGGAAGCATGTTTGTGTGCAAATCAAAGATTGAAGCTAGAAATCAACACCGACCATGATTACTAACATCAGGTAAGGATTAGATTGTTGATTTGTTGAATAAGTTCAATATGACTAAGAACATGTGTCGGTGAAATCCTGCACATGAGTTGTTTGATAAAATGTCTCAAAGAGGTTTTGATTAAGTATGAGGTGTAAAATGGTAAGAATGATTAGTAAACCTAATCATATGACCAATTATTATAAACCTTTGTTAGTTGGGAGAAAATCAACTATAGAATATGTGTGTGTTGAATGAATTGTGGTAAGATCATAGGAAATCTTGATGAAGAAGACAAGTACAGCTAAGGTAAGTCACATGTTACTGTTGAGTTTGGTTAATGTTGTGACAATGAATCACAAGTATTGTGATCATGTCAGCAAAATTCAACTGGTGATCCACATGAATATAAACCATGTGTTGATTGCGATATTAGTGATGACCTACAAGTGTGTAGGCATTCATGTTTGCTTGAATTGATTTTAATCCACATGAGTGTGGATAATGCTTTGTAGAGGTATGCTGAAATGTTTCGCTTGAAAGTGAACTAACTATGATAGTACAAAAAGGGTTGATGGTACTTGATATGTAAGTATAATTGGTTCTTTTGGATGTGAACAACTTGTATTTGATTTGAATTTAATGATTCACAAGATGTGGGAACATATGTATTAGTGATATATTTTATGTTGAATTTGAAGTTAGACACCAATATATGTTATTTTGAATCACAAATGTGTGACTATTTGTTGTGTCTAATGGTGATCATATGTGTGAATGATACATGTAGCTAACTTTGACTTTGGTTGATTCTTAAAGGTGAGAACATTTCCAGATTAGTGAAAGTTGGAGTGATTCACAAAAGTATGAAGACTCATGAGAAACATAAGTGTGTTGTTGTGAATTATAATGGTGTGATACTTAATTTGGTAGTTAGAAATTAATAATTGTAATTGAGGATCTACTATTATGTAGGCAATTTTGGTTGATTCACTTGAGAGTGAACATTTAGTGTGTTCAAGTGTAGTTAAATGATTCACAAGTGAATATGTTCAATTGTGTGTAAGTTGCCCATTTTTGTTGAATTGTAGTTGTAGAATTGGTAGAGTCCACATTACAAGAAATTTTGTATTTTTGCATTAATGTTGATGGTAATGGTAATATTTTGATAAAATCATTGTAATTGAATGATTACATGTGACACCCCTCACCTGGCGTCAACTGTTGATCCAGAGTAGCAACAAAAAAATACAAAACGTTACATATTTGCAAAACCAACCCTCATGCATCTCAAGACCACAAATAAAAAAAATTATTAAATTAAATTGCAACAAGATTTAACTTTTATGCAAAACATTCACACTTAGTTCATAATACTTATGGATATACCAATTCAGATATTTTAATCTACTTTCCAACATTCAACACCTACATTATCCAATTAACAAACACACACAAAGCTCCCAGATTAGGTTCAAGATGTCAAATAATCCAAAACACTATCACACCAATACTTGTCCATAATACAACTTCTAATATCATAAAAATTAAACAAAAATATGCTTCCAAGTTATCAATCCCATCCAATGACGTGAACTAGTTACCTGCATACGAGTTAAAACACTTCCAGCAATTGATTTGCTGGTGAGTCATGGTAGTGAAATACAATCGTAATAGGAAATTCACTAGAAAAGTAAAAAAATGAAAGATCAGAACATATTTACTCATCCTTATGGAACTAGTAAATCAAATCTACTGTTGGGACTCTAATCCTAAAGTCTACAAGCTGGATGCGTAGGCTGAAGCTGCCGGGCCTCCGTCTAGGACCGCAACACCGCTTCCCAGCCTAGGTTTCCCTACAATAATCGGTACCCACTAAATGTGCACTCACCTCGAATTTATGTTATCCTTAATGATTTACCTAAGTATGTAGCAATGCACGATACCGAACGAACCACTTAGTAAAGCCGTACTTCCATACTCACATTCGTAAAAACATAATCAATCAACAATATACTAAAAGAAACTATAAATATTATAATCACCCAAATTCCAAGGCCAAAGAATAACTCAAGGTTCATTAAGCCAAAATAAAGAGGTAATATCATGTTTGGTAATTTATTTCCTTACGCAGCCCCAAAATTTTAAAACAAAACAAGAAAAGGGGTACCACGACTCACTTTACATGTTTGGTAATTTATTTCCTTGCTCTCTTGGTTTCTTTTGTAACAGGTTCTTCAACCTATTTCATTATTTTCAAGTCAACATCGTTACAAAATAATTAGATATTTTAAGATGTTCTATCTTACATTTTTTTTATTAGAACGGGTCCTTGACCTTTTGTCAAAACAACCACGTGTTTCTACCTCTTTTTATCTAATTTTTCGTCTTGCTACGGTTCACTTTTTCTCATAATTTACAGCTTGTATTGGACTAATTTCAGCCATGTTTTTAACCTCTATTCAGCCCCAATATTATCTTTTTAACATGTCTAAGTTGCGACTTATAGATATCTACTAATCCTTGCAATGCGAGCTTGTTTAGGGCTGATTACAGCTGCAGTTCAGCCCTGGGGTAGCCTTGTAACAGCCATGTTTTAGCTTTGTTACAACTTTGTTGTTGACCCGTCCAAATTACAACTTATTAACAGCCATTAATCCCTGCGACTAGCAGCTCATTTAGAGCAGATTACAATTGCAGTCCAGCCCTGAGGCAGTGTTGTAACAGCCCTGTTTTGGCTTTGTTACAACTATGTTGATCCGCCCAAGTAACAACTTACTAACAGCTATTAATCCTTGCGACTAGAAGCTCGTTTAGTGCTGATTACAACTACATTTCAGCCCCACAACAGCCCCGTGACAGCCCTATAACACCCATGTTTTTGCCTTGTTATAATCTTGTTGACCGCCTAAATTGCAACTTAATTGAAGCCATTAAATCATTCAAATTAAACCGGTTTAGGGCTGATTACAGCCCTGTAACAGCCATGTTTCAGCCCTCTATCAGCTTTGTTACAACCACGTTGACCCGCCCAAATTGCAATTTAATTTAAGCTATCAGATCCTCCAAATTAACCTGGTTTAAGGCAGATTACAGCCATGTACCAGCCCTGTAATTGCCTTGCTACAACCTTATTGACCCACCCAAGTTGGTACTTAATTTATGCCATTAATATTTCAAATAAAACTTGTTTAGAACCATTATTTCAGCTATTTAATAGCCAATAAGAGGCCCTGTTTTGGCCTTAATGAAGGAGACCAAACTTACTTCATGAAAATGACATGCAAGAATGATCTAAACTTCTTATGAGTTTGCAAATGATAAAAGGTGTCTTCAACAGCCATTAATCTTTCAAAAACCTCATAGATGGAGATGATTTTGGAGCACTCTAGATGATTAGAAGGACTAATTTGCAGAAAATTTGATGCGTGAGACAGTGCTCTTCGAACATAGAGAGAGCTGAGACAATTTTGTGTGAACGTGAAGAACAAGAAGAAAGGCAACTCATTTTCTTTATAAATCAAACCAGACATATTTTTTTGTGGGCTTCTCCAAGTATAATCAAATCCATTTGATTTAATTTATGTTGATCCATTAGCAAAAGTCCATATTCCAAATAAAACCCGGTCCAAATCGCACCTTTTTTGCTTTCCTTTCGTAGTACTCAAGTCTACTCGTTTATTCGGGTGTCATTATCTTATGAACTCATGGCGGTTTGTTTGGTTTTGTTACATTACAAAAGTGTGAACATTCAATTAGTATCATAGGTTAAATTGATTCACAAAATGTGAACAATTACCAAAATTGTTAGAGTCATGATCTACAAAAATGTAGACACTTATTTTGCTATGTGCATGCTTTGATTCACAATTGTGTGAACATAAGACCTGCAAAGCTAATGATGTAGATTCATAAAAGTGTGAAGAATGGATGATCAACAAGAGTGTAAACATCTAATTTGTAGAGGTAAAATGGTTAAGTTTGACTTTTATGAGATTTTATGCACAATTGTGTTTAGTGTGCACATATGTGTTGTATTGATACATTATAATTTAAACATACTAGTAATTCATATGATATGTATATGGATGAGTTAAATCAATTCTAGAAGGGTCGGAACGATAATAGCTTGTTTAGACAAAGTTTGACCCGTTTAAGGAATTAAAATGGAAAATGATGCACATTTGTGTCTTGTGCGCACATATATGTTATGCTTGATATATAATGATTTAACCATGATAGTAATCCATATGGTATGTATATGGATGGGTTAAATCAGTTCTAGAAGGTCAGAATGATAGTTGCTTGTTTATACAATTTTTGACTTGTTTAATGAATTTGAAATTTGTGTCATTGTGTGGAATGCTTGTCATATGATTGAATCAATGTTTGATCATCCATACTTGGTTGAGATTAGTTATAAAGTTGATTGTAATGGTTTTGGGTAAGTTTGGAAACATGGAACGGAAGTGCTCGACACTCGAAAAGACCCGAATTGCTAGCACCTAGCGTATCATACGCCACTTGCAGCTCAAAGTCTCCAAAATCTCTATGATACGCGGGTCCATACGCTGGGGACAGATTTTGACCAAAATTGACTATTTTGGTCATGTATACTAGGGGAAGCGAGCAAGGGGACTTGCTTAGTTCTTATGAACTAACGGGTGATGTTTTTGTCATGTTTGTAGGTACGAAATAGCTGTGTAAGCGGTGGAGGTGATCAGGATCGAACATGGAGACTCAGGTACTGGTTTGAAGTTATCAATCGAACCGTTTGTAAAACTTTTATATAAGTTAACTTATTATTAATAGTGGATATATTTAAAAATGGTTTTAATGTTTGTATGATGGGAAATGTGTTTGTAAATATACAAAACTCAAAAGTTTTTCTTGGACGTAAATGTAAAACCTTAAATAGGTATTTTAAATGTCTGGATGGGATATAACGTAATGTGAGTGTTACAACTGGGTACCAAATAATTGGTTTGAGGGATTCACGTGTGTCATGAACACTTGAATTCAAACTTGATGCTCTTGATAAGGAAAAAGGGAAGTTGTTCGATCTAAGATCCGATCACCAAACCGAAGGTACAAGGTTAGTGTGCCTCTAAATACGTGGAGTGTATAAATGACTTGTATTCACTATGTTTTCTATATGTGTTGTGTGAACCGAAACTCTTGACCTTGGTTTCAAGGGACAGATTTAAGAACACAGACATATAGTGAGTATAACGTTAGACTTGGAGAGTCTAATAATGTCCTCATGGTGTAGATGCATTCTTTAGGACATAATTTCAAACCCAGGAATAGAATAGTAGGTGTAAGGTGTATATATTATTAAATTTGATTGATCGATAGAATCACAAGAATCTGGGTAGCATACATATAATATAATATTTTTAAGGCTAGTTTAGAATTCATTGTCACAGCTGTGTAATGGCAGATGAATATCTTCTGGAAGTGGATGGAAATTATATCTCCCATATGGTTAAAGCCTTAGAAGATATTTTACCTTCTTATATAAAGGAGATGAAATTATATGAATGAGATGGTTATGTGTAAATTAGATGTAAGGATACAGAGCGTCTAATTCTACTACACAATACATGTTATTAATTCAGAGTTGTGTGAAGATTGTGATAAATTCTAAATTGAAGTTAGAAAAATGATGATCCACAAGAGTGTGGGCTTTCATTATTAATGTATGGAAGGAATTGATTCACAAGAGCGTGAACACCCATGCAAATATTTATAGTGTTGAATGATCTACAATGGTGTAGACATCTACATAGAGTGGATAATCAAATTGATTCACAAGAGTGTGAACATTCGTTTAAATATAAGGATTAATGGGAATCCACAGTATGTGATAATGATGATTATTTGGTAGAGTTGACCCATTAACAAAGTTTGATATGTAAACTTTGGAATCTATATAATTCTTAATTGTTTTGCTAGGGATTAGTGGCGTTGATTAAGATATATGTGTTGTGATATCCACATGTGTGTGAAGATAATGTCCAATGTTATTGGGTAATAATATATATGAAAGGGGGACTCGTTTGAATGCTTGACTCTATGAGTCAAACTTTGGCAAGTAGTTGAAGGACTGTCAATACCAGTTGTGTGGAATTGGACTATCAAGACCGGTTTGAAGTCCATATGATGAATTAGAACATAGTGGAACCCACATATGTATGAAGCTAATGTTCAATTTGGTATGTTAGTTATATGTAACAAGAGGCGAATGACCCATTAGCAAAATTTGAAATGTAAATTTTGCAAAGGTAGAGGGTCACTAAATTGTTACATGAGCTATGTTGGTGGGTATGTATATTAACCTAATAAAATGTCAATAGATTTGCGATGGTAAATTTACTAAATTGCTTGTAAAGCAATCTTGAGGTTAATAATTATTGGAACATAACTACGTGTTATGTGAACATACATAGTTGTTAGTAGTACAACTATAAACGTTAGATGTTAATTAAAGGAAAATATTAGAATTATCCTGAAAATAGATAAGGATGAAATCACATATGTGATAGACTTTTAAATTCACATGCAGTGTGAACTTATTTGATTAATATGTAGTAGTATTTGCTTGTACAGTTAGGGTGAAATTGAATGATCCATATTTGGTACGGACTTTCATATGCTAAATACATATTAGATGTTGAAATTGAATTCAAACACAAATGTTTGTTATTTTGAATCACAATTGCGTGATCATTGATTGAATGTATGTAGTTGTAATAATATATGAAAGTATTGAATGTTAGTTAACCACGAAATTTGAAGGATTCTCAAAGGTGAGAACATTCAAGGTTAAGATAAATTGAAGAGATTCACAAACTTGTGAAAATTCAAATAGATTCATGAATTAAATTGAATCACAATAGTGTGACCATTATTTGGTATTTTAAATATATTGTATGGTAGCTAAATGTGAAAAGAGAATGATTCTCAAGGGTGAGCACATTCAAAGCGAATGTAAGTTAAGATATTGAGATTCTGGTGGGGAATTCAATATGAGTCAAAGAATAGTAGTTAGAACTACTTAAGGATTTTGATCGTGGAATCCTCTTATTTGTAATCCCTAGGGTTTGTATCAAATCCGAACAATCGTAATCGTGTTCAAATTCCAATAAAGCGAAGTTTGGGGTATATATTTTGAAATATTTATATGTATTTAATATATACATATAAAATAAACTTGAGAAATATATAAAGTTAAGATCATCTTTATAAGGAGCATAAAAACTAGTACATGCATAAGTATATATTAGTTGTAAACTAACTAATAATTCTAATGTTTATAAATAACATAACTTCATGATCATTTATGAATATATTATATACTATATATAATGCATATAAGTGAGAGAGTGTTCAAAACTCTTAAATTTAAGAAATGTATAACTTGGAAAGCTTTATGTACAATTGACAAAGCATATTTCATTTAACTTTGAAATCATCATCTCATTTCAAAATTCAAACCCCTCTTCATTTCTCATTTTTGAATTCCTCCCTCTCAGAAAACCCCAGACATCCTTTTACTCCTCTTAGATTTCTCCCTGTAATCCAATGACAACCGTGTTCGGGCAATCATCTCACCATTTCTTCACCCTATCTCATCGACAGCGATGGTGGTGGCAACTTGATGGTTTGAGCTCGGTTTAGGGCGTCGAAGAGACGATGGTAGGGCTACGATAATTTGGTGACACACACGCACCTCTTACCTCTTCCTCTTGGCTAGAGATAGCGACTCCAGGCGATCTCTTGGAGCCTCTGTGGATTACGATGATGCTTCCAGGGTTTTGCATTTCCGTGTATCTCTTACAAGGTAAGCATCTGTAACCTGTATTCTAGGTCCGATTTTCCGATGGTCGGTGTTTCAGGTGTCGATTTTGACTTTTGAGAATGTTTCTTTAGGTTTACCTTTATGTTTACCTCTATTAATACAGGTTAAGTCATTATCTGATAAGTCGAAATAGGTCCTGATGCAAGTAATGTGCACGTTGATAATCCCTTTTTACTTTTGTAAACTTTTGGGATGTTACATATGCTATATACAAAAAAAAATTCTTAGAGTCAAAACATATACATGATGCAAACTTTCAAACTTAGTAAACATGATTTAGATTCTATGTGAATTTACGTGCTAATTGCTATGTGGGAATTAGGTTAGAAGACGTTTCATACATCAAACGTATACTAGTACTTAATAGCCTAATAATGTAGCTACGTTCTTCGCATTGACTTATGTCTTGTGCTAAAAAGGGGAAAGGTACACATACATAAACATTATGATTTACATTGTTTAAGTCAAAGATCTAGCTTGTCTTGATTTAAACTTTGTAATACCACTTGTTTGGATTCTTGCTTTGTGTTACTTGCAATTTACATATGCTTTAGATCTAGTGCTATTTAGTTTAATAGTTTTGCATCCTTTCTAATTAAGTATTGTATTAAAACATATAATTGCTCACCAACTATGCAAATAGTTGACCTTTATTTTACATATGTAACAAGATAAGATGAAGAAACAAGGGTGAAGACCTAGCATTGGACCTAGTTTAATTTAAAATCACTTGTTTATTTAGTTCTTTGTATTTGAATTTAGATGTTGTAATTTGAATATTTTATCTTGGTTGAATGAATATTTTGCATTTGAATTAATATGGAGTGTGAACTATTTAGACTTTAACATAACATCATGAGCTTTTGAACAATCAAACTAGCGCCCCAATGTATTTCGTCGTTGGTTGGGGTGTGACATGATGAATGTCAAATTGGATCAAGGGGGCAAACCTATGATCTTGAGGATGATAGTCTCGGTTTAAACACAAGAAGGAGTTTAGTGTGGATATCTCCCACTTTTCCTTTGAAAGTGGTTTTGTTAGAGGAGCTCCATAAAATAAAGAAGTATTGAAAATAACAAATGATCGGGTTGACCAAATCCGAGTTCATTTGAAGGTGGCTTAAGATTGCCAGAAAATCTTAAGTAAAATTATGCATAGAAAACCGATTGAATTCCCAGTGGTGAGGGAATCAGGTCTGATTGAAAATTTTCCTTTGAAAAACATTATATGTTTTCAAAAATAGGGAAACTTACGTCTATGTTTGACTGGACTATTTCAAAATTATAGCTATAGTAGGCGGCTCGGGTGGGCAAGATTGCTTACCGCATGGAGCTACCGAAAGAACTAAGTAGAGTTGGAATATATTCCATGTGCCTTACTTGAGTAAGTCTTTGATTAATTGATTAGCTTACGATGAAAAGCTGAAATGTGCTAGAAGAGTCGGCGGCTATGCTAGACAAGAAAGGTCAAACAACTTGTAAGCCTCAAAACCCACACACGCAAAACACGTGTTTTTAAACGACTATTTAAATTAGGTCCCAGATTTTTCAAATTAAAACATACTTTTTAGTCACCAAAATAACCCAATGTTCACCAAACATCTATACTTAAGTTAATTCTACATTTAAAAACCCCACTACAACATTAACAACAATTTGCAAAAGTTGTTGAGTTACAACCAAAACATGTTCGATCCAATCCTCCTTGCTATTTCCGATCACATGCGCCATCACCCTTTCCGTTCACCTGAAAACACCACATTTAAGTCACCATTAGTTCATTAGAACTAAGTAAGATCACCCCTAACGTTGCCCCAAGCTTCCACCAAGCCAAAAGGGTCAAAAAACTCAAAATTTGGTCATGGCCGTTAGTTGGGCCGTAAACCCGAGAGCTCTGGCCGTAAGCAAAATTTTGCCCAGACCCAGGCCGTAACTTACTCCCACCAAGCCATAAGTTACGCCCAGGCATGCACCAAATGTGCTGATTTTACATTTTTTTCAGCGTTTTGACCCGTACCGAACCCCGGAATCATTCCCGCTCAATTCCGATCATTTCAATACTCTCATAAGCCTTTCATAACACCCTATAACATAATAATCAAACTTTAAACACCTTTTTATGACAATAATAATCATAACACAAAACGATTTTCCAACGGTCTGTTTTCACCCAATTCACCATTTAAATCTTGTTACACCCAAGATTTCTCAAATTTAAGCCAATCACACCACTTGTGATTAACTAAACTTGATTTCACCAATAAAGGACATTCACACATCTTGTGGAAATTCCTATTTAATAATCACACCATTTGTGATTCATTACAACAATTTGAGTCACCCTCAATTATAATTCACACACCTTGTGAACTAATTCAAATCATTCAACACACGTATAATTAAACACCAAGTCAATCATAGACGAGCATTTAAAGACCATAACAACAATAATCAAGCAATATATCTCCTATTGCTTACCTTTGTCTATCGACAAATACTCTATCACCTATTCACCATAAAGTCAAATCTTCTACAAAACATTCATATATGTAAAGCACCATTACACATAATTAGTAGAAGAGTTGGGTGACTTACCTTGTCCCGATGGGTTATCCACTACCAAAATCTCTTTTCCAAATCTTTTGGTTCCACTACCACCTTCACTATTGCTTCCTATATCAAACTTACATGTTCAATACAAGTGTTGACTACAATTAGTCAAATTACACCAAATTGACCCATTATCACCATTTATTCTTAGGTTACATTCAAATAACCCATTGATCATGAAAATCCCACATTTTATGACCACAACAATTAATTCTCCACACCCATCCCTTTAAACACCTTTAATTTGTAAAAACCCAATTGTTGACATTTCATCAAACAACTTATGTGCATAAAATTTTACGTACACAACTCAATTACTCCTAAACCTCATCAATCTCCCATTTTAGTTTATAATCAACCAAATTCAATAATCAACTCAATTTACCATTGTTAATCAACATTTAAATGTTAGAAGTCATCGTATTACTATCTACTATAATCCAACACCCATTTTAAGAAACTAGTTCATCTTCCTCATGAACCTTACAAAAACTTCATTTCAATCAACTTCATCAAAGTCCATGAAATGATTAAAATGTTGTTTCTAGATGATATACATGATGATTAACAACATTTGAAACCTTGTAAACTCCCAATTTCTTAATTTCATCCATCAACCCACACCCACATAGGAGACCCACGAAAAACCCACCAAAACCCCCCAAAATTTCTTACCTATGTGTAGTAGAATGCAAGAAGAACTCAAATATTTAGTTGCATTCAAGATCAAACCATGGATCATGCACCAATTTGATCCAAACTTGAAGTTTTTGAGCTTTCTCCTCCCTTTCTCTTTCACGTATCCATCCACACACACATAATGTGTGTAATTTTTTACCAAGTCAACATTTTAACTCTCCATTACACAACTTTCACCTATTGACAACTTTGGTCCCTCTTTTACTAGTTAATTCTAACTAGTTATAACTAACTAAGTTAAGTTAGTAAAGACCCACCATATTGTTATATTTTAAATCAATATTTATTAAAAAACCCACCAAATAATGTTTAGGATTGTTAAATCTTATAAAACACCTATCAATTAAAGTAAAACATAATTTATACTCCAATTACATTTTACTTATAATAGTTCCCCAAAATGGGTCATTACACAACTTAGGAACGAAATATGATCAGACACCACGTGGGAGTCAGAAGATGAGGTAAAGAAATTCTACCCATGTTTTGTTGGTTTGTAATACGGTTTCTAGGACGAAACCTTTGTAAGAGGGGAAGAATTTGTAATGACCCATTTTGGGATTTTATTAATAAAATAACTTATGTCATAAATTCTAAGTTACAAGGTGTGTAACTAAAAATTGGTGATTATTAAACAAATTGGGTTGTTATATAACTAGTAACTAACTTGGTTAGGTTAGTTTAAAACTAGCTAAATGATAGTTAAAGGTTGGGTGGACGAAAGATGTCATTTCCCCATACTTTTAAGTGAAGATAAGACTTAATAAAGCCAAAATCTAGAATTTAATTTCATATGTGTGTGTGTTCATTGACCAGAGAAAAGAAGAAAACAGAAAACACTAGCTTCTCATATCTTGCTCATATTGGAAGCGTGTTTGTGTGCAAATCAAAGATTGAAGCTAGAAATCAACATCCACCATGATTACTAACAACAGGTAAGGGTTAGATTGTTGTTTAGTTGAATTTATGGGGAGTAGGATGGTTCCATGGGAGTGGTTTCATCCAAACTCCAAATTGGGTGGTGTTAGTAGCTGGAACATGTTAGTTTGATTATATAAACATGTTTTAAACACCCAAACATCATATTCTTGCGTATAGAATCAATAGATGATGATATGGGTGTTGGGTAAATCATGTGGGTTTAAGTTCATGTATGAGCTTGATGAATTAGAGTATAAGTTAATGCTATGAGGATATTTTTGAAGCAAAAGTGTTGTCAAAACTTAACAAACCTACTAAACTTATGATTTTGATAAACATGAACATATGATGGAATTGGGGTAAGTTGAATTTGACTAAGAACATGTGTAGGTGAAATCCTACACATGAGTTGTTTGCTAAAATGCCTCAAAGAGATTTGATTAAGTATGAGGTGTTAGTAATAATTATTAGTAAACCTAATCATATGACCAATTATTATATACCTTGGTTAGTTGGGTGAAAATCTGCTATATAGAATGTGTGTGTGTTGAATGAATTGTGGTATGATCATAGGAAGTCTTGATGAACAAGACAAGCATAGATCGATCAAGGGAGCTAGCTAAATGATCAAATCCATCCGGCTAAGGTAAGTCACCTGTTACTGTTGAGTTTGTTTAATGTTGTGATAATGAATCACAAGTATTGTGATCATGTGAGCAAAACTCAATTGGTGATCCACAAGAATATAAACCATGTGTTGATTGCTATATTAGTGATGACCTATAAGTGTGTAGGCATTTATGTTTGCTTGTATTGATTTTAATCAACATGAGTATGGATAATGCTCTATAGAGGTATGTTGAAATGTTTCCCTTGAAAGTGGACTAACTATGATAGTATACAAATGGTTGATGGTACTTAATATTTATGTATAATTGGTTCATTTGCATGTGAACAACTTGTATTTGATTTGAGTTTAATGATTCACAAGATGTGGGAACATATGTATTAGTGATATATTTTATGTTGAATTTGAAGTTAGACACCAATATATGTTATTTTGAGTCACAAATGTGCGACTATTTGTTGTTTGTGTCTAATGGTGATCATATGTGTAAATGATACATGTAGCTAACTTTGACTATGGTTGATTCTCAAAGGTGAGAAATTTCCAGATTAGTGAAATTTGGAGTGATTCACAAAAGTATGAAGACTCATTGAGACACATAAGTGTGTTGTTGTGAATTATAATGTTGTGATACTTATTTGGTAGTTAGAAAGAATTGTAATTGAGGATCTACAATTGTGTAGACAATTTTGGTTGATTCACTTGAGAGTGAACATTTAGTGTGTTGAAGTGTAGTTAAATGATTCACATGTGTGTGAACATATGAATTGGAAGTGTATTTGTTGTAAACACAAGTAAATGTGTTCAATTGTGTGTAAGTTGTCTAGTTTTGTTGACTTGTAGTTGTAGGATTGGTTGAATACACATCACAAGAAATTGTGCATTTTAGCATAAATGCGATTAATTGTTTTGTTAAACTTGATGGTAATGGTTATGTTTTTATTCAAGCATTGTAATTGAATGATTTACAAAAGTGTGAACATTCAATTAGTTTCATTGGTTAAATTGATTCACAAAAAGTGTGAACAATTACCAAAATTGTAAAAGTCATGATCTTCAAAAGGGTAGACACTTATTTTGGTATGTTCCTGCTTTAATTCACAATTGTGTAAACATTAGACTAGCAAAGCTAATGATGTAGATTCGCAAAAGTGTGAAGAATGAATGATCTACAAGTGTGTAGACATCTAATTTGTAGAGTCAAAATGGCTAAGTTTGACTTTTATGAGATTTGATGCACAATTATGTTTATTGTGCACATATGTGTTGCATTGTTGCATAATGATTTAAACATACAAGTAATGCATATGATATGTATGTGGATGAGTTAAATCAATTCTAGAAAGGTCGGAACGAAAATTGCTCGTTTAGGCAAAGTTTGACCCGTTGAAGGGATTAAAATGGAAAATGATGCACAGTTGTGTTTTATGTGCACATATATGTTATGCTTGGTATATATTGATTTAATCATGTTAGTAATCCATATGATATGATTGGGTTAAATCAGTTTTAGAAGGGTTGGAACGATAATGGCTTGTTTATGCAATTTTTGACCCGTTTAATGAATTTGAAATATGTGCGGAATACTTGTCATATGTTTGAATCAATTTTTGATTATCCAAACTTGGTTGATATTAGTTATAAAGTGGGTTCGAATGGTTTCGGGCAAGTTTGAAAACTGGGAACGGGTCGTGTTCGATTAGGAAGTGCTCGACACGTGAAAAGACCCAAGTTGCCTTAGGCCACCCCCAACGTATGATATGCCACTTGCAGCTCAAAGTCTTCAAAATCCCTGTCATACTCTGGTCCATATGTTGGGAACTAATTTTGACCAAAATTGACTATTTTGGTCATGTATACTAGGGGAAGCGAGCAAGGTGCCTTACTTAGTTCTTATGAACTAACGGGGGATTTTTTTTTTTTATGTTTGTAGGTTCGAAATAGTTGTGTAAGCGGTCGATGTGATCAGGATTGAACATGGAGGCTCGGGTATTGGTTTGAAGTTATCAATCAAACCTTTTGTAAAACTTTTGCATACGTTAACTTATTATAAGTATTTGGATATATTTAAACATGGTTTTAATGTTTGTATGATGTAAATGTGTTTGTAAATAAATGAAACACAAAGGTTTTCCGGGACGTAAACGTAAAACCTTAAATGGGTGTTTTAAATGTCTAGATGGGACATAACGTAACGTGGGTGTTACAGTAAAATTTAGACATCCTTACCTCTACTCTATAGAAATAAAGAGGTTGTTTCCAATAAGACATTCGGCTCATGATGCTTATTAACCGACCAACCCAATGCCTTTAACGTTATTTTTTCAAAAATTAAGTAAAATAACATTAAAATTAGTGTAATTTTACTTTTGATTCTCGAGAACGACACATATACAATGTATTATACATGTTATTATTTGTTAAAATCATATTACCGAGATATCATGTAGTGTACCTGCAATGCAAACAACAATAACAATAACACCAGCAGCAGCACCACCACCAATATAAAGGGTCATCTGTTTTTGTTTGGTTTTACTGTTCAAAAAAAACAAATAAATAAATAAATAATTAGTATTTACTATTATTTCAGTATGGCAATAAGAAGTGTGAGACTTCAATACTGTTTGATCTTCTATTGTAACACGAGAACTCAAGGATTGTGTTATTACGTGAGGGTGCAATTAATATAAATGTTATTTTAAATATACAACTCTGAGAACTATATACACATTTGTATCTTGTACACAAAAAATGAACACACGCAATACAGAGAGAAATAGAGGTAGTTAAGTAAATGTTTTACGTATCATCTTTAAAGTAATAGATAGTACTATTTATGCAGCTATCAATTTGGTCATGAATCTCACTAAATGTATTGCATGACTCTTTAGAGACAACATTTTTATCTCAATAGGATAATGATAAGGTTTTCTTTCATGCCACTCACAAAATCTATAAAATAGCAAAACTTTATTGGTATGTGGGGCGGTAGAGTTGAAGTGGCAAGGACGAGCTGGAAAAGAGGCCACTATCGATAGTTGTTTAGAATGCATAATTCTTTAATTCCTCTTTTTACACACTAACACAACAATACATTTTATTTTAAGAGTTTTCAATACACATACTTTAAGAATTAAAAAATTAGGAATTTGGGATGCAAATTTAAATGCAAATACTAGTAGGTCACTAGTTCATAACAAGAATTCAAAAAAAAACACACAAATTGGGAATTTGGGATGCAAATTATACAAACAAATAAGTGAATCACAATTCACTATTGAATGACCAACTTAAACATGCAAGAAACAAACACACAATAACACACAAATACTAGCAAGTCACTATCTCTGGCTCATTACAAGTTTTCAAAAAAAAAAACCACAGAAATTGGGAATTTGAGATGCAAATTAAATACATGTACTAACCTGCTGTGTTGTTCGGCTGCGGAAGAAGAAGAAGCTACTCGGTGTCTCGGTCCTGCGTGTTGCGTGATGCGTCCCTGCGTGCTACAGCCATGTGTCCCTGCGGTCTGTGGGTCTGCTACATCTCGGTTGCTGCCTCCGGGCTCGCTCCACGCTGTTCACCGTCCTGCAGCTAGGGGTGTAAACGAGTCGAGCCGAGCCGAAGGTCGTTAAGACTCTGTTACAGGCCCACGACAGAAACAAATGATATATATTCAAACAAACATACATTCGAATACACACATAAGATTTGTACATGTTCGGCTATTTATACCCTATGTTCGACAGTTAACTACCAATGGTTAGAAGGAGTTATTTGGCGCCATTAACCGCCAAATAACTACCTTAACTAACTTATCAAATATAACTATAATTTCCGACTAAACTTGGTTAAGTAACATAACCTTCTAGTTTGACCCGTTAGGACTTAAAGTTATAGTTCTAGCAATCTCCTCCCTAAGTTTATGATCTTAACGTCTTGATAGCCTCTTCAAATAGCAGGTCCAAACCCCGGTGGCCAATCTCGAACGGCTTGGATTCTTCTCTTCTTGTAAGGCAACTGTTTTTCGACTTTAAGTAGTGTTTCTTCTCTTGCTTGCTTCTTCGAGCTGCTTCCTCCTACCTCAAACGTATAGATTCCTTGTTGCTTCTTTCTGCTTTTCATGTTCTTGTATATCCACTCCATAAGATCAAGATATTCATTGTAGACAAACATTAATTTGTATCCCTTTCTTGAATCCAACCCCATATATGCTGCTAAGAATACCCATAAGTTGTTTTCGTTCACCTTTCCCTTTCCACCATTGATTTGTACACTTAAATACAAATCATAAATGTTCACGGCTTGATTATCAATTTTAGGAGGCCACGAACTTTTTTGTTTAACCACGCTTTTGATGAACCATATTACCATATTGTCACACCCCCAAATTTCCACTCGTGGTGTTAGTCCACGTGGGCGTGACGTGTCCAGAATCACAGCTCAAGGTCATATAGAACAACTCTATATGCGTTTACAAATCCAAGTTTGACACATACACTTAACAAAATAGTTTGCAGCGGAATAATAGTTATCATAGCATGTTGCAGCGGAAATCAATTGTTTGACAAAATGCAGCGGAAAAGTAAATAGTCAAATACAACATTGTTTAAAACATAAACCGAACGTATTTGTTTTTAAAAGTTAAACATAGACAGAATGCATGCAGTTCCTAATGCTCGTCCCTTAGAGTGTGCATTCCTGTTATCCATAGCTTGCTAGTTACCTGAGAATACAAGTTTAAAAAGTGTCAACACAATGGTTGGTGAGTTCACAGGTTTTGATATACATATAGTAATAAAGTGTGCCATGCTGTTTATCAAATGTTAGTTCCGAGCCCAAGGCTCCAAGTGTCAGCGCGTCACTACCGAACTAGACTTGTTTGTCCTTGCCTCCGCTATGCCTCGTATGCATAGCAAGTTAGGTCAGAGTTTGCACGGGTTATGACATCCGGTCAACATAGTGCCCCGTGGGGTTAGTCATTCCCTAATGGATCCATTCAAACCTACCACGTTGTTCGTACATTAACGGTAAGACTTTGTGAGGGCTTGTTACGAGTTCAACACTTAATGTCTGTCCAATAAACCAGCATACACAAAATGTTTGTACAGTAATAGATGTTTGACTCGATGTAACTAGTGTTCTCCCCTATTTAAAAGCGTTTGAAAAAGAGTAAAGAGGGGCCGTAAACTCACCTTAGTGATCGTGTGATAAGCAAGCGTAAGCTCCTCGAATAGTAAGCGCGTCGGTCACCAGCAACCTATATCGTATACCGTTTGTGAGTTCGTGTAAGTGACCATGCTAGTGTTCGTGTTAGTGCTCGTGTTCATGTCCAACAACCCTTGGTTGTTCGTGTTTGCTTGTGTTGGTCCACAATGACCATGTTTGCTCGTGTTGGTCCACATTGACCGTGTTTGACCGTGTTTGACCGTGTTAGACCAAAGTTGACCGTGTCAAGTCAACGACCCGTTGGTGAATCGTGTGACGGTTTGTGAATCGTGTAACATTCGTGTAAGTGATCGTCGTGTGCAAAACGCGCAAGTCGCGTCTATGGACAACTTACTATTTATAGTAAGTTTCCATTTATGGAAAGTCCACAAGTTATAATGATTTTTTTAATTCTAGCATGCTCATTTGTCCTACGTGATCATGTTAACATATAACACGTCATCATACAAATTCATATAAGTCGTTTATAACATGTTAGTGCACAAAAGTTTCCTAAAATGGAAAGTTTCCATTTATAGCATTCGTGACATCGGAAACCATCTAACTTAGCAACTAATCATCATGTTATAGCATATTAAGTCATTTAGCATGCTCAAATCATACAACACGTTTACAAATCGGTTTTTGTAAAAATAAAGTTACTATAAATAGTAACTTTGTAGTTTTTGCATCAATAACCATTTAAACATTTCTAAACCATTTCCTCGTCATATATCATTTTAATAAATCATGTAGCATTGTTTAATCATACCATCATAGCCAAATTCATCATCTATAAATCTTTGACCAACAAAAGTTACTAAAAATAGTAATAATGCCAAATATGACCCTAAACATTATCAAGATCACTTTCCAAGTATTTCAATCATCATATTATCATCCTAAGAGCAATCCTACATACATGCATGTTCATTATCTCATTCAAAATATCATCTTGTCAACATAAAGTTTCTAATAATAGAAAGTTCATCAAAAATCAACATTTTAACCATTTTAAACAAATCCAACCATGAGTAATCCTATTCAATGTCAATAAGAAACATTTCTACATACACAAAATCATTCCAATACTCATGGATCATACATGCATGGCAATATAATGTCTCAAAACATCATTTTAAGCCCCAAGGCTTAAACCCATCATTTTAAATCGTCATAAAACGTCATATAATCATTGTAGATCATCAAATACAGTAGGTTTATCAACAAACCCAGAAACAAAATTCGTGTACATGCATCATAAGTGCTTGCATGTGAGTATAAAGCCTTGCATGTGTGTGTAATGGTGGTTTTAAGCCACAAGGGATGTCAAGACTACCTTTCAAAGCTTCAATAAGTTCTGAGATGATGATGAACAGCCTCCTTGACCTCCTGGTTCGTGGGTTTCCATAGGAACAAGAAGATGGTGATGAAGGATGAGGATCTAGAGAGCTTCCTGTAAGGTTCCCAAGCTTCAAAGAGGTGTAACAATGGCTTCTAATGGGGTAGAATGGCTGTTACAGAGTGTAGAAGACGAGTATAGGCGGAGGGCGGCGTGTTCAGTCGAGTAAAATGATGAAAGGGTGTAGCTTAGCCATAATGTTCTTGGTTTTATAAATATTTTGTCGACTGGGCGGTGTCGCGTACCGCGATGGTGCATTCAAATATTCTCCGCGTACCGCGGCGGATTTCGGGATTCAACTCTCCGCGATGTTTGTCGCGTACCGTGGTTGGGCTTCTTGTTGGGTCACCGCGTACAGCGGTGGGCTCCTGGAGAGCCCAATAAGCCCTTTTTAATGGGTTTGATCCGTTCGTCGTCGTTTTCACGCTTCCGAACTATCGTTTGGCCTTGTTTGAACTTCGTAGTTCAATGTGTGAGTGCTTTGTGAGGTGTCGAGTGTTGTGCTACACAATGTGCTTGACGTTCACCAACGTTCGTGAGTTTTGGCACGTGTGTGTTGTTTGTCGATAATTCCACGAATTATCTAGTCATGTGTCAGTGTTCGTACTGTCGTGCCACGTGTCACACTAAATTAATCTAATTCTAGTGCCACGTGTACATAAAGCATTTAAATAAATATTTAAATAAATAAGTTGCTGACCTGGAAATTACGGGGTGTCACACATATCTTCAAATTTCTTCCTTATAGTCCATTTGTTCAATCGATTGATGTTGATAGAATCAAGGAGATCCAGGAAAATCTCCATTTCTTCTAATGTTGTAATATTTCCAGTTTTGATATTTGGCACTATCTCGTTACCTTTACCGCTCTCCTTAATTTGTTCTTGTTGATCCTTGATATCCATTTGCTCAAAATGATCCCATATAACCAAAATGTTATCCAAATGATCGACATCATTCAATTTGATGTTTGATTTCCTTTCTTCGGTCACATATACTTCCGAGGCCTTTACATCCTCTTTTAATTTGTGTTCAACACAAACCATAAATGGTTTTGTGATGACACACATCGTTCCTTCAAAATTAACCTCAAAGCCTTGATTTATTAAGGTTTTCAAACTTAACACATTCCTTCCAAGTTTCGGTTGATAGTAAACGGAATCTAAATCATGAGTAGTCCCATTAGAACTAAACTCGATTAAGCCTTTACCCCGAAAATAAGAGTTTCTTTTGGTTTTTTATCAAAGGATTTGATTCTGAATGAAGGTTTGATGGTTTTAAACAAGTTTTTGTTTCCAAAAGCGTGATAATTTTGTTAAAGACCAACAAACCAATTAAATTTCCATCCTTTCCCTCCCTAAACCATGAAATTGGATCTTAGTACACCATTTTGACATATCTTTTTGTACTTACTAGATCGAATGCAGTATGAATATGACTGGTTTTTGAATGGTCTTTTCATGTTTCTTTCGTTGATCTTACTTCTAAATTTCTTCGCGGCTTCAGATCTGATTTTCGAATCCATTTCTCCCTTCTTCTTGAACTGAATATCCTCCATTCTAATGTATAAACTTTCCATGCTTGAACACTTATGATCCTTCCGATCATCTTCTGTCAACCTCGTCTGATCTCCCTGATCCAGATTGCGCTTAGAGTTTTTCGTAGTCTCGTTCATGCCATCCATGCTTATCGTTTTTCTTTTGTTGAGTAACCGGCTCTGATGCCACTTGCTACAGGCCCACGATAGAAACAAGTGATATATATTCACACAAACATACATTCGAATACACACATAAGATTTGTACATGTTCGGCTATTTATAGCCTATGTTCGACAGTTAACTACCAACAGTTACAAGGAGTTATTTGGCGCCATTAACTGCCAAATAACTACCTTAACTAACTTATCAATATAACCATAATTTCCAACTAAACATGATTAACTAACATAACCTTCTAGTTTGACCCATTAAGACATAAAGTTATAGTTCTAACAGAGTCGAGCTCAGCTTGTTAATAGCTTTATTTTCAAGGCCCGAGCTTGGCTCGTTAGAAACTTTTTACGCACGAGCTCGGCTCTTTTGAGCTTTTTAACGATCTGTTCCCAAATATTTTATGATCCGCCTTAATTCCTTTACACCCCTACCTCAGCTAGAGGTGATAAAAAAACCGATTAACGACCCAAATCGGATTCCAGATGGATTTTTACGACCGGTTATTATAGGTTTATGCAATACTCGACTGCTACAAGCATGTTTTAGGTTTAACGGAAAAACACAGGTTATTAACCGGTTAAATGAAAACCGGTTTTTTGACCGGTTACAAACCGGTTAACCGATTTTAATTTCAAAAAAGAGCCGTTTATGGCCATTGGGGGAAATTAGACGTTGGAAACCGGGTTACCGGTCGGTTGAAATTCAAAAAACTAGTCGTTTCTAACCGTTTAACTCAATTCTTTGGACCATTTTGCCCCTAAACGAAAGTATAAATAGATAGGGGGTGTTTTGGTTTGATCACACAACATCTCTACCCCTCTTATGCTTTCAAACGCTCAAAAACAATAAAAAACGCTTCAAAACGCCCAAAAACGATCAAATACTTCTCAATTCAATCTCAATTCAAATGGCAAGCTCACGAACTGCTCAAAGTTCCATTGGTGTTGGCGCTTCCCCTTCAACCAAACCAACAGTTGTAAGAATCAAAGCTACAATGAGGAACAGCAAAGACATCTTCCAACATCTCTACTTATGAGAAATGTCGAACGGTGTCGATAAGGCACGTTGCAAATGTTGTGGTACTCTTCTTAAACCGAAGTCTAAGTCTACTTGTAGAAGTCATTTGACCAAACATTATGTTATGGTCAAAAATAATCCGGCAAACGATCAAGCACAATTATCAACCGAGTGTTGGGTTTGGAATTTCGATCCCAACATAGTTCGTGAAGTGATGGGAAACTTAGTAATTCAAGAAAGTTTGCCTTTCAATCATCTCGACAACCTGCGATTAAAGAGGATGATTCAAAAGACGCTTCAATGTCAATACAAACAAGTTGTTCCACTATTAAACGTGATTGTTTGAAATGTTGGCAACAAGCCAAAAAAGAATTAATTTTGGGTTTTAAAATTAAAAAATTGAGGTTAAATTAATAACAGATGTTAGGTCAACATCACATGGGTTTCCTGAATTGTATCTTTGCTTGGGTTGATCATGATACATGGCAGATGATGAAACGTAAGATTGCGTTCGAAATGTTTTTGTATCCACACACGGGCGAACATTTGTTTTGCATGTTAGATGGTCTAATTCAAACTTTTAACCTAGAAGATAAAATAGTTTCAATAATTTTCGATAATGCTTCAAATAATACTAACTCGGTTAATAAATTAAAAATTGAAAATCAACTTGTATGTAATGGTGTTTTTTCCCATACGATATGCGTTGCATATATCATTAATTTTGTTGTGCAAGATGGTCTTGCAGTTCCTCAAATGAACAAACTAAAAGAAAACTTTAAACAAATGTTAAAAGTTGTTTTTTTGACAAGCCATAAAAGATATACGGATTGTCAAAAAATTTGCGCGGATACAAACTCCTACTTTTTTGGTTCGTTTGGGACATACCTACAAGGTGGAATTCGACTTAGCGTATTTTGACAACGTCATAGGACAAATGCAAACTTTGGAATTATTTCTAGAAAATTTAGTCCAAAGGCGTCGGGCTAAGGCTTTTTCTAGCGGATGTTGAGACGCCATTGAAGTTGTCACTAGTTTATTTGAAGTTTTAAAAAATGCAACAACTATTTTATCGAGGGTTTATTATCCCACGTCTTGTTTTATTCTTCAACAATTATTTGTAATGACACGAAAAATTAACGAACATGAATCAGGAACTGAAATATATACAACAATATTACTTCCAATGAAAGTTAAACTTTTGAAATACTTTCAAGAAATACCGGCCGTTTTTACTTGTGCGACGACATTGAACCCATGTTTCAATGGTGCTCGCGTTGAAACACAAATTGATAGAATAGTTACCGCTTTGAGTTTAAATGACCCAAACTTTGGTACAAACACTAAAAATAATTTTAACAAATATTTTCAAACATGCTTGATCTTTATTTACAAAAAAATATGGTTCAACAAGTAACATACAACAATCAATGCATGCGGCTTCTAGTTTGAGTAGAAGCCAAGATTTTAACTTTAATTTGTTTAACACTTTAAGACAAAATGTTACCAAACAAACTCAAGGTCCTAGCGCAAGTTGCGAACTTGGAAGGCACCTCGAAACAGATTAAATTTCTATTATAAATCCAAAAGAATTTTGAAAGTTTGATATTTTGGCCTGATGGAAAGAAAAATAATCTCAATTTGCAATTCTATCTACCATGGCTCGTGATTTACTAAACGTCCAAGCTTTTACTGTAGCTTTGAAATCTTTTTTTCTCTCTTAGTGGCAGGATTTTATCAATACAAAGAACAAGGCTCCCTCCAACATAATTGGAAATAAGCATTTGCTTGAAAGACCATTTGGACGCAATGAAACGCACACAAGACCAAGGCAATCTTGAAGGCGAGCTTGAGTTTGAAGAAACAATACATGGCGTGGAAGTTGATGAAGGATTGACATTACCACTTTTCGATGAAGAACAAACAATGGACGAATGGATGCCGAAAAAATAGTCCGGAAGTCCACTTTGAAGTCTAATCCGAAAGCTAATTACACCTTCAATACTAGCGAATAACGATTTAGTGTTATATGTTATTTTCTATTTATAAACTTGTGTAATTAAATATTACTTTTTTATTTAGTTTCGTTTTTAATTTATCATTTTGTGTAAATAAATAAAATTTATTTAATTTTTTACTTAATTTTTGTTTTCATTTAATTTTATTTTGTATATTTGTATTAAATAATTTTGTCTAAATTATATAACAAAATTATATAATTTTTTCAACTTTTGTTTTTTCATTATTTTTTTTAAATTTATAAATTTTTTTCAACTTTGGCTAAAAAACGGCTTTTGGACCGGTTCCACCTTTTTAACCGGTCCGGTTATCAAGGCCTGCTCTAATATGTTATAAAAAAAGCTCTAGCTTAGGGCCACCAAAATCTAGGGACCTCAAATTTTTTGAGTTTTTTTTTAACTACTCATACACATAAACTACATCCCAATATTTCTCTCTTGTTTGAATTTGAACTCAATACCTCATTTCTAATAAGCAATTCCTCCACCAAGTGGGATAGTTCCACATTGGCTTTTGGGGCTTTTTTGTTTTAATAAATTCTGATTTGTGTAAAAAAATTGTTTTAATATTTGTGATTGATCTACATATTTTGTTTGTGATTTATATATGTTTTTTGTAACTTTCTCCGTTATGATTATTTATATTTTTTGTGTCATACGCTCTGATAAAAGATGAGATTTTTTATATATAGTAATAAAAAACCCAAATTTTCACTCTGCTTTGGGCCACCAAAAAGTTGAGCCAGCCCTGCCGGTTATTAGCCGGTTTAGTTACAACAATTATAAAATATAGGTTACAAAAACCGGTTTTTAACTTAACCGGTTATTGGGTAAAACCGGTAAACCCTTAGGACTGGTTAACCGGTTCGGTTAATGAAAAATCAGTTTCCGACCATTTAACCAGTTTGTGCATGTCTACCTGCAGCCCTACGACCTGCGTGGTGTTCGTTGTTCACCGGCCAACGGCCCTGCGTGGTGTATGATCGTTGTTCAGTGTTCACCGTCCAAACTAAAGAGCCAAAACCTAAGTTTGTTGATTTCTTTCAAATACGAATTAGGAGATAGAGAGAAGGAGCAAAAAAACCAGAGTAAAATGAAATACAAAAAATTAGGAATGGGCCCAAAAAAATAAACTACGTATAAAAACAGAGAGTTTTATAGATTTAAATCTACATCGTAAATTTGTGTTTATTTGGTTTTTTAATTTTTTTTAATATAAATATATATATACACACACACAAAAATTAAAAATTTTGTACCCATAAAAATGAGTCTGGAACGGAGGTCGGATTGGCCCCTCCCCCGGGCCGCCGATGTTGGTTTTTTAGGATATATTTTTTAATTGTTTTCTTTTTAATATATTAGCTAGGTTTATATCTTTCTAGTTTTCCTATCACGTGGTCTGTTTTTCTTTTGCCTAGTAGTAGAGACGCACAAAACCCAGTACCGGTTCGTAACCGGTTACAAACCGGTTTTTTAATCGGTTTTAGGTTTTTGAAAAAACCGGCGGTTTAGGACCGGTTTGAGATTTCAAGAGACCGAATTAACAGGTTTTTCAGTCCACCTAATTAAAAAATCAGTTATTTGGTGGTTAAAGGGTTTCCGTTATTATATCGGTTTCGGTTATTACAACGGTTTCGGTTTTAGAGCTTGAAAAATCTGTTATTAACCGAACGGTGAAATTGTTGACAAAAATTTGACTAGTTAACCGGTTTGGTAATTCCAAAACCGATTTTCGACAAGTTTACCGGTTTGTGCACCTCTACCTAGTAGTATTATGTCCTTGCTTGTTGTGGCCGAAAATGACTTGTCTTTAAATGGAATTTATCTTATAACGAAGAAGAAATTCGTTTTTAATATTGAATTATGTACATGAAATAAAAAAACCCTTGACTCGTCAAAAATTTATAAAAAGCTAGAAAAAAAATAGAACAACAAAAAAAATTATTACTTTTTAAATATCACAAACTTCAAGTCTTCCACCACAACGACATTAGGTCGGCATGTGAAATATTGAGAGTGATTTATACTCCAAAATGATGCAACCTTTTTCTTTAAGAACTATGGTGGTGTTTATTTTTTCAGAGGTTTAACATCTTCAGTCTGTGGACCACGTCTGCAAACCTCTTTTGCAGAAGAGGTGGACCAAACCTCTGCAAGAAGAGGGAAAAAGAGGGTTTGTTTTTTAACCTCTTCAAAACACTTTCCCACTCCCTTCCCCTATCCTAAGCAGACAAAAAAAACAAACCTAATCTTCAAATCCAACCCAACAAGCAATTGCACCACTGTCACCATCACCGATCGGTGGGAGGCGCAACGGCGGAGGTCGAGCGCAGCTGGAGTACGAAGCCGGTGGTGGAGTGCGGGGGGAGCAAGCCGTCGGTGGTGGAGCGCCGGGCGAAGCAGGGCGATCGAGCGGCGGTGATGATGAACTGCGGGGCGCAGACCAGGAGATGAAGCTTGACGACGACGATGGATGAGGCGGCTGGTGGTGGGCCGTCGGTGGTGGTGAAGCGCGGTGGTGGAGACCAGCAGATGATGGCCGATCGATGATGGTGATGCGGGATAGGGAGAGGCCGATCGATGACGGTGATGCGGGATAGGGAGAGGCCGATCGATGGCGGTGATGCGGGATAGGGTGATGCGTGGTATGAAAACCTAGAAGAGGTTTGGGAAGTGGGAAGAGGTTTAAAAAGAGGTTAAACCATGTCTGCAAGAAAAAAGAGGTTTCGCAGACCTTTTTTAATGAAACGTCTGCGAAAAATAAACACCATTCATCTGTCCGTGGTCTGCGGGGCGCTAACAAAAGAGGTTTAGAAGCTCTTTTCCAGAAAAACAAACACCACCAAATTGACCTTGACCTTGACAGGAAAGTGTGGTGGAAACTGGAAATATAGCTTACATACATCGAAATTGACCTTGACTTGCAACGTGTCATGCATTATCATAGTCCAAAAGTTGTGGTTGACGTACACAATTATGTGAGAAATTGATAGAACATTTGACTTGACTTCCATTATCAAGTGATAATAATTATAATCACTGCATATCAACCGAAATTTCTAATGTTATTATGACGTACCATCGATCAATTTATTTTTTCTTGTTTCTTTTTACTAAAGAAGATATGAATAAGAAGTGTTAGACTTCAATATTGTTTGATCTTCTATATTGTAACACGTGAACCCAATGATTGTGTTATTACATAAGTGCGTGTTTAATGTAAAAGAAATTTTATAAATATATAACTCTAAGAACTATGTATATAGTTGTATCTAATGCACAAAAGATGAACACATGTAATACAGAAAGAAATAGTGGTAGTTAAGTAAATGTTTTATATGTCACCTTTCAAAAGCAACATTTTTATTTGGTCATGAATCTCACTAAATGTATTGAACCACTCCTCATAAGCAATATTTTATTCCAATAGGATAATGGTAAGATTTTTCTTCATGCCACTTCCAAACCCTAAACTTTATTGAGTATATTTGTTTGTTTATTAATTATCATAACTAAATTGTTTTCAGATATAATTTTATGGTTAGTGAAATTGTGACTAGCTAGATGTTTAGTTACATCTTTTATTTTGATAATTTGTAAAATTTAGTTTCAAAGCATATAAGGTTAAGGTATGAAATTAGTTGATAAAAAAAGACATGTATACTTGGCTAACAATATAATAGAGTCTTCTTTATACAAGATGGTCAAATATGAGTGGTTGGGAAAAGATCAAGCATGCATCCATCTGTCACACCTCCTCCATTCATCACCTGATAATGTCACTTGTTGTCGTAATGTGTTGCGTAAGCTTGGTAGTCAAGTCTCCAAGATGCGGTGTGACTTTTTTATGGTTGTATTAAAACACATACATGGCATACTAAACATAAGTTATATTACATGATACATTAAGATTACAATAACTTCGCTACAGTTATCCAAAGTAAATAATAGGTTTCCTAAACAAGCGATCTTGTTGTGCATCCTCACCTTTGATTCTTTCGTATAGTTACTTTTCACCTTAAATTGGGTTTGTAATGTACAAGATCAACACGAATGCTTGTGAGTTCATACTTGTGATAGACTCAATGTAATGTGATATGATAAGTATACAAGCATATGCAACTTTATGAATATGATTCCCCATGAAAACCTATAACCAAAGCCTATATGACTACTAAGATATTGGCGGCAATACCCAAAAGGAAAACCTTAGCTTCATTCTTAATGCATATCGTTGCATTAAGCTGGTATCTGATATTGTTATAAATGGTAACATGCATTCACATCAGGGGAGACACTATCTTCCTGTGAATGGGTTGTCAGCTCGATAGTACTATTATTATTATCATCTGGCTCATCCATGACTTTATTGGTTACAGTTTTTATGTGATGACTTTTATGATAGCATGATACAATTTTCAAGTAATCATCATACAAGAGTTGAAATACACAAGTAACATTCAAGCATATCACAGATATTGCAAACATGTAAAACCTTTGTAATTGTAACAGAATCCCTCAGGTTTAAAATCCAAAGATTTGAAACGGGGATCATGAACTCACCAGTGTTATTGAAGTCTATGTAGCTGATTGTTTACATATGTATGTAGATCTTGAAGTCTGCAGTATGTTAGAGTATTGCTAATTGTTGTGCCTGATTTGTTTCATTGAGGCATTCCTTGATGTTTGGTATCAATGATATGTTAAACTGAATCATCGAACAGATTCCTGAATACACCTTTTCTTAGAATCGGTTTAACAATCAAAAGAGATTGTTGAAGTCATTAGTTTTCATTAGAATTTAAAATTCCATAATTATACATTGAAATTGTTTGTTAACTGACCTTCGTATTGCAATTCAAAACTTTAATTAGCTTCCTGATCTAATCAGGTCATTAGATTACGAAATGAACTTCGTTACACTAAAATGATTACAAAATTGACTTCCGTATTGCAAATTGGAATCTTAAACAACTTTAAGATCGAAATCAGATCGCCAAATTATGAAACGGACCGCGGAACAGAGTTTAGAACACGAAACCAAAAAAAAAGTTTTGACCGGAATTTGCTCTCAGGAAATTTGGCAGGCACAGTGTCCGGATGCGGCTGTTCGATGGCCGACGTGTATCTTTGGAAATTGCTACTAGATGTGAAGCACTATTTTTATGCTCCCACTAGCATACCATTAAGTATACAATGCGATTGGGGAAGTTGGGTTGTCAACAATTTGCCATTTACACGCACCAAACCGCATTTCGTAAAGATTTATGGATTTCTTAATTTCATTGAGTTATTGATATACATTGTTATTGGTTTGCTTTTTGCATTGTGTTACCGTTGTTTTGACTTTCAACTTAGATTTGATCAATGAAATCCCTTGAAATTAACATTGTTATCGCGATTTTCGCGTAATTTTGCATTATTACGAATTGTTATTGAATTGGCTTTCCTTTCACATTCCTCCATGTATATATACATTTTCCATACATATACACTGATGTAATTGTAAATATATTCATTCAGTAATTAATTTGAGAATTTACGAATTTGCCTCGCAAAATGGAACGAAATGTCACAGTTTCCTCCCGTTAAAGGAAGTTTGTCTTGAAATTTAGCTAAAACTTATTCGGAACCGGCTTTTTGTGAAAATATGTTGGGATGTTTTTCCATCATACGGTCCTCACGTTCCCAATTGAACTCAGGCCCGCGTTTGGTATTCCACCTAACTTTCACAATTAGTATGCGGTTTCGTTTAAGTTTATCGACATCGAGATCCATAAACTCTACAGGTTCTTATGTACTGAAGCTTTTCATTAATTTGACTTCTTTAAGAGGTATTTTCAATGATTCATCTAGTAAACATTTCTTGAGATTGGATACATGGAACACATCCTGAATATTGCTAAGATCGGGAGGTAATTCAAGCCTATATGCCACATACCCTATCCTTTCCAAGACTTTAAAGGGTCCTACATATCCTGGTGAAAGTTTACCTTGCTTCTCGAATCTAACAATACTCTTCAAGGAGAGAATTTCCACATAACTTTGTCACCCGGTTGGAATTCAAGGAGTTTTCTAAGATTAACAACATAACTCTTTTGCCAATTCTATGCTGTCTTCATTAGACTTCAAATGTGAATAATTTTGTCTGTGAGTTTTTGAATGGGCCTATTATATGGCCTTCCCCTATTTTGAACCACACAGACAGGAGATTTGCATTTCAGATAATACAATACTTCAAATGACGCACATTTGATACTTGTATGGTAGTTGTTATTATGTGGAAATTTAACAAGTGGAAGATGAATATCCCAACTACCATCGAAATCAATTACGCAATTTCTAAGCATTTCTTCAAAAGTTTGCTTTACACGCTCAGTTTGTCCATCCGTGCGATGATAATAAGCCGTGCTCATGTCAAACTTTTGTATCCAAAGCATTTTGAAGTGTTTTCCAAAACTGTGACATGAAACGATTATCTCTGTCAGAGTTGATTGAAATTGGTACCCCTTGTTGTTATACCACTTCATCTATATACATTTTGGCGACTTGATCCATAGTATAATCTTCATGGACGGGTAAGAAATGAGCAGACATAGTTAATCTGTCCATAATGATCCATATGAAATCATGATTCTGTGAAGTTCTGGGTAACTTCGTAATGAAATCTATCTAGATTTGTTCCCATTCCCAGATGAAAATCTTTGGTTGTTGTAGTAACTCTACTGGTTTTTGATTTTCCCTTTAACTTTAAGACATGTAAACATTTGTTTACGTACAATGCAATGTTTTTCTTCATACCATGCCACCAATAATAATCATGAAGATCATAATACATTTTATCGACACCTGGATGAATAGAATATTTGAACTTATGGGCTTCATCCAAGATTATTTGTCTGAGATTGCCAAAATAAGGAACCCATATTCGATTCTTGAAATATAGTACACATCATTAACTTGAGTCTTCAATTGTTTACCTAATCCCTGTAATGCTTCATCTGCCTGATTTAGTTCCTGAACAACTTGTTGCTGGGCTTCATGTATTTGAGATAATAAAATGATCTGAATGATCATTTTGAAAGCTTGAGCCCGTGATGGATTGGTATGATCTTTGCGTTATAATGAATCAGCTATCACATTTGCTTTGCCCGGTGCTATCGAATTTCACAATCATCGTCGTTAATAAGATCCATCCATCGTCTTTGTCACATGTTAAGCATCTTCCCATCTAGAATATGCTGAAGACCCTTATGGTCAATATTTATTGTACACTTGGAGCCATAAAGGTAATGCCTCCAGAATTTTACTGCAAACACCACGACACCCAATTCCTAATCATGAGTTATATAATTCTTTTCGTGTACTTTCAATTGCCGAGAAGCATCTACAATTACATTATCCCTTCGTATGAGTGTAACATTCGCAACAATTCGATAACTGATTCTGTGTTCAGAGTACTAAAAAATAAAGCTTGGAAAGGTCCAATGAGGATTCAGACCCAGATAAGGCCCATTCTTTGAAACTTACGCCCAAATAAATTAACAGACTTTGTTTAATAAGTCATTACGTCATTTATTAGTGGTTGTAAAAGAATACGAACAACTTACTGATTAACACGTAAGATAATCCGTTAGTAAAGTAAATGCGAAAAATAAGTATTTATGACAACAGAGTACTAATATATGATCATAATGTCTATTCATTTACTTAAACGTAAAGTACGTACGCGAAAAAGATGAAACTGTGTTAAACTTGTGTTAAAGGTTTAATTTACTGATGCGTGAACTCAGGTAAATGTACCAGCAAATATTCATTTATGAATACTAATAATACTTGAAAGAAACGCTAAAACAGTTAAACACGTCAAATACGCAACGTTAACGCGTTATGAATAGTTTATTCACCAGATCCACTATATCTGGTGAAACAAATATTCAGAGAATGTTTATGACTCCTTTTGATTAGTATTTTCAAGAAATAATAATCTAAGATGAGTAGCATGACTAAGATGAGTTCGTTACGCGATTTAAGCTAGTTGAATCTCGGACTATAAATACTAGGAGACCAACTACATTCTTCATTCTTGCAATATCAAAACACACACATAAAGGTGTGTTTTGGAGAAAGCTCTCAAGAGGAAGGAGCCGGTGACTGGAATCCGGCCAGCCATAGCAGTCCGGTGGTGTTTCGCGGTGGTCTGGCGGCGCCAAAGTCAGATCTCTATCCTCCAACCATTTCTTAACGCTACGAACATAATGGTAAGCTCGATTTCTCTTAAATAATCTCCTAAAGCCATCTTTATTGTAAAAAACGTGACTGCAACCATTTAGTAAAAACTGAGTTTGCGTTTTTGTTGACCGGGTCCCAAAGAAAGCTTGATCTTGGTCGATCTAAACGTCAAAATGAGGCCATTTTTGGATATGTTCTTCTAAAATCATATATAGTTATTGTGACAGGTGGAAATTGGAATCGGAGTCATATAGATATGTGATTTCAGGACTCAAAGTCTACAGATCGGGATTAATTTCAAAAAATGCAGACTCAAAGATCAAACGATCCCTGGAGATCTAACCGTTAGATCGCTCTCAAATTTTTACAGAAGCTTTCTAACGCATAAAAGAAGACTTTCACTGTTGCGTTTTTGATTATGAGTCCTGAAGTTCGAGTTTTTGTTACCCGTACTGAACAGTGCTGCTGGGAAGATTCCGGCGAGCTGCTGGCTTTTCCGGCTACTGTAGCAGTTGCGGCCGGTGGAAGCAATGGTGCAGAAGGTAGAGCTCAAGGATACGAATACTTGGACACCAAAATCACCTAGATCAGAGTTCGTTTGGTCTAGTTTTGAGCTACTGGTATGTTGTAGAGAGAAAACTCACCAATGAGTTGGGTTCCAAGCCGGTCAACGATAGTTAAAGCTGGTCCACCTCGGTCAATAGTGGTCAAAGTGAGATTCGATGAGGACGGGAAGGTTCGGTATGCGAAACCGAGTTGAAAGGACCTATTGGTTATCTCAACAGGTTAAGACGAGCGGGTTCGTATACGCGAACCAAACGAACCAAAACGTATAACTTATTTAGAATTATTGGAATGTTAAATTATTGTTAGTAAATATATGTGCCATGTTTGAAGATGATTAATAATTGTTTAAATTTGATTATCTGGGATTTGGTTATAAAATAGACAAATTGAGTTGTCTAGATTTAACTAGAAAACAAAAAAAAAACTATGTCCAATTTCGATAGAATTAAAAGTATGTTGTTATAACCTAAACATCCTCAAATAAGGCTTAAGCATAGTAAGATGGATGATTTCTTAAATCATTTAATAGTTATAGAGACATAACAAAGTATTGATCAAGCACGAGTAGATTCAACAGATTGATAAGAAGGTGCACTTGATTAAGTTATTTGTTCTTAATCAAGTTTGTCTGCATGGATAGAAAAGACACCAGGTGAGTTCTAGACCCCACTTTTACTAGATTTGTTAATTTTGAGGCTAGTATGCATATTAGCTGTTTTGTACCAACAAACACATGGTTTATATATCAAAACATACAACTCTATGATAAAGTTTAAATCCGATATATGAACTTTATTGTTAGAGAAATGTATATATATATATATATATATACGATGAACATAAGATGTTAATATTAAAGTGAATGGAACTGAAAGGAACAAAGGAAACAAGAATATAAATTATGGTTTTAAACCATTACCATGATTAATGATCCTAAAATGATTATTGGTTTAATTAACCATGTTTGACTAGTCGAGATTCCCTCAGTCTAGTACGAGCAATAATATATATGTATATTTAAGGATAAAAAAGATTTTTCAAATGACTGAAGTGACTTGTAAGAAAGGTATTAAAGGAAGAAAATATGATTAGATAACAAGTATTCTAAAAATAATAAAAGCCTTCCCAGGCTACGACTATGACTATTACTAAGTTACTAATTTGGTAATATGTCTTAAGGACCAGGATTAAGGATTAGGTTGTGAGATAACTTCCCAAACTCATGTGTTGACTTAAAATATTTATATATAATAGGTTTGCACGTGCAAGACTAGATTTACTCACCAGGATTTGGTGCACTTACTATTTAAGGATTATCTACTCAGTCAAATAACTCAGGTGAGTCTTGACCTGTTCTTTTTACTTAACTGTTTTGGTGATGTATCCGAGCTGTTTTAAAAAAAATTACTTAACGAATTTTTACTTAACACACTTTTATGAGTGTTGCTGTAAGATAAATTGTACCTCTTAGCTAGCGTTGCATAGACTTAGGTACGTCGGTTATGGATGATGGTAAGAGGCAAATCATCAAGGTAGGGGGATGGAGTGGGCCGGGGTAACCGTAAGACCTATTTACCACTACCTCGGGGCATATACACGTTCAAACGAATCCGTGCGAATTGAAGGTACCTTGGTCTAGAAGCTATGGATAAGGATATAGACAAGGATTCCAGATGGGGTCGAATATTCCACTCTGGCCTACGGGCTAGTCCTTACGGGGATAAGGGATTGTCGGGCGACTGTCACTACGGTGAGTTGTTGTGATTGACGTCACGGGAAAGGAATTGGTGTTGTACTACAGTGGACCCCATGTGTGTCATTCAAGACTATCTGCACCAGTGGAACTAAAGTAGTGTATATGTTATCAAACACCGCGTTAGGATAGTCGACGAACGAGTACCTTGGCGTCGTGAGACTTGAGTTGTCATCCAGTTTACTTGCACACACAAACTTGATTTGATTAATATTTTGATGTCATTAGCCATGACTCACCAACTACGTATGTAATTGACATGTTTTAGCTCGTGACACAGGTAACCCAGGAACATGAAAGTCAAGTAATACATGAAGGATGCTAATTAGATATAAAAGACTGGATTTTTAAACCATACCCGCGTGTTAAGGCAATGAACTTTGTTAAAACACTGATTTAAGGTTTTATGATTATTTTGTAATTTCTTCACCATAAGCATTGTTCATTGTGCAAATACTACAATGTTTCAGGAAGTTCAAATTTATTCACATGTCGTGGTCAACGTAAGTCTTCTGCTGTATATGATTGGCTAAGAATGTACGACACGTCATGTCCTCAGCGGGGGTGTGACAATGAGTACGCACACCAATCCTTGCCGTGAAGCATCACAATATACAACACAGTCAATGCTTTATGGTAAAGTAAGAATGGGTACGTTCTATAGTTTTTGTTTAATAGTTGAAATGCTTCCTCTTGTGGCTGACGTGAATCAAATCTCTTATCCTTCTGTGTTAGGGTAGTTAAAGGCAAGGCTATTTAATTTATTTTTTTTATGAATTGACGATAATAACCATTCAACACTAAGAATTGTTTGATTTCTGCAGGAGTTGTAGGTGTTTCCCATCAGTTCACGATATCAATCTTGCTCAGATCTACTTGTATACCTTTTTCACTACTATTCGTCCAAGGAATTGGACTTTATGTAGCCAAAATTTGCTCTTGGAAAAGCTGGCATACAATTTTTCGTGTTTTTGTAATACAAGAATTTGGATTAGAAGTTTTTCATGTTGTTACTGATTTTAGGAATAGATGAGGACATCATCAATGAACACGATCACATTTTATCCAATTAGGATCTGCATACTCGGTTCATTAAATCTATGAAAATTGCAAGTGCATTTGTTACTCCCAAATGACATTACTAAGAACTGGTAATGCTCATATCGGGTTCGAAAAGCAGTTTTAGGAATATCATCCAGATGGACTTATAATTGATGGTATCGTGTTCTAGAATCAATCTTTGAAAAATTAGTTGGTCAAAGAAATCTTCAATACGAGGTAAAGGATAACGATTCTTGATAGTATGATTGTCAAGTTTCCTTTAATCAATGCACATCCTGAATGATCCATAATTCTTCTTATCAAACAACAGGTGATCCCTAAGGTGAGAAACTTGGCCTAATGAAACCTTTGTCCATAAATTCTTGCATTTTTGATGGTGCATGACGTTAAGGGATTTTGCTACTAATACGGCACCTGAAACCATTTCGATACAAAATTTGACTAGTCTCACCATGTGTAATCCAGACATATCATCACGAAAGACTTCAAGGTGGATTCTGACTATAGGGATATCCTTGATATGTTTTTTTTAGGTTCTTTTCTGTCACATGTGCCAGAAAAACATGATAACCCATCCTAAGACATTTATGAGCTTGCATACATGATATGATCCCAAGTTTTCTGACAGCTCGTTCACCTTTTACTGTAAGTATGTCATCATTAGATAACATGACTTGGATAACCTTGTCTTGACATACTACTTCTGCCAAATTCTTTGAAAGCCAATCCACGCTGAAAATGACATCAAAACCTCCAAGTTTGATAGGGAGAAGATCAATGTTGAAGAGGTGATCATTCAATTTCACGGAACACCCTTGAAAAATGTTATTAGCTTTAATTAACTTGCCATTAGCAAGTTGAATGATATGTGGTTTATCTATATTCGTGGAAGGTTGACCTCATTTAAGAGGCATACTCTGATTACACACAGATGGATTTAAATCAGAATTGCTTGAATAAGAACTCCTAGATATGAACACACTTAGTCACACAAATATAATTGCATACAGTTGTACTAGAACTGTTGTATTGATTAATATATACACGTGGTCACACAAAGATATTGCATAGCCACCCTTGTATGTTTTGACACTCAGATTCAGGTATGCATAGTCACACATGTACGCTATGTACTACCATGTTGATACCCATAGTTATATAGGTATGTCTTGTTATCTTAGAGATATGTTCTAGTAACACATAGAAGCATGGCATTGTGACACAGATATCGTTGATTATGTTATTCACATATGTTATGTTATAGGACATATATGTTTGTATTAACGTTATTGCCTCTACCAGAACTAGAAGACATGTGTTGCTGAAGAGGAGCTATCAAGGTAGGAATTGCAACTGCCAGTTGTTTGTTAAAAACTCTGACTATGTCATCTTCAGAAAAGTTAGAGCCACCAAGGGTTGCATTAAAGTTTGTTTCTAGTGGAATAGGATTATTATTAACCCATGCTAGAGGGGTATCTTGATATGGTCATTCGTGCTTAGGAGGCTAGATCTAACCATAATAACATTGGTATGATCAAATTTAACTAAAATATGTACTGAATTATGTAATTATTGCTTGTGATCCCATGATTACATAAGGATTTGGAAAATGGGAACTATGAAAATTTAGTTAAAATACACTCTTCCTTTTATGGATAATTGAGGAATCAAGTTATCACAACCCATGACTTTGAGAAATCTGTCAAAGACATGAAATCGCCACTACTCTTGCACTGACACTTTCTTGACATACCGAAGGTAGTTTATGTATAGGGTATATGTAGGGCATAATGTCCGGCCACCAACCCACCACATCTTCGATATATCATGATCGTGTCCTTGCGCTTACACACCATACACACGTAATATGTTATTTGAAATTGATATGTTTGTAATGCCACATGATACACACGTAGTCTGTTATCTGAAATTGATATGTTTGTAATTCCACATAATACACATGTAGTCTGTTATATGAAATTAATATGTTTGGTATTAAAAATAATATGCATGTAGTCTGTTATCTAAAATTGATATTGTGACACCCGACAATTTGAGGTAAGTTGCAACTCTTGCAACTTTGCATTTCACATTCATACTTGTTTCATTTCATTTAATTAGGTTTAATTAGATGAGTTAAACACAAATAACTACGAAACAATAGTTCGAGGAACTATCAAATCGTACATTGCACATTGGTTGCGGACACCAAGTGTGGCAAACACAAACACAAACGCAAAACAATAATCCGGGGAATTATTGGATTGTGCATTTGTAACAGCCGGCCGTATTGGATATTGTCCGCTCTGCCCCACCGGGCTCACGGATTTGCTTTTGGTTACCCGGGTGAAAACATCCCATGGATGTCACCCATCCCTGGATTGCTGCCACCTGAGCACGCTTAACTGTGGAGTTTTCATGTGCTCCATAGCCAACTAAGCCCAAAACGCGTCCAGTAGAGAAGGTCTCCACTCCTTCTTATAAGGAAGTTTCGTTCCCCTTACTCAACCCATGTGTGATTAGCCAGCCGCGCTGGAGTGGAGTTCCTCCCCCACTGGAAATCCGTCACACCCCGAGCCGGCGGGGTAGGATCGGATGTCCCGTCGGGCGGAAGGTTCCCGGGGCGCGATATCGTGAGTGATAATCGGAATGATCAGATTGTTACATTGCACATGATACATAAATGAGAAACTTGCTAAAATAAAATAGAATTACAAAGTTAAATTACATCAGTTAAGTTTATAATTTAACAATGTAAATCTATTGTCACATCATAAGTCTTCAATCTTGTATCTGCGTAAGATATACAAAATAACTGTGTACGATGTCCAAAAATATGCAGGTCCAAAAAGCTAGGTCCTCTATCTGTAACCTAGTCCAAAAGTACCTGTTCGTCACTTGAGAAGTCATGCAAAAATAAAGTCAACACATGGTTGGTGAGTTCATGTAGTTTAGTAATTGAAAATTATTTGAAACCTCTTTCGGTAAAGACCCTAACCTCATTAACATCACATGTAATATCCACATCGGTATGCTTATATATAGGGCATACCCTTGAGTCTAGCCTACGAGCCCACCCAGACGCCATCCCACCACATACTAATATGCATATGACACTGTTGTTAATGATAATTAAGCATTTTTACCTAACACACCTCTGATTTAGATTTTGCCTCCAAAAATTTGATTTACCTTTGATTCTCTTGAGTTCATCATAGATACATGATTTCTCAAAAGTCAATGATAGAAATATAATGTTAAATATTTAATTAAGTAATTAAATAAAACATTTCAATACAACTAAGACATGATGATTGGGTATAATTTTACTCAATTAATTAGACTTAGTTGTTGGTGGTTGTCCAAGTTGTAACCTCTTACACGTGACCCATGTCAGGCATAACTCACGAGTACACCTGAACTGAGCGGGATTTTAATGTTTTGCCCGTTACAGCCTGACCCAATGGTCTTCTGCATTTGAGTGGGACTTTAAGGATATCCTTTGATTCTTGATCTCTTGATTCTCACGATTTTGACTTTGATATTGATTTCATTGATAGTTCACGTTGTTGCCCGTATAGCCTGACTACAAGAGTCTTCTATACCTGAAGGGGACTTTATATGTGTGTTACACGTGGTCTTGATTCCCTATACAACTGACATCCACCTTGACTTGAGTATTAATGATTTCATTAGATTGTAATGATTTCATTATTTCAATGATTCACACACATTTATGATTTCTGATTCCTTGAGTCTCTTGATCTTTGGAATTTCCATGATTTTACAATGATAATTGATTCTTGATTTTGATTCTTTGTTCTCAGATCACACACTGAGTTAGGTTTCTTTGAATATGAACTTTAGTTTCCTTGATTTCGCTTTAAATTTAGGTTCTTTAATTTGAAATTGATGGCCAAAGGGTTGTTTAGAGTTTAGATTTTAGGTATTACTCATAAGAGTAATTTAATTAACTTGTGAGTTAATTTAGCATGATAATTACCTAGACAGGAGTCTAGGTGTATAAACAATCTTATATATGTAAAACGTATAATAAAGTAAAGCATTTAAGTAAACAATTTAAGTAAAACAGTTTACGCATGCTTCTCAGCCCCGCCTTTTAAAACAAAAATGTTTAGAAAAGGGGCAATGAACTCACATGTGTTGCTCTGTTTAGAATTACCACCAAATGCGCGCTTGTTGTTGTAGCCTATGTATCTTCAGTTCCTGAGTTGTTTTAAAAGAATTCGAATCCGATAAGTGCTTATAATAGTCGTTGTATCTAGGGTTTGGTCTCGGTGTGCAACTACGTGTCGTAGATACTAATGTGTTTATAGAATTCATCTAACTTAATCTAACCTATTACCCGTAAGCCTCCCATGTCCCAAGATTATTCATCAATAAACCCTAGATAAGTAAGGTTTATTCTAATTTCATTACAAAGCTTTAATCCATCATTTTTTAAGTTGAGCATTTATTTAAAACCATTTAGTTTAATTTAATAAAGTTTACAATTTACTTTCTTTTATTAAAACGTAATTTATTTAAAAGTAGAGTATAATTAACATGATGGGCTTCGGTTAAGCCCATTGGGCCACTTCGGCCCATTAATAGACTTTGCTTAATAATTGATTCCTCGCTTGATTCTTTGTATAATTCATTCAATATAGTTCGTACACTATCTAATGTAATTATATTTCATATGCAATTGTTAAGTATTGGATGTTAATCACAAGTCAACATCCACGTACTTAGGCTATGGTTCTTGTTTCCCGACGAATTCCCATTGTTTTGAACCCCAAAAAGTGTTAGTATGTTTTAAGAACTCTTTGTCTTTAGAAACCATAGTTCATGCTTCCATGTTTCTTAATGTTCGGTACTTATGTAGCACTCATGTGTGTGCATGACATGAAACCCTAATGAAATCCCATGCACACACACACGTAAAACCATGTCCCATGCATTCAATTTACCCCCAACATGGAACCAAGTGATCCAACCCTACCCAAATTATGGTGCCATTCCATGCCTAGTCGAATAACCCTTAGCCGACAAAGTCCTGGCCGGAACAATGTTGGTCGATAAAGGTATAGGCCGAAAGGGAGCACGCCGAGCTGAATCAATGATGGCCGAAGGTGTTTGGGCGAATGGGTTGAGCCGACTGAAGGGACTGTTAGGCCGTATGAGTGCTGAGTGAAAGAGTAGTGGCCGAGTGAGCTGGTCGATCGAATGGCCTTTGGTTCGGCTGAAGCAGGGTTGGCCGAAAGAAACCTTGGCCATTCGGCGAATGAGAGTTGGTTGGGCTAAGGCCATTCGGCGAATGAGAGTTGGTTGGGCTAAGGCCATTCGGCGAATGAGGGTGTGGCTAGTCATTCGGTGAATGGGGTTAGGTACCCATTCGTCGAGCTGGTTCTTGGCCATTCGACCGGTCGAGTCCAGCAGATGGAAGCCACGATTTCGGACTAATCGACCAGGGTTTGAAGGGTTCTTGTTCCTACATCATCATAAAGTGTTGGGAGGTGTTGCCTATGGATCGAAATGGCTTAAAACCGGCCCTACAAGGGTTCGATCCTAAGGGTAGTGAAAACCCTAAAACCGAACATAAAAATCGATTTTTACCTCGAATCTGTTTGATGGAAGCTCTGATCTGTTGTACTTCTACGATCTACAAGGTGTGGTGGTCATTTTGATACCAAGAACACATGATTTCATCAAGAAATGGGGTAGAAATCTTAGAGAGAGAGTAGAAAATTCTAAGGAGAGTGTGACGGGAGAGAGGTTTTAGAGAGAGAGAGAGTAAAGAGGTTAAATGAGGAAGAAGACTCATTCCGGGTATTTATACTCCGAGTGAGTTCGGGTTCGTTTCGGTTGCTCGGTTTCGCTTAAACGTCGGTTTCGTTTCGTTTGTAGTAACGAAACGACACTGTTTTAAAATAGGATTTATAAAATTATTTTAGGTTGTGATTCCTAATAAATTAACTAATATCTTTTATTTATTTTAAGTTTTAAGAAATTAAATCAATTTACTGTTTAACATCGAATCGTACGGTCGTCGCCCGTATTCGTTCGAATCGTCACCCGTACGAACACGACGATAACTATACTGTTAATTATTGTTTTCTAATTATAGGATATCATTCAGAACGTTAAACTTCCATATTTATTCGTACAGATCGTCACCTATACGAATAATCCGTCGGTTTAGCATTCACATAACGATATCCATGTTGTTTTGTTAAATAACACCTCACATACGTTTATATGTAATAAGATCCTAACAAATAATCATATGATGGTTCTGTGATGCCAGGTAATTATCTGACTAATGAACCATAGTTTTGAGTTTTGATTCTCTGAAATGTTTCTCAACTTGCGTTGTGATAACATAAAATGATAACGATGCTTGACATGAATATGAAATACACTGAATTATGTAAAGTTTGTACTTGAATACTGTTCACTTTACTGTAGAGATCACTGTTCCGGTGACGGTTCCGGCACTGATGTTACAGCATTACATGTTGATTATGATTAATCAAACATGCAATCATTTCGTAAAACACAAACACAAAATGAATAATGATAATTCGAGGAATTATCGAAACACACACGAGTCTCACGAACGTTGATGAACAAACAATTGAATGATAATTAAAGTTTAAACGATGTTAAAATAGGTGTAATAAACATGAAATAATCGAAAAACGAGTCAAAACCTTTAAAATGGGCGAATTGAGCTCATCCATTAGGCCAGGTAGTACGCCAAGGGTTAGCGCTTGGACCTTGGCGGTACGCGCGCCTTGGGTGGGAAATTTTAATCTTCCCAAATCGGCATGCGGTACGCCTTAGACCATTCCACAACCCTAGGCGGTGCGCGCGGACTCTTTGAGGTGCCGACTGAATATTTTATTCCAGGCGGTACGCTTAGTCCTAGTGATCACAGCTAGGCGGTACGCGAGGAAGCCCCATATAGCAAAAATTGTATAAAAAGCAACCCCAAGCCATTTGATCAGTTTTCTCTCATTTCCACCGAGCTTATACACAGTATCTCGACCCAAACCCACTAGAACCAGCTTACAAGCCCCCAAGAAACCTTCTTGAAGCCATCCTTGGTGATTTGGAAGACATTGGAGCCCTTGGAAGCTTGGAAAAGAAGCTAAAGAGCTTAGAGCAACCATCAACACACTGAATCTTCACCATCTGGAGTTGTTGCAGCTCATTCTCAGTAGAACTTGGCTTCTAAGGTAGTCTCTATGGCTTATCTAGTGTAAGATCGAACATGCAATGGGTGAAAACCCACATGCATGAACATCCACCTACATGCAACTCTATGTGGCTATTGTGCACGAATTTGTTGGTGATTTTGTGTGATATTGATATAGATCTAATGATTTTAGAGCAGATAAATGTTTGGATTGAGTTTTGATAGGTTATTGTATTGATTTTGTATAACTTGCCATAAAAGGGACTTTTATGTTGCATGTTGTAGATTTGTGATGATCTAGACATGTTATGTCTAGATGTTGTCAAAAGTATATTAAAGTGTTTAGAAACACATTTGGGTATTTGATTTTGTGAAAAACATGATTTTGTAGAAACTTACTATACATGGAAACTTTTTGAAACCAAAAGAGGGGTTTTGATGTTTTAAGATGTTTTGGTGAACTTTGATTATTGAAACATGCTTAAAAATGATTTCTAAGCATATTGGAAACTTTGATTTTTGAAAACAGACACTTAAACGGATACTTACTATTTTAGGGAACTTTATTTGGGACAAACGCCATAAACGGTGATTTATGCGCAAACAATATGTTTAAAGTGTTTAAATGTGTTTTTATAAACATACTAGAAGTATTGATCTTATGAAATAGGATTTCATAACAACACTTTCCAAAAATAGAAACTTTCTAAATATAGAAAATTTTCCGAAACGAAAACTTTACGATTTTCGAAACATGACTCATGTGAAAACATCATGATTAGAGTCATAGGATGCATGTTGATGTCTTAGTTGCGTTTATGACACATAATCAAACTAAACGCAACAAACGTATCACCAACGATTCATCGAGTCAACACAAGTCAACACACACACTCGGTTGAGCACACCGACACTTGGAGTTGTATGGGATACAACACACCACAAAACACATACTCACAGTTGTATGGTTATAGGTTCAAACTAGCAGGTGTTAGCATTCGCAAGTCGCGAACACGTACATAACCGGAACTGCTTTACCTTGTGAGTTCATGGCCCCTTTTTATTTTTTCTACCTTTGGGGGAGAAAACATTGCATGATAACTGTTTTTGATACAACAACTTATTTTGATTACGTATCGACATACTTTATAACTATATGTATATATGTGGCACACATCAAAAACCCAAAGTCCTCGCACCACACCTCGGACCGTTAGTAGCGCAGAGCGCCTAGCGTGGTAATCTTGAATAGTACTATTTGGGACTGACAAGCCCCACCGATAAACAGTTTTCATAATAAAACTGTACTGACTAGCAATCAATCGATATTGCATTGTAATGATATGTAATCAATGTTGGTTTGGTGATCTTGATCTAGAACCAAATTAGGATCGAATACGAAGCTCTACGAACTACTAACTATGTGCGGAATCCATAGCTAATATGTAGAAAACTCAAGAACACAAGCAATTCAATAAACACTCTTGTATTATCAACAAATGATTACAAGATTAACAATTCTCACACAGAGAATTTACAGAAGTTTACTCACTATCTGTCAAAAGTTCTAGAAGTTCTACTGAAACTACAAACAAAACAACTATTTATAGTTACAGAACCAGCGAACCTTTCATAGATAAGGTTCGCTAGCCGAACCCTAAGGTTCGGTGAACGAACCCTTAGGGTTCGCTAGACAAACCTAACCAACGAACCATAGGTTCGCCGAACCTATCAACCCCACAAGGTTCGCCAATATGCTAAGGTTCGTGGGCCAGACAAACCTTTTGCATATAATAGCCGAACCTATATACAAACTCAAAATAAATACACTTTGAATAGCAAACAATTACAAAACATGCACTAACAAACTCCCCCTTAATGTTTGCTATCAAAATCTTTAGTCTTGATCTTCAGCTTTGTCTTTGACACCGCTTGACTCTCCAACATTTTCAGTCACAACATTATCCACTGCTCTAATCACAACAGAACGTGGTATTTTTGCCAATCTTTCAGATTCCAATTTATCATCTCTAGCATCTCTTTCCTTTTGCAATTGCATCAACTCAGTATAAAGATAATTCACATCATTCCATTTGCAACCAGAATGTATTCCCAAAGTAAAACACATTTGTGCAATGGTTTGATATTGAATTGGCATGTCTTTAAAGCTTATTCCCACATCATGATATCCATCTTCAGCATATATCTGAGATGAATCCAACAAAATAATATCATCTCTTGAACAATTCACAAGCCAAATAGGATCAAGCAATCGTATCACCCTCCAATTATCTTCTTGCTTCAACACAATCACACCTTCTAAAGTTCTTTCATCATAAAACCAAAATTTAAAGTATGGATTCCAATCTTGTTCCATCTTCCTTAGTCTTGGTCTCTTGAACACTTTTGGTTTTTTATCACCTTTGAATCTTTCTCCAAACTGAGGAGATAACAAACTCCATCCAAAACGTGCTTCTTTCTTTAACATATTCTCAAAAATTTCATTGTGTCGAGTCTGTATTGGCTTTATCATTCTTAATCTTGAAAGACCTTTGCACTCGAAAGCTGGTAAACTCATTAAATCAGTTGCTTTGCCAAAGTATTGACATCCATCTGTTCTTTTCACAACGTAGCAACCTTTATCTGTCAAACTTCCAGCAATGTTATGAAAATAACCATAACTAATAATCCTTCCAATCATCTTGGATTTAGATCCAATCTTGAACTTCTTGGATTGTTTAGTTAGGTTTTCTGGATCTTTATCTTCAAACACTTCTTTCATAATCTTGAAAGAATGTAAATGATCAATGATATATTTAATCTCATCTTGAATATCATTCCATAAATCCATATTTGTCTTTACTTTGACTGGATTCAGAGTTGTACTTGACATACTTCCAGCTTCAAAGATTTTCTTCAAAGTATTCAGATTTAGCAACTCTTCATCAATAACATCTTTATCATAATCAGAAACATCATCATCTTCATCTCTTTCAAAATCAAAGATCAAATCATCATCATCTTCAATAAACTCTTTAAAATCTTGAACAGAATAATCTCCAATAATTTCTCCTTCTTCTATCTCTTGATCAACTTGAATCTCAATAATGTTTCTCTGCAAATCTATGTTAGAATTTAGTTTGAATAAATCTAGAAAAGTAGGCAACGAATAATCAACAATCCCTTTAGGATATTCTATTAAGTCCAAATCTTCAATTTCAACTGAAGTACAATCCTTAGTCCTATCTGCCGAAACTGAACTAACAGGAACTGCTTCAGTAGACACTTTAGAAGGAGAATAAACAATAATGGCTCCAGTTATTGCATTCAAACTATCAACACCACTCTCTACTCCACCAGCACCATCACCACCAGACTCATCATCACCATGATAATCAAAATCATCCAGATGTTCATCAGCATCTGTATCATCATAATCTACCTTCTCTTCTTCTTCTTCTTTCATCTCCTCATCTACCTTTTCTTCCTCTTCTGTATCCACATCAACTACCACCTTCTCAACTTTAGAACTCGAAGCTTCTGACTTTGCAGTCTTTGACTCCAATTCTTTTATCTTTATCCTTAAATCCATATTCTCATTCTTCAAATCGACAATATCTTCATAATGCATTTTAACAAAGAAATCTAATTCAGAAATTTTCTCTTTCAGCTTCTTCTTTTCTTCCATATCTTCTTCCCTCCACTTTATCAACATAGTCATTTGAGCTTTAATATCATCAATCTCAACTGCCTTCTGCGCTTTGTCTTTCTTATAACTCTCAACTTCCTTTGAAAGAATAGCAAATCTTTGCTTAAGATCTGTATCATCATAGTTCACAGTAAAATTGATGTTACTCAAATCGTCAAGTCCTGAAAATACATCATCTCTAGGAACTGAATCCTGAGGAATAGAAGTCTCTGGCAATGATGTAGATACAGTAGTGGCCTCTACAAAAGATGTTGTGAAAGAAGCTACATGTACAAACTCAGGAGTTTGTACAGTAGAAACATGAATAGTAGTCACAGGAACTGAAGTAGTAATAACTGGAGAAACAGAAGCAGGAACTGAACTAGCAATCACAGGTGAAGACACAGTGGTCTTATCATTTTTAGTCTTCTTCTTCTCATAAGGCCCTCTCTTGGCCATTCTTTTTATCTTCTTTGGCTTTGAAGATTCAGGTTCATCAGGGATAAAGATAGGTTCATCTTTTTCTTCCCTTTCTTCAGCATCCTTTTCAACAAACTTCCTCTTCCGTCTCTTCACCATCTGGTTCCCTTCCTGAACCATCTCATATTCTGACTCTGTGTCAGAAGATTCACTTTCATCATCATCAGCAACAACAGTCTCTTTTTGCATCTTAGACACATCAACCTCCAAAGGTTCTTGAGAACTTTGTTCTTGTGATGATTTGGCTTGAGGAGTAGATCTAGAAGATTGACTAGAAGATTTCTTTGTCTTTTGCCTTGGAGGTGGTGGAGGTGGTACTTGAGTATCATCAACTGCTACATCTTCATTATCTGATTCAGAATCATCATGCCTCCAGGCATCACCCTCAGGAGCAACATAATTTGCTCTTGCACAATGGGCAATCAAATCCTTCTCTAACACAGCATCTCCAGTTCTCTGATAAACTCTCACTTGACCCAAGCTTGAATCATTCATATGCTTCAGCTTTAGTAAATCTCCAGCTTCCCTTGGTAACTGCCCTTCTGGCAACCTCTCATCTATCAACATCTGTACGAATCTAGGATACATGTAGAATCTATCCTTAGCCTTCGTAATATTGTCACACATATACCTAAAGATCATGCCAGAGAAATTGAACGGTTTGTTCAATATAAGAGCAACCATGGCAGATCGCATTAAATCTCTCAACTCATCGAATGTGCATTTCCTCATGCTAAGGCAATGTAACAAGACATGTGCTAAAAACTTGTATTGCAGAGGCAACTTTCCCTTCTTGACAGATATGGAGTTATAATCTCCAAAGTATCGAATCCTTAGAAAACATCCTTTGATGCAACTTTCTGGAATAAGAGTTACACCCTCTGGTTCACCTCCAAATTGCAACACCCTTCTAATATCAGCTTCAGTTATACGAATTGCTTGTCCAAGCACATTCGCATCAATAGTATAAACATCATCCAAAGAAATAACCCTTGCTGATCCCCAGAAACTTTGAATGTGAGACCTATATATCTGAACTGAACTAGATATAGCATGATAGACTCTTGATCTCCTGAGAAATTCGATCATTGGACGAAAGTCTTGACCATTCTTTGTCGTAGGATCCAAATGTGCACAAATGTTGTGCTTGTCTCCGAAGACTAAGTTCGCCATTTCTACAAAAAGAAATAGAACAATTAGAAACAAAAATTAAACAAAAATAACAAAAAATAAAAAAATTTCTAAATGAAAAACAGCGAACCTATTCTTCTTAGACAAAACTAACTGCTAGACGAACCCTATTATTTAAACGAACCCTACATCTTAGACGAACCCTAGCTGCTAGACGAACCATACTTCTAGACGAACTATACTCCTAGACGAACCCTAAAACAGACAAACCTTTTAAACGAACCCTTTATGAACGAACCTTCATATTGACAAACCATGCTAGTCAAACGAACCTTGACCAAATAGTTCGGTTCTTTTGAAATCAAAGGTTCGCCACAAACCTTAGCAAATTCAACGAACCCAAGGTTCGGCGATCCTAAGGTTCTTTCAACGAACCTGTTCATCATTCCAGATTTCGACATGTGAATTCAAACCTTGAATCTGATGTTAAAAATCATACACCTAGGTTCGAAACTGATCGATGAACAACTTTAATGAATACAGTTTATCCAATTTACAAGTTTTAACCAGATTCAATTCAATTTACAGATTCAAACTTAAAATATCTAAAAACCCTCAGATCTCTCAAATTACTCGGTCAAATTCCAAGATTTATACCTAGAAATGTTCACGATATGATTCTGAATTTAATGATCACAATGAAAAATTCTGGGAGGTCCAAGATCAAAAATCTAAAAATTTCGCTTGAGGGTTCGTCATCTGTGAATCAGATGAAAATGACGAACCATTTTCACGAACCCTGTATATATATATCACGAACCTTTCCAGCGAACTATTATAACGAACCCTCTTGTGAACTATTTTCACGAACCCTATCAACACTAGACAACGAACCTTATTCACGAACTATAGTCACAAACTATAGTCACGAACCTTTCTTGCAAACCATTTCAGCGAACCTAGCTACACACCTAGCTAGCGAACCTAAATGACGAACCCTTCAAACGAACCATACCTGCGAACCTTCTCACAAGCCAGACGAACCTTTTCCAAAACTTGATTTTTTTATTTGAATTCCAAAACAAAATTCATGCTTAATTGTCCCAAAGTCAAACAAATAATCAAAAATTATCGATTTAACATCAGATTTTAAAATAAAATCTTTTTGTAATTTTCAATTTTTTTAGTACAATAAAACTACAATTTAACAAAACTAAATCAACTAAAAATAAAATCTTTTTGTTCGAGAAAGATTCAAAACATGAGATCATATTATTTTACAATTTTCAACATATCTGTTTATATTATTTAAAAATATTAAATTTCAAATCACAAATCTAAGATGATTGTTAGTATATTTATCCTTTTAAATTTATCACTTAGTCAAGAAATCAGTTTAAAACACAATTATGAAAACATTTTATAATAATCCATTTACTTGAACACATCCCCAATTTGTGAATAATTCAACCAACAAAAATGTTCTTAAAATTTAATATATCAAATTTAACTAATCTGATCATGCAAAAATAAAGCATAATTTCTTTTCTGAAAATAACAAAATAGAAAACAATTTGAAGTTGTTCAAATTCTTAGAATCAAGGTTGATACTTACGTATGCTCAAATGATTCAGAAAATGAACTTAAAAAATAATTTAAGATTAAGCGTTTAACAATCAGTTCGATATTTCCATATACGCAGAGATTGTCCAAATCTTAATCAAAACCAAGAAAAACAATTTGAATTGTTTAAAACTATAACACTCAGGTCGATACGTAAGTATACGCAAAGAATGTTCCAGTTTTAAACTAAAATAAAAGAAAAACAAAATTAGAATTTCTTTTGAAAATTAAACACATGATCAAACTAGTACTTTGACTTTTTATTCAAGAAACATTTTGTCAGAAAAATTACCACTTTTTCAGGACAAAACTAAGTACTGTATTCTAAGCACCTGTTTCTTATAAAATATAATCAAAATTTTATTTAAACTTTTCTTAACTAAGTTATAAACCTACCAACACATCAGTCTTAATACTTGTAATTACTTTTATAATTTTAATAACACAAACAGATATGTTTCCAATATGCAAATAATGTACTATCATTTCTCACTTAATTGAATCAATTTCTCAGATTTTTAATAATTTTTTTTACTGTTTTTGTGTTTTTAATTTTTTTAATGTTTTTGTATTTTCTACAACAATTCTCCCCCTAAAAACTAAAACACAAAAAATGAAGAAAAATCTGATGGTAATTCAATAAAGTTGATTACGAAGGAACTTGATTCTTGATTACCTCACCCATGACCCTGATCCCATTTAATTTGAGTAAATACTCAAAACGTTGTTTATCAAAGGCCTTGGTGAGAAGGTCTGCCCTTTGCTCGTTTGTGTGTATCTTCACAACATCAATCAGTTTCTTTTCATAACAATCTCTTATGAAATGAAACCGAATGTCAATATGTTTTGAACGTGAATGATACACTGGATTTTTTGTAATCGCAATCGCAGCCTCATTATCTACGTGAATCGGGGTAGTTAAAAAATTAAGTCCATAGTCTCTCATTTGTTGTTGTATCCACAAAACTTGAGAACAACAACTGGCAGCTGCTACATATTCAGCTTCACATGTAGATGTAGCAACAGATGTATGTTTCTTACACTGCCATGAGACTAACCTCTCCCCCAGAAACTGTGCACCACCAGTAGTTGATTTGGAGTCAGTCTTGCATCCTCCATAATCTGAATCACTGTAAGCATGAAAGGAGTAGTTATCATCCTTAGGATACCACAGACCGGTGTCTGGAGTACCCTTCAGATAACGCAAAATCCTCTTGACTGCAATCAGATGAGAACCCTTAGGTTTTGATTGATATCGAGCACAGATACTTGTAGCGAATACAATATCTGGTCGAGATGCAGTCAAATACATTAAGCTCCCATTCATTCCACGATATAATGTAGCATCTATTAACTCCCCCTTAATATCCGGCTCAATCCCGTGATTGGGCTGGATGGGCGTGGAAATGGGTTTACAATCAAGCATGCTAAAACGCTTCAGCACATCTTGAATGTATTTGGTCTGATGGATAAAAATACCATCATCAGACTGATCAATTTGTAAACCCAAAAAGAACTTAATGTCAGACATAGCACTCATCTCGAACTTCTCAATCATAACCTGTTTAAATTCTAAACACAACTGCTCATCGGTAGATCCGAAAATGATATCATCCACATAGATCTGAACAAGGAGAATGTCCTTGCCCTTTTCCCGATAAAACAAAGTTTTATCTATCTGACCCCTATTGAACCCGTGTTCAATAAGGTGAGTCGAGAGGGTCTCATACCAAGCTCGAGGAGCTTGATGAAGACCGTACAGTGCTTTGTCGAGGATATAGACCTGATCCCGGTGGATAGGATCCTCAAAGCCCGGTGGCTGACAAACATACACTGTCTCCTTCAAAGAACCATAAAGGAATGCAGACTTAACATCCAGTTGAAACACTTTGAACTTCTTGTGGGCAGCAAAAGATAAAAACAATCTAATCGCTTCAAGCCGTGCCACAGGTGCAAACACCTCGTCATAATCAATTCCTTCTATTTGTCTGAACCCTTGGACAACCAAACATGCCTTGTTTCGAACAATCACGCCTCTATCGTCTCGCTTACACTTCAACACCCACCTGGTGCCAATCTTCTTTTCTCCTTTTGGTAAATCTACCAAATGCCATACTCTAAGTTTCTGGAACTGATTAAGCTCCTCTTGCATGGCCTCCACCCACAATCTGAGAAACAAATGCAGAATGCATCCATAACTCTTGAGTCCCATGATTTTGCTCCAGCTCGACATACAAACTCTCCTTGTTTGTAACTTGTCTTCTCGTCTGTACTCCAACAGACGGATCACCAATGATCTGCTGCACAGGATGATTCACATGTACTCTCAACACTGGCACTTGCGGAACTCCAACACCATGATCAAGATTTGTAATATTCTGATCTTCATCTTGATCTTGAGAAACAGCATCTTCAAAAACATCCTGATCATCCTCCGATGACCAGTCAACATTAACAGCTTCAGAAGTGCCTTCTCCTGTTGAATGAATATTTTCAGCTTGATGAGAAATTTCTGAAACTTCAGAATTTTGTAAATCATATAACATCTGCAAAGAAATTTCATCATCAGTAACATGAGGAGACAAATTAAACGACTCAAAAAGCTTATCATAATCAAAAAGCCAATTTGGACCTTTGCCTTCTGGTATAGGTGTATGTCGTTGAACATCCACATTATACCAGAGTTCCACAACACCCGTGCGTTTATTAAACACACGTTTATTGGGTAGGCTGTAGCCAAGAAAGAAACCTTCTTCAACTTTAGAATTGAATTTAGCATCTTTCTTTAACATGGTACATGGAGCCCCGAAAGGTTCCAAGTGTTCCAAATTTGGTTTCCGATTCTGAAGAAGCTCATAACATGTTTTATTATGTCGTTTGACAATCAGCACTCTGTTGAGAGTAAAACAGGCTGTTGCTACGGCTTCACTCTAGAAAGTAATGGGCAACTTAGAATCAGCAAGCATAGTACGAGCAGACTCTATCAATGTACGATTCTTTCTCTCAGCTACACCGTTCATCTGTGGTTCATACGGTGCACTGAATTGCTGCTGAATTCCTTTTGAATCACAGAAAGATTCCATGTTCTGATTCTTGAATTCTGTCCCATTGTCTGATCGAACTCGCCTAACCCTCAACTTGTACAAAGTCTCCAATCTGTTTACAAGTAAAACAAAATTTTCATAAGTTTCGGATTTAAATTTTAAGAACATAACCCATGAAAACCTAGAAAAATCATCGGTCACTACAAAACAATATGATTCACCCCCAATACTTTTCACATTAATCGGTCCAAAAAGATCCATGTGAAGAAGTTCTAGAGGTTTATCAATAGAAAAAACAATTTTAGACTTATGTGACCTCCTTTTCTGTTTGCCTTTCTTACACGAAACACACACATCAGGTAATTTGAAATGTTTAACCGGTACACCATCAACCAAGTGATTGTGTACAAGATGATTCATCTTTCTGATGTCTATGTGACCCATTCTTCTGTGCCAAGACCGAGTATCCTGTTCTGTGGCCTTCGACACCAAACACGTCTCAACTTTGTTAACAGTCTCCGCCTTTGCCATGTCCAACACATATAAATCTTTACACCTGTCAGCAGTCATTAAAATCCAGTCTTCAGGAATTGTAATTCCTTGCTTGAGCACATAGCATTTCTTCTCATCGAACAAAACCTTATATCCTTTGTCACTAATCTGTGACACACTTAAAAGATTGTTAGTCAACTCCTTGCAAAAATTCACATTATCAAATGACACTTTACCGTTAGTCAAACTACCACTCCCAGTAATTTGACCACCCTTGTCTCCTGCAAAGTTGACATAACATCCTTTCATTTCTCTAAAATCTTTCAGTAAACCAATCTCTCCCGTCATGTGCCTGGAGCATCCACTATCAACAATCCACCGACTATTGATATGGCCCGTGAATGCCACCTGCACCATAAATTAACACAAAACTAGATCAGTACCAAAAGGGATGACTCCCGCCTTTTCGGCGTTGAGTCTCCCCAAACAGCCTTCTGCCGTTCGATCTTGATGAACTACTTGAAGACCCATCTTCCAAGTATACATCATCTCTCACATAAAATCTATCACCTGACCTGTATCTGGATTTCCAACATGAATTAGAATTAACATTTTGTTTCAAAAATCTTTTAGAAGAAAAATGATCGTAAAATCCATCATCTGATGATGTCTGTTTGAAAACTTTTTTACCTTTTTGATTGTTATCAAAAACTTGTTGTTTATGAAACTTCTCTTCTTTTACCCAGACACACTCAGGGTCAAATTTCCTGAGAATCTTCATCTCATCCTCACTAGGCTTTACCCTTCTAGGAATTTTCTCAGAATGGATCACCCGAATGTCATTAGAAGAATTTTTCTTCTTGACCTTGTGATTTGAACAATTAACAGAAATATGCCCTTTTCCTCCACAAGTGAAACACTGTCGTGTTTCTCGTGGAGTAAAAGTATGAAATCTGTTACAATTATCCATATCACATTCAGCAATGACATGTCCTAGTTTCCCGCATCTGTAGCATTTTCTTGATGACAACTTCTTTGGCTTTTCATCACACCCCTTAGATGAATCCAAAGATTTAGATGTTACAGACGGAGATAAAACCTTTTTCTTCAAATCAATGGCTTTACTTTTATCCTTCTTTTGATAAATCTGTGATTTACCCTTGTTTCCAATCCCACTTTGTTTTTGAAAAACTTTACTTGACTCTCCTTTTTGTATTGTTGAAGACTCAACAAACACAATTGGCTTGACAGTAGAAGTAGTCTTGACTTTTAGGTTTGATTTTGAAACAAACTTTTGTTTAGCCACTGAATTCCCAGCATTTTTTATTTCAGATTTTGATTTCTGAAAAACTTGACTCTTCTTATCAACAGACTTATCCTTTTGATGACCAATCATTCTTAGAATATCATCTGGATATTCTAAATCAGTGATGTCCTCAATGATAGGAGCATCATTGTCAACAAAATCACTCTCATGATCAGATCCATTTTTCTTTAATGAAATAGGACCAACTTCTAAATCAGGCTCAAGTTGTGGTCTTGGTACAAAACTAGAAGGAGGTGGAACAGCATGAAAACCAATTCCAGAACTATCACGTGATTTTTGCAAAGCCGCAAAATAATCAATGACATATGCAGAATTCTGATAGTTTTCAAGCTTGGCTTTGTTTAATTCAGCTTCAGCTTTTGCTTCTGCCAATTCCACTTTTAACTTCTGAACTGAATCTAAATGCACAGAAACTGCATGATTGTTTTGCAAAACCTTGATCTTTAAATCTTCATTTTCTTTGCTAAGATCGATTATCTTCTTATCAAAAGCCTTTTCTTTAGAAACCAACTTTTTGTTTGCCTCTGTGCATTCTCTCAGATCAGAAGTTAACTGAGAATTCATTTCTTTGAGTCTATCAATCATCTCATACAAATCACTTTGTACCTCATTCATCTCATCAATCTTCTCTTTTCCTTTCACTGATTCTTCTTCCAAAGAAGCCATGAAAGCACCCATAAGATCATCATATTTAACACCCCAATCATAACCTTCATCAGCTTGACTCACAAGAGCTTTAGAAGATGATTCCTCAGTCTTTTCTTTCTTCTTCTGATTCTCTTCTCTTGGCTTGAAAGGATTAAGATTTCCTTGCTTCTTAGGATTTTTGCACTCTCTTGCAAAATGACCATGTTCCCCACAGTTATAACACTGTGTAGATTTTGGATTAAATCCAAACTTTGTGTTTCGGTCAAAAGTAAATTTCTTTCCAGTTTTCTTCTCATATCTGTTAATTCTGCGAATAACACTCGCCAACGCCCACTGTGTATCTATCAACTCCATCTCATCCTCATCAATCTGAGCATAATCTTCAAAAGTCAAATTAGCATTTCCAATTCTCCCTGCCACCTGTTCATCATAAGCACTCACTACACATGACAAAATAGACATATGATCTTTAACTGCTTCAACTGTCACTTTTCCCAAATTTGTTGTATTAAGCTGAACTGGTGATGATGTAGACTCAGACTTTTTCTCATTGATCGGACAATGTGAACTATAACTTGTTGATGTAGAAGAACTTTGAGGAGTATCTGAAGTTCTAGACACGAAAGCAGTCTGTATCTTAGCAGATGCAGCAGGAGGTGTAGTAACTGAACCACCATACAATGAAGGATCTTGAGTGACATTTACTCGTCTTGCTTTACGTTTGTCCTTCATTTCTTGTTCCTCCAGTTTCTGAATAAACTCTACCAATGTCAATCCAGGTAGATTTTCTCTCAATATAAGAACCAAGGAGTTCCATTTGTCAGGTAATGCATCAGCCAAACAATCTATCTTCTCATCCTCAGAATACTCAATGCCATATTTCCTTACTTCAGTCAACAAGTGTCTGTATCTGGTAATCAAGGCATCTAGAGTCTCATTTCCAATGATGTTAAAATTTTCAAACTCCTTTCTTATATCAGTAGCCTTCATTTTCTTCAGATTTGTGTTCCCTTCAACCCTTGCTTTTAATGCATTCCAAAGACTGTAAGCAGTCTTATGTTCATCAAATTGATGCAAAATTTGATTTGGAATTGCTTGACTTAATAGCCAATAAGCTTTCTTTTCCGAGTCATACTTTTTCCTTTCATCTACATCAAGCCTTTCCAAGAGTTGATACAAATCAGTTCCAACCACTCTGGGTCTCTCATAAGGAGATAAGATTCTTTCCCATAAGTTTGTATCTGTGCCATTGAGATGAGTTTCAAATCTTCCTTTCCAGCTATCATAGTCAGCCAAATCCAATAACTTTGGCACTTTATTTGTACTTCCCACTTCAGTTTCACTGATTAGAATGTCTTGAAGTTTGGTATTCTGACTTGCCATAGCCGCATACATGTCAGACATAATTTCTGATTTTTGAAGCAACGAACCCTTAACAGAATTTGAACTAGCCGAACCTTAGTCAATCAACGAACCCCAACGAAGCTTTGAGTAGCGAACCTTGAAACTCACGAACCTTTTCACAGACGAACCAAGAAATTAGCGAACCTTTATCAACTAACCCCAACGAACCTTGAACGAACTATCACCCAAATCTGCCGAACCTTTGCCGAACTATAACCCAAACTTGGCGAACTATATTAACGAACCTTGCCGAGCCTTCAGCGAACTATTGCCGAACCTCTGCCGAACTATCAAACGAACCCTCTGGAAAACCAGAATAACAGCGAATCTTTTTCTTCAGTAAATCACAGGTTCGTCCCACGAACCTGTAATGCAGATTTTGAAATTTTTGAGCGGGAAATCTTTGAAAACTTCACAAAATCCTTCCAAATCTCTACCAAAACACCTCCAAAACTTCAATTGTTGTAATTCAACAACAATTGACAAGATAAACAGTCGCAAACACCAGAAAATCAGTCAATAAGAAAATAAGAAGTAGCCATTGATGATCTTCATAGCTTCAAATCTTCAATTGCTTGAAATCCTTGAATTTATAGTATAGAACTTCACCAAACGCTCTGATACCACTGTTGGTTTGGTGATCTTGATCTAGAACCAAATTAGGATCGAATACGAAGCTCTACGAACTACTAACTATGTGCGGAATCCATAGCTAATATGTAGAAAACTCAAGAACACAAGCAATTCAATAAACACTCTTGTATTATCAACAAATGATTACAAGATTAACAATTCTCACACAGAGAATTTACAGAAGTTTACTCACTATCTGTCAAAAGTTCTAGAAGTTCTACTGAAACTACAAACAAAACAACTATTTATAGTTACAGAACCAGCGAACCTTTCATAGATAAGGTTCGCTAGCCGAACCCTAAGGTTCGGTGAACGAACCCTTAGGGTTCGCTAGACAAACCTAACCAACGAACCATAGGTTCGCCGAACCTATCAACCCCACAAGGTTCGCCAATATGCTAAGGTTCGTGGGCCAGACAAACCTTTTGCATATAATAGCCGAACCTATATGCAAACTCAAAATAAATACACTTTGAATAGCAAACAATTACAAAACATGCACTAACAATCTAACAAAATTTACTTAAAAACATTTTGATGTTTACTGCTTATGAAAAACTTGTGCTCTCACCAACCATTGTGTTAACCCTTTTACTCGCATGTTTTCTCAGGTAGCTAAGGAACGCACACAAGGACTAGGATGCTAGGATGGAGTCCATGCATCTACTTTATTGTCATAGGACATTAAACACTTAATATTATTTTATAAAGTCATGTATTGCTAAACATCTTTAATCGCTTCCCCAACTATTTTGTTTAATGTTTGAAAACTACTTTAAGAACGCTTCTGCAACTTAGAAATTCATACAGTTTTGATAAACCCATGTATTTACTTCCGCAACTCTGATTTTACAAAACTGTTTTATCCAAGTTATTGGATGTACGTATGCAACAAGACATGTAGGTCTCGCAACTATGACCGGAGACTGGATCCTGACTAGTCTCGTTCACGCCCCCACAAGGCCAGAGGGCCGGGGTGCGACATATATTTTTGTAATCCCACATGATACACATGCAGCCTGTTATCTGAAATTGATATGTTTGTAATTCCACACGATACAGATGTAGTCTGTAATATGAAAATCATATGTTTGTAATTCCACATGATACACACGTAGTCAGTTATCTAAAATTGATATTTTTGTAATCCCACATGATACATATGCAGTCTGTTATCTGAAATTGATATGTTTGTAATTCCACATGATACACATGTATTCTGTTATCTGAAATTGATATGTTTAAAATCCCACATTACACACTTGTAGTTTGTTATATAAAATTGATATGTTTGTAATCCCAAATGATACATATGTAGTCTGTTATCCGAAATTGATATTCTTGATAAATGAAAAGTCAAGTTATTGAAACTCATGACTATGGAAAATCGGACATAGGTATATGAAATCACAATCACTTACGCACTGACACTTTCTCAACGTACTGAAGGTAGTTTATGTATAGGGTATATTTACAGCATAATGCCCGTACACCAACCTCCCACCCCTTCGATATATCACGATCGTGCCCTTATGCCAACACATCATACATATATGGATTTGAATTATTGTGGTTTGTTCTGTTTTGTTATGATATTTTTCTGCTTACCTGGAAGTTCACCCAAAACGCACGTGTTGCAGGTTTTAATTACACTCACCACTCATAATTTTTAACAGCACCACTTGATTATTCTACTTCACTCAAGTCAAGTAATTTTCGATACGCATAATTAAATACGTTGAAATAATAAGTAACACCAAAATTATCTTTGATTTACTTCAAAGAGTACGTTGAGTTATATATATAATCACTCGATTACATCTGTTTAATATGCTATAACTAGTACTTCTGTCACCATCCTCAAATACACTATCTTGCTGTACGCACACCATTTCTTACATCTGCACTACCTATTTGTTATACAACTGTTGAATTGTAATAATCTGGAATCCACCATCAACAATACCTACTTCCCAAACAAAGGTAGGCTTGAAACTAAAACCATAAAGGTTGCAATTGCATCCACACTCATCAACAATTGATACAATTCAGTCAACTAAATCATAGATTGTGTGTGGTACCTCTATATCACATTCACCGAGCCATGTACAATGTCCTCCATGATCCTCCTCTAAGATACCGAATCAGCATCTATGGCAGTCAACTACTCGGTAAGATTCTGCTGAGCAATACAGTTTGTTCTAACAAAGCATGACTCTGCTAGATAGTAGTATAAGCCCCGTCTAATCTTCGTTGAGTCCTCAGCAATTAATCATGTGTACGCTGGAGATATACTGCAACCCTCTGCAGTGTAGTTGTGCTTGTAGATCGACCTACGCGGAGGACTCTCCTTGTGCGTATATAGGATGTGATAGGTCACATGTAGCTAACCAACCCCACATACAGTACTATCCAAGTGGTTAAGGTATCTCACTACTAGATGATCCGTCCCACGACGGGCATCAGCAACATTGTCATCAGATACATGCAGGTTCATGATAGGTGATCGATGATGTAAAAGAGTAGCAGATACATGTAACACCGCTGCACTAGATGTTGGGTGTGGAGATTCGGCAGAATCACTGTTTAAGGAAGTAGAACCGGAAGGAGTGGCATCAATGAGAACTCAAGGTATAACCTCTACAATGTAATTTTTAAGTGATCTCGACATCTTCGTATGAACGTTTCGGTATCGTATCTATAATATGTCGTTAGCACATAATAATAATAATAATAAGTACTCTTGTAAAATACACGTATAATTGCACTATGTGTTATCATACGAGCCTAAGGCTATAGACTAGGTCTCTAAGTCAACTTCACTATAACCATTGGCTCTGATACCAACCTATCACACCCCCACCTCACCCCCTGATAATGTCACTAGTTTTCGTAATGTGTTGCGGAAGCTTGGTGGTAAAGTCTCTGAAATGGGTTGTGACTTTCGTTATGGTTGTATCAAAACACATACATGGCATACTTAACATAAGTTATATTACATGATACGTTAGGATTACAACATCTTCAATACAGTCATCCAAAGTAAATCAGATTTTTCCTAAACGTGTGATCTTGTTGTGCATCCTCACCTTTGATTCTTTTATGTAGTTACTGTTCACCTGAAATTAGTTTTATAATGTAAAAGATCAGCTTGAATGCTGGTGAGTTCATAGTTGTAATAGACTTGATGTAATGTGATATGATAAGTGTACAATCATATACAACTTTATGAATATGATTCCCCATAAAAACCCATAACCAAAGCCTATACGACTGTTATGATATTGGCGGCAATACCAGAAGGTAAAACCTTAGCCTCACTCTTAATGTCTAACGTTGCATTAAGCTAATATCTTATATTGTTATCAATGGTAACAGGAATTCACGTCATGGTAGACAATATTTTCCCGTGAATGGGGTTGTGCTCCCGATAGTACTATCATTGTTATCATACGGCTCATCCATGAGTTTATTGGTTACAGTTATTATGTGAGGACTTTTACGATAACATGATACAATTTATATGTAATCATCATACAAGAGTTGAAATACACAAGTAACATTCAAGCATATCACAGATATTGCAAACATGTAAAACCTTTGTAATTGTAACAAAATCCCTGAGGTTTAAAATCGAAATATTTGAAAAGGGTAGTGTTATTGAAGTCTATGTAGCTGATTGTCGAGGTAGCTATTCAGATCTTGAAGTCAAATCTGCAGCCTGTTAGAGTATTGTTAATTGTTGTGCTTGATTTGTTTCATCGAGGCATTCCTCGATGTTTAGTATCAATGATACGTTAAATGGAATCATCGAACTGATTCCGGAATACATAGATTGGTTTAAACAATCAATAGAGATTGTTGAAGTCATTGGTTTTCATTAGACTCTGAAATTCCATAGTTATACATTAAAATTGTTCGTTAACTGACCTCCGTATCGCAAATCAAAACTTTAATTAGCTTCGAGTATTAGGTCACCGGATTGCGAAATGAACTTCGTTACACTTAAATGAATACTAAATTGAATTCCGTATCGCAAATTGGAATCTTAATCAGCTTCTAGATCGAAATCAGATCGCCAAATTCCGAAACGGACCGCGAAATGTAGTTCAGAACCCGAAACCAGACAAAAAAGGTTTTGGCCATAATTTTTCCTCGCCGGGGTTCGCGATAAATTTGGCCGACATAGACATGAATCACTATTGTTATGCTCCCATTTGCACACCCATAAGTATATAATGTGATTGGGTAAGTCGAATGTTTTCAGTATTCCCATTTAACTGGCCTGCTATCAATTGGACCTGGTTAATTGCATCGGATCATATGGTTCTAGAGCTGGCAAAACATGACTTATCATTTTTAATATTTAGAGACAACGCGATTAATGCTAATATAAAACTTGAAAACGACTTGTTTAACACTTGTCTTGTGATTTAAGTATGACAATTTATGTTTTATGTAGCAAAAAGATAAATGATGAAGTCAATCCTTCGAATTTTTCTTATTTTAAAAAAGAATAAAATTACTTAGTGTATTTTTTGTTAAACATGTCTAATTTTATAATTTTATATATAGAATTATAGATTTCAATATTTTAGCTAGGTTAGTATATTTTTGGTTTTCCTGTCATCTGGCGTGTTTCTTTTTTACGTTTTATATACGATATCGAGTCGTTACCACCAGAACTTGTTTTAATATTTTAGTTGTAGGTTCGCTATTTATTGACGATTTTGTGTCGCGTTTTATTTTCTTGTTTTGAAGAGACCAAAAGAACTTACGTATTTTGAAATGAAGAAAATACGATTTTTCTAGAACAAGTTGATTTTTGTCGTATTGTGCAAGAAAACTATATCTTCTATTTAAGAGCCATCCAACATCATTTGCACAAACTCATCATTTATGTGCGACTGAGTGCAATACAAATTCATACCTTATTATTTCTTTTGTGCTAATTAATTAATAAAAATGGAGGGTTGGTGTTTTGTTACGCATAAATTCTCATTAATGTTCTTGATGTTTTTAGTTTTTATGGTTGGCTGGGCTCATCAAAGGATCTCCATAGATGAAGATGAAAGAAAAGCCCTTCTTGAAATTAAAGCCACACTTCTTGATTTTTCAAAGTCTTACGACAATCTTCTCCCCAGTTGGGTGGCTGATGATGGAAGTAGTTTTTTTTATTGGTGGCCTAGAATGAAGAAACACATAGCTGAATATGTGGATCGATGCTTAACATGTCTAAAAGTTAAGGCTGAACATCAACGACCTTCTGGGATATTACAACAATCTGAGATTCCCATGTGGAAATGGGATATGATCTCTATGGATTTCATTACCAAACTACCCAAAACATCATGTAATCATGACTCTATATGGGTTATCGTTGATCGCCTTACTAAATCTGCGAATTTCTTACCCATCCAAGAAGATTATTCCATAGATCAACTCTCTAAACTCTATGTTAATGAGATTGTATCTCGACATGGAGTACCAATCTCTATCATTTCGGACAGAGATAGTCGATTTATGTCACGATTTTGGCAAACTCTTCACGCAAATCAATATGAGCACAGCTTATCATCCACAAACGGATGGGCAAACTGAATGAACAAATCAAACTCTTGAAGACATGCTCAGGAGCTGTGTGATTGATTTTGGAGGTAACTAGGATATTCATCTTCCACTTGTTGAATTCTCGTATAATAACAACTATCATACTAGTATTCAATGCGCTCCATTCGAAGCAAAGTATGGATGCAAGTGTAGATCACCTATCTGTTGGTCAGAGGTTGGTGAAAATCAAATCATAGGCACATAATTCATTCAAGAAACTACTGACAAGATCGCACTCATTCAAGAACGAATTAAAGCTGCTAGCGATCATCAAAAGAGTTATGCTGATAATCGTCGTAAACCTCTAGAATTTCAAAAAGGTGATCAAGTAATGTTGAAAGTTTCACCTTGGAAGGGCATTTTCAGATTTGGGAAGAGAGGTAAAATTTCACCAAGATTTGTAGGACCATTCAAAATTCTTGAATGAATTGGATCAGTAGCCTATAGAGTTGAGTTACCTCTTGAACTCAGTAATATTCATGACGTTTTTCATGTATCAAATCTGAAGAAATGCCTAGCTGACGAATCATTGATTGTACCTCTTAAAGAGATCCAAATTGATGAAAAACTTCAGTTTAGTGAATAACCAGTAGAAGTAATGGATCGATAGGTTAAAGTATTAAAACGTAGTCGCAAACCAATTGTCAAAGTTCGATGGAATTCACAATGTGGACCTGAGTATACGTGGGAACATGAAGATCGAATGAAAGAAAAATACCTACACCTGTTCTCATGAACGATTGTCATCAAGTAAATCTACACTAAATTTCAGGACGAAATTTCTCTAACAGGAGGAGACTGTGACAATTGCATTTGAGAATTACGTCATTAATGACGTGAGCACATTTGATCATGCTTGAAATCCACGTAAATTTGGCGATTGAAATTATTACAGGTTGATAGTACGCAAGAAATGATGAATGACCGCGAAAACCGTGCGCAAAACAGAGTTCCGGATTGTCCGAAATCGAAAAACGAAGAAAAATTACTAATTATTGCAATCCAGGAGTCTACGCGGTACGCCAAGACCATTCTGAGCATTCTTGGCGGTACGCGAGGAATCAAAATATCTAATATTCCTCCGGATTCCTTCGCGGTACGCCAAGTCCCAATTTACCCTCCTTGGCGATACGTGACGAGTAGGGCGGTGCAAAGGATCATATTGAAAAGTTCATTTTCATGTATAATGTATCTATGGTATTTCTCTCGAACATAAACTTCTACCAGACGAAAATTCCATCCATTTTACCATCAAAACTCCATTTTGAAGCTACCAAAATCCACGGATCACGCCAGGGAACATATCTACGAGTTTTGATCGTTGTTCTGCAGTTGAAACTCCGTCTGATTAGGTAATGGTTCGTTTTAACCTTCTAGTTTGATAACGATTGATTAGATCTTGTTTTTGAACGTAATGATTTAGTTAGGATTGTTGATTATTGCCTAGATGGTGATGGATATGATTGATTATAAACGAAGAACTCAAATTGTTAACGGGTAAATCCTAGTTTCGATCCGTTGTAATGCCCGATTTTCATGAAATCATAACAATGGTTATAATGGTTTAAACCATTTGATTATAACAATGTAAGTGATTAGTTTGATTAATCTTTGAAATGCAAAGGTTAAATCCAAGTGTTTCAAACTAATTACAATCATTAACATGCTCACTAGAATGATTGTCTGATGTTTATGATAACAGTCAGATTAGTATGTTAAACATGGTTATTAAACCTATTCAAATGTCACATTGTGATATTTCATGATATTTAGGTAATCAATAACAAGGATTGATCATTCGTAAGCCATAAATCTGGATAGAAACTGTTTCAGCACTATAATCAACAACAGTACCTAACTGGATAATCTAAGATTATTCTAATTAATCTAATGTGTCATCAACTTTGTATTGGGAACCTAAATCAGTATAGGTTCCTACATTATCAGACATTGTATGATATGGCATCAAATTCACTAAATAAAAACCTAATATCGGTTTGATGACTTTCAAGGCAATGTCTTTGACATTGGACGTTCAGAAAGATCTAATCAATAATTTAAAACATAAATAACTCATTAAACATAAATTAATGCAGAATCTCCTTATTACTACTAGTTGAGTGATATTCTGCTACTAATGAAATATCAGGTGAGTTTCGTATAACCCCTTTTATCTTTAATGTTTTATAAACATCGGGTTACTTCTGTAAATCTGTTTTTGAACATATGATATGCCTCACTGTTATCTACGTGATTTCGTGTGACTCTTGTGTGATTTCATGGGATTTTTCCGTTAGTATCTTTATCACAGTATCAAAAAGTCCTCATCTCTTGAACTGTATCTAGTGTACCAATGTGGGGCCGAACAGGAATCAATGATAGTACTATTGGCTGACAACTCATTTGCCGGAAGCTTGCAACTTTCCTTAATGTAAATGTTTGTTACCTGTTTTCAAAACATCTTCTTAATGTTAGTGATAGACATTTAGATAATGAGGCATCAAGATATTTACCAACGGGTAATGTCTTTATCAAATCACAGATTGTTCGAAAGGAACTAGATACGGGTCCCATGATTATCTGGAACTGAATATCTTGAGAACTTGTATTTCATGTCATATCATATGGTTTAACTTCAACTTTACGAATTCACCAGCTTTGTGCTGATTTTTTAAACTTAAACATTTTTGTAGGAAGACAGTGACCATGGTGAGGCTGCACTTTCAACCACTTGTAATTAAATAAGATAGTTGTGTAATAAACTTAGTTGTAAACTGTAATGCTAGTTGTAATGACGAAACCATGTAATCTAATTACTTTAAGTTAATCTGTGTGTTGTTATACCGGATCAAGTAAGTCACACCTCACCTCTGAGACATCATCACTATGCTTCCGCAACCTTATCAGAACGACGAATGACATCATCTCAGGTGACGACAGGTAGGGGTGTGACATCTAGATCGAAATCAGATCGCCAAATTTCGAAACAGACCGCGAAATGGAGTTCAGAACACGAAACCGGACAAAAAAGGTTTTGGCCATAATTTTTGTTAGTCGGGGTTTGCGAGAAATTTGGCCGGCATAGACGTGAATCACTATTGTTATGCTCCCATTTGTACACCCATGAGTATATAATGTGATTGGGGAAGTCGTTTTGTTAGAAATTTGCTATTTACGCGCACCAAACCGCATTTCTTAAAATCTTCGGCTTAAAATTCCAAGACATGGATTTCTCAATTTAATTGAGTTATTAATATACATTGTTGTTTGTTTGCTTTATGCATTGTGTTATCTTTGTTTTGACTTTCAAATTTGGTTCGATCAATGAAATCCCCTAAAATTGACATTGTTATCGCAATTTTCGTGTAATTCGGCATTATTATGAATTGTTACTGAACTGGCTTTCCTTTCACATTCCCCCAAGCATACACACACTTATGTAATTGTAAATATATTCTTTCAATAATTAATTTGAGAATTTAAGAATTTATCTCGCAAAATGGAACGAAATGTCACACCATCCAAATGAACCATTGACTTGTTGACTTAATTACTAGCTCAAATGTAGTTTTATACAACGTTTTCTGAATCACAGCAGACAACTACAACTAGTTGAACACTTGAATTGGTACGATAGAAATTGTTAGAGACTGTTAGAGATTTTGTCTGGTTGAATGTTTTCAGTATTCCCATTTACCTATCAATTGGACCTGGTTAATTGCATCGGATCATATGGTTCTAGAGCTAGAGGTGGCCAAACCGGGTTTTTTTTGGAACCGGTTCCGGTTCCGAAACCGGTTCCGGTTCCAAGCGGTTCCGGATACGGTCAACAAAGTCAAGAACCGGTTCCGGTTCCGGGTTTTGACCGGTTCCTACCGGTTTTTTGCCGGTTCCGGTTTTGGCCGGTTCCGGTTCGGGTTTGGCCGGTTTGAGGGCGGAACCGGTTCCGGGTTTTCCGGTTCCGGTTCCAGTTTCTCTGAAAATCAGGAACCGCCCGTACCCACCGGTTCGGGTACGACCGGTTCCGGTTCCGGGTCCGGGTACGTTGGCCACCTCTATCTAGAGCTGGCAAAACATGACTTATCATTTTTAATATTTAGAGACAACGCGATTAATGCTAATATAAAACTTGAAAACGACTTGTTTAACACTTGTCTTGTGATTTAAGTACAACAATTTATGTTTTATGTAGCAAAAAAAGAGAAATGATGAAGTCTATCCTTCGAATTTTTCTTATTTTAAAAAAGAATAAAATTACGTAGTTTATTTTTTGTTAAACATGTCTAATTTAATAATTTTATATAGGTTTCAATATTTTCATTTTTTCCCTCAAAATTCATATAGTGATTGGTTTATTAATTTAGGCTTCGTGTATTATCTACTTAAGATATCATATATATATATATATATATATATATATATATATATATATATATATATTTAAAATAATAAATCCACACCTAAAGATAAAAATATTTTGTATTTTTTTTATTTATTACACATATATAAAACGAGTGGCTAAAGATGGCGTAAACTTTTAATTTGCAAATTGGACAATGACGTGATCAATGGGTCGTTTAGTATTAAAACGAATTAATTAAAAAATGGTTGGTGTTATATTTTTTAAGTGTGATGGCATTCAAGATGTTTATTTTTGAAACGTTATGTAGGTTGGGACCAGACATGCATAAAAAAACTAGTTAATGAATTCGATGTTGGTTTCAAACTAGTTAGCAACCTATTTTTTTTTTAACAGCATTTGATCTCAACGTGTGAACCACTGATTTCCAGGCCACGTCACCAAGGTCTAGTTACCATGACCTCCGTTGAGACCCCACCACCACCCCAGAAGAAAACCGCACCGGAAAACCTCCTGACCTCCCAAAAACCCCTATTTCGCCTTGGGAGAGATTTGAACCCGTGACCTCCCACAGGGAAGCCAAGGGGGCAACCATTAGGCTATAAGCCCTTGGTTGGTTAGCAACCTATTTACAAACCAGTTTTTAGGCTACTTTTTGCATGCAAAAAAAAATGTGCCATTGACCTGATCAAGCGCCAAGGCCGGCCATGGGGAGGGGAGGGGCGGGGTGGGCGACTGCGTCGGGCCCGATAATTTAGGGGGCCCGAAATTTAAAAAAAATATATATTATATATACAAAAAAATTATATAAGAAATATATAACATCAATGTTTGAAAGGGTACATGAGCGGTCAGGAAAGGGGCAAACCCGACCTCTGTTCCGGACCCAATTTTTTATGAAGACATAAAATTTTGATATATATGTATATATAGAGAATCATTTAATGGTTTGTTTGGTTTTCAATTTTTCCCTATCCAAAAACCGAATCGAATTTGAGATTCGGTTGGGTTTCGGTTAAAACCAAACAAACCGATTAAAAATCAAATAAACCGGTTAAAATCAAATAAACCGAATTCAATCGAATAAACCGATTAAAAACTAAATAAACCGGTTAAAAACCGAATAAACCGAATTCAAGCTTATATATTATTAATAAGATAATAAATTTAAATCTGAATTCGGTTTAATAGGTTAACCAAACAAACCGAATTCAAAATAATTTGGAATGATAACCGAACTGAAAACCGAATTTGGAATTCGGAGTGAGGTACCAAACCGAATTCCAAAATTCGGTTCGGTTTTTCAGTTACGAACACGGTTCGGTTTTTTCAGTTACGAATGCAGTTCGTTTTTTCGGTTAGGAATACGGTTCGGTCTTCGGTTTTCTTGAACACCCGTAATTTATTATTTGAATTCACTAAAGGGTCTTTTTTTCCGGTTCGTCTTGTCACCTTAATTTTTAGAGCCGCCTCTGAAAAGACCCATTTTTTTCCCTCGTCCCAGGCCCCAGATATTTTTTTTTTGTTTTTCGGGGCTGGCTCTGTCAAGCTCTTTAGGGAGATACCCTTCACCCATGTTCCGAGAATATCAAATCCCTTGGCTCTCACCTGCCCTTATGAAATTCATACTCAGCCGCTCTAGTACACATGCTAGTACACCGAAGCACAAAGTCGCTTGTCAAATCTTGAGATGAGATTGACATAGAAAATTAACTCAACTGGCTTAGGGCTAGTGATCCCCGCGAACGCTAACCCAGATGCTTATTGCATGTTTTTTTTTTAGCATTGAGTTGATTGAGTTCGGAAAGTCCCCCTCTGTTCTCTTGTTGCTGGTGTTAGGGAGGCCCATCTTCTTACTTCACGAGTTTTTGTCGCATAATGTGCCCTTCTTCATGTGTCTAAGGAGAAAGGTAGATTTTTTTTCTTACTCAACGATTCTTTCTCTTTTGGAAGAATGCGTTTAGTAGGCAACCAATGTTTTGATTTCAAAATCCCGGGGTAGCTATACTGATGTGTCAATGTCCACGGTACTTCGGTTATGAAATTTCTGGTTCAAACCAGTTATGAACCGGTTAATCTTTTTAAAACCTGGTACAAATTGTTAACCGATTTTTTTAAATTATTTAAAAAAAAAACTAGCTGTTGGACCCGTTGGATAAAAAACTAGGCATTGAACACGAGTTAACTCATGATCAGGTTGTTTTGTAATACTAGCCGTTTTAAATGGTTATATAGTTGTTTAAACTAATTTTTGAACCATTTTACCCAATACAATGGTATAAAAATTAATTTGTAAGAAATGACAATACAAAGGATGGCATAATAGTTGATGCCTACGCTTCTATGTAAAAGGTTACAACTCTGCCCCTGATTTCTTCTTTTATTTTTACTTTTTCATCGTCAATTTGTTTTTTTTTGGGAATCAAAAAACACCATCTTGGCAATTTCTTCATTTAGTGTTCAATTCAGCCAAGAAATGTCATCTTCCATGTGTTTCGGGATTTTTTTGGATGTTTTTGGATTTTTTTCTTTTTAATACTAGCTAGGTTCGTATATTTTTGGTTTTCCTATAGTCTAGCGTGTTTCTTTTTACGTTTTTATATACGATATCGAGTCGTTACCACCAGAACTTGTTTTAATATTTCAGTTGTAGGTTCGCTATTTATTGACGATTTTGTGTCGATTTTTATTTTCTTGTTTTGAAGAGACCAAAAGAACTGACGTATTTGAAATGAAGAAAATAAGAATTTTTTAGAAGTTGATTTTTGTCAGTGCAAGAAAACTATTTCTTCTATTTAAGAGCCATCCAACATCATTTGCACAAACTCATCATTTATGTGCGACTGAGTGCAATACAAATTCACACCTTATTATTTCTTTTGTGCTAACTAATTAATACAAATGGAGGGTTGGTGTTTTGTTAAGCATAAATCCTCGTTAGTGTTCTTGATGTTTTTACTTTTTATGGTTGGATGGGCTCATCGAAGGATCTCCACAGAAGAAGATGAAAGAAAAGCCCTTCTTGAAATTAAAGCCTCACTTCTTGATTTTTCAAAGTCTTACGACAATCTTCTCCCCAGTTGGGTGGTTGATGATGGAAGTAGTTATTGTGACTGGGAGAGGATCAGTTGCAACTCAACCTCCTCCTCTTCTGGTGATAATAATAATAAGTTTGTTACTCACCTCTCTTTAGGCAACATCTTCTCCATTGAAGACATCGATTACTACTCAGCCTATGAGACGGATGGATATAAAGGGTTGATGTGGTCAAACTTTTCTATCTTCCTTCATTTTAAGGAGTTGAGAAAACTTGATTTGTCATTGAATTATATTGGCGATACGTTTCATGTGACCACTAGAGGTGGCAATTGTTACCCATGTCAAAGGAAATGAGTTGGTTTATGTAAACAATTGTAGTATAATGGGTTGAAATGGGTAGCATCATAATATTGGATGGGTTGAGATGGGTAGCACTTGAACACAATGCGGGTCAAGACGGGTAACCAATAAAATATGTAAATGCAATGGATTCAAACATTTAAGAATGATTAAATACATATTTGATGAGAAAATCACTAAAAATTATCCAAATGGACTATTTGTATACTTATAACACATTGAAAGTTAAATTAAATTGATGTTTTTTAACAACAATCCATTTAGACTCGAACTTATTTTGCTTAAAACCCGTTCTGACCCGCACCCATCCTGACCCGAACCCGTTCTAACCCGTTACCCAACCCGACCCAACCCGCCCATTTTGCGAGGCATAGTGACCACAGGTTTCATGCATCTCATGGCTGGTTTAATTTTTATGAAAACTTGATGTGTTATATTGCCATTTGATAGAGGGATGGCTTAATTTGTTTTTATTTTATTTTTTAATTTTTTGCAGGACATGAAAGATTGTCAGGATTGAAGAATCTAGAGAATCTCAATCTTAGTTATAATTTTATAAAAACCAATAACATCTTTTTTTCATTGAGTCAACTCACTTCACTCAAAGTTTTGGATCTCAGATATGTTAATGAAAATCAGGGAGACTCGCCTGGTCATGGCATGTGTTAATTCCATCTTAACTTTTATTATAATATGAATTTATTATATGAAGATTGATTCTCAGTACACTTACTTGTCCACACAGATATTTCTGAATTTCGTATCCCGAAAGACATGGAGGTATTGGATCTCACTGCCTGTGGCTTTTATGGCACCTTACAAATTAAAGGTAATTATATATATATATATATATATATAGAGAGAGAGAGATGATCAAATGTTAACCCACTCTTAATGCGGTAACCCGTATAGCTCCGTCAAGGTCAATCCAAATCATTGTTTTCTTTTTTTTTAATTATTATTATTACTTTATTCTTTTATGTGTATGTGTATATTTATCACCGTTTAAGATTTAAAAGCATTGTAAGTTTGGTTATATTAACAAGTTTTGGTTACATTAAGCAATGCTTTTAAGACTTAAATCGGTGACAAATTTACACATACACATAAAAGAAGAACGTATTGTTTATATATAATAATGATATTTAAAAAAAGAAAACAAAGATTTGGATTGATCTTGACGGAGTTATACAGGTTACCGCAATAAGAGTGGGTTAACAAAGGAATCACCCCCTATATGTATGTATGTATGTATGTATCTAGAGGGTTGAAATCAAATAATAACACACTTTAATTGTGGTAACCCAACTAACTCTTTCAAGATCAACCCAAATCTTTGAGTTTTTTTCATGACATGTATTATACATGTACAAGACCATCTTCTTTTATGTGGATGTGAAATTCTTATTCGTTTATGATCTTACACCAGAGTAAATTTTCAATACATTAAATAAATATTTACAGTATACCACAAAATTACACTTGTTTTAACTCATAAATGCGTGTGAACTTGCACATAAACATAAAAGAACATAGTCTTGCACATTTATAATAAATGTTATAAAAAATCAAAGTTTTGAGTTGATCTTTGTGGAGTTAGTTGGGTTACCACAATTATAATGGGTTAACGCCTATATATTCGATCCTGTTACTAACACCAACAATTAATGTGTGATTCAATGAGATGTTAAAGGCAAACACTCTAGCCCAATAGGTTTTTCCAATTTATTTAGCACATTTTATTTAGCCCAATAGGTTTTTTCCAATTTATTTAAGTACATTTTAGAAATGTGAGTATTATATTAGAAAAAAGAAACCGATTTAAGGCGATTAATCAAGACATTATAAATGAGATTATTAAATATCGAACCAAAATATATCCGAGTCCACCAAGAGCTGCACAAATCAGATTTTTTTTTTCAAACCGGTGTGGGTTGTGTCAACAAAACTTAAAACTGGTTTGGGAGACGAGTCATCGGGTTCATTCGGGTTTGAAACCCGTTTTTAATTGGTTCGTTCGGCTTTACTGGATTGAAACCGGTTTTAATATATAGGATTAGAAACTGATCCCAAACTGTCTGTTCAATTTGGGTTGGAATCGGTTTCACCCCAAACCGGTTTCAGGATCAGATTCGATCCGATCGAGTGTTTCAATTCTCAAACCGGTTCTTTATTTTACACACGTGCATATATCCACCTCTGCTATGCCTATCTCAGTGGCTAAAGGAATAAAATAAATTATAGTTCACTAGTTTTTAAATTTACATAAAAGTACATACGTTATTTTTCATGCATATATTGAAAACTTATATTTTACTTTAATTTTTCTAAAGGAAAATATTTAGGAATAATTAACAAAGTCAAGCCAAGCCTACTATGAACTCGGTTGTCGGACTTTTGGATCTAAGGCAATTAGCTATTCATTATTTTTTTTTTCACAATTTTGTTAATAAGAGGACTTAAAACCCAAACCTTAACAAAAACATTATGATACTATTAAGAGTTTAAGACAAATACCTCTTAGTTGTTTGGTCCGTTTTGACTGCAATGCTAAACTTCACTCACTTGCAGACCCAAGAGTTATGTGAATTGTGAATTGTGAATTGTGACTTGTGAGAGGGCAAACTGGGTGGGTAAGAAACCGATCAAGAAATAAAAAAATTTCCAAAAATTTATGAGTTTGTTCTGTCGTTATCCACCTTAATTATTAATTTTAGTTTTCCCATAATCAAATTAAAATTCACATAAAACGTAGGTAACATATATTTTCGTTCAAAGTTTATCTAATAGCCAGTGTTTTTAGAACCGAACTGGACGGAACCGGAGGGTCAACCGGCTAAAAGTGAGCATGCGAACCGGCTTCAAGCGAACCGGCCGGTTGAGCAGGTTCACCGGCCGGACCGGTTTTCAAAATTTGTTTTAACTAAAATCTAAAGAAAAACATTAAAACCAATATATATATTTAACATGATTATGTTAGTTTAAACATTAATTATGTTTGTTTAAATGTGATTATAATTATATAATTTTTTTGGAATATTTTATATATTTATTATGTCATCCGGTTTTTAAATCCGGTACAACCAGTAACCAGTAAGACGTCTGGTTCGGTTCTGAAAACATTGCTAATAGCCCATGAATGAAATAAATTGTGAAGTTTATTAGCAACCAAATTGAATGAAATAAATTGTGAAGTTTGGCAATCAAATATTTTGGATAGGTTTATATCAATTATTTGCATACGAAGCCAGAAATAATTATTTGACAACTATTTAAAGTAGAGATATGTGTCTTTTTAAATATTTTTCACATTAACAAATACCAAAAACATTTATGGATAATCACGCTCAGAGACAACTTCTACATTAAGAAACTTGAAAATTTTAAATCTTGGAGGGAACCAATTTGATGAAAGCCTTGTATCATCTATAACTGCTCTTACATCACTTAAAAGTTTAGATCTTTCAGAAAACTTGTTGTCAACATTTCCATCTCAAGGTATATTTTATCTTTAACTTAATAGATATTATCGTCTTTATTTTTACGAAAGTTATATTACGTCTCTATGTTAACTTTATAAATAAAATATTAATTGTATGATGTTAATTTGAACAACGAAATGTTTTGTGTCAGAAGATATAGTTACATTAACATGTTTTTACTAAAAAAAAAAAGAATTAGTGCATTAACTTGATTTCATTCTAGTGAAGATTTTTTATTTTCCAGAAAAATATTTTCTTTAAACAAATTAAATTTTTTTGTATTCGAGTGAGGTGACATGTTGCCACATCTACATTTGACATCACTTAAATAAAGATTTTTTGTTTGTAATATCTCTCTTATTCAATTTTATATGTTGGATCATTCCTTCAACTTGTTACTTTAGTGATATTTCGTCCTTTTAAGATTAAAAGAAATAAAAATATTCAAGTGATATGATGTTTTTACGTGAGAGTATACTGAATGTAAAAAAAAAAGGAGTACGTTTAGCCAACGTCTTTCTCTAAAACATGACCATATTTTATGACATCATAAGACATCTCTTTAGGAGTTGTGTATCAAAAAGTATTCGAATAAAAAGTTTGTTATCTTACAAATAAGTTACACTTAAAACAATGTAATTATAAAATTTTAGTAACGTTTATGAAATTCATAGCAATGGAAAATTATATAAATTTTAAAATTATCTCTCAAGTTTCTTCCGAAGACTAGTTACATCCGGATGGTAACTCTATTCTTAAAAGATTTGGAAAGCATCAGCATTTATGTTCTTACAAACATGTTTTCCCTTTTCTTTCATTTCCTTTTTTTCTTTCCTTAAATATACTCGGGAACATAGCGTAGATTCATTTGATTTATGTTTGTTTGTTTCCTTCAATCTACAATTCATGATATTTTGTCTAATTTCTGCAATCCATGAGTTTTGTTTCTTGATTGGGCTATGTTCTTTATGCAATCGGTAGTTCATGGTTATTCAAATTGTAGCAATCGCAGCACCAAAAGGCCATCGTTTTTGTCATGTATTGCTTCTACAAAAGAATATTGTTTCTGGTTTCGATTCAGTTTGATAAGGAGCATCTGGGTACCAAAGTTTTTAAGTTGAAATGATGATGCAATTCGTTGTATGCATGTGAGTGACATTGATGACAAATGTTAAACAAGGCAAGGATGGATGTTCCATGTTCATTGGTTTGTTTTTTTTTTTTTAACCACTTGGAACCCAAATACTCAAGATAAGATTTCAACCATCCCAAGTATTTGACGCTCTAAATTCACCGCAAGCCCATCCTAGGAGAAGCCTAACCACTAGTTAATTTTCCTGATTTTGCCACAACAATTTGTCTCGGCTTGCATTCAAATATAAGACCTCTCACAGAGAAAAATCAAATGAGTAACCACTAGGCTAGAAGTTCGTAGTTAATTATTTGGTTTAGTTATTTTATTTTATTTTGATTGCAAAGGTTAAAGATTTGCTTCTATTTATTGCCTTAGTTTTCAAGTGTGATTTCGATTTCGATTTATGTTTAGATGAACAAATAAGATAATGATCGTGTTTTTAGGTATGAATTTTTGTGGTGAAGGGTTTTTGGTAATTTATGAACATGAAAATAGAATGGTGAGAAATCCCTAACTAGCATAAAGTAAAGTTCAACTCCTATGTCGTGGGAATTTGATGGATTTCAATTCCATCTTGCGTGAGCCAAACATGGTTTTGTTGGAATGTTTTCCGGTTCTAATTCCATTTCCATTAGAATTTGTGAACTAGTTCCATCATAATCTCTGAACCAAACAAGCATAGGAGTTTCACATGCATCAACAAAACTATCAAATTAAATGAACTCGACGGGTGAAATTGTAAAACCAACTATTGTTAACATTTATAACTATGGTTTTGCAATTTAGGCTTCTTAGAAGCTTCGTATTTATGATTATAAATTTGGTTTTTTACTTAGGTTTTTTTATAAATTGAGCTCTCATTTAGGTTTTAACTTGAGAGGTTTTATTTAATTTAAGTTTTTAATAAGCCTAACTCTTAGAGAATTCATTCATTTACATTTCTAGTCTTAGTTATAAACTTTCTTTCATTTTTCTTGAATTTCACATGCTGGTTATTCGTATTTTGTTGTATGTTACATTTTGAATTCAAATGTAGGTGTATTCATATGAAATAAATTTCTAGTTGTAGCAAATTATTCTTAATGTGACTATTTTACAACAATAAGATAGATTTTAAGGCCTATGACTTTGCGTAACAAAAAATTCACACATGTATAACTAAAGAAATTAAAACCTTAATCAACAACCCTAACTCAAAAAGCATCTCTGGCTTCCCTATGTCCTTCTGCATATAGTCATTTCTCATCAACTACAAAACCTTCGGTAATTACATAAACACTCACTTTGCTTTGTAATTTAAACAATTTGTTTATGGTTTTAGTTTCTAGCAGATTCAAAATTTTGAATTTTATTGTATGTTATGTTTTGGTGTTTCATGATGTATGGGTTACATTTTAAAGTGATAGCCAATGCTTCTCATTAAGTACGTGATCGAAGTCTGATTTTTAAACTTAATAACAAAAACCGTAATTCCTACACAATCAAAGACTTAACGGCTGCTTGTTTGATGGCATTCTTTTTTTGAATATAAAGTTTTTTTTTTTTAAAAAAGGAAACACAGGCAGAGTGTGATTTTGTAAAGTTACTAAAAGAAAACGGAGGGAGGGTATATTACATGCAACTCGATCATTTGTGTTATTTTGTATAACAGAATTAATCCATTTGATTAACCTGGAGAAGTTGGATTTGAGTAGGAGCGGACTGGAAGTCACACCAAGTATTCAAGGTAAAAGAACAATGAAAACATCAATTAATTAAGATTCCTTTCATTCTTCAATTGATGTATTATAATTAAACCATTGTTTTAACGAGATTGGAAAAGCTAGAGACCTTGTCCTTTAGAGATAACTATTTCGACAAGAGCTTCATATCATGCCTAAGTTTCCTCCCATCCCTCAAGACTCTTGATCTTAGTGGTTATGTAGAAATTGAAACAAATTCCTTTCCAATGCAAGGCATGTAAATTTCTTTGATGTAAGAAAACAGCAAATATATGTCTTATATTTACAGTTACTTACATGTGCAGAATTATCTTTATTGAGAGAGTTAAAGACACTTGACTTGAGCGACTGTCGGCTTCAATCAATCACGTTCAACGGTTAAGTTGTTTTTAATAATACATAGCCTCCTCTTAAATGTAATTTGAAAGACACTTGGTGAAGTAATATGCATTGGTTTTAAATGAATTGGTGCAGGTACCATGAGCAACCTTGTGCACTTAAACCTCGATGATAACCACTTCTTATCGGCGGATGACGTCATGAGGTCCATTGCTGCAGCTTTTCCATCCCTAAGATTTCTTTCATTATATGGATGCTCTATGGAAGGAAGACTTTTTGCTAATGGTTTGTTTCTGTGATAAGGAACATATTTACAATTACACTTGAATCATTAATTAATGCATCAAGACATTATTTCTTTTTTCATCTAATCTTTTAATCGAATTGATTGATGCATTCATTTTCAGAAGTGCCAAATTTGCCCTCCTTGAAAGTCCTCATCTTGAGTGGTAACAATTTAAATGGAAGATTACCGATGGAAGGTACACATATTTTTTTTTTCCTTTTGTTTGTTTATGGAGGAATTTGGATGAGTTCATTATGTACTGTACAAGTGGTTAATGCATTAACAAGTGGTTAATCCAAACGTTCTTTCTACATAGACACATATAGAAAATGGTGTTGGTGATCAGACCCTTATTCTCACCTACAAAACACTCACTCAAACTTGATTTACGTACAGAGTTGTTAGAGATTATAATTTCTACTTGAAATCTTTTGTTGCTATTACTTTCATTCATTTAAGACTATAAATAAACAACATGCAGACGTGAGGAATACAACTCATGTTTTTTTTTGCCCACTAACCACTGACCATTACACCACTACTACTACTATTTCAAATAGAAAACTTACCCTAATTTAAACACATGCTTAAAATACAAAGACCCGTAACTTGACCCATTTATGACCCATAACCCGACCCATCAAGATTAATCCAACATTCACCCTCATAATCTTGATGTTGGTTCTTGCTACTTGCTTTTCTTGCTAAAACCGGAATCAGTTTTCCTTGCTAAACTTGCTACTTACTTGATTCGAACCGTTCTTACTTGCTTGTTTCAAATTCTTCTTGCTCTTGCTTGTTACTTGCATTTGTTTGTTAATTTAAACAATCTTTTGGTTATTGTTTAAACCATTCTTGCTCTCAAACTTTCATTCTTGCTCTCTCAGTATCTGGCCTTGCATTCTTCTTGTTCATTGATTGGTACAACAACAAAAATACTTTCTTTAATTTGGAGCCACAAATTTTGAGATGATTGGTTGCTTACATCAAGTGTTCTTTCCTTCTTTTTTCTGTTTATTTTGGCCAGATAACAAGAGATAAAAAGCTTGCTTCTTTGCTTTACATCAGACAACAACAAAAGACGTGCCTGCTTTGTGTGTTCCTTCTGCTACAGATGCTACATCCTTTTTTTAATCGACCCAAAATTCGACCACCGCTTCTTGCTATATTCATTCGATCACTACTGTAACTTTCAATTTCTCTTGGCTAATCACATGGTTTGTGATTTTTGCTGCTTCTTTCTTTTAGTTTGATCTTCTGTTGGATCGGGTTATGTAACTTACACAACACTTCACAAGTTATCTTCTACGAAGTTGATAGTTGCTGAAATTTTATCAACTTGTTTTGCAAAAACAGATTGAAACAAAATACAGAAAGCAATTATAAATTCAAGGTCAAAGTATATGGCATTCAACTGTTACGTTTTCAAGATTTAGCTCAAGCACTCACTCGTAATTTGCTAACTAACAAGTTAATCATATACTAAGACCTACAGTTGTATCCTTGTAGGGATACAAGGCTGGACAAAATACTATAAACAAATTAATGCTAAAACTAGTATCTGCTATGGTCTTGACATGCCAATCCATATGAATTACAATTAATACATAAGACTCCATTGACTTTTACAATAAATGCCTACACTACAAAAGGCATTAAATCTTGTTATCTATGTGGTTTTGACAAATCTTCTGTGCTGCTGACAATCATAAGAATGTCTTCTTTGTTGGTCTCCAAGAAATAAAGCAGCTCTGATTATTTCCTTAAGTATATGGAATCTTTGTCAGAACCAAGTCTTTGGAAGTCTTTGTATTCGGAAGCTTTCGTCTTCGGAACCTTGTCTCATCGGAAGCTTTGGTCTTCCTTGGAAGATCTTAAAGAACAAGGCTATCTTCCGAAGGTACTTGGTCTTTTGAGGAACTTAGGTTCCTTCCAAAGACCATTTTCTTCCGGAAGATAGCATTGTTCTTCCGATACCTTTATTAGACTTATGGGAATTTCGACAAGGACTTGGATAGTTTTGGAGAGCACCAGCCTTTATGATTTTACAGTCTCCCCCTAGGCTGATGCTTCCAAAACTTTCTTATCTTTCTCCTCTTAAGACCTGTGCCCTTGCCTTAGCCTATTTAACGGCTATCCTACCATCAGAGCCATTGTCTGGATTGCTGAGTGGGAGCATCTTAAGGTTAAACACAAATGTGTCGGCAATAATCATCAACCTGAAAAGATCTAGCACCATTATTCCTCCATTGGATTTAGTGAGGGTGGACATTTTCTATTGTGCATTAAAGCTCCACCCTACTATTGGAATGTATGAACGAATGGGCTCTAGATCTCTTTTGGGCTCTGAATCAAACTCAGATTTAGAGGAGCTTGCAGTCCTTTTTCTTCTTCTAGCCATGGTCTTCCTTCTCTTTTTCTTGGCTTGGACTGTGACCATGGCTAGATCCCTCATATCTCTGGTCTCTTGAGCTTCTACAGCTTCTTCAGCAGCTAATGTTACCTCAGCTTCGGCTGCTGTGGCATCTTCAGCCTCTTCTGCTGCTGCATCCTTAGCAGCAGCTGGTTCTTCAGATCTCCTTTCATCCTCCCTTATTGATATCTCAGGACCAGGAGCTGTGGTTGTTTTCTTTGTAGCTCCTCTGTTTATCTTAATCATTGAAGATATAGGCATGGTGTCATAGGAGGTACTGAATAGAGGGGAGAGAGGCTCTTGCTTAGGGAAGAGCGCTTCCTTTGAGGCACCATACATCACCTCCTCTCCTTCTCTAGTTGCAGATCCAGAGAGGGGTGTGTCAAAGACAATTCTTCCCCCAAAGCCTAAATTTAAACTCTCCCTCTGAGCCTGGATCTACTCCATAGAAGGCAGCTCTCCTTTGGCTATCTTCTGTTTGATTTCTCTTAAATGCATGTCCATAGTAGAGTTCTTCATTGGGCCAAGCTGCTGCCGAGAGAATCAATAGTTCACTAGGATCTTCTTCATCTTCTCTAGGTAGGCAACCTCTTTTTGTTTCTTTGTGATGACTGCCGCAACTTTGGATGCAGTCACAACCTGTTCTAGCTACTGCACCCTATCCAGCTCAAAGATCATTCGAGGTACCGACCAGTTCAGTATCTCATCCACATCAAAACCTACCCTTCTCTTGGAAGAGACCAGAAAGTCTGAGAATTTCTCCATCCAAGGAAGTATCTGGTCGGCCCTTCTTCTTCGGTACCCTCTTCTCCTCTTGTTCAGCTTCCTCCTCTGGGGTTAACTTCCTTTTGCCTTTGTCTGTTTTGTTTAACCCAGAGGAGAGGTATCATGTGGCCTCACCAATTGGTTCATTGGCCAATGGTTCTTCTGAGGAAGTAACCTCAAATATGACTGGGTCTTTGGAAGCAGCTGCAGCTTCGGAGTTAACCTTAGCATTCACTGCCTCATCCAGTTGACCAAACATTTTGGAGGGCTCCTTTGTAGTGTCCTCATAAAACTCAAGAATGGAGGAGAGGGTTTCTTCTGCTGCTGTCCCAAGAGGGGACACAGGTTCCATGGAGATAGAGGCTTCAGCTTGAGTGGCATCCTCCATGGTAACCTTATCTGAAGTCCCAGAAGGAGACTGTTGTATCCTGGGCTCCATGGAGATGTTGGATGTGAGCTCTTTTTGTGTCTCCATGGATGCCCCTATTTCTTCGGAAGAAGAAGAGGAAGTGTTGTAATAATGAAAGTGTTTGCTTAAGAACTCATCCCAGTCATTGTTTAGACTATCAAAGATTGGAATGAGTTCTGGAGCAGCTTCATCCTCTCTTCTCCCCTCTTTTTGGAAGCATCAAGGGAAAGAGAGGACACCTGGATGGGATCAGGGTAGAATGGGTGAAGGATGACTAGGGCGGCGCTAAAGGTCCAAGATGGTAGCATCTTTTGCTTGGACCTGCAGCCTCAAGGTAGCTACCTCAGCTTCTAGGTCGGCGACCCTAGCTTGAAGTGTAGAAGTGGTGGCCGTCAATTCCTGTGCTGTGGGGCCCTCATCCACCGGAGTGGAATCATGGGGCGATGGAGTCCTGAGCCTAGCTACTGCACCTCCATCACCGGATATGGTTTCTTGGCTCCCTAGATTCCTCTCATTAAGGATGACCTCAAAAAAGTCATCAGCAATTTGAGTTGCCACATGGGAGGTCCTATTGCCTGTACTACTCGCCTGAAGAACATGAGAAGGTTCAACAGTAGTGGCAGCCTTCAATGTATTGACCCCTTCAAAAATTTTGGGGTCAACCTCTGTATTGGAAGGCTCTGGGTCAGGAAACCTGGCTTTTAGGTCTGTCACCACTCTCATTAAAGTTTGGGTAGTGGGAGAGAGTGGGTCATCCAGAGCTACTGCAGAGAGTCCTTAAGTCGGGGTAGAAGTATGGGTGGGGGCATTGAGGGGTAATATTCTCCTAGGGACCTGGGAGACAGTCCCTGAACTAATGGAGTTGCTGCAGCAGAAGCAGACTCAATAATTTGGGTATCCCTTTGGATATTCTCAGGTATTTATGGTGACATACTCTGAGGGCTTTCAGGCTGGATAGGGGCAGCCACTGGGTCCAGAGGAAGAGCCAATGGTGAAGCAATAGGTGTGGTTTTCACCTTAGGCAGAACTGGGCCCCTACTAGTTCTTTTTGCCCTTTTCTTAATGGGTTTAGAGGAAGGTGCCTGAACAGCTGTAGAGAGTTGTTTAGGGGTTTTTTTACGTTTGTAGGTGAATTTTATTGGGTGTGGAATAGAAGGGGAAGGTGTGGGATCAACAACTGTTGGTTGTACATTGTTGTCACCTTCATGAGCAGGAAACTCCATAGAAGGAAGAAGAGGAGTGAAAGTTCCAGAGAACTTAGCACTCTTCTTCTTCAGTTGAACAATAACTTTGGCATTAACCAAAGGAATATTATATATGTTCCCATTCAGTGATATGGAAGAGCCCAACTCACTGTTAAAAATATGCTGGAAAAACCTGGGATACATACAAAACTTCTTGGGTGACGAAATATTGTCAGCCAGGATATTGAAAATGAAAGCAGAGAAATTAAAAGATTGATTGGAGATCAAGCCATGAATAGCCGCAGCCAAATCAGAAGGAACTTGATCCCACCACCAGTCTTATTAAACAAACAATGAAGAAAAACATGTATGAGATAATTATAATTATAAGACACTCTACCCTTCAAATAGGTTGTTGAAGGGAGAGGACCTTCGTATCCCAATAACCTCAAGGTCTCTGCTACCTCATCCCCTGTGGATGAGACCCTTGTGGATGAGACCCTTCCACCGGCACTATTAAGACGAAGATGCCGACAGATGGTCTCCACAGAAATAGAGATAGGATGAGCATCAATGATAGCCATAAGAGTTCTATCATTGGGAGATGAACCAACAGAACAAGAATGCCAAAACTGTTGGTGATGAGATTCATACACAACAGGTTTAACAGTTAGCGAAAAATGGTACATGCTCCTTGTAAGAAAGGAGATGATTGGTGCGAAATCAGCATCATTGTTAGTTGATAGTTTCGCAGCCAGGTTGTGAGCAGGTCGAAAAGCAAGTGATTCCATGGCGATCGGAGAGGATTTAGGGTTTGATTTGAGAAAGAATGAGTAATTCAATTCGAAAATGGAACGGTGAGAGAAGGTTGAATGAGCGGGAGACCTTTTATACCTTCTGATGTCAACATTTAATATATAGAAACATTTAATATTTTGAGATCCGAAGTGTCAGAGAAAAGGTCTTCCGAGACAGTTGTTGTGCACTGGGATTCTCACAAGTTTCAGAAGGGGTACAACTGAGTTCCGAAGATATTGCTATCGGAAGAAGTTCATAAGACCAGGAAATATTCTTCAGAAGATAGGCAATTCTGATGCATATTTAAGGATATTAAATATACCATCGGAAGCACTTATTTATGAAGGTTCAGAAAAGTTCATCAGATTGAATTGTGCTTTGTAAGAAATCCTCTTTTGATGTATATTCATTGCTTAGACAAGCATTATTGTTTAATCAGGAGATTGAGCTTCCGTAGGCAAAGTTAATGTATCGGAAGAGAAATACTTCAGAAGAATTATGTCTACTAGAGTGTGATTGCTTCCGACTCAAGGGGTAAAGAATACTTCCGAAGACTTAAACTATCTTTTGAAGAGTAACTACTCATCAGAAGATAATTTAAGTTTTATCTTCTGAAGGATTGTTTACTCCTTGTTATTAATTCATTTATTCAAAATTAATCATACAAATGGCTGTTACTAAGTACCTGAATCTTCCTTCATCAAAAAATATAGAGAAACATTTAATATTTGTGTTCTGGGGTTTGTTTTTCCTATGATCCAAAGATGCACTGGTGGTGGCTCTCGTGGGACCTGGATTGTTTTCTGGGTACATCAGCAGGTTAGATGGTGGGGTTATAGTAGGGCTCAAGTTAGGGAAGTAAAGTCTAAGGTGATAATTTCTTTCAATTTGGGGCTAGCTAGAGATTGGCTCTATGGTCATCTGGTTGTGTATTGTGGGGTTAATGATTGCAGTGAGGTGGTCCTCTTTATTAATCTGATGCGTATTAGCTTATGGGTGCTGATGGGTCAGATTATCTGTATTTGGAGGGGCAATGGGGGCTGCTATCTTGTGACCTGTGCTACGTCTATAATTCGGTCCTATTCTCTCTGGTCATTATGGGATGCTTTGGAAAAGGACTGGTTCACCGATGGCATAAAGGGGCATGCTGTCATGTCTGTGGGGAACCAAGGGGACTGGAGAGGAGGACAAGAAGGCTGTTGTTGGGGCTGTTTGACCAGTGGCATGTGGTTGTTAATTTTGCAGCTCGTGGAGTTTTTTTTGGGGTTGAAATTTTAAGCTGTTGTTGTTTCTTAATGGCCAGGGCTTGGTTGGTTCTTCCATGTGGCTGATAATGTGTGTTTGTAAGTGTAGATTTTTTTATAGTGGGCTTGTGCAGTGTTTTATTTGGGCCATGTATTTTCATGCTTGGGTCCATATATTGTGGCCTTGTAGACTCAAGTCTTTGTATGCCAATGTGCCGAGGATGGGATTGCAAATAGGGGGCCTTGTTGTGATCATGGGCTGGTATGAGTGGGTCACTCACAGGAATAGGGCTGGGGGCTAATGGTGGCAAGATGAAAAAGTTGGCACCTGGGACTGGCAGCCCATTTGGAATGATGTTTACATGGGCTTGAATTTTGGGTTTTGCGATAGGATCATCCACTATATTTTGGGCTTGATGTATTGGGTTCCTCATTATCACCCTTCTATCCTTCGTGAAGATATGGGGAACACTCGGCATCAACATTATAATTGTTTTTGGTTATGTATCATGTATTTGATCCAGTGTATGTATTGTTATTTAGATTACAATGTCTATTCTCCTAGGTCTCGTAGTTATACCCCTTTTTTGTATAGGTGGGGAGATGGGATAAAATTTATCCCAGTTATTTTTTGGGTCCCTAAAGTTAAGGGATTGTTGTATCTCTCTAGGGGGTATGCCCCCTTTGTCATCTTGTAATCTCTAGTTGTTTTATATATTTTTCCGGGCAAATGCCCTTTATCCAAAAAAAAAGACGTGGTGATGAGATTAGCCAGATTGTGTTAGTATCAACTTTGACAAGATGAATTAACTTCTTTTCTGCACAATATCTGATAAAGTGATATCTGATATCAATGTGCTTGGTCTTGGAATGCTTGACTGGATTGTTAGTTATGGAGATTGCACTGGAGTTGTCTATATGTATAGGAGTGTTAGAGAGTTCTACTCCATAATCTTTCATTTGATTTTGAATCCAGATTACATGAGCACAGCAACTAGAGGCAGTAATTTATTCAGCTTCTGCAGTAGAAGTGGAGACACGTGTTTGCTTCTTGCATTGCCATGAAACTATTCTTGATCCAAGAAATTGACATCCTCCTTATGTAGACCTCTTGCTGATGTTGCATCCTCCATAATCACTATTAGTGTAGGCCATGAACTGAAAGTCTGCATTTCTACGATACCACAATCCTAGGTTTGGTGCTCCTTTGAGGTATCTGAAGATTCTTTTCACAGCAAGCATGTGTGAACTTTTGGGATTGGCCTGAAATCTTGCACATAGACAAGTTGCAATCATGATGTCAGGCCTGCTTGCTGTGAGATACATCAAAGAGCCTATCATTGCTCTGTATTGGTGCTGATCAACATCCTCCCCCTCAAGATAAAGGCCTAAAGATGTTGTGTTGGATGTTGGTGTTCCTAGAGCTTTGCAATCAGTGAAGTTGAACCTTTCAAATATATCCTTGACATATTTTGATTGATTAATAAAAATCCCTGTAGGAGTTTGTTTCACTTGACGTCCAAGAAAGAAAGTGAGTTCTCCTATTGAACTCATTTCAAATTTGGACTTCATTAGTGCTTCAAAGTCCTTACAGAGAGATTCATCAGTAGAACCAAAGATAATACCATCGTCATATATATGGACCAGCATAATATGTTGATTGGATTTCTTGAAAAATAGAGTCTTGTCAATTGTCCCTCTCTTGAAGTTGTTTGACAATAGAAAGAAGGACAAAGTTTCATACCATTTTCTAGGACCCTGATGCAGCCCATATAAAGCTTTATCAAGTTTTCAGACATGGTTAGGAAACTTAGGATCCTCAAATCCAGGAGGTTGACAAACATATACCTCTTCATCAAATTTTCAATATAGGAAGGCACTCTTGACATCCATTTGAAACACCTTGAAGTCTTTGGCAGCTGCAAATGCTAGAAGTACTCTGATTTCCTCAATCCTTGCAACTGGAGCAGAAACATCATCATAGTCAATCCCTTCTTCCTGAGTATACCCTTGTACCACTAGGCTTGCCTTGTTTTTGATGACAACACCTTTTTCATCCTTCTTGTTTCTAAAATCCCATTTGGTGCCAATTGCATATTTACCCTTAGGTAAAGGGCATATTTTCCACACTCCTTGTCTTTCAAACTGCAGGAGTTCCTCTTGCATTGCTTCTACCCAGCTACTATCTTTTAAGGCTTCAGCAACTTTCTTGGGTTCGATCTGGGATAGAAAGCAGGAAAACAAGCAAATGTTTGCTTCATGCATGGAACTCCTTGTTTTTATTCCATCTTCAACACTCCCAATGATATTCTCAGCTGGATGAGTGTTATGAATGCGGGTTCTTGGAATCACATCCAGTTGGGAACTTAAATCCATGTTGCTTGGCTCAAGGTTTGGAAGTACAACCTCAAGCTAATTTCTGTTAAATCTTGGAGTCACTGATGTTGGACTATTGTGGATTCATTTTCTCTGGGAAAAGAAGTGCTCAGGGTGTTTGGTTCGACAGAAGGACTCGTAACTTCTTCTTGACTCTGTGGAGCAGATGTAGAGTCACTTAGAGGAGCATCTTGAGAGGTGTTGGTTGTCTCAGACTGTGAGACTGCTTGATGTGTTGAAGTGGATTCTGCCAAGATTTGTCTTGAAGCTATTGGTAGTTCAACACGAAAATCTTCTTCTCTTGCATGCTGAGTGGAGTCCAAGGTAGTTGTCTGTGGTTCTGGAACATACTCTTTCAAAAGATTAAATGCATAAGTAAATTTATCTAGATCAAACAGCCAATCAGGGCCTATTCCAGGTTTATTGATAGTATGCTCATTAAATTGAACATTTGCAAACTCTTCAATAATCCTGGAATCTTTGATGTATACTCTATATGCCTTAGCTTGTGAAGAGTACCCAATAAAGTAGCCCTTTGCTGATTTCTCAGCAAACTTGGCTAGATGATCTATGGTATTCAAAATGGTGCATTGACATCCAAATGGTTTGAGAAACCCCATAAATGGTTTTCTCTTATGCCAGATTTCATAAGGAGTCATACCATGTGATTTAACTACCAATATTCTATTTCTTGTAATACCCTTAGATTCACAAAAGGAGTTTAAGGTATGTTTTTGAATTCTGTTCCTTGATCAGACCTTATGATTTTTACAAGATGGTCACTTTCATTCTCAACCTTGAGAATAAATGATTTGAAGATCTCAGCAGCTTCATCCTTGGTACTCAAGAAGAATACCCAGGTATACCTAGAGAAATCATCAGTGACCACCAGACAATATGGCTTTCTACTTAGATTTTTCACACTTGTAGGGCCAAACAAGTCCATGTGTAGCAGATGTAGGACTGTTGTTATTGAATATATCTCTTTGGCATAATGAAATGATTTGTGTTGCTTCCCTTTTAGGCAGGCAACACATTTATCAACACCAATGAATTCTTTCGTTGGTAAACCTGTAATTAAGTTGTTTTTGACAAGTTTATTCATGTTTTTCAGGTTTACATGACAAATTCTTCTATGCCAAAGAGATGATTCATCAAGTGAAGCTTTGAGACAAAGCAATTTATATTGCTGAGTGGTGTAACTGTGCTCGTGTCCAGCATATACATGTTGTTTCTTCTGGGAGCCCTGAGCAGAATTTGGTCATTTGGAATAACAAATCCTGGTTTCAGGACAATACATTACCATTTGATATTGTGCCTCTACTTGTGATATATCCTCCCATTGGATCACTTCCAAATGCAAGAGACCCTCCAAAGAATGGTTCATAATTGTGTAGGTGGGTCTTGTTGCCTGTCATGTGCCTGGAACGGCCACTGTCAACAATCCACAAGTTGCCTTTTGAATCTTGTTGTCCCTGCACATGACCAGAAGTGAATTAGTTCCTGATGGGAACCCAAGCCCATGTGGTCTTGGGTTTTCCATTTTCATCATTATAAGAAAATTTCTTTGAAATCATCTTTGGTGGAACATATGATGAGCTTGCTGGTAGAACAACTGGTTTAATTGTTGGCTCAGATGTCTCCTTTTTCTTCCAGACTTTCTTGACTATTGGAACTGTTGAAGGAGTTTTCTTGTTCGGACTGCCATCGGAAGCAACTTTTGCGTTCTCTTCCGATAGTTTGCACTTTGTCTTGAGGTTGTGTTTTTCTTCTGACTTTCTTCTTTCGAAGTGATGAAACTTCTTGGTTTTGTCAGAAGCACTTTTGACATGTGCTTCCTATGTTCTTTTTTCTTCTAGAGACTTACTGTTCTCTCTCTTCATGTTTTCAGAAGTTTCGCAAACTTCTCACATTGACTGAGAAACTTGTCTTTGTAAGCTTCAGCCAATACAAGTTTAGTTTTGGCAGTTGTTAACCTTTCTAAAAGATTGTTTATTTGACACTGCTTATTAGTGTCCTCATGTTTTAAACTGGAGATTGTCTTTTCTAACTCCTCAATCTTTTCTTTGTAATTTCTTTCAGCTTCAAAGAAATTTGTTTTAAGAACTTGTATTAACTCAAGCTCATTACAGACTTGAGAATTAAAATGTTTGTAAGCATTTAATTTTTCTAAGCACTCAGGGGTACACATGTCATCAGTTACCTTGAATGAAGAAGTGGAGTCATTGGCCATCAAGGCATATCCTCAGCTTGAAAGCTCCAATATGAAAATTCATGCTATTCTGCAATGTTTGCACTGTTGGAAGAGCTTAATGCTTTGTGGTTTGGCTAATCAGAGGTTGATGGCTGAGAACTTGGAGTTTCACACTCTCTTGCAAAGTGCCCCAGCTGTTGACAGTTAAAGCATTTGAGTTTAGACTTGTCTAGCCCAAACCTAGTTTTCATATTATGCTTCCTGAACTGTCTTCCAGTTCTCTGATAGAACTTCTTTGCTCTGTATGAAATCATGGCCATCAGATAATTGATGTCTATTTCCTCAAGATCATGAGCAGGGATTCCATCTAGATCCTCCTGACACAAATGAAAATAATTGGTCTCTTCGGCCATGAAAGCTCCCTGGCTTGAGGTGAGTAGGGGAGTTGAGCTTTCAAATGGGTTTGAATGGGAGGTTGAAGGAGTTGGTGTATCCGGGAAGGTGATAATGGGTGTTGAGTTTGAATGGTAGATAGATTGATAGTTTTGAAAGGGAGGATTGTGGATAGGAGCATACAACGCAGCTGAACCTGATAGAACAGAGGTAGGTTTAGGTTCTTGGGTGTCAATTTCCATTTGGTATGCACTAAGTATACCAAATAACTCTCCCAACTTCAGGGTTCTAAGATTTTATGTTCTACGAATAGCAACAGACTAGATATTCCAGGCATATGGAAGTGATCTTAGAAACATTCTGATTACATCTTGATTCTCCATCTTTACTCCTATAGCAACCAACTCATCAACTAATTGAACATACCTCAAATACTGAGAAGCCATCTTCTCATTATTTTCTTGGCAATAGTTCTCAAACTTTTGCTACATCATGTCCTTCTTGTTTTCCTTGACATCTTCTGACCCCTCATACATCTGCTGCAAAGAGTTCCACAACTTTTTGGCTGACTTGAATTTCTTGAATGCATGTATGATAGAGTTTGGGATTGCCATCTGAATCAGCCACAGTGCCTTAGAGTTCACCTCCATCTTTTTGTAATTCTCATTTGTGTAAAAGATGGGTCTTTCAGCACGGGTGCTCCACCAGTACCTACAACAACAATGGTTGGGATGAATGGTCCCTAAAGAACTGACTTTCAGTGTTTGAAGTCCTGGTTCCTGATGAAACCCTCCCTCCTAACCTTCCATGTATCATAATCATCCGAAGTGAACATGTGAGGTTTGTTGAGAGTACCATTCTCAGTGTCATGCTTGCTGATGGTTGTCATTTTGACTTAGAGGTAGCTTGAAAAACAAAGAGTAGTAGAAGATAAACAACTGGTAACTTAAGAATGGTTAGTTGCTTAAGCTAGAGAGACAATGGCTCTGATACCACTTGTAAAAATGGTTGCGGAATAGGACTTACCCGATTTGTGAAGATAAAGCATTACAAGAACAGAGAAAGTCTTGAAGATGGGTGAAGATGTTGAAGAACACAACCAACAACGAATCTGATATGTAATGTAATGACTAACAATGTAAAGCAAATAAGATTCATTAGTCAACAAAATTACATTACCTATCCCTCACATGCTCTCAAACTCCATGGATAAAGAATCCGTTGAGTTCATGGGGGAGAGCTCTCTTAAGATTACATTGAAGCACACCCTTACCACTCTTTTGTCTGGTTATTTTTCTACAAATGATAATAATCTCTATTTATAGTGTCAAATGACCTAAAACCCTAAATAAAACAAATACAAAAAAATGATAATAAATAATAAATATTAAATGAAGCTCTATCATTTGTTGTGGTCTTCGGGTCTTTTAGTCATCACGTGTCTTCGTAAACTTGAGTCTTTAGTGGCTCGTGCGGTGACTCGTTGCTCCCTAATCAACAAATACATAATACTTCTTGTTTACATTCCATCTATCCAAATTAACCGTTGGTCTTGACTTTTCTAGACCCAACATCTTCTTCTCTTCCTAATCTTGCTTTAGTTTTTCCAGCAAGATCACCGACGGCCTTCTTTCTTTGGTCTTTTCAACCTCTTTCTTTCTCTCGGTCTACTGTGAGCCCGTTTGGTCTAGGTCTCGAGTTCAAGATTTCGGTCTAAATTTTCTTCCGGCAAAGATCCGGTCGGTCTTTCTTTCTTACAGGTGGTCGGTCTTTCTTTCCTACAGGGAAACTATCGATCTTGGTTATGCCGTTCGGTTTTTCACAGCTTAAGTTCTTCTTTCCTGCCAACGGTCTTCGGTCTTCCTTCTTGTGAAATCTTCACTTGATCTTTGCCGGTCCTTTCGATCTCACCATAATTTAATTTCCGGCCACAGTCTCTGTCGGTGTTTGCTGCTTTGGAGCAGCCGGTCTTTTTGATCTTCCTCTTTCTCACTATTATAAGCCATCAACATCCTTCTTTCTTTCTTTCTTTCTTTTTCTCACTGATTTGATGATCAATGAGTTCCTTTCTACATTCTTTCCGGCAAATGCAGCCAAGAAGGCTACCGCCTTACTTTCTCAATTTCTCTAAACGACTCTCAAACCAGCACCCATGAACTTTGGCGCTCTGATACCAAATGTTAGTGATCAGGCCCTTATTCTCACTACAAACCCTCACTAAAACTTAATTAACGTACATATTTGTTGGAAATTATAATTTCTACTTGAAATCTTTTGTTACTATTACTTTCATTCATTTAAGACTTTAAATAAACAACATGCAGACGTGAGGAATACAACCCACATTTTTTTTGCCCACTAACCACATGACCATTACACCACTACTGCCACTATTTCAAATAGAAAACTTACCCTAATTTAAACACATGCTTAAAATATAAAGACCTATAAATTGACCCATTTATGACCCATAACCCGACCCATCAAGATTAATTCAACAAATGGAGACAAGATACCGTTACCAGGGGCGTGCCACATAGACACATATATGTTTGAATAATGAAAGAATGTAGGGTGAGAGACAAAACAGCGTGGTAGGTGCTTCACACACGCGTCTAATTGTGTTTTGTATGTATTCTCATGTGTTTGCCATAATATTTTTCTTTGATGAGTCATGATTGAAAAAAGTTTTTTTTTTAATTTATTTTGTTACTAAATGAATAATAAAAATGAATTTCAATTTTTCCAAGTTTTGTTTCCATGTTTTAAATATATATATATATATATATATATAGGGGAGGTCCCCTTAAAAAGTTCATTTTGCCTAAAAAGGCTAAAAATGATTTTTAAAATCTTGAAAACCTACACAAACAAACTCCAAACGAACTCATGTTGGCGTCATTGGAACCGGCTTGTCGAATCTAAACCCCAAACGTTAAAAGCCAAACCATAGAGCATAATACTAAAACGTTAACTTTAAAACTAAACCTTAGAGCCTAATGATAAAATTTAAAAGTTAAAAATCAAACCCTAAAACGTAAACTTTATAGTTAAATGTTAAAATTAAAACTTAAAAGCTAATATTGTAGAGTTCTATTTCAATAACACATTTCAAATATCATCGGAATGAGTTCAATCGGAGTTCGTTTAGGCCGGTTTCAAGAGGTTTAGAAATCTTTTTTAGCCTTCTTGGGCAAAATATACTTTTTATTTGATCCTTATATATATATATATTAATGCTCATATCTATTTTGGTCATGTCTCCTTCTAACACTAGTTTTAATCATATATAAATTCTCAAATTTCTATTAGAGTTGTATAAACCTTATATGTATTCTTAATCAAGGTCAGCTCAAGTATTTTGTTCGTGAAAACGGATGATAAAATGTGGGTCTTTTTTCCTAAAGTATATAAAAACCATCATCCTCTATATGTGTTATCATTTGATTGTTCATATTTGGATATTCAATATGTATTACACCTATTTTTACGAACAAAAAATTGATTGTAATTGTAGCTTACATAATGTATGTATAATGTTTTTTAGTTCACTTTACACTCTCCTGAACAAATTAAATATTTATATTTTTGGATTATGTATATTTTAAAATGGAAAAATGATGCTAGAGCAAACTGTATTCAACGTACTTTAAATATATTCACTGTTTCTGAAACAAGTGTATAATTTTCTTTCCCTTGTTTAAGTTTTCATTGGGTGACATTTATTTTCTATTTAAATATATTGTTCCATAAAATTAAAATTAGTCATGTAACCGGCAGATGAGAAATATCAAGTCTCAAAGTTATCGTTACAAATGTTAGATGAGGAAGACTTTTTGCTGATGGTTTGTTTCTCAAAACTTAAAAGCCTTTTATTTCTATCATCTTTCTAATAAATTGAATTATTATTTTTTTTATCTAATTCAGAAGTGTTTAATATGCGTCACATTGTTAATTACTTGCTGAGTTGCTGCGCTTGTTGACTTTAATGTTTTAGTTTTTTTTTTATGTTTACGTTTTAAGCTTTCTAATAAATTAAATTATTCTTTTTATTTTCATTTCATAGTTGAGCAATTTTTCATCTAAGAGTTTATATAAGGATTTTATTTGATTTTTGTATAAGAGTTTATAAAATCCAACAAATTTCCAACCCGTAACATTATATGATATCATATGGCTCATAATTTTTTTTTTCCTTTTTGTTGACTAATGTTATGTTTTTTTTGTTACTTCCTATAGCTTTAGCTTCTTTCCATCATCTCGATATCCTAGATTTGAGTTACAACAATTTTACTGGAAGCATCCCATCAATAATAAATTCACTGGCTTCTCTTAAAGTTGTCTCATTTGCTAGCAATGCGCTTAATGGTTCACTAACGAATGATGGTAAGTTATCTAAAACAAATTAAATTGTTGAATTAAAATATATAACTTTATTTTTCTCTTTTGGCAGATTTTTGTAAGTTAAAAAACCTTCGTGAACTGGATCTTAGTTCCAACATGTTTGATGGAAAGCTACCTGAATGCTTCAATCGGCTATCATCTATTAAGTTGTTTGATATTTCTTCAAATCAACTTACAGGAGTACCTTTGCCATCTCTGATTACTAATCTCACATCTCTCGAGTACATTGATTTTAGAAATAACAAATTTGAAGGTTCGTTCTCGTTGAGCTGGTTCTCTAATCTGACGAACCTTGAGTTTGTTGCTATCGGGAGTGATAATGAAAACTTTGAGGTGGAAATAGAAGAGCCTGTTGGTTGGACTTGCATGTTCCAGTTAAAAGTTCTTATACTATCACATTGCAATTTAAACAAGCATAAAGGAAGTGTTATTCCCAGCTTTCTGCTTCACCAGTACAAGTTAAGGGAACTTGACATGTCACACAACTCCTTGAAAGGACAGTTTCCAGATTGGTTGATTAAAAACAACGCAATGCTACAAGTTCTTATTCTAGGTGACAACTCATTTAGTGGTAAACTTTCTGCATCATTTCATAGGAATCCTAATACAAAGTGGTTGGATGTTTCTAGAAATAACATGATGGGTCTTATTCCCAACGATATACAGGAGTCACTTCCTTATTTATATCATTTGAATTTGTCAAGGAATTCTATAAATGGTGTTATTCCATCTTCAATTGGTGATTTGAGTGTGTTACAGGAACTTGATTTATCTCATAATTGGTTGTCTGGAGAAGTACCAATTGGATTGCTCACGAACCTCTCTCACTTGAAAATGTTAATACTATCAAATAACAGTTTGCATGGTGAGGTACTTTCACGAAACTTCAAGTTGAGTTGCTTATCAAGTCTTCACTTGGACAATAACCATTTCACTGGTAAAATGGAAAATATGAGTGCCTTTAATGATTTAAAAATTTTAGATGTTAGCAATAACTTTTTTACTGGATTGATCCATGACGATGTAAACAAAACTAGTATGTTGCCTACTTCACTTAGGTTTCTTGATCTCTCAAAAAATAATTTTTCAGGACCCATTCCTTTCTCCTTAAGTTTTCAAAATGCATGGCATATTCATCTGGGTTCCAACAAATTTACTGGATCAATACCTAACTCTTTTCGTAATTTGACTAAAGTTTTGACTTTAGACATCGGCAACAATTACCTATCAGGCAAGATTCCAAATTTTATTGGTGAACTATCCAATTTAAGGATTCTTCTTTTGGGAAAAAATAACTTTAGTGGTTCTATTCCGAGTAAATTGTGCCATTTAACTAATGCGAATATGAATGATCTATCCAATAACTTACTCTCGGGTTCAATACCTCGATGTCTACAAAATATTGCTCGTCCAAGTTACCCAGCTTTCATGAAAAGTGTCCATTTCTCTACAGGCTCTGTATTTTCGACACCTTATCTATATAGTAGTTCTCTCTATATACACAGAAATTTCCATCCATATGCTTTATTTAGAATAGAAGATGAAATTTTGTTTACAACAAAAACCCTCTCCATGGCCTACAAGGGTGATGTTCTCGATATAATGTCAGGATTGGATCTATCTTGTAACAAACTCACTGGTAATATTCCAGAAGAACTAGGTTTGTTGGCCCAAATTCATGCTTTGAACCTGTCTCACAATATGTTGATCGGACCCATTCCTGTAAAATTCTCTAATCTTGCCAATATAGAGAGTTTGGACCTTTCTTTTAACAGTTTGACCGGCAAAGTTCCATCGGAACTAATTAAGTTGAACTCGTTAGCGGTGTTCAATGTCTCTTTTAACAATCTATCAGGTAGACTCCCAGAAAGAAAAGCACAATTTATTACGTTTTCCAAAGAGAGTTATGAAGGGAATCCATTGCTTTGTGGACTACCGTTAGAAAATGAATGCATAATGGAACCACCTGGACCTCAACCCTCAAATAAAGAAGCTAGTGATGAGAAATGGCATGATATGGATATGGCATCATTCTATGGAAGTTGTAGTTCCACATGGTTCGTGATCATGTTAGGATTTGCAGCTGTTTTATATGTCAACCGTTACTGGCGTAGATGGTGGTTTCATTTGGTTGAAGAAAGTATGTATACATGTTTTTACTTCATTTATGATTTAGTAAGGAAGGTATGTATGCTCTTATTTATGTAACCTTTTTCATGTAAAATATGTTTATGTAGATATGTTTGTGTTTATAAGTATGATTAGTGGTTAAGTATATTTTTTATAAAAATTTAACACTATAAAAAATAATACTCAGTCATATACAGAAAGTTTCACTAGTAGGCATACCTTACCTTTATTTCTAGAAAAAAAACTGCTTTCAAAAAAACTCCAACTTAAATACAAAAAAGACAAAAACATATATGATATTTTACACTCAAAATTCTTATTTCACTGACCTATTGTGAACTTTTGGACACAAAAGTAACCTAGTTTGATATCATAATTTGAAAACATTGCATGCATAGCATGTGTTCGATGGAATGCTTAAAAGAAATTGCTTAAATTCAATTGCATTAGGTTGTATGTAATGATAGGTGATCATTATGTAGCCATCCTACATGACCTTCCATCACAAACTGGTAACGCCCTTCCATAACGGCATCATTACACACTAGGCGTGACCACCAAATGACCGAATGGGGGAGACCACCTTCACGGTGTGAATCAGAGTTTTGTAAACTTTTTTATTTAAATTTTTTTGTTAATTTCAACTGGTAAAAACAATCCACATCAGTGTTCACCTTTACACTCACTCACTTGGTGATCAACCCCTATACTACACGTGTTTTAATCACACCACTCTGCTTGCATGACGACTACGAGGCATGCGGTCAAGTCCCCGTTACACCCATCCTTACACATAGCCTTAGACTTCTTTTGATGTTTTTGAGGACTGTATGCTTTTCAAGACTGCATAAAAGTTCGGTTTGAAGCACGCCTTACTAAGCACGTAGGTATATTATGGGGAGAACTTTGCCACATTTGGTGGAAATATGTTATATTTATATTTAACATATATAAGAAGGGGGAACTTTCATATTTGAGTAAATATGAAACTATTCAAATGAGTTGATCTTGATCCAAGTAAAGGTGGAGAAATAGAGAGATCGAGTGTGCATGGCATTAGGGAAACCGGGTAATTTGGTACGAGTTTAATTGATCTGCTGAGTAACTCTTATTCACTTTAATTTGAAGGAAAAAGTTAGAGTTACATTAAATAATAGTTGGTAAAATATAACTTAAAAAAATGTTTTATTATAAAAAATTACTTTATCTAAATAAAATGATAGAGGAGGTTCAATAAACTTAAAATTACAGTTAGATGATTATCGATTTTTTTTCTTTTTGGTTTATTTTTTTATTTTACCCACTAGAGACGATAAATAACCTGAATTAACTAATTCATAAGTTAATTACTCGAAATAGTCACCTCTAAGTCAAGAGTTGCTGCACATTTGTTTTTTTATTAATCTCAGTTTATACTATATGAAGTTTTTAAGTAGGGATGAAACAACCCTCATAAGCTTGGGTACTTGCAACTGCTTTTTTATTTATTTGAAAAACAAACACACATCAATTATAATTGAAAAATTAATAATAATATACTATTCATAACAAGTTGGTTTTTTAATATAAGGGTAATCTAAACTTTTGAGAATTTAGATGAAGTCAAAATAGTGTGACTTTCAAGTTGTTACACCAATTTGACCCTTTGTTATAGTTTCTAGAAGCTTCATCTCTTGATTGATAAACTCTTGTATTGCAAACTCTTGTTATCATCAAGCATGTTATATTAAAACTTAAATGGTTAATCTTTGATTTATAACAGAAATAATTAAGAGACTATTAGAAATTAATTTCTAAATTAAGTTAATCAACTACCAAAAAAATGCAAGTGAAGAACGTACAAACTCAATATAACCTTTGACTATGGTTGACTTTCATTTGACTATTGCAATACACATTTAACATACACTTTGAGAATTTTTTTCAAAATTAAATTTCCTTTCCAACACAACACGTGTAAATTTCTTGTGAAATACTTGTAATTAGAAAAAGTAATATTATATAAACAAACAAACATATTTAGTAAAGTCTCACTACTTAGTAGGCTTTAAGAGATGTGAGACGAAATCAAATCTTACCCTTATTTTTAATAGGATAAAGATGTGATTTTAAAGAAGAATTATATTAGATAACAATTTAAATTATTCAATTTAGAACTCTCTAATTTGTCTCCCTTAAAAGTCCTCTATTTGAGCTTGAATAATTTCAATAGAACACTTATCAATGGAAGCTAACCCTTTTATGCTTAATAATTTCTGTTTAAACTTTGGTAAAATGAAAATTTTTATTTTGTAATATTTTCATTATTTGTGACTTTCAATTGTTCTTTTTATAAAATTGAATATTTTTGTATTACAATAGTTACACGGCTTTTGCTGCTAGTGTGCTTTTGTTGTGAAACAAAAGTCACAAATTTGACGTTCAAAAAAAAATAAAAAATAAAAAGTCACAAATTTGTTTACATATTTTTTTATATGTAAATAAAAGACAGGTAATAAAATTATTATCTTAGTAACTGTAACACCCCGACCGATGACGGAAACGTCAGGATGCCACGATGGATGTGTGGATTGTTCATAAGCTCGTGGGCATCTAAATAAATCATCACATATCAATTAAAGCAACCAAAGTAATTACACAAAAATCATGTTCATCATGATTCAATTACAACAATTTACACAAAAGCTTAGCTAAATTAACTAAACACTAATCTTCAGTAATCCAGTTAATTTTAGCTAAGTCCAAGATCCTAAGTCAACTCATTAGGGTTCGGTAGCCTAAGGTTCGCTGCCTATGGGTTCGGCAGCTTAGGGTTCGCTGCACTTGATTCGTAGCCCCTCAGGGTTCGTAGCCCTCAGGTCCGGCCACCTTAGGGTTCGGTCACCCATATGTTCGATCATCCAAGGGTTCGGCCACCTTAGCCCAGATCGATGGTGGTTCGGCAGACCTGCAGTTCACGAACCCAGCATCGTGTAGCTGTTCATCATCATCATCATCATCGTCGAACCCTAATCTGTTGCAGGTCTGTTTCCATGGTTTCCAACATCTCACATAATGTTCTTTTCCAAGGTTTTAAGAAGATGAAAACGTTTAAGAATGAAGATGCTCATAACCGGTTTTTCTTTGCAAAACTCAAAAAGTAAAATGCATCTCTTACCTTCAAAACTCGATCAAAAGCTGAAAATTCTTGTGGGTTCACGATCTACTCATTCACACGAACCTTTAGAGCGAAGGATCAAGTGAAATGGTTGAGTTTTGAGTGAGATAAGTTAGAGAGAAGTTAGAGAGAGAAATAGTGGCCGGATTTCGAATGCAGAGAGAGAGAGAATGCTTGGAAAATGAAGATGATGATTAGGGTTTCCCCTTTTATACCCCGCGTCTTTCCCGGGTGCTCGGTTTCCTTTATTTCGCGTCACTACTTTTAATATGTTCGGTTTTTCACGTAACAAAATATTTTAAAATACGAAGTGTTTAATAACTTAATTTCGTTTAACAAAATGGTTTTTATTAAATTTGTTTTATAAAGTGGTCTTATTTATTTCCGTTTGATTATTTGTTTAAATAAAACGATCTTAATCAAATTCGTTTAAGGTTGTAATTCCTAATAAACGTTTTCTAATTCGTTTTTTCATAATTTAATACCGTAAAAATTATTTTAGTTATCTCATCGAAACGCGTTACTCACGTACGAATTCGTAAAGATCGTCACCTTTTCGAATCCATCGTTCGTATCGTATTTCGATTCGATTTACGATTTATGGAATATCGTTTCAGTATATTATTCCTAATAATTATATTCGTGCGAATCGTCACCCACACGAATACATTATTAGGTTTAATATTTCTGAATTAATATTCGTGTTAACTTTTTATTCGTAACCTCGCCATCGTGTAATTATCTTCGATAACCGTTTCATCATTTTATGAATTTAGTTTATCAATTATCAACTTACCAAACCATACCCTCACTAAATTATATCACTGACACATCCAAGATAGATCGAAATAAGTTTATGTATATGGCATATGTAGGAGTAGGTCGCAACCTATCCGGCCACCATCTCACCACCATTTCGATAAACCATGATCATGTGTCCTTAACTATAATTAGTGACCAAACCAATAACTTCAAACCATTCAAACCAAAATAATTTCATTTCATAATTAAGTTAACTGTAATAAACATTGTGGATCAGGCAGGTTATATTTCAAACCAACTTCCCCATGGTTTATGCATAGTGATAATATACGTTCTCAATACCGTATATCAGTGATAATACCATCCAATAATTCATATAAATTATCAAATTATCATATCAGGTTTTAACAATACAAATATTTATGTAATGAAATGCCTGAAATACAGTGATGTTACAGTAATCCTCTTTTGTTGTCTTTTATATAGTTTTTATTTATTTTTTTCATTTTTCCACCGTCCACCATCTTGAGGTCTTTGATTTGAGTTGCGCCAATTTTAATTAGATTACCTTTTCCCACTATTTGGTTATGCATTATTAAAAAAAATTATAAACAGTTTTTTGAAAATTCTTATTTATTATATCAATTATTTATTTAAAGTTTTGAAAATCAAATAAAAATTCTTGTAAGGACCTTATAACTGATTATTTAACAAAACATTTTTTTTTTGTTTTTTGTTTTTGAACGGCTTGGTACGACGACACCCAAGACGAGATTTCAACCGTTAGACTACAAGCCCTTTGGTACAAAACATTTTTTTAATAGCTTGTTTCTCCTTGTAGTTAACTTGTTTTATAAAAGTTTAAGTTAATTTGGATAACTTCTTGTTTCTACTGAATCATTGTTTGTATTGAAGTTCTCATTTATTGTGAAGATCCAGTTTTGACTTATATGTTTGTTTCTACATATATTCAAGTTTATACAGAAAGGTCATTTCCACTTATGATCAAGTTTCTCCCGATTAAGTCATTCTACTGAATTACTTTTGCATTGCAGTTTTCTAATTCACGTAAAGTTATTGTGCACGCCTTGTTCTAATAGAAAACAACCCGCTTTAATAGAAGATTATCATGTCTAATAATGAATCTTGTTTGTCTGTACCAAACCAATAGTATTGTATATTTGTCTTCCAACATTACAAATGTGTTGTTAATTACATATCTTCTCTTTATTTATTTATTTTCTGTTTTATTTAGTTTTTATTAGGATATCATTAATTTTAGTTATTTATTTGTTTTATGTTGGTGTTTTAGGTTTCGTTTCTTTAACAATCGTATTTATGAAGAAACCGAGGCCTAATATGATTTTGAGAAAGTTTGAAAATTAAAACAATGATTTTTAGAAGTTTTGGTGGCTAAAAGTGAAATTCCATGATGTTTGAGGGCTTAAAATAACGATTTGAAAGTTGTAGAGGCGAAACAAACTTATAACCATGGGGTACATGTGTCACGAGCATAGAGCGTCACGTAGCCCAAGAAGCCCTTTGGCATGCGGGTTGAACCTGACCCGAATGGTGACCTGCGTGACATATTCACCTTTTCGCAGTTCATGAAACCCCACTTCACAGTCCATGAACCATTGTTTCTAAACCTAAACCTTATTTTGACCTTTAAAACCGGCTAAAGAACTCAAATCAAACTTTTTACAAACCACAAAGATTGATTGGGAGGCTAGGGTTAGAATGTTTTTGAATGAGGGGATCGAAATTGAAGCTTGGGTTCATGTAAACGAGTGACAGGTCATGATTTTGGGTTTTATTATGTGTAGTGCTTGCTTGATTTAGTATGTAATCAAATTGTTAATAATGCTCTTGCTTGATTAACGGTTTTGGGTTTGTTTTCATGGGATTGTATTTTTTTATTTAAATTTGATTGTATTGCTAATATATGTTTAATTAATGTTCTTATAATGATATTGGATGCTTAATAATGTCCAATTGGTGAGTTTTGCATTGTTGCCGGGACTTTACTTTTCTATACTTCATATAAAAGGTTCACTTGCATGTTATGTAGTTTGGTTTTGGTTTTCCTTTATAACTCAATCGTGTTGAGCATTATTATTTCTATGTAAACCTTTGGACAAATCAATGGCTTATTTGATCGTTTTAGAATCAATAATTAGGATTGATTCAAGAGTTCTGTAAGTAGCTGAACTATGGACAGATTATTAGCGCTTGTTTGTATTCTCTATTTCACTTGCAATCTGCTTGAGTGATCAACAACATACTTGAGCTTGAAGTGAATTCATTTTTTGTTCTTAAGTGTTTATGATTTCCAGCTCACTTATTCATATTAGGGTAACCTGTGTGACTGATTCCACCTATTTCACAAGAAAGTTATGCAACATAAGAACCAAGTACAAAATCCTTGACACTACTCTAAAACATGATGTAATCGAAATCCATGAAGCTAATAAGAAAATAATGATATAGTTTGATATAATTTATACCTTTGAACACCAATTGGTTCAATGGTAGCTTCATGACTTTTCATATCAGAGGTTATGTGTTCGAGTCACGCCTGAAGCGTAATTTGTTTCTGGTAAGCTAGGGTGTTTTATTAGTTGTTGGTTTCCTCGTTGTTGATGGTGGCAATATCCAAAGTTATCTTGGAGTTACCCTTCAACCCTTGAACCATGGGTGTGCTATAAATATCAAAACCAGTGCCACTTGGAACATGTACGCTCCGGTATGCGGTATGAAAACAGGTATGCAGTTCGTGCATTTCTAAAATTTGGTGTTGTAGGTTCATTAGGAATGCTAATTCGGTAAGTGGTACGTTGTACCATATTGTTTGGTACGTCGTATCATTTCTAAAATTTGGCACTGTAGGTTCTTAGCAAAACCACTAATGCTTATTGGGTTATAAAGAGAGATTATATACTACAAGCTACAGTTGTATTCTCGTAGGAATACAAGGCTGGACAAACACTAGAAACAAAGTAAAGCTAATTCTAGTATTATATTATTGTTTGACAGGCCAAACCATCTTAATTAAAATTATTACAAATGACTCCATTGACTTTTACATTAATTACCTAGGTTACAAAAGGATTTGGTTCAAGAATATCTTCTGATTTGGTTCTGATTGTAGAAAGCAACTCTGAAACTTTCTTCTGCTGGAATTTAGCATCAACAGTTGAAAGTCTTCGGAAGTCTCTGTATCAAAAGTTGTTGATCTTAAGAAAAATATTGGTAAAGAACCAGAAGGTCAAGTTAGCTAGAAGACCTTCCGATCTTCAATTACTTCGGAAGGTTATTCTTCAGATATTCTTCTCATTGGCTTGAAAACCTTCCAATCTTCTTCTTCATCAGAATACATTTGTTAGATATTGATTATTGAGGTAAAGAATCAAAAGGTCAAGTTAGCTTGACGACCTTCCAATATTCAATTACTTCGGAAGGTCATTCTTCAGATATTCTTCTCATTGGCATGAAGACCGTCCAATCCTCTTCTTCATCGGAATACATTTTTCAGTTACTGATTATTGAGGTCTTAATGTTTTCCGATATGTTGCACTCTTTGGAAGTTGTAAGGACAATTGAGTCTGATGCGTACCAAAACATCTCTGGATCTAGTCTTGGACTTTCAGAAGACAAACAGCCGCTCGAAGATAAGAATTAACCTTCGGAAGAACTAATGCTTCAGAAGGATAATTCTCTTCTTCTGAAAGCTATACAACAACCTGAAGCTTTCGAATCCTTCCTCAAGACTTAGAAGTTCAAATCGTTCAGTGGTTCCGATCGATCATTAGTGGTTTCCAAGACAGACTTCCGAAGACTTTCTTTGACAAAGATTCCGGACACTTGTAGAAATAATTAGAGCTGCTTTCTCACATTCAGATCAACAAAGAAGACATTCCGATGTTAGTCACCAGCAAAGAAGATTTCTCAGAACTACAAAGATACGAAGCATTTAATGCCTTTTGTTGTTTAGGTATTTATTGTAAAAGTCAATGGAGTCTTTTGTATTAATTGTAATTAATATGGCTTGGCCTGTAAAGAACATAACAGATACTAGATTTAGCATACATTTGTTTCTAGTGTTTTGTCCATCCATGTATTCCTACAAGGATACAGCTGTAGGTCTTAGTATATAATCCTTCACTTGTAACTTATTAAGACACGAGTGTGTGCTTGAGCTTTTGAGTCTTGTTCACTATGCAATTGAACAAAATATACTTTGACCCTGAAAGTAAATTTATTTGTGTATTGTATTTGTTCTGCAAGTGTGAGTGAGTTGAGTTGATAGAACTTTCCGCATCTATCAAGCACGGTAGAAGATCGCTTGTGAAAGTGTTGTGTTGAGATACATAACCCGATCCAACAAGTGGTATCAGAGCCTTGGATCTCTAACTTAAGCAACTAACCATTCTTAAGTTACCAGTTGTTCATTTTCTACTACTCTTTGCTTCAAGTCTCCTCTAAGTCAAAATGACAACTATCAGTAAGCATGATACTGAGAATGGTACTGTCAATAAACCTCCCATGTTCACGCCTAATGACTATGATACATGGAAGGTTAGGATGGAAGGTTTCATCAGGAAGCAGGACTTAAAACTCTGGAAGTCAGTATTTGAAGGACCATTCATTCCAACTGTTGCTGCTGCTGGAGCTAGTGGAGCACCTGTTCCAAAAGATCCATCTCTATATTCATATGAAGACTACAAGAGGATGGAAGTCGATTTAAAGGCATTATGGCTTATCCAAATATCCATTCCTAACTCTATCATATATGCATTCAAGAAATGCAAATCTGCTAAAGAGCTGTGGAACTCTTTACAACAAATGTATGAGGGATCTAATGACGTGAAAGAAAACAAAAAAATACATGCTGAAACAAAAGTTCGAGAACTTTTGTCAAGAAAACAATGAGAAGATGACTTCTCAATATCTAAGGTATGTACAAATTGTTGATGAACTAAAAGCTACAGGTGTAAAGATGGAAAACCAAGATGTTATCAGAAAGTTCTTAAGATCTCTTTCACACGCGTGGAACATTTATTCTGTTACTATCCTCAGAACAGAAAATCTTCGAACTCTGAAGTTAGGGGAACTCTTTGGTATACTTATAGCCTATCAGATGGAGATTGATGCACAGGAACCTAGATAATCTTCTTCCGTTCCTCTTGGGTCAGCTGCCTTATATGCACCCATTCATAATGCTCCATTTCAAAGCTATCGGCCCATATACCATTAAAACTCTACACATATCATCACCTTTCCAGAAACACCAACGCCATCTTCATCACCCACAAATCCATTTTTTAACACAACCCCATTGCTCACCTTCGGTCAGGGCGCATTCATGGTTAAAGAAACAAAATACTTTAATCTATGTCAAGAAGATCTAGATGGCATTCCTGCGGATGATCTGGAAGAGATGGACATTAACTACCAAATGGCCATGATTTCTTACCGAGCAAAGAATTTTTACCAGAGAACCGGAAGACAGTTCAAGAAACATAACATAAAGACTGGGATTGGTTTGGATAAGTCCAAGCTAAAATGTTACAAATGTCAGTAACTGGGCCTTTTTGCCAGAGAATGCAAGTCTCCAAGCTCCCAGCCATCTACTTCAGCTCAACAAAACTACCAATCATCCAAAACCTCAATCTAGTCAAACACTGCTAACATTGCATAGCAACATGACTTATCAGACTTGAGCTTTCAAGTGGAGGAAGAATCTACCTCAAACAATGCACTGATGGCAAATGACTCCACCTCCATGCTTAAGGTAATAGATGACATGTGCACTCCTGAATACAAGTCTGTGATGAACTTGACTCAATACAAGTTGTTAAAACAAATTTTTTGAGGCTGAAAGAAATTATAAAGAAAAGATTGAGGAGTTGGAAAAGACAATCTATAGTCTTAAACATAAAGACACTAACAAACAGTGTCAAATAAACAATCTTTTGGAAAGACTAAGAACTTCTAAAACAGAACTTGTATTGGCTGAGTAATACAGAGACATGTTTCTCAGTCAGGGAGAGAAGTTTGAGAAACTTCTCAAAATGACTGAGATACCTGACTTGGCAAAGAAGAAAGGTACTGGGATAGGGTATAACAAAATGGAACCTCAATCTGCATACACTACAACAGTAGAGATTAGATGTAAACCTGAAACAAATCTTGTGTATGATGAAACTCTTGACATATACAAGATTCAACAAGAAAATGGGTCGCCTAATGTTAGCCCTGCTCAATCAATCTATTCATCTGAAGATGATACTCCTGATGTTTTTGAAAAACTAAAATATGTTACTAAACAAAAGAAACAAGAAAACTACACCATCTTTTGTTAAGGCTAAATATGTACAAACTGGGAGTGCATCCTCAAATGACTATGTCACTTGTCCATCTGACAAGTCACATAGGGCTAAATCAGGAAATCGAAATGCCAACACATCAAAGGTTCAGGTAAATCATCACAACAAAATTTTTGTTGGGACACCAAAGTCAAGTCAATCCAGCTTAGAGAAACCCAGATCAAATACATTAGCAAGAAGGAACCTCCAGAAATCCTCCAAAGATCACACGATGTGTCTAGTTTGTGGAGACACTAACCATTATGCTGCTGATTGCTTCTTCAATCCAAGAGGCAGAAGAAACTCAAAGCCATGCAGAAGAGAAAGTGACAAAGGAAGTGGAAACAGAACACCTAAGTCTTCAGAAGGCCAAAATTTTGCTTCCAAGAAGAAAAGGTTAGGCAAGCAACAGAAGAAGCCATTGGAAGTATCTACTTCTGATAACATAAAAAAACAAGAAGTCTTCCAAAGTAAGAAACGAATCAGAAGCAAAAATCAGTTCTGCTTCCAACAAATCCAAGAAAACTTCATACTTCGGAAGGAAACATCCTGAAGAAAGAAAACAGTTCAAGACCAAGTCTAAACCATCGGAAGAAACAGAAAGACCTGCTTCCGATAAGTTTCAGATTAAAGAAAAGAAGTATCATCAATCAACTCCAAAGGTATACAAAGTTTGGAGGAAGAAAGAATCAACTGAACCAACAGTTCAACCAGCGTGTTCATCATCTGAACCACGTAAGATGATCTCAAATAAATTTACCTACAATGATGCGAATGGAAAACCCAAGACCACATGGGCTTAGGTTCCCATCAGAAACTGATCTACCTTCATATGTACATGGACATCAAGACTCAAAAAGCAACTTGTGGATAGTTGACAGTGACTGCTCCCAGCACATGACAGGCAACGAGACCCACTTGCACAAGTTTGAACCATTCTTTGGAGGGTCTGTTGCTTTTGGAAGTGATCCAGTAGGTGGATACATCACAGGTAGCGGAACAATTACCAATGGTAAGGTAAGTTTGAGAATGTACACTTTGTGAAGGAATTAAATTACAATATGCTGAGTATCTCATAGGTGTGTGACCAGAAACAGAACATGTTGTTCACTAAGCATGAATGTATTGTCCTGAAACCAGGATTTTTTGTTCCACATGCCCAAATTCTGCTCAGAGCTCCCAGAAGGAACAACATGTATATGCTGGATATGAGCACAGCTTCACCACTTAGCAATATAAGCTGCTTTGTTTCCAAAGCCTCACTTGATGAATCATCTCTTTGGCATAGAAGACTTTGCCATGCAAACTTGAAAAACATGAATAAATTGGTTAAAAATAACTTAGTTACAGGTTTACCAACGAAGGAATTTATTTGTGTTGATAAATGTGTTGCCTGCCTTAAAGGGAAGCAACACAAAACTTCTCACCATGCCAAAGAGATAAATTATATTACAACACTCCTACACTTGCTTCATATGTACTTGTTTGGCCCGACAAGTGTGAAAAGTTTAGGAAGAAAGTCTTATTGCCTGGTGGTCACTAATGACTTTTCAATATATACTTGGGTATTCTTCTTGACTACCAAGGATGAGACTGCTGATATCTTGAAGTCATTCATTCTAAGGGTAGAAAATGAAAGTGACCACAATGGCAAAATCATTAGGTCTGACCAGGTAACAGAATTCAAAAATCATACTTTAAACTCTTTTTGTGAATCCAAAGGTACCACAAGACAATTCAGTGCTCCTAGGAATCCACAACAGAATGGTGTTGCTGAGAGAAGGAATATGAAACTGATTGAGGTTGCTAGAACCATGTTATCTAATGCCAAACTGCCAATTAGCTTTTGGGCAGAAGCAGTCAATACTGCCTGTTATGTCCAAAACAGGATATTGGTAGTTAAATCACATGGTATGACTCCTTATGAGATTTGGCATAAAAGAAAACCATTTATTGGATTTCTGAAACCATTTGGATGTCAATGCACAATCTTGAATACCAAATATCACCTAGCCAAATTTGCTGAGAAATCAGCTGAGGGTTTCTTTGTTTGATACTCTTCTCATGCTAAGGCATATAGAGTGTACAACAAAAATTCTAGAATTATTGAAGAGTCTGCAAATGTTCAGTTTAATGAACATACTGTCAATAAGCCTGAAACTGGCCCTAATTGGGTATTTGATCTTGATGGATTCACATCTGCATTTAATCTTTCAAGGACTATGATACAGGACCTCAGATAACTACTTCGGTAGCAACTCAGCACAGAAGGGAAGAAGATTTTCGTGTTGAACTACCAATAGCTTCAAGAAAAAACCTTGGCTGAATCTACTTCAACACCTCAAGAAATTTCACATTCGGAAACAATCATCACCTCTCAAGCAGCTCCTCTAAGTGACTCCACTTCTGCCCCACAGAGTCAAGAGGAAGTTGGAAGCCCTACTGATGAACTAACCACTCTGGAAACTTCTCTATCCATAGAAAATCCATCCACAGCATTCCAAAGAATTCAAGATCTGCCTAAAATACAACTTGAAGTTGTACTTCCAAACCTTGAGTCCAACTCTCAAGAGTTATGTTCTTAGTTGGATGTTATTCCTAAAACTCGCATTCATACCTCTCATCCAGCTGAAAACATCAATGGAAATGTTGATGAAAGAGTAAGAATAAGAGGGTCCTTGCATGAAACAAAGATCTGTTTGTTCTCTTGCTTTCTATCCCAAATTGAACCAAAGAAAGTTGCTGAAGCTTTGAAAGCAGTAGCTGGGTAGAAGCAATGCAGGAAGAACTCCTTCAATTTGAGAGGCAAGGAGTTTGGAAAGTCTGCCCTTTACCTAAGGGAAAGTATGACATTGGAACCAAGTGGATGTTCCGAAATAAGAAGGACGACAATGGTGTAGTAATTAAGAACAAAGCAAGACTGGTGGTACATGGATACACCCAGGAGGAAGGAATTGATTATGACGAAGTTTTTTCTCCAGTTGCAAGAATCAAAGCCATCAGAATATTCTTAGCATTTGCAGCTTCAAGGAACTTCAATGTTTTTCAAATGGATGTTAAAAGTGTCTTCCTCTATGGGAAAATCGATGAAGAAGTGTATGTTTCTCAACCACCTGGATTTGAGGATCCAAAGTTTCCTGATCATTTCTGTAAGCTTGGTAAGGCTCTATATGGGCTGCATCAAGCTCCCAGAAAATAGTATGAAACTTTATCCTCATTTCTGCTGTCAAACAATTTCAAGAGAGGAACCATTGTCAAAACTCTTTTCTTCAAGAAGTCCAGTCAACAAATTATGCTTGTTCAGATCTATGTTGATGATATCATATTTGGTTCGACTAATGAATCTTTCTGCAAGGATTTTGAAGCACTAATGAAGTCCAAATTTGAAATAAGCTCAATGGGAGAGCTTAGATTCTTTCTTGGACTTCAGGTGAAGCAAACTCCTACAGGGATATTCATTAACCAATCAAAATATGTCAAGGACATTCAAGGTTCAACTTCACTAACTGCAAAGCTATGGGGACATCAATGTCTAAAACAAATCCTTAGGACCAGACCTTGAGGGGTAGAATGTTGATCAGCACCAGTATAGAGCTATGATTGGCTCCTTGATGTATCTCACAGCAAGCAGGCTTGATATCATGTTTGCAACATGTCTATGTGCAAGATTTCAGGCCAATCCCAAAAGTTCACATATGTTTGCTGTGAAAAGAATCTTCAGATATCTCAAAGGGGCATCGAGCCTAGGATTGTGGTATCCTAGAAATGCAGATTTCCAGCTTATGGCATACATCGACAGTGATTATGGAGGGTGTAACATTAGCAAGAAATCCACATCTAGAGGATGTGAGTTTCTTGGATCTAGAATTGTTTCATGGCAATGTAAGAAGGAAACATGTGTTTCCACTTCTACTGCAGAAGCCGAATACATTGCTGCCTCTAGTTGTTGTGCTCAAGTAATCTTGATTCAAAATCAAATGAAAGATTATGGAGTAGAACTCTCAAATACTTCTATACAGATAGACAACTCCAGTGCAATCTCCATCACAAATAATCCTGTCAAGCATTCCAAGACCAAGCACATTGACATCAGATATCAATTCATAAGAGATTGTGCAAAGAAGAAACTAATTCATCTAGTCAAAGTTGATACTGAACATAATCTCCCTGATCTATTCACCAAGGCTTTTGATGAAGGAAGATTCAGGTACTTAATCACAGCTATTGGTATGATCAATTTTGAATAAATGAATTTATGTCAAGGTTTAAATAATCTTTCGGAAGATAAACTTAACTTATCCTCTAAATAGTTTTTACTAATCAGAAGAAATGTTAAGTCTTCAGAAGTGATAGTTAATCCTCCATTCGGAAGAAGTCACACTTCTTAAGGTATCTATTTTTATGCAAGTATTTCTATTCCGATATAAATCCTTTGCTTCTGAATACATTTCCTTCTGATTACTCTTCTTTATCAGAAGAACTTGTCTTCCGAAGCATACACTTCTTTGATGCACAAGTTTACTCCCTTCCGACACTACACGACAGAATTTTTATTTTATTCTCAGAAGAATCTCTTTCATCTTCCGAAGTTCATTGGGTTACACAGCTGTCATGGAAGACCTTTTAATCTTCTGTAACTCTGGATCTCAAAATTTAATGTGTCGTTATATTAAATGTTGACATTCGAAGGTATAAAAGGTCTCCCACCCATTCAAATTCTCACTTCCTTCTTCTTCAATCGTTAGTTTCTCTCTTAACTAAACCTTAACCGTCAATCTTCAAAATGGCTATCCATGCATTTAAACCTGCTCACAATCTTGTCGCCAAATTGTCTGCTGATCATGATGCTGAATTTGCTCCGATCATCTCGTTCCTCCGACGGAGCAGGTACTTTACAACATTAACTGTCAACCCTGTGGTGTATGAATCTCATCACCAACAGTTTTGGGGTTCATGTTCTATTGTTGATTCCCCAACTGGTAGACATCTCTCTGCTACCATTGACTCTCATCTGATTTCCATTTCTGTGGAAACCATCTGTCGACATCTTAACCTCAATGATGTCGAAGGCAGTGTTTCTTTCATAAGAGATGAGGTAGCAATGACCTTTCGGTCAATGGGATATGAAGGTCCTCTTCCTTCAACTACCTATTTGAAGGGTAGAATGTCATATAATTACAAATATCTCCTACATGTGTTTTTACATTGTCTTTCAAATAAAACTGGGGGTTGGGATCAAATTCCCTTTGATTTGGCTTCGGTTATTCATGGGTTGATCTCAAATCACTTGTTTAACTTTTCATCGTTTGTTTTCAATGACTTGGTGGACAATCTGTCATCAACAAAGAAATTCTGTATCTATCCCAGGTTTTGCAACAGATATTTAACGGTGAGTTGTTGTCTTTGCTCTCACTAATTGGAAACATTTACAAATTGCCCTTGGTTACTGCCAAGGTTTTTGTACAATTAAAGAAGACGAGTGCCCAGTTCTCTGGAACTTTCACTCCTCTTCTTCTGTCCATGGAGCAACCTGCTCCTGAAGGTGACAGCTCTGTCAATCCAACAGATGCTGAACTCACACCTTCCAATCAAACATCCCACTCCATCAAGGTCACCTACAAACGTAAATGAAAACCTAAAAGGTTATCTACAACTATTCTGGTTCCTTCTTTCGAACCTAAAAAGAAAAAAGGCAAAGTCACCTGGTAAGGGCCCAGTTCTGCCTAAGGTGCAAAGCACACCTGCTACTTTACCATTGGATCTTCCTCTGGATCCAGTGGTTGCCCTTCACCCATCCAATAGCCCTCAGTGTATGTCACCATACATACTTGAGAATATACAAAGGGGTGCCACTACTCAGGAGCCTGCTTCTTTGGAAGTCTCACCTCTAGAACAAGGACTTTCTCCCAGGTCCGTAGGTCTATCTACACCATCACAGCCCCCACTAATCCGGATACCCAAACTAAAAGTACCTCCTCAGCTACTCTGTATGAACCACTTTCTCCCACTTCCCAAACTCTTTTGAGAGTGGTGACAGAGTTGCAAGAGAGGTTCCTCAACCCAGAGCTTACAACAACAGAGGTTGACCATGGTAGTGTTGAAGGGGTTAATACAGTGGAAGCTGCCACTAATGATGAACCATCTCTAATTCATCAGGACATTGGTAAAGGCAATAGGACCTCCTCTGCGTCAATTCACATTACCGATGAATTCATTGAGGTCATCTTCAATGAGAGGAATCCAGGGTGCCAAGAAACCACATCTAGTGATGGAGGTGCAGGAGCAAGGCTGAGGAATCCATCGCCCAAGGATTCCACTCTGGTGGATGAGGGCCCCACTATACAGGAATTGACGGTTACCATCTCCACCCTACAATCCATGGTAGTTAACCTGGAAGCTGAGGTAGCTACCTTGAGGCTGCAGGTCCAAGAGAAAGAGGCAACCATCTTGTATTTTCAGCGCAGACTGCCCATTGTCTGCTCCCATTTCCATCCTGATCTCAGCCAGGTGTCCTCAATTTTCCTTGATGCTACCAAAAATGGGGAGAAGGAACAACCTATGGGATCACCATCACCATCACTAATGGGATCACCATCTCCAGCAGAAGGAGAGGAGGAAGCTTCTCAATCTCAAATAGAAGGAGATGCAGAAGTAGCTAAAGAATCCACTCCATTCCTAACTAACTTTGATACGGAATGGGATGAGTTTTTGAGCACTTACTTTCACAACTCCAGCTCTCCCTCATCCTCCTCCTCTTCTGATGTTGCAGGGCATCCTTGGAGAAAGAACAAGAACATATCTCCATGGAGCCCAAATCTGCTGATGAGATCCAAACGTCTCCTTCTAAGACCTTGTCCCCATCTGGGACCACAGCCAAGGTTACCATGGAGGACCCTATTCAAGCCACAACCTCTATCTCCATGGAACCTAGGTCCCCTCTTGGGACAACTGCTAAGGAACCTAGGTCCCCTCTTGGGACGACTGCTGAGGAACTTAGGTCCCCTATTGGGACAACAACTGATGAACACATGTATCCTCTTGAGACAATAGCTGATGAACCCATGTCTCCTCCTAAGACAATGGCTGCTGATGAAGACCTCTACTTAAATCCTGAGCTCTCTGAGGGCACCACTAAGGAACCGTCCAATGTGATTTGTCAAATTGAGGAGGTTGTGAATGCAAAGGTTAACTCCAAAGTTGCAGCTGCTTCTGAAGGCCCAGTCATAGTTGAGGTATCCTCCTCAGATAAAATTTTGGCCGATGAACTAGTGGGTGAGGCCACAAGATCTATCTCCTTTGGGTTAAATACAATGGATAAAGGTAAAAGGAAACCGACCCCAGAGGAGGAACTGCACAAGAGGAGAGGAGACCAGTCATGAAGAAGGGCCGACCAGATACTTCCATGGATGGAGAGATTCTAAGACTCTCTGATCTCCTCCAGGAGAAGGGGTTTGATATTGATAGGAATTACTCTAGTCGGTGCCTGAAATGGATGCTGAACTGGATAGGGTGCACCAGCTTGAACAAGTTGCTGCTGCATCCAAAGTTGTGGCATCATCCAAGAAGAAACAAAAGGAAAATGCCTACAGAGAGAAGATGAAGCGGTTCCTTTTGTACTACAACTTCTCAAAGAGGCAGCTTGCTCCTATACTCCACCATGGATCTACACATAAGAGACATCAAAAGCAAGATTTCCAGGGGAGAATTGCCTTCAGTGGAACAGATGCAGGCACAACAGGAGGCTCTAAACCTAGGCCTCCAAGGAAGCTTCCAGGGAAGAATAATCATTGAAAAACCTCTTTCTGATGCAACATTCGTAGAGATTTTGGAAGGAATGTGTGATGCCTCAACGAGAGGATTCTTTCCAAAGGAGGAGACTCCCTCTCCTCCATCCAGTCCTTCGTATGATAACATGCCCATATCCTCAGTGATCAAAATCAAAAGAAGTCACAAAAATCAACAAACCACTAATCATGAGGAACAATCAAGGATGAATAACAGAAGAGAAGAAGAGGAAGCAGTGGCTTCCACTGAAGCTGTAGAGGCTTTCACTGAAGCAGTGGCTTCTACTGAAGCCGCGGCGGCTTCTCATGAAGTAGAAGTCACTCCTAAATCCACTAAAACTGAGGAGAATGAAAGAGAGCAAGAGGAACAGGAAGAAGGGAGTACACCCTCAGGTCAGATTGTTCCTTATAGAAGGCGTGGACTTTTCAGAAGAAGAAAGCCATGGCCAGAAGAAAAAGGCATGAGGAAATGCCCAAGAGCGTGTACTTTCCTTTTGTTGAATGGAGCTACTCATCCCTGGAGAAGAAATTTGTTTAAAAATACTGTAATGGGAACATTGTGAAACTCCAGGAGTATGAGATTTGCGCTCTTCTCGCTCCATACATTTTTGATCTGGACAAACTACCTCTACTCAATCCAGATAACAATCCTGCAGGAAGACTTGCACCAAGACTTGTCTAGAGAAGAGCTGAAAACTTGAGAAGCAAAGGATATAAGTTTTGGTAGCATCAGCCTAGGGGGAGACTGTAAGGACCATTAAGTCAAATGCTCCCCAAAACATCTCTGGATCTAGTCTTGGACTTTCGGAAGACAAACAGCCGTTGGAAGAGAAGAATTAACCTTCGGAAGAACTAATGTTTCCGAAGGATAATTCTCCTCTTCTGAAAGCTATACAACAACCTGAAGCTTCCGAACCCCTCCTCAGTACTTAGAAGTTCAAATCGATCAGTGGTTCTAATCGATCATCAGTGGTTTTTAGGACAAAGACTTCCGAAGACTTTCTCTGACAAAGATTCTGGACACTTGTAGAAATAATCAGAGCTGCTTTCTCACATTCAGATCAACAAAGAATACATTCCGATGTTAGTCAGCGGAAAATAAGATTTGTCAGATTTACAAAGATACGAAGCATTTAATGCCTTTTGTTGTTTAGGTATTCATTGTAAAAGTCAATGGAGTCTTTTGTATTAATTTTAATTAATATGGCTTGGCCTGTCAAGACCATAACAGATACTAGACTTAGCATACATTTGTTTCTAGTGTTTTGTCCAGCCATGTATTCCTACGAGGATACATCTATAGGTCTTAGTATATAATCCTTCACTTGTAACTTATCAAGACACGGGTGTATGCTTGAGCTTTTGAGTCTTGTTCACTTTGCAATTAAACAAAATATACTTGGACCTAGAAAGTAACTTTATTTGTGTATTGTATTTGTTCTACAAGTGTGAGTGAGTCGAGTTGATAGAACTTTCCGTATCTATCAAGCTCGGTAGAAGATCGCTTGTGAAAGTGTTGTGTTGAGATACATAACCCGATCCAACAGAGGCTTTTTCTTCTTTCAGCCCATCGGAAGGATAGAGTTATTTGTCAAAAGTATTCAGTCTTCTGAAGGGTAAAACTATCCTTCGGATGCATTTGAACTTGTGAGAGATGGGATTTGTCAAGGAAGTAGTGTTTAGGTAAGCACCAGCCTTTTATGATCTTACGTCATGTTTACAACCTACTAACTGCAATTTATTAAAAAAATAGATTAGTATATTTGTTTGGAGATAGAATGATATACTCAATAACTGGAATGAAAAGAAGCTATAATAGCCGTAAGATTTCTTATTTAAAATTTCAAATGATTGTCAATGCTTACACAAGAAGATAAGAAATGTTAATGATTTTTTCTACTAATTTTCTAACCAGAAGGTAACCTTTATTTAAACAAAATAAAGTTAACTAAAACACAAAATAATCGGTCCTTTATTACTAGAATTGCTCGATTTCCAACTTTCCCCTAGTCCGTGATCAACCACAAACTAAACCGTTTACAATTTGAAAATTTTAAATTCAACAAACTGTAAATTATAAAATAAAACACATCGTGACACCAAACCATTGCGACAAAACAATTCAGGTGAAGGAGGTGGCCGGTGAGACAAAGTCTAGTAAGTTCCCTTTAGAATTTTATGAGTAGTATTTACTTCGAATTTTCAAAAACAGGTAGCCTCTAGATGGTCAAACTAGGGGTTCTTACAGTCCGGTTTTTAGATAAAATTGTAAACTATACTTTTAAAAACGGGTTTTGAATGATGAAAACCAAAACTAACCCGTTTAAATAAAAATCGAACCAAACCGGACCATTATCAACGGTTTGGTTCCGGTTTGGTTTTATGGTTTGGGCGTTTCAGGTTTGGGCTCTTTGAGACCGTTAAACATAAAAACCAAATCAAATTGAACCATTTTATGGTTTTAAACGAGATAATTACACTTCATTCTCAAAGGTTTTTTTTTCAGGTATCTTGATCTTGTGCTCATTAACTGTATCAGATACAATTAGTTACATCTAAAAACGGTTGCGGATTAGGATCTACCCGATTTGTGAAGATTAAGCAAAACAAGAACAGCGAAAGTCTTGAAGATGATGAAGAACACAGACAAAAATCTGAAATGTAATGTAATGACTAACAATGTAAAGCAAATAAGATTCAATAGTCAACAAGATAACATAATATTACCTACCCCTAACATGCTCTCAAACTCCATGAATAGAGAATCCATGAAGTTCATGGCAGAGAGCTCTCTCTCAAGATTACATTGAAAGACACCCTCATCACTCTCTTGTCTTTATGCTTTTTACAAATGAGAATAATCTCTATTTATAGTGTTACATGACCTAAAACCCAAAAAACAACAAATACAACAAAATGATAATAATATTAAATTAAGCTCTATCATTTATTGTGGTCTTTGGGTCTTTTGGTCATCAAATGTTTTCGTAATCTTGAGTCTTTAGTAGCTCGTGCGATCAACAAATACATAATACTTCTTGTTTACATTTCATCTATGCAAGTAAACTGTCAGTCTCGAATTTTTCTAAACCCAACATTACAGAAAGTAGTGAAACAATAATTGTCGCACAAGAAGCCTTTCCTCACGTCACACAGGTTGTGTCAGGTCTCGTAGACATCCAATATGTTGGATTCTCAAGCTCATGTGCATAGGATCTATCACCTAACATCACTTTCTCTTGTTGCTAGGATTTTCATTAGTTGTATAAATTAGTTTAGTTTAGTGGTTCTCTTATCTGTATTTATCCAAGATGTATGAACAATTAGGATCTATCACCTAACTCCTTTCCTAAGCATTTGATCCAAGATTGAAGTATGTTACGGATTCTTCATTTACGGGGTCACATTAAGAAAATGCACAATCCTCTACAAATGACAAGAAGTTAACTATCTATTAGTGTGTATACGACTGTTATAATTTAATTCTTACAGTGATTTCTTGTTTTCCTGTATGCAGATTTCTATATAATAATTATTGTAAATCAGTAGAACATACGTTTCAATCATCATCATTCATACCATTATAAATAAAACCATAAAAGAATAAATTTTTTGGCCAAGTTCTTTTAGGAAACTTAAGATTTGCTTGTAAAATTAAATAAGTTGCTCTAAGCCGGTGAACCATCCTATTAAGAGAACGCATATAGTTTGAGAAATTTTAATTAAATGGATGTCACTATTGAATAGAGGAGATCAATCAACATCTACTGATCCTTCTCAATATAACTTGTAATGGAAAAGAGTTCCAATGAGGCTAGCACCCAAAAGTACTCTACGAATCTGAACGATTTAAAATCAATCTCCTTGGTCAAAATTGTAGGAAGTGGGTTCACGTTTTTATTATAAAACAATAATAAAATATACATAATAATGATACTCTCGTTATTCGAAGGAAATTATCTAGTACAATACCTGTTACAACATTAAAATAGAATAATATAATTTATAAATTTGTATACCAAACTTTGATCCTGATCTTTGTTGGATCTTCAAGAAGCTTCTTTGACTAGAGCATAAATTCAACCAAGCTTCTTGACAATGTCTGCAACTAATTCTTCAATAATACGTCTCGTAATTTCTTAACTCTAGCTTTCAACCCGTTATATCTTCTACTATTCTTCATTGACATTGACTAAACATGTTGATGATTTTAGTTGAGGCACATATTCAATATGTTTCCCTTAAAACAGATTACGCACCTCTTCTCAAGACGAACGCGCCGTCTCCCAGGGTACAACAACTGAAACAGTATGTGTACTGTCAGGATTAACCTAGGACCTGAAAATAATATCTTAAACAAGAGCTTGAAGATTCGAGAAAACTGAAAAGTTTCAAAGTGTGATGCATTGCTTGTAGTATTCTTTGAACTAAAAAACAAGGCACCACTTGTCTTGCATTTATACTAGAAGATGGTGATTGCAAGAGTCTTTACTTAATACATATAATCAATACATGTAATTTGAAAAGTCTTGATTTAATTGAGTAATTTGAAGAGTCTTGATTTTAATTCATATTAAATTTGATAATTACTCAAGTAATTCAAATTTCCAACAAACCCCACATTAATAATGATCAACTCATACACTCAAGTGACAAGATAGAATTTTAGCGGTTAGTAGGTGTTTCCTTTGAACTTTCCTTAGTAAAGTATACTTGGTCTCCTAGCGGTTAGTAGGCACGAAGTAGAACTAAACCCCTTTTTACGAATACGTTATTACACTTCACACAATACTCTTCATGGTCTAGTTAACCCCTCATTGTCATGTCCGTTATAGTTATGGAACACTATTCTGGTTCTGTGAGAGCTCTAGGAATTATGCCCCACAATTCCATTCGAAGCGACCCCACTTCTCTCTAACATAAATGATTTGTCTACAAATCACTAAAAGCATTTTGGTTACCATGATTTACACAAATCATTAACCATATATTATCCTTAGATTCACACAACAATGTCGCTAATTATTATAGGATTGGACTAGGAGGTATTTTGTGACATCTCGTATTTTCCAAGTCAGCGCGATATTTATTTTAATAATAATTTATATTATTATTACTTATGTGGCACTAGAATTAGTTAATTTAGTGTGACACGTGGCACAACAGTCCAGACATGAACACCAAAGCGATAATTCGAGAAATTATCGGAAAACGCACACACATGTCTTTTTTAACGAACGTTGGTGAACGTCAAACAAAACGAATGACTAAACAATAAATAATTCACAAGTGATCAAACATTGACCAAATATAACCCGAAAAATGATTACCAATGAACTATAATGGAGAAAACGACGAAAAACGAATCAAACGATCGAAAATAGGCAGTTTGGATTCAACCGAGATCCTTCGCGGTACGCCGGGGGCCCCGGAGTGGGCCTTGGCGGTACGCGAAGGATGGGCGGGTAGTTTGAATCTCGAAAATCATAGCAGTACGCCAAGATCCCATGGGGACAGTCTCGACGGTACGCAAAGCAGCCTAACACGCAAAATCTTTATAAAATCAATGCTAATCATTTCTTAAGCCACCCTATACCCAAACTCTCGATCAGCAGACCCCTATCTCAGTCATTTCTCTCTGCAACACTCTATCTAACCTGCTGGAAGCCATTGTTGAGTCCTTGGAAGCTCAAGATTGAAGGTTAGAAGCTTGGAGGTGAAGCTTGGAGCTTGACATCAACATCACCATCATGCTTAAATGGTTATTTGAATTTAATATGATAATTTTAGGTGTTATTGATTTAATAGAATCATTGAAAATGAAGTTTTCACATGAGTTACTATAAATAGTAACTTTGTTATAATGAATCAGTGAATAACGATGTGTTAGACATAGCAAGTATGCTTAAATGATTATTTGTAACTAAGATATTGATATTAGATAAGTTTGATTTATTAGATTTGATGAAATATGTATACTTGTTACAACTTTCTATAAATAGAAACTTTTAAACTGAAGGTACGCTTATTTGACAATATGTAACTAAATGCTATGTGATAACATGATCATGTAGGCTAATCAAGCATGTTAGAATAAATAAAATGCGATTCTATGTGAACTTGCTTAAAATAGAAACTTTCCTAAAATGGAAACTTACTATAAATAGTAAGTTATCCCACGAACGTAACTTATGTGTTTACACGTATCACACGACACTAAAAAACGTTGAACAATCATTTAAACTTAACACGTCACCAACGGGTCGTTAAGTCAAACACTGACACACAACTTAGAGTTGTTCGGACACAAACGAGGTCTAGTGAGACCAACACGACCACGAAAATAACCGTGAACATGAACTTACAACACCTATGTGATGTAGGTAACCAATAAGGGCAAACAACCAGTCACTTACGCAACAACAACAACAACTGTTGAACTCAGGTGAGTTTACAACCCCACTTTTACTTTTAACTATTTTGTTAAACTCTTGGGGTGAGAATATTATGCAACTGTTTTAAATATATGACTGGTATTTTGTAATAAACTTTTTGAGTGTAACTATATTGCAACAAAAGTCCTCACATACCCTTACAGTTAGTTGTGTAACAAACGAGTTGTTATTACGTAGTACTATTGGGTTTGACTAGCCTCACTCGACAACGAGTGTAATATCGCTCAGATGCTGGGTTTCGCGATAACTCGAGGAGGCAACAAAACAGTTGAGTTTCGGTAAGATGAACGGACACACTCGAGATCGTTAATCCAACAAACTTAACATACCCAGTATATATCTATTTACTGCTTTTAAACTACTTAAACATGTGAACTCACCAACTGTATGTTGACACGTTTTACCATGTATTCTCAGGTAACTGAACGCACGACGCTAGGATGCACTTGGAGTAGGACCAAGGAAGAGTCTTGCAAGCATTCTAGGCTTTCATTCTAGACATTTTATGAAGTTGTACTTTTATAGCAATGTGGTGTCCTAGACAACTTATTTCCGCTGCATAACTTAATCATTTTCCGCTGCTATACTTATTGTAACTTGAATTATTTATCAAAAACTGTTTGTTTTCAAACTCATATAGAGTCGTTATATATGACTGATAGCTTTGATCCTTGCCACGTCACACCCAGCGGCTTGACACCGCACGTGGGAATTTGGGGGTGTGAAAGACTGGTATCAGAGCCTTGGTTATAGAGAACTAGGTTTACATGTAGTAAACTTAGAGTATAGCCACGGCTCTACATTTAGACACTACACTAGTTTCACACAACACATTATATGCATAGTTTAGCTATATGCTTTGTGAATTTATCAGACACCTATGAACATGTCTCCGGCACCCTTAGCAGGTGTTCATATTCGACTACACTTGCGAACTGTGCAATGGGATTAGCGAATGGACAAACTTAAAGAACTCATCTATGTTCTGAATTAGACTTCTCTACCACGAACTAACTCGAACTGAAATTTTTTCCCGACCCTCTCTTGAGCATAAACCTAGTCACCTTATGTACACTTGCGGACTGAAACCTTAGTGACAACACTCAGAAGACTAGCCTCGAACACTACGGTGATCATTAGCTTGAGATTGAAGGAACTAGAATGACTGTGTAAGATAAATTAACGATTATGGTGGCCAACGTAATCGTGAATTTATAGGTACATACGAATTCTGGCAAATTCAAATGATAAGCTACACCCACCAGGGAAACTGTGTAGTACCACCGCTGCTAGTGGAGATTCAAGCTCCACTATTTCCACCGAGTAGTTTATTTCCTTATTGTATTTAGTATTGTTATAACCTATATGAGCAATTTGTGCACATACAAATCATGTTGGTAATAGTAATCTTATAAAACTTATGATTGTACTTTTGAATAAAATGATATATTTTCTCCCTGTGCATGCTAACACACAACTATCTCTAACAGTAAGTAATACAATATCTATTGTATATAGATACTAACAAATGGCTGGTCGAGGAACGTATGTGCGTACAAACAACCGATCAATCGGTTCTGCGGCTATCGAGGCCATGGTAGAACAACGGGTTAACAAAGCCATTGCAGATTACGAGACCTCACGCTTAAACAGTGAAACAAGCAACGGGTTTCACAACAACAACTCAAAAGGATGCTCATTCAAAACTTTCCTTAGCTGCCATCCTCAAACATTCAAGGGATCATAAGGAGTGGTGGGACTACTCCGATGGATTAAGAAGGCCGAGTCGGTCTTCTGCATGTGTGAGTATTTAGAGGAGAACAAAGTAAAATTCACTACTGGACTCTAGAGGGACAGGCCCTCATTTGATGGAATTCACACGTCCAGACACTAAGTCTGGAGACTATTAACTCAATCCCATGGGAGAATTTCGTTAAGATGTTGAAGGAAGAGTACGGTCCGCGGAACGAGATCAAGAAACAAGATGGATTCACAAAATGAAGGGATCTGAAATCGAACTATACACCAATTGATTCCACGAATTGCGTAAATTGTGCCTAGAAATGGTGACCCCATAATACAAAAAGATCGATCAATACATCAGTGGATTACCTGAGTAGAACCGAAGCTTGGTTACCAAGGCAGACCCCACTCTCATTCAACCCACTATTTGAATGGCTCACCCTCTGATCGACCAAGCGTTAACACATGATAAGCTACCCAAGAGGGGTGAACTTCTGAAGCCCCAAGATCGCAAGCGCAAGTAAAAGCCTAGTTGCAACCAAACTCACTCTTCACAACAATTGAAATCCCATAACCAATCAGCACCGACTAGAGAATCCACCGCTACACAATCCAACACCAAGGGAAAGAGTGTCTATGAGGGAAAATACCCTAAGGATGCTCATATCATCACTACATCCGGTGTGAGCGCTACCGATGTCGGAAATGCGGAAGGCCCGGTCACAAGGACATGGATTGTAGAAGCAAGCCGGATAACAACAATAACAACCAAAACACCATAAGGGGGTGTTATGAATGTGGCAAGCCTGGGCACAGGCGTAGGGACTGCCCACAGCTGGAGAAAGCGGAAGGATGAACTTGACATGATTTTCATGCTTAAATGGTTATCTGAATTTAATATGATAATTTTAGGTGTTATTGATTTAATAGAATCATTGAAAATGAAGTTTTCACATGAGTTACTATAAATAGTAACTTTGTTATAAAGAATAAATGAATAACGATGTGTTAGACATAGCAAGTATGCTTAAATGATTATTTGGAACTAAGATATTGATATTAGATAAGTTTGATTTATTAGATTTGATGAAATATGTATACTTGTTACAACTTTCTATAAATAGAAACTTTTAAACGGAAGGTACGCTTATTTGACAATATGTAACTAAATGTTATGTGATAACATGATCATGTAAGCTAATCAAGCATGTTAGAATAAATAAAATGTGATTCTATGTGAACTTGCTTAAAATAGAAACTTTCCTAAAATGGAAACTTACTATAAATAGTAAGTTATCCCACGAACGTAACTTATGTGTTTACACATATCACATGACACTAGAAACACGTTGAACACTCTCTTAAACTTAACGCGTCACCAATGGGTTGTTAAGTCAAACACGGTTAACACAACAACTTAGAGTTGTTCGGACACAAACGAGATCAAGTGAGACCAACACGAACACAAAGATAACCGTGAACATGAACTTACAACACCTATGTGATATAGGTAACTAATAAGGGCAAACAACTAGCAACTTACATAACAACAAGAAACTGCTGAACTCTGGTGAGTTTACAGCCCTACTTTTACTTTTACCTGTTTAGTTAAACTCTTGGGGTGAGAATACTATGCAACTGTTTTAGATGTATGACTGATATGATGTAAAAAACTTTTTGAGTGAAACTATATTGAAACATAAGTCCCCACATACCCTTACCGTTAGTTGTGTGACAAACAACTACTACTGGGTTTGACTAGCCCCACTCAACAACAACTGTGACTGTAGATCACGACCAGTGTTATATCGATCTGATGCTGGGTTCCGCGATAACCCGGGGAGGCAACAGAACAATTGAGTTTCGGTAAGATGAACTGTCACACTCGGGATCGTGGACACAATAAACTTAACATACCCAGTATATATCTGTTTTCTACTTTTTAACTACTTAAACCTGTGAACTAACCAACTTTATGTTGACACGTTTTAGCATGTATTCTCAGGTAACTCAACGCACGATGCTAGGATGCACTTGGAGTAGGACCAAAGAAGAGTCTTGCATGCATTCTAGACATTCATTCTAGACATTTTATGAAGTTGTACTTTTATAACAACGTGGTGTCTTAGACAACTTATTTCCGCTGCATAACTTAATTATATTCCGCTGCTATACTTATTGTAACTTGAATTAGTTATCAAAAACTGTTTGTTTTCAAACTCATATAGAGTCGTTCTAAATGACTGAGAGCTTGGATCCTGGCCACGTCACACCCGGCGGCTTGACACCGCATGTGGGAATTGGGGGTGTGACATATTTAAACACCCTTTTATGAGGATATATATATAGGGGAAGGTTAAAAATATAACCCACTAAATGCACGCTAACCCAAATAACTTTGGCAAGATGAAGCCGAATCTTGGATTTTTTTTTTGAACATCATTGTAACACATTTTGAACACCATGTTCTTTTATGAGTTTGGGCTAATTCATCACCGTTCAAAAACTTACAGTACTGTAAGTTTGTAAATATTTAAAACATACAACACTGTAGCACAAAACTTACAACGATGATATTTTTTAAACGGTGATGAATTTCCACAAACTCATAAAAGAACATGGTGTTCAGAATGTGTTACAATGATGTTCAAAAAAAAAATCCAAGATTCGGCTTCATCTTGCCAAAGTTATTTGGGTTAGCGCGCATTTAGTGGGTTATGAAAAATTCCATGCCCTAGACATATGAGTTAGTTGTTATATTAAACCTAGATCTTGGGATCTTCAATCAACTTTATTAGGTTTCCTTCAAATATTTATTTGCATGGGCTTTAGTCACATTCCTCAACTTAATCTCTCATTAACCCTCAGAATTTCAGGTAGGAGATAAAGTCCTTCTGAAAGTTTCACCTTGGAAAGGCGTCATTCGTTTTGGTAAACGAGGAAAACTGAATCCACGGTATATTGGACCATTCGAAATCCTGAAGAGGATTGGTCCGGTGGCATACCAACTCAACTTACCATCCGAACTCGATGGAGTTCACAACGTGTTTCACGTCTCAAACTTGAAAAAGTGTCTATCTGACAAAACACTTGTAGTTCCACTTGACATCCAGGTGGATGAACAACTAAGGTTCGTGGAAGAACCGGTAGAGATCATGGACCGTGAAGTCAAACAACTCAAGCAAAGTCGGATTCCGATCGTCAGAGTCCGATGGAACTCGAAACGCGGACCTGAATTCACGTGGGAGCGTGAAGACCAGATGAAGCGCAAATATCCCCATCTCTTCAAACAGACAACGTCGAACGCCGACATCAACAAATAATTTCGAGACGAAATTCCTTTCAACAAGGGGATGATGTGACAACCGGAGAATTTTTGCTTCTCAAACACTTTTGCTTCTTAAACACTACCAACAATAACCAAATTTCGGGACGAAATTTCTTTCAACAAAGGGATGTTGTGACACCCGGCAATTTCAGGTAAATTGCAACTCTTACACATTACGTATTTCACATTCATACTTGTTTCATTTCATTTAATTATGTTTAATTAGATGAGTCTGACACACACAACTGAAAAACGATGGTTCTAGGAACTATCGAATCATACATTGCACATTGTTTTTGGAAACCAAGTGTGGCAAACACAAACACAAACACAAAACAATGATTCGGGGAATTATTGAATTGTGCATCACACGTTGATTAGGATTAATCAAGTGTGCAAACACTTCGTAAACCACGAACACAAACTCCCAAAGATAATTCCAGGAATTGTCGAAACACACACACGAGTCTCACGAACGTTGGTGATCAATCAAACTTATGTGCTATTATATGATTATGTGCTAAACATGCATTAGTAGCGGCGACTATGGATCCCGAATTTCGTCGCGCTACGCGATGAGCTTTTTGATCGGCCTTTACGGTACGCGAAGGCCATGCAGATCAAAATTTTTATAAAAATCAACCCCAAACACATTTCAATCGGTTTCTACACATTTCCTCCGACTTTCTACTCATACTCTCGACCAAAACCCATCTGAATCAAGCTTCTAACCCCCTGGAATCATCTTGGAAGCTATCTCCTAGTGATTGGAAGCCATTGGAGCTTAAGGAAGGTCTTGGAAGCCATCAAGAAGCTCGAATCGATAATCAACTACTGGTTCTTCATCATCAGCCATCATTCCTACTGAATCTAGTCTTCAAAGGTAGTTTTAAATGTTTATTAGTTGTTAGATCGTAGATGCATGATGTGAAAACGCACATGCAAGTGTATTTGAGCACATGCAACTCCATGTGGCCATCATGCACGAATTTGTTGGTGATTTGATGTAATAGATGAATTATATCTACTGATTTTAAAGTCTAAGAATGTTAGATTTGAGTTTTGGTTGAGTCATGTTTGATTTGATCATGATTTTGGTACACTTGCCATAAAAGGAAACTTTTATGTTGCAAGTCATAGATTTGTGATGATCTAGACATGTTAGACATGTCTAGATGTTGTCAAATGCATATTGGGGTGTTTGGAAACACTTTTGGATATTTGATTTTGTGGAAAACATGATTTTGTATAAACTTACTATTTATGGAAACTTTTGTAAATCAAAATAGGGCTTTTGATGTTTTTGAATGTTTTGATGATTTGTGATCATTGAAATATGTTTAAAAATGATTTCTAAGCATATTGGGAACTTGGATTTGTGAAAACGAGTTTTTAAACGAGTACTTACTATTTTAGGAAACTTTATTTGGGTAAAATGGCATAAATGGTAATTTATGCATAAACAATGTATTTCAAGTGTTTATATATGTTATTATAAACATACTAAAGTTATTAGTTTTATGAAATGGGATTTCATAACCATACTTTCCAAAAATAGAAACTTTCTAAATATAGAAAGTTTCTTGAAAGGAGAACATTACGATTTTCAAAAACCTGATTTCATGAAAGTGTTATGAGTTGAGTCATAGGATGCATGTTAGTGTCTTATTTGCATTAAGACACATAAACACAACAAACGTGTCACCAACGATTCGTCGAGTGTCACTAGTCAACACACACACACACTCGGTTGAGCACACCGACACTTGGAGTTGTATGGGATACAACGCACCACAAAACACATACTGACACCTATATGGTTATAGGTGCTTACTAGCAGGACTGCTAGCACTCGCAGGTAGCGAGCACACGAAACCCGGAAACTGCACTATCAGGTGAGTTCACGGGCCCTTTTTACTTTTCTAACCTTTGGGGGAGAAAACACTGCATTACAGCTGTTTTTGAACAACAACTCATTTTGTTTACGTATGAACATGCTTTATCACTATATGTATATGTGTGGACCACATCACAACTAAAAGTCCTCGCGATACTCCACGGACTGTTAGTAGCGCGTAGCGCCTAGCGTGGTAATCTTGAATAGTACTATTTAGGCCTGACAAGCCCCTCCCATCGCGCCTCGGAGGCCAACCCGACTGGAGGTCAGAATGCGTGCAATATTGACCAACACTTTGCCATTGTCTTGTGATGGACATGGCGGGAGACACAACTGTCAGCTTCGGTACGAACCTGCATATAATATAACTGTATTGACTAGCTATCAACTGATATTGCATTGTAATGATATGTAAATCACAAACTCTTTCTTTAAACATTGGATGTTTACTACTTATGAAAAACCTGTGCTCTCACCAACCTTTGTGTTGACCCTTTTTAGTCGCATGTTTTCTCTAGTATGTAAGGCACACACACGAGGATAGGATGCTAGGATGGAGTCCCATGCATCAGCTTTAGTGTCTTAGGAAATTTTGAGAACATTTATTAATTTGCTATGTTATGTATTATTAAACATCTTTAATCGCTTCCGCAAACTATTACACTATTTCGTTTTGAAAACTGTATAATCTTACGCTTCCGCAACTTAAAAACTATATCAGTTTTGATATTATTAACTTTACTTCCGCAACTCTGATTTTACAAAACTGTTTTATCCAAGTTATTGGATGTACGTATGAAACCAGACATGTAGGTCTCGCAACTGTGTGACCAGAGACTGCGATCCTGCAAGATCAGTCCAGTCTCGCCCTTTGGGAAGGCCGGGAAGGCCGGGGTGCGACAGATTGGTATCAGACACAGGTTATTGCGAATTAGGTTTGCATTTAGTGAACTTAATTTATAACCACTAGTCTCCACACAACACATAGAGTTTAGTATTGTAATACTAGCATACATGATTTTACACACACTTATTACACGCATTATAGCGATGACATCATCATCGCCACCGCATGTAATTTCACATGACAAGGAGGAGCTGATAGATCTTCATGTTTTTTCTTTCAACACCTACAGCACGCACTACATTAGTCATTAGACAAACACTAACACTTATTCTCGCTATGAAGATCATGGCTGGAAGACGTGGAGGACGCAGAAATGCTGGAGGACGTGGAAACATCAGCTTGAAACCAGCTGAACTGAACGCTCTCATCAACGAGCGCGTTGATGAGGCACTTGCTGCGCGGGAAGCTACCCGTAATCAAAACCCACTGAACCAAGGTGATGAGTCTTATTTCATATTCACCTTGCCTCACAATCACTCGTTTCCATGTCAACGTGTTTACCCAATACTGAACCAAATTATATTCTTTGCATATCCCAGGAGCGAACCTTAACCCACCTCTCTGCACCTTCAAAATGTTCCTGGACTGCAAACCCCACTCATTCAGCGGCACTGAGGGCGCCTGCGGGCTATTGTGTTGGATTGAAAAGGCGGAATCGGCCTTTGCTATGAGTAATTGCAGGGACGAAGATCGAGTCAAGTTTGCTGCTGGAACTTTTGAGGGAGCTGCCCTCACGTGGTGGAATGCCAATGTTCAAAACCTAGGGCTTGATGCAGCCAACGCTCTACCTTGGGATGATTTCAAGAGAATGTTGAACCGCGAATACTGTCCTCGCCGTGAAGTGCAGAAACTGGAAACTGAGTTCTGGAACCATAAGATGATTGGTTCAGACGTTGAGGCATATACTGCCCGGTCTTATAAGCTGGCACACCTGTGCCCGGAAATGGCAACCCCACCATTCAAACACATAGAGAAGTATATTGATGGACTACCGCCTCAAATTCAGGGCATGGTACTCTCTGCTGACCCCATCACCATGCAACAAGCCATGCGATTAACCCACAAGCTCACTGATTCAGCTGTCGCATAAGGACTCTGACCACCCCTTGGTGATGTAACCACGACCACTGAAAACAAACGCAAATGGGATAACACCCAGAGCAAAACTTCCACTCTCCAACCACCACCATAACAACGTAAGTTTGGTACGTCTCAGGCTTACGCACCACCCATCCCAACCAACCAAAATCCAGGAGCCTATGCAGGAAAACACCCTAAGTGCAACAAATTCAACTTACACCATGTTTTGGGGCAATGTGGTTCCATCCGATGTCAATGGTGTGGCAAAGGAGGACATCTCGCCAAAGATTACAGAGGTGAACTGTTGGCGAATACCCCACAACCGCAACAACAGCAAATAGAAGCGCCAAAGGGTTGCTTCGAATTTGGGAAACCAGGGCACTTAAAGAAGGACTGCCCACATCTGAAAAACAACAACAATAACGAGAACAACAACAGTCCGAAGGGACGAGCCTTCGTGATCGGGGCAAAGGAGGCCAGAAAAGATCCCAACCTTGCAACTAGTACGTATCTCTTAAACGATAATTATGCATCTGTGTTGTTTGATACTGGAGCTGAGAAAAGTTTTATATCTAAGGATTTTAGTGAGATACTTGCCATTACCCCAACACCCTTAGAGGTTGAATATACGGTAGAGCTAGCTGATGGTAAATTAATTGTGACTAAGCACATTATGAAGGAATGCACTTTAGAGCTAGCAGGCCATAAGTTTAAGATTGACCTCATGCCAGTTACACTAGGCAATTTTGATGTTGTAGTGGGCATGGATTGTTTGTCTGAAAACCAAGCTAAGATCATTTGCCATGACAAGATTGTGTGCATACCTCTCCCTGGTGGGGAAACCTTAGACATCAATGGCGAGAGGAGTGACAATACTCTAAGCATCATCTCGTGCATGAAAGCTCACAAATGCTTAGGAAAGGGATACACAGCCATTCTGGCACTTATCACCGACAAGACTGAAGAAGAGAAGGAAATAGAAGACATCCCAGTCGTATGCGACTATCCCGACGTATTCCCTGAGGATCTACCAGGACTTCCACCACCTCGACAAGTGGAGTTCCGCATAGATCTCGTGCCAGGAGCAGCACCTATCGCACGAGCACCTTACCGACTCGCACCTTCGGAGATCCAGGAACTGTCCAATCAACTGCAAGAGTTTCTCGACAAGGGTTTCATTAGACCAAGGTTATCACCTTGGGGAGCTCCGGTCTTGTTCGTAAAGAAGAAGGATGGCACGTTCCGGTGCATCGACTATCGGGAGTTAGACAAAGTGACAATCAAGAACCGTTACCCCTTACCTCGCATTGACGACCTGTTCAATCAACTGCAAGGGTCAAGTTACTACTCTAAGATCGATCTGTGATCTGGGTATCATCAGCTAAGGATTCAAGAGGAAGATATTCCCAAGACTTCTTTTCGCACTCGGTATGGCCATTACGAGTTTCTGGTCATGCCATTTGGGTTGACTAATGCACCTGCAGTATTCATGGATCTCATGAATAGAGTGTGCAAACCCTACCTAGACAAGTTTATCATTGTCTTTATAGACGATATTCTCATCTACTCCAAAACCCTGGAGTAACACAAAGAGCATCTTCAATTGGCTCTTGAACTACTACGGAAAGAAAAGTTGTACGCCAACTCTCAAAATGCGACTTCTGGATTCGCGAAGTCCAATTTTTGGGACATGTTGTGAATGAACAAGGGATTCATGTGGGTAAATTTAAGATAGAGGCGATCAAGAACTGGGAAGCACCGAAGACCCCAACTGAGGTGCGAAAATTCCTATGCTTGGCATGCTATTATCGACGATTTATTGAAGGATTTTCCAAGATAGCCCAACCCCTTACAGCCTTAACCCATAAAGACAAGAAATATCTTTGGACTGAAAAACAAGAAGCTGCATTCCAACTTCTCAAGCAGAAGCTCAGTAGTGCACCTATCTTATCATTTCCTGATGGAACGGACGACTTCGTAGTATATTACGATGCCTAAATACAAGGACTCGGCTGTGTACCGATGCAACAAGATAAGGTGATCGCATATGCTTCCCGACAATTGAAAGTCCACGAGAAGAACTACACCACCCACGACTTGGAACTTGGAGCCGTGGTATTTTCACTCAAGATCTGGAGACACTACCTGTATGGTACAAAGTGTACGATATACACTGATCACAAGAGTCTCCAACACAAATTCGAGCAGAAGGAACTAAACATGCGACAACGTCGCTGGCTCGAAATCCTAAACGACTATGAGTGTGCTATCAAGTATCACCCGGGGAAGGCCAACGTGGTGGCCGATGCCTTAAGCCGGAAAAACACCTCAAAACCTAAGAGAGTACGAGCTTTACAACTCATTATCCTTCCCAATCTCCCTGAGCAGATACGTATTGCCCAGGTGGAGGCACTTAAAGCAGAAAACCTAGCAGCTGAATCACTAAGGGGAATGGAGCAACAACTTAAGGTAAAAGACGATGGCTTACATTATTTCATGGAACGCGTCTGGGTTCCACAGCGCGGAAATCTACGAGACCTTGTGATGGACGAGGCTCACAAATCCCGGTATTCCATTCACCCTGGATCTGATAAGATGTATCATGATCTGAATATACTCTACTGGTGGCCACACATGAAAGCCGACATCACCACCTACGTGGGCAAATACATGACTTGCGCCAAAGTCAAGATCGAGTACCAGAAACCGTCTAGATTACTCACACTACCTGAGATCCCCATGTGGAAGTGGGAACAAATATCCATGGATTTCATTACCAAATTACCCCATACTCCTAGTGGATCTAACACTGTCTTGGTAATTGTGGACCGACTGACTAAGCACATTTCCTTGCAATCAAGGAAAACGACAAGATGGAAAAACTAGCTCGAATCTACGTTAAGGAAGTAGTCTCGCGTCATGGAGTGCCAATCTCCATCATTTCAGATCGAGATGCTTGATTTACTTCAAATTTCTGGAAATCATTGCAAAAGTCGCTTGGTACGAGGTTGGATATGAGTACAGCATACCATCCACAAACTGATGGCCAGAGCAAACGCACGATACAAACACTAGAAGATATGCTACGAGCATGCGTAGTGGACTTCGGAAATAGCTGGGAAACTCACCTACCGTTGGTGGAGTTCTCCTACAACAAAAGCTACCACACCAGCATCAAGGAAGTGCCTTTCGAAGCCCTCTATGGCAGGAAATGTCGATTACCCATCTGTTGTGCGGAAGTGGGCGACAGTCAACACACTGGCCTAGAACTTGTACATGAAACAACAGAGAAAATCATGCAAATCAGAAACCGCATGGCAACAGCTCGCGATCGTCAAAAGAGCTATGCCGACAAACGCCGGAAACCTCTAGAATTTCAGGTAGGAGATAAAGTACTTCTGAGGCGTCATTCGTTTTTGTAAACGAGGAAAACTGAATCCACGGTATATTAGACCATTCGAAATCCTGAAGAGGATTGGTCCGGTGGCATACCAACTCAACTTACCATCCGAACTCGATGGAGTTCACAACATGTTTCACGTCTCAAACTTGAAAAAGTGTCTATCTGACGAAACACTTGTAGTTCCACTGGATGAGATCCAGGTGGATGAACAACTAAGGTTCGTGGAAGAACCGGTAGATATCATAGACCGTGAAGTCAAACAACTCAAGCAAAGTCAGATTCCGATCGTCAGAGTCCGATGGAACTCGAAACACGGACCTGAATTCACGTGGGAGCGTGAAGACCAGATGAAGCGCAAATATCCCCATCTCTTCAAACAGACAACGTCGAACGCCGACAGCAACAAATAATTTCGGGACGAAATTCCTTTCAACAAGGGGATGATGTGACAACCGGAGAATTTTTGCTTCTCAAACACTTTTGCTTCTCAAACACTACCAACAACAACCAAATTACGGGACAAAATTTCTTTCAACAGGGGGATGATGTGACACCCGGCAATTTCAGGTAAATTGCAACTCTTACACTCTACGTATTTCACATTCATACTTGTTTCATTTCATTTAATTATGTTTAATTAGATGAGTCAGACACACACAACTGAAAAACGATGGTTCGAGGAACTATCGAATCATACAATGCACATTGGTTTTGGAAACCAAGTGTGGCAAACACAAAACAATGATTTGGGGAATTATTGAATTGTGCATCACACGTTGATTAGGATTAATCAAGCGTGCAAACACTTCGTAAACCACGAACACAAACTCCCAAAGATAATTCGAGGAATTGTTGAAACACACACACGAGTCTCACGAACGTTGGTGATCAATCAAACTTATGTGCTATTATATGATTATGTGCTAAACATGCATTAGTAAAGGGCACTCTGGATCCCGAATTTCGTCGCGCTAAGCGATGCGCTTTTTATTAGTTGTTAGATCGTACATGCATGATGTGAAAACGCACATGCAAGTGTATTTGAGCACATGAAACTCCATGTGGCCATCATGCACGAATTTGTTGGTGATTTGATGTAATAGATGAGTTAGATCTACTGATTTTAAAGTCTAAGAATGTTAGATTTTAGTTTTGGTTGAGTCATGTTTGATTTGATGATGATTTTGGTACACTTGCCATAAAAGGAAACTTTTATGTTGAAAGTCATAGATTTGTGATGATCTAGACATGTTAGACATGTCTAGATGTTGTCAAATCCATATTGGGGTGTTTGGAAACACTTTTGGATATTTGATTTTGTCAAAAACATGATTTTGTATAAACTTACTATTTATGGAAACTTTTGTAAATCAAAAGAGGGCTTTTGATGTTTTTGAATGTTTTGATGATTTGTGATCATTGAAATATGTTTAAAAATGATTTCTAAGCATATTGGGAACTTAGATTTTTGAAAACGAGTTTTTAAATGAGTACTTACTATTTTAGGAAACTTTTTTTGGGAAAAATGGCATAAATGGTAATTTATACATAAACAACGTATTTCAAGTGTTTATATATGTTATTATAAACATATTAAAGTTATTAGTTTTATGAAATGGGATTTCATAACCATACTTTCCAAAAATAGAAACTTTCTAAATATAGAAAGTTTCCCGAAAGGAGAACATTACGATTTTCAAACACCTGATTTCGTGAAAGTATTATGAATTGAGTCATAGGATGCATGTTAGTGTCTTATTTGCATTAAGACACATAAACACAACAAACGTGTCACCAACGATTCGTCGAGTGTCACTAGTCAACACACACACACTCGGATGAGCACACCGACACTTGGAGTTGTATGGGATACAACGCACCACAAAACACATACTCACACCTATATGGTTATAGGTGCTTACTAGTAGGACCGCTAGCACTCGCAGGTAGCGAGCACACGAAACCCAGAAACTGCACTATCAGGTGAGTTCATGGCCCCTTTTTACTTTTCTAACCTTTGGGGGAGAAAACACTGCATTACAACTGTTTTTGAACAACAACTCATTTTGTTTACGTATGGACATGCTTTATCACTATATGTATATGTGTGGACCACATCACAACTAAAAGTCCTCGTGATACTCCACGGACCGTTAGCGCGTATCGCCTAGCGTGGTAATCTGGAATAGTACTATTTGGGCCTGACAAGCCCCACCCATCGCGCCTGGGAGGTCTGTCACACCCCGGGCCGGCGGGAACGGATCGTGTTTTCCCGTCGGGCGGAAGGTTCCCGGGGCGCGATATCATGAGTGATAATCACTTGATCAGATTGTTTACATAGCACATGAGATATAAATGAGAAATACTAACTTGACATGAAATAGAATTACAAAGTTAAATTACATTGTACATCATAATTTAACTAAGTAAATCTAATCAAAAAGAATCAATGAGTTTATATCTTGTATCTGTACAAGATATACAAAAGTGATTCACTGTTGTCATCCCAAAAGCATGCAATCAAAAGTAAAGCTAGGTCTTTTAAAAGTCCACTAGCTATCCCATGCATATAAGTAGCTACACCTGTTCATCACCTGAGAAAACATGTATTTAAATAAAGTCAACACTAGGTTGGTGAGTTCATAAGTAAGTAAATTGAAAACCTTGATTCATTCACATGCACAATCACAATGTATATTTTGTCACTTGTATGTCAGTTGTTCACTTGTTCACCCAATGGCTTCTCAATAGTTATATTTACAAGTAATATCTCATCCTAGTAGTGATGCTTATATATAGGGCATATGTAAGGGAACTAAGCCCTAGCCACCGTCCCACCACATCACTACTAGAACTCCACACAACTCGCAATACAACTATTGATTTCCATTCCCAATCCAATGTCCATGTCATTCTTGAATCACCTGTGATAACTTGTATAGAATAATATAATGAATGTAATGCAGTTATCGAACCGAAGTTTAGATAACTCTTATATGATAAGGATATTAGATTTATCAAATCTGTTCCTTGTATTATTCTATTGTCTGTGTCTTAACTGTTATGTTACACTTTTAAATTATTAAAAGTGTTAGTTAACTGTATGTAAAGTATCCTCAAATGCAACATATAGAGCCCAAATGAAATCCATTGTAATCCTCACGTAATCAGATTTTAATGCATTCCATTTACCTCTATTCCGCCGTGTGATCCCAAAGCCTCCATGTTGGATTGTTCTCATGTGATTAACAAAGTTAAGTAAGAACTTGTCTCATTACATTATGTAAATCATGTGTGAATGATAAGCATACCCATGAAGTTACGTTATCATGATCATCATTCACTATATTCCATATGTTTCCAAAGCCTCAATGTGGGGTTGTTCTCATGTGATTAACAAGGTTGAATAAGAACTTGTCTTATTACATTATGTTAATCATGTGTGAATGATAAGAATCCTCATGAAGTTACGTTATCATGATCACCATTCACTGTAATCCATAGGTTCACCATGTAATCCTAAATCCGTAGTATGAACATGTCTTATTACTCTTAAGTGACGCAGGTGGTGGATACTTAATGCGATCATACTATCCAATAGTATGTTTTTAGGGTGTAGATTAAGTATTAGAAGCAATCAGTTTATTACACTTAATCAATTAACCATGGAATGATATTAAGAAGATATTTTATCTTCTAATCATTCATGTGTTGTGAAGTGTCACCATGTTTCACTGTAGTAGTTCTCATTGTTTGTTTGTAGATGAATTGTCTCAATGTTTTCTCATGTAGAAATAACTAAGTGTTATAAGATATAATCTTACAACTATGTCATTCTAATGTGTTGATGATTATGAAATTACATTATCATATTCATCTGAGTTTCCCTATCATCTCATGATCATACAAACATGCATATAATGATAAGCGATAATAAACAATTTAATATTATCTAAATCAAAATATAAATAACATGTTAAGCATAACTTTTAAATAAATAAAAGTAAACATGTTTCTCAGCCCCGAGAGTTTAAAATCAGTAAAGATTAAAATAAAAGGGGCATATGAACTCACCTTGTAATAGTAGGGTTGACTTAGCTTAAAGGAAAGAAGATACGCGCTCTTGATTGTGTTTGATGTTGGTTTCACGATCCTATATTGAATTCACATTGCATTTGACTTATAAGTATACCCTTAAATACGTGTTTGGGTGTGTGTTTGTGTTAGCCTTAATTTGGCTAACACTCGTTAGCCTTGTTCATTATCCGGCCTCGCTTAGTTGCTATACACTTAACAACACTTATACCATTAGGTTTAGCTAAAGTAATTGATTATTGATCATTTTAGGTTTTATCACATCTTGTACATCGTACTTGATCACTTGGTTCTTTGAGTTAGTTGAGATTTAAACCTTATGGTTCTCATGTTGGGGTTAAGTGTATGTAAGCGAGTCGGCTAATCATTGGGGCCGTAATTGTGTGTGTGTCACTTAGGTTAGTTACGGGCCCAATAAACTCTTATGGGCCGATTGGTTGTAATCTGGGCCACAAGGTCGGGCGGATCAAATGTTATGGGCCGGTTAGATTGTATGGGCCGAATACTATGCACGTGGGCTTAACATGGGCTAATGAAACGGAATGGGCCGAATTTCACAAAGGTTTGGGCTTGTTGGACCTACATGGATCGAATCTAATTGTGATTGGGTCGGTTACACAAGGATGGTTGATGTATTCACTTGGGCCAAAGGATTGTTGGGCCAAATGAGTGGTGGAACCAAGGTATTGGGCTGAAGAGATTTCATGGATCGGAGGTTTGATGTTGGGCCGACATCAATTTAAATGGCCAATACAAAATGGCTAAACCAGCCGCATGATTTATTCAAGCATTTGCATGAAACGTCTCCATAGCAGCGAACCTTGAGTCTATTTGGGACCAGGGTTCGGTCATGGTTCGCCCCAACTAAGGTTCGCAGTTCATGCACAGAAGGTTTGTTTGAATGGAGTCCTTGGGTTCGCTGAGTAGGGAATAAGGTTCGGCTAAGGGGTTCCACGCATGCGGGTTCGGCTGCTTATTCATGGGTCCAAAGGTTCACTTGAATGATTAAGGTTCGTGCATGGTTGTGACTGGTTTGTAGCACCTGACAGGTTCGGCCATTTAAGGACTGAAGGTTCGCGAATCTGGTACTACAGTAGGGTTCGTAGGTCCTCCTAGGGTTCGTTCACCAACCATGGTTCGTCTGCAATAGCAGGTTCGTCTCCAATGATGGTTCGTGCAGGGGGTTCGTCCGCATGAAACCAGAGCAGGGTTCATGGGTGTGAATGTAGGGATGGTTCGGCGGTTATGTGGCTAAAGGGTTCGGCCAAAATGCTGGGTTCGTGAGCTGCATGGGTTCGCCGAGACTGAGTTGAAGAGAAAGGTTCGGCCCTTTCCTGGATCTCCTCAACGAACCTGCACCTGCGGCTATCCCTATACCCATCGAATACCAGGCCCTAGGAGTATCTAGATGACATGGGTAATCCAGAAACACCAGCAAGAGTGTAAGGTTCGAAGTGGGAAGGGAAGAACCGGCTAAGTGTGTTTGTGTATCAAAATCCATGTGAAAACCCTACTTTTTCATGACTTGCAAGCATCATACCTCATGGTTCAGTGGATAAATCTCCAGATCTGCTGTACTTTCACGTAGATGACATCAAGAGCTACGCGTGGGTTCAAGAATCACCCAAATTGGTCAAGAAACGAGCTAGATATGATGGATTGAAGCTTGAATATGGTGGTGGAGAAGTGTAGCCGGAAATTGAAGTAGAGAGAGAGTGAAAATGTGTGAAATGAAGTAAATGAGTTCATTTAGGGTTTTTATACCCCGTGTGGTGTTCGGGTTCGTTTTGGTTACTCGGTTCGCATTTTCGTCGCGTAACCGGAAAATTACGCGTAATCTAAATGTAATAAATAAAAAGAAGTTTATAAAGTGATGAGTTTCAAAATTGTAAAAATGTTAAATATCAAATTTTATTAAATTAAAAACGATCGTGTCATGATTTGTTATCGTTTCGTGGAATCGCGTCACCATTGCGCGTATTTGTTCGAATCGTCATTCGAACGAACACGACGATGGTTTGGCTTTCCGATTTTTTTTCTACTTCCCAGTCATCATTTCAGAACGTTAAACTCACAGATATGTTTGTGTGAATCGTCACCCACGCAACACACTGTCAGTTCGTTATTCTGAAATGACACTGCAGTTTATGTTTGAATTGTGTTTCCTCACTGTCGGACTCAACTAACCACCCTGATATCACATTGTTTTCACATTGAATTGTCGGCCATCTGATTCCTGTCATCTATGGATATCAGATCGCAACCGATTTGTTTATGATTATTGTTTGAACACCGTTGTTTCTCATGATTTGTTGTGTTAACTGTAATTAAGTTTTCACTTAATAAACACAACTAATGTTTCAAATGTACGTTGTACTTACTGTATTTAAGTTTACACGAAAATACGTACAACTGTTCTTGTATTTAGAATTCTGTTAATACAAGTACTGTTTACAATCACGTATGTACACATAGTTACTGTTTGCAAGTACACATACCGTACGGACTTGCTGGCCGGTCAGGTACTAGTTGTCACAAGGCCAACCCGACTGGAGGTCGGAATGGGTGCAATATTGACCAACACTTTGCCATTGTCTTGTGATGGACATGGCGGGAGGCACAACTGTCAGCTTCGGTATGAACCCACATATAATATAACTGTATTGACTAGCTATCAATCGATACTGCATTGTAATGATATGTAAATCACAAACTCTTACTTTAAACATTGGATGTTTACTGCTTATGAAAAACATGTGCTCTCACCAACCTTTGTGTTGACCCTTTTTACTCGCATGTTTTCTTAGGTAAATAAGGCACGCACACGAGGATAGGATGCTAGGATGGAGTCCCATGCATCAGTTTTAGTGTCTTAGGACATTTTGAGAACATTTATCAATTAGCTATGTTATGTATTATTAAACATCTTTAATCGCTTCTGCAAACTATTACACTGTTTCATTTTGAAAACTGTTTAATCTTATGCTTCCGCAACTTAAAAACTATATCTGTTTTGATATTATTAACTTTACTTCCGCAACTCTGATTTTACAAAACTGTTTTATCCAAGTTATTGGATGTACGTATGAAACCAGACATGTAGGTCTCGCAACTGTGTGACCAGAGACTGCGATCCTGCAAGATCAGTCCAGTCGCGCCCTTTGGGAAGGCCGGGAAGGCCGAGGTGCGACAAAACACGTTTTCACCATGCCTTTGGTAAGCTCTTTTCAAATATCTAACTAGAATTCAAATTTTACCAATTGGCATTTGAGTCCACTACTAGATTCACTTCATATAACCATTGTGTACCCCACTTGGTCATAAGTTTACATTATCTATTTGGATTACTAAAATCCTTATTACAAAATCTTTCACATCCTTGTCTTAAGTGCAAGCTACCCCAACATTTGAGTCTTATTGGATAACCATCTTTCAATTATTAAGATAGAATTGTAAAAAGTTCTCCTTTTTCACAAGAGGATGAGAAACTTCTCAAATACCATTTTCATAAACGGCTTATCCCCCGACATTGCTTGCACTTTGATTAAGTTTGAAAATTTCTCCTTTGATGACTGTGACACCTGTGATAAGATATCAAACATCTATATCTTTGTGTCATTGAGTTCATTGATATATTTTACTCCATGACTTCTCCTCATATGAACCGAATAGAATGATCATCTATTTTAGTGATCCTCTATAGTTGTCCTTTTTTAAGTGAATGAAGTTATGTTCATAAAACTATAAACCTGCAACTCATTCTCGTGTCATCACATATATTGAATGTTTAAATTTAATTTAATCTCCGCAGAGCATCTAAATTAACATGTACTAGTCTAGCATGCTTTAGACTAAAATATTTGCATGTGAACACAAGATGCATTATTCTGATCATTCACAACTCCTACAAATAGCACATTATCTCTACGAACATTCATCTCATAATTTAAACAAGAATGATGAGATTCTCAAACATTCGGTTTAATGAAAATTCATAACGATAGTTAACTTCATCCATTAAATAGGATCATAATTCATTTGCCATTAATCTCCAAGGTTTCACCATTTACTCATAGTGACTTAAACATAAGTCTTAAATCGAGTCACTTTGGTGAGCACATTCACCAATAGGACAAATGATATTTGTATAAAATCACCAAAGTATTGAGATATAGTCTATTAGATTAACACTCGACAACATGGCAATCATATTTTCCTAAAGTGATTTATACATTTCTATTGTTGTTTCAATGAAACCATGTATTGAGATACTCTCCCAAATTGAAGGATAAATCATCCACAACACCATCACTATTGTAAGTCTTATATAATAAATGTGCAAAATTTATTAAGATTGTTTACGATTATAACATATATTTCTTTCATATGTTATAGTCATTCGAAAACACACTTATGTATTTCCATGTTGATACTCTCAACATTAGACGACGTCTTTTGTTCTTGTGTATTTCATCTTAATACACTCACCACGTTATATTTGATGTTTGATTGTGACTTGCAACATAAGTCATGATCACAACCCGCTCGTTATGTTCCTGCAAATCACTACTTGTACTTTTCGTTAAAATATGTATCTTTATTAAATTTCAAAAATTTAAATCCTCTAAAATATAAATATTATTTATCATTTATCATTTTATTATCTTTAGATCAACTTGTTTATTTAAATAGTAAATAAACTTAATCCATAATCGAACATTTATAATAAAGTATAATACACAACAAATTTTAAACGAATACAAAAATTAGAGCTAAACATCAAATCTTAAAGTGTTATTTATTCAACACTTTCATCGTCTACTGAAATCATCGCAAATGACCTCGTCATATGGCATGTTTTGAGGTCCTCCCTCAATAGAACACATGCACTCATTATGACATGTTATTTGTTTTATTTAGAAATATTATTCTTTAACAAACACAAAGTTGTATAAAGAATAATTGCTCGCAAGTAGTTTGAACAATCGAATATGTTCATAACAACACCGTGTTGTTTTCCACCAAATAATCTTCTCAAGACTATTTACGGTTCAAGACGTGATATTTTTTCGTATAAATATAGAACCATTCTAAAGACTCATGTTTTATTCATTTAAAAATATTGTCAAGTTTGCACCGGTTTTAATTTTAAACTATATTTATTTATGTTTATCAAGTCCATAAATTCTGATATAGTTTTATAAAACAGTATCTAACTAGCTTGTTAGAGAATAAAACAATTGTCAAATCGTCCAACTAACCAACTGATTCTAATAGCTCATTATAATTTGAACATTTAGCAAACGTTCCAAATTTTTGGTTTATATGATGACTCCATTTCTAACACACTCATTATAAGTATATGATTACAAAAATCATTTTAAAGCTTATTGATTCATACAAAAGGAATCACTTCTAATATGTTTGTGAGAAATGACTATCACCAAAGTTGTTTTAAGCTTATAAGTCTATGCAAAATAAATCGGTTATAACATGCTTGTTAGAAATAAACAATTACCAGAACCATGATAAAGCCTTTGGTTTACACAAAATAAACCGGTTCTAACACACTTGTTAGAAAATAAACGATTACACATATCTTTTCTAAAGCCTTTCAGTTTATAAAATAATTCGGTTCTAACATACTTGCACTACTACAGAAACAGGTATTTGCTACGGTCAAATCAGTAGCAAATCCGTAGCTAACACTCTTTTTGCTACGAATTAGTTTCGGATTTGGTCCGTAGCTACAAGTCTCGTCACTAATTTAGTTTGCTATGAATTTTGCTACGAAAAATAATTTTGCAACGGTTTTAGATACAGAAATAAACGTCGCTACTTTAGATACGAATTTCGCTACGAAAATGTTAGCTACGGGTTTCTCTACGAACTTTTTGCTACGGATTTTTAGCTACGGAATTCTGCTACGGATTTATCTTTACGGATTTCACTACGGATATTTTGCTATAGATTTTGCTACGAATTGGTTACGACGATTTTTTACAATTTTTGCTGTAGATTTTGCTACGAGTTTAGCTACGAATTTTGCGTTGATTTTTTGACTTTTTTTGCTACTAATTTAGCTACAGATTTTAAAAGATTTTTGCTACAAAATTTGCTACGGATTTTATAAGAAAATTTTCAATAATTTTTTTATCCTAAATTTATATTCCCTGTAACATTGAATTTAAATTTCAATAAATATACACAAGCAAACCCATAAATGGATATCTAAATCAAATAGCATAAATAGTCAACTTATATAAATTTAGAACAATTTAGATCCAAACTATCCAAAAACCAAAATAATGTTCACAATATAGCGTTTTTCAAACATAAAGTCATATCCTAACTTGGTGGAAGGTTTTGTTATTGGCTTTTTAACAACAATTGGAGTTTGTCATTCATTTCAGCATATAGCCTCGTATTTTCTTCGATTTTCTCCATCATAGCTTGTTTCTCTTCTTTATCTTTTTCTATTTGTTCTTTCAATCGTTGCACCTATAATTAAGAATAAATATATTAGCACAACAATCTTAATAGCACATTAATATCAAAGACATCAATTACTCATTTTAGCAAATTACAGACAATTATCTCAATATTAACTCAAAGGGTATTACTTGAGACATTAAACCTGTACATATTTGGTATTCATATGCACCAAAAGATGGCATGGTGTCCACACCCCCCCCCCCCCAAAAAAAACCAACCATGTCCTGCCATACCAATTGATCATCATTTAAATCAGAAAATAACCAATTGTTTTCCAAACATTAAGTTCTATCAATGTAGCATCTCATTTATTGCTTCAATTGATACCCATATTTACATATGTTAGCTTCATAATTTCTTAACAGCACCAACTTCAGCCTATGTTCTATCAGTATAGCATCTTATGTATTGTTTCAATTGATCCCATCTTTACATCTATTAGCTTCATAATTTCTCAATATTATTCTACCAGCACTAATTTAAGTAGCCTATATACTCCTAATATTAAGACTATCAATAAATAGCATAAACATATAACTAGTCCATTTCTACACAGTCAAATCACATGCACAAATATGCAGATATTAGCATCCCTAAAGTTGCAATTTCAAACATTTAGCTTACTTAAAACAACTAATATAATTTCATGCACACAAATATGACATTTTATAAGGCACTACAAATAAACATAACTCCACAAACACCAATTTATTTAAATAACTCATTAATTTTCTGTATCACATCAAACTTATAGATTTTGTTTACTGAAAGAGAACACTAACCTCATCACTTTTACTCGGTGGATACGAGCTACCGGTACCTGGCATTGATGATGCACCTGCCATCACAACATATGGGTCAACAGTGTTGCTACTCCCGTATAATCTCCCCTTTTTTTTGCCCCCCGTGGTTCGAAACCATAAATCCAAATCGAACTCCGAGTCTAAGTTATCATCCTCTGCATTTTTCTCCTGAACATATTCCTTATATGTTGCCTACAATAAGAATAATAAAAATGGTACTTTAACATAAAAATATTAAGTAGTTATATCTTGCATTTAATTAGAATCTTCAAATACTTTGTTGGACCAAAAGAACCAATGAGCCTGATCAGAAAAACCTTTAAGTCTCATATACACACAACAACTGAAGAAGAACACAACAGCTGAAGGCTACTTGAAGAGTTACAAGATCTGAAGCTATTCACAACAGCTGAAGTGTTAGTCTTCAGATGTTGTGATGTTTGTTTTTGTCTTCAGTATTTTTCTTTCAATAGTTGTAAAAGTCTGATGAGTAGTTTACTCATCAGATGTTGTAGTTTGCTTTCAGAAGTATTAGTTATTCAGACTTTGTAAGAGGATGTCTTCAGACTTTATGAACATCCTCAGTAGTTTTGTTTATTTCAGTTGTTGTATTAAGTCTGTTAGGTGTCAACATCATGTGACATCATCAGACGTCACTGTTTCTATATAAGGACAGTTGACATAGTGTTTTCGGTAGCGAAGTTAGCACATTAAATGAAATCATTCCATTTGCAGAATTCTCTCTCTATAACAAAATGTTCTTTACTGTTACATTAATATTCAAGTGTTCTTGCTAATTCTTATGCTAATTCATCTCTGAATTCCGCTGCTATAACCTAATACTGATCAAATGAGAACAACTGATCCTACAAATGGTATCAGAGCTAGTTAATCATTGATCGATTAAACAATTGATCTCTGAAACTGCTCATTTCAGTTCTCTGTTTGATCGAATTAGCCGATTAGTAAGAACTTGTTATAGATTTAAGTTTTCTGATAACTTCCGCTGATTTGTTTTTCAACATAGATTCGTTTGAATTAATTTGTTGAGTTTGTGATTAAGTCATTTGAATTTAGTTGAAATTGATTGAATCTGAGAATATGTCGACTCCAAACAATGATCCGCACAACACAGGCTCCGCAACCAAGCCTCCGATGCTGGTTCGGAGTGAGTACAACATTTGGCAACGTAGAATGCTACATCACCTGTCAATTAACAGTGCAGGATGTTGGAAATATGTGGTGCATGGTCCTTATAAATCCATGATCACTGATCCTGAAACTAAAACAATGATTCCGAAACCATCAGATATGTATTCGGATGAGGATATAAAATTGTTTGAAATTGATGCAAAAGCTCATGGTATTCTAGCCATGGCTTTGCCGAATGAGATATATTCCGGTTTGATGCATCATGACACTGCTCATGATCTCTGGGTTGCACTGAAAGAACAATTCGGTGGAACTGATGAGGTTCTAGCAAACACTAGAGAAATCCTCGCCCAACAATATGAGACTTTTTCTCATAGAAAGGGTGAGTCATTGACTCAACAGTTTGAGCGGTTCTCCTGTCTGATTTCTGAATTAAAAATGGTTAAACAGGAGTATACCAATAGCCAGATGAACAACAGATTCCTCATATCATTGCCTGAGAGATGGGACACTTATACTATTGTCTTACGCTCCAATGCAAACCTAGAGAATCTATCTCTCACCCAACTCCATGGGAAACTCTTAACTTTTGAGAGAGAGGTAGAACAGAAGAGAAAGTTGTCTTCATCTGGCAAGCTCACTGATGATTTCATTCCTGGCAATACTGCCTTGATGGGTCAAGAGTCAGAGTATGCTGCATCTGAGTGTTCTTATGATGAGCATATTGATTTCTCTACTAATGGTGCTGAACATGCTTTTGTTGGAATTGATGGCAATGCAGGAAATTCAGGAGAGAATTGGTGCTTTGTGATGGATGATTTAAAGGGAATCCCAGATGATGATCTAGAAGAAATGGATATATTAAGTCAGATGGCCTTAATAAACATCAGATCTCAAAAAATTTTACAAAAGAACTGGAAGAAAATTCCCTGGACTGACTGGCAAAACCAAAGTTGGTTTTGACAAAGGGAAGTTGAGATTTGTGTCACAGGCTTGGGCATTTTGCAAGAGAATGCAAATCTTCCGGTTCTGGTTCCTCTGCACCCTTTGTGACTTTCCCAAGTAATAATTCACAAAACAAAGGGCAACACTCTTCTGGTTCGAGTCAACAACAGTTCTATCCAGCTCATTTTATGCCACAAGGTCCCATTCCTTATCCATATCCCTGTTTTTATATGCCTCAATCCACACAAAATCAAGTACTCACAACTCAACAACCTCCTGCCCTTCCTGAAGCCAACCAAACTAAATCCAATCAACAAACACAACCACAACAACAGAGCTTTTTCACCACAGGTGTAGCTGACTGGAGTAGCTTACCTGATGATCTATCTGAATTCAATGAACAGCTGTTTACTGGAGCTGTTTCACATGGTGGAGATAACTTATTTGGGAACCTTGCTCTAATGGCTATAGATTCAAATGAAAACTCATGCTTCACGTCTTCAACTGCACAGGTATCATCTGAATCAAAAGCTAAGTTGTGTTCAGAATCATTTATTTCAGCATTTGCTTCCATCAGAGAAATAAATGTTGAATTAATCAATGAGAAGTTTGATTTAGAAAAGGTTGTGACTAAGAATAAAACTGAATTTGAGAAAGTTTTGAATGAAAAAGAGTCAAAAGAAGCATGATGAGAATATTCTGAGATTGGTTGATAAGGAGTACCCTCAGACCTCAACAATAATAGCAATGAAGAAAGAAGCACAGAGGTTGTATGCACTAAGGTTCACTTATCATTATCGAAAAGAACAAATCAGCATGTGGCCTGACCCAAGGGTGAAAGACAGAATTCACAAAAGAGATGTACCATCTGCATATACAAGAAAAATCAAAAAGGTGATTAGTGCTGATATAATGCTGGGTTCTGTGCTGGATCCTTGGGAAATAATAGGAGACTTTAAGAGTGTGTATAATGCTGGATTGAAAGCTCCTAAGTTCTTAGAGAATAAAATGATTAAGAAAGGTCTAGTGTATAGAAAATTGGAAGGAGTAAAACAGAATGAGCTGACATTGTTCTTGAAAGGCAAACATCCTGATGAATTTGTCTACAGAGAAATTACAAGGGTGGAACTATATGATGGGACAAAGGCCAGGTATTTATCTGAATACTATGGGCCTGAATCATTCTTTGAAGGAGAGCCAGAGCTGCTTACACCTGAAGATAAAGTTGTTCTTTTGGAAGCATATGTCAGGGAGTCTTTCAGACTCATTTATGATCAGTAGCTTCAATGAGAGGGGTCAATGCTCATAGTCCATTTCCCCAATGGAGTTCCCTCTCATCCTTTGCCATTCATATTTTTCAGAAGCTGCTGTCTGCCAGGCCTGTACTTATTTGGTCACTTTGAAGCTGATCTCGAAGAAAAAGACAAGATCTTTATGCCTGGGAAACCAATAATAAGTGAGACAGTTAATAATTAAAGGAACCAATGAGCCTGATCAGAAAAACCTTTAAGTCTCATATACACACAACAACTGAAGAAGAACACAACAGCTGAAGGCTACTTGAAGAGTTACAAGATCTGAAGCTATTCACAACAGCTGAAGTGTTAGTCTTCAGATGTTGTGATGTTTGTTTTTGTCTTCAGTATTTTTCTTTCAATAGTTGTAAAAGTCTGATGAGTAGTTTACTCATCAGATGTTGTAGTTTGCTTTCAGAAGTATTAGTTATTCAGACTTTGTAAGAGGATGTCTTCAGACTTTATGAACATCCTCAGTAGTTTTGTTTATTTCAGTTGTTGTATTAAGTCTGTTAGGTGTCAACATCATGTGACATCATCAGACGTCACTGTTTCTATATAAGGACAGTTGACATAGTGTTTTCGGTAGCGAAGTTAGCACATTAAATGAAATCATTCCATTTGCAGAATTCTCTCTCTATAACAAAATGTTCTTTACTGTTACATTAATATTCAAGTGTTCTTGCTAATTCTTATGCTAATTCATCTCTGAATTCCGCTGCTATAACCTAATACTGATCAAATGAGAACAACTGATCCTACATACTTACGTAAGATTCGCGTGCCCTCGAGTCGACCCAAGTCACATTTTGCTCCTGAACAGTCTCTTCCACACCATTAACTTCTCCTAAACCATCTGTTACCGACCTGCTATGTCCTGCCAATCTATCTAGTGGTCTAGACCCTTTCTTTGCATGTGTTTGTAACCAATACTCATCAAAACTAGCACGACGCTTCAACGCCTTATCCTAAAAAGTTCATTGTTATGAATGAACAATAAAATGTATATAACATGGCAAATTAACATTTCTTACCAAGTTATGTCTAACAGTGACAAAGCTCTTTGAGCCAAGAGTATGCCTTCCACCTTTTGCTTTCCTTCTGTTATCAATATTTATAGAAGACTTCCCTTTCCATGAAGCAGTATTCCAAGCCTCAACTAGTGTTGTCCACGACTCCTGACTAATCCAGTGTGGCTTAAATGGCAGAATGACAGTCAAGTCATCCCTAACTTCTATACCCTCTTGAGTAGCAAGTGCCTTGGCTTTATTACGAGCCCTCATCAACAAATCAGGAAACTTTCCCTTAATGCATGTCTCCCAGCAAGAATAAATTAAGGATTTATATTCATCTTCCCACACATAGTATTTCTATTAAAAAACACTAATTAATAATGTATACATTATTTATTAGGTAAATTGTATTGAAATGTATCATAAATACTAACTTGAAATCGTTCAAACATGCGTTCACGATGATGGAAAGGAACATCTTTCCAACCTTGCCATGGACCTGACCACAAAGACTTCAAAATTGAACCAATGGTTCGTGAAACCTTATCTTGTATATTAAATCTACAAAACAAAAACAATGCAACAAATCAACATCAGTAGTATTTGTATTCACATATAGATATTATACACACACACACACATATATACACTTACTCATCATGCTCAACCCAGATGCAAATGCGATTTTCAGGTGTAGGTAGTGGGGTTTGAATATTAGGTCCCCGTCCAGCAACAACGACCGGCTCATCATCATCATCACTAGGCTCGTTGTGAGATTGATTTGCATCCGAAGCTAGCCGTCCACTATGGTTCGCACTACCATGACCTTCTTGATCTCGACCTCCACGTGCTGAACTAAGTGCCATAATATATACAACAAAAACAAATCGAGAAATATTCACAAGAACTGTTATATGGCCCGATATTAGTAAAAGTCATTAATATTTAATGCATTTAAAATAAGTTGTACCGCCACCTCGACCTCGACCTCTACAACCTCCAAATGAACTGCGTGCCCTTGTTTCTATAACAAAAACAAACGTATTAATATTCACATGAACCATTATATATACATATAATGTATATATATGTAATGTGTATATATATAAGTAAAAGTAATTAATAATCACAAGAGACATAAATCTAAATGAATTGTAAAAAAAATCACTAATAGTTTATTATATTCTAAAACATACACAGTAAAGTCTCATTAATTAGTAGGATCCGAAGAGAGTGAAACAAAAACAAACCTTACCTCTATCCAAATGGAATAAAGAGGTTATTTCTAAATAGACTCTTGGTTCATTGTTGCCATTTAGAAACTAGTCAACTAATATATCAATATTCTAAAACTTTTCACTCATAGTCAAAAATTTTGAAGTCTACATTACTCACAAATAAAATCTTATTCATATACGTTTTATCCAAGAAAAAAAATTAATAATTCCAAAGACTAGTTGATTTTGTTTTGTAGTTTAGAATAGTGATTAGTCCAATCTTTTTCATTTCAATATCTTTAATGAAGGTTAACTTACTTCTAAACAAAAATGCCAAATGTTAATGTTACTAACAGTTAGCATAGATTAATTAGTTTGTAGTTAATGTTTTCTTAACCTTTCAATGTTCTAGTTGTGTTACTCAATATACATGCCACTATACATGTTTTGGAAGAGTTAGCTTTATCGTTTTAGGAACGACTAATTCTAGCATATTTGACCGAATAAATTATTATTATTATTTAACCTATTTGTAGTGGTATTTTTGCAATTGACAAAAAATCAAGGAATGTATACCATCAGAATCAAATATTACATATAACTATCTGCTTCTGCTTATTACAAAAGGCATTAGCAGAATTAACCATTTACCATCAAATCAAATCACTATTTTCCAATTCCCAAGTTGTCAAAGTATTCCATATAAATAAATCCATCACTATTAGTCATTTTGTATATCCATGTTCCATAAGTGTTCCAATCCATGACTAAAAAAGTCAATGTAAATTCTAAAATTTGAAGTCCCAATTCTATGATTTGTTATTCATATGATTGCTATTATAACCAAAACTCGAGTAAAATGATTCAGGATTAAAAATAAACTCATGGTTTGATGGCTATGATAGGTTAACAAACAGATTCTAATGTTCATTGGTGTTTCTACAACCTTATCATCACTAGGCTTATAATTCAAACAAAATTCATGTAAGTTAGGGAGCAGACTAAGAATGAGAATTTATGTGATTACGAAAGTTTAATAGTCTGACAAGAGTGGACATGATTTCCTTATCAAACTTTGCTACTTTTAATTAGTAAGACCTAATGACTTAAAGTTGTAAATTCAAAGAAAACTCTGACTTGATATGTTAACCTAAAGTTAAGGAGTAGAAGTTTTAACCAGGAAATAAAATGGATCAGTTGTTAAAATTGAATCATATTTTTGTTAAAATACGTATGGCATGATGATTTGTTAAATATGTTAAACAGATCAAATTTGTAAAACATGCAATCACTCGTAATTCGACACTCAAAATCAAACACCCGAATTGGGAATATGGGAAAACTCAAATAATATTGAATCAAAAACTAGGTATGATCATAAACTTACCTGATAGAAGGAGATTGTCATTAAACTTAGAAGGAGGAACGAAATCTGTGCGTTGGTGTTGCTTGCTAGTACATCCAGTTCGTTGCTTGTCACCTCTACCACCTCCAGCAGAATTTTGTTCTGAAATTTCTGCAAGAAAAACCAGCCTATTAATATTCAAAAGAATTTTTATATAAATATTAGTAAAATTTATCTATATTTATGAATCCAAAGTTAGTTGTTCACCATTTTCCGTACTACCGTGACCGCTACCTTGACCTCTACCACCTCGTGATGAACCGCGTGCCATTATTTCTACAAATGTAAACAAACCTATTAGCATTCACAAGAACTATTTTATAATAAAATTTGTAAAACTAATATTAATATTCATAAGAACCGTAAATGAAAAAAATTATAAGAAATCATTAACCATATATTTCACCTTATATATGTACCATTAATAACACTAACTAATCTGAATCCTCATCTTCAAATTCTTCCACATCGTCATCAGTTAAATCAGTGTCGTCAAACTCAATTTCTTCATTATCATCATCATTTGTATCATTTACTTCTTCAACTAACTCTTCTTGTACATGAGTAATTGGGAGAACATCATCGCTTACTGTAAATACTAACCTTTCATTCTCTTGAAAGAAATGCTTCTCATCTTCATTATCCTCATCATGTATATCAGTTGCATCTTCAGCTAGTTCATAAACTCCCCTCGGTGCTGTTTTGACAACAGCCCACCAGTCTTTTAATCCTTTTTCCTTTGAAGGATATGGTGTATAATAAACTTGTTGTGCTTGTGATGCTAGGATATATGGGTCATCAACGCATCCTACTGCCTTGGATTTAACATCAACCATATTAGTCTTTGGGTCCACCCTTACACCATTCACAGGATCAAACCATGTACATTTGAACAAAACAACCGCACAACTTCCTAATTTACTATGATATTCAACCTCGAGAATTTCATCTAGCAATCCATAATAGTCATTTTCGCTTTCGTTATAGGAAGCCCCTTTCACACATACACCGCTATTTTGGGTAACTCGCCCATGATAAGATGTGCGTGTATGGAACTTGTAACCATTAACCAAATATCCTTTGTGTGATTGAACATAAGTAAGAGGACCTTGTGCTATATCTCTCAAATGTTCTTTTCCAGGGCTATTCATAACCTACATTTATACAATATTGTTAATATGCTTGTAATTACAAAATTTGCAAACTACAATATTAGGATTCATAATTGTTTTAGTGTTTTTCTTACATGAAACTGCAACCACTTAGAAAATAAGTCTTCTTTCTTTTTCTCAAGTGTTGCTTGGTCACAATTCGGGAACAATGTGTTCAAATGTTCATCAAACGACCATATTACTTCGTGAAGCTCTTGACAATTAAACAATATATATGTATGTGCCTTGTGTTTTTCTTTATCAGTAAATACTATGTTTTTTCCACCCTTATCAAATAGTCTTCGAGATGGGTGTTTGAATATACTTAACCTAGAATCGACTATCGAAGAACAAGGAATATTGGGGGCAAAATTGCGAGGCTCACGATTCAATCGTGTCTTAATTGTTGGCTCAAGATATAGGGAGCAATAGTTAGAAAGTTCATCTATAATATATGACTCAACAATGGAACCTTCAACTCTTGCTTTGTTTCGAATTGTTCTATTCAATCGACCCAATTTCCTGAAAAGAGAAGTGGTAAAACAATGTGATCAATTATATAACCTTTTATATGTCAAAAGAATAACAAGTGCATTAAAATGGCTACCTCTCATACGGATACATCCATCTAAAGTGCACGGGACCACCAAGAGTAGCTTCTTTAGTCAAATGGATAACAAGGTGTTCCATTGAGTCAAAGAAAGCTGGTGGGAAGATTTTCTCCAACTTACATATGGTTACAATGATACTTTTTTCTAACTTTTGTAAGTCTTCAATGTGCAAAACTTTTGAACATATTACACGAAAAAATATGCACAATTCTATTATTGGCTCAAATATTTGTTTTGGCAGCATGCCTCTTAATATAATAGGCAGCAACCGTTGCATAAACACATGGCTGTCATGACTTTTAAAGCTGTAAAAGGTACCATCTTTAACGTTTACACAACCCCCTACATTAGAAGCATACCCGTCAGGAAATTTTATTGTTTTCAACCATTTACATACTTCAATTACTTACATTTTGTTCAAAGTATATGATGCTTTTGGTTTCATGTATTTATTATTGTTCACGACCCAAGTATGCAACGATGGTCTATTGCAAAGTTTTTCCACATCCATCCTTGCCTTAATATTATCTTTTGTTTTTGGAGTATCCATAATAGTTTGAAATAAATTCTCAAAGACATTTTTCTCAATGTGCATTACATCAAGGTTATGTCGGATTAACAACATAGGCCAATATTCAAGCTCCCAAAAAATGCTTCTCTTTACCCAATTATGGGTTTTACCAAATTCAGGAATTTTATTCTTTGAGTTGTGAGTTACACCTTCATAGACACTCGGAATGTTACACACTTCATATATTTCCCAACCAGTTAACTCAGATGGAGGTCCCAATGATGATGGTATAGATTTATTGGCACGAAATCCATGTTTATCACCACGAAATGGGTGGGATCGAGGTAAAAATCTTCGATGACAATCAAACCAGCTTGCTTTACCTCCGGCTTTCAACTGAAAGGTTTCTACGTCTCCCATACAATATGGGCAAGCTAAGTGGCCATGCGTGCTCCAACCGGACAACATTGCATAGGCTGGAAAGTCACTTACCGTCCATAAAAGGATAGCCCTCATCATAAAATTTTCTTTATGATATGCATCATAAACTTCAATGCCTTAATTGTTCGCAAATGACACTAATTACCCATAATTTATCAGAATTGTCAGTAATTATAATTGACCAATATTAATGTTGTTTCATCATATTTGATCATTATTGACCAATATTGACCCTAATTGACTATCATTAACCAAAATTGTCTAATTTCACCTAATTACTCTCATTGACCAATATTTGAACTACTTAACCTGAATAATCATAACTAATTGTAAACGATTCATAATGAGTCAAAATAAGTCATACACAACCATGTTTTAACTACGGTTGACTATCATTAACCATGATTCACCATCTTTAACCATGTATATCATCTTTAGTCATGAATCAGTGTGAGTAACGAAGTTTGTAATAAGTTACAACAAGTCATGCGTGCCTTAGTGAGGTTATGAGAAGTTATAATAGTTTCAATTGGACATGATTGGTCAATTGATCATATTTAGTATAAATTTATTATATTTGAAGAATTGTGTTAACAAGTAATGATAATTAACTTTGTTTGGCAATGCTTTAATATGGTTAACCAAATTTGTCTTTAAAATTTAGTTATTCTTAGATGTTACTTTTGAATATTGATTATATGTTTAAACCATATGAGCTTTATTTATAAAAGATTATGTTTTATATTGAAATATTTAAAACACTTAAACCACAAGAGTTAAAACTGTAATTTACTCACTAAATTATTCTCAACTTTCCTTAAATCTTTTTTTTTTTTGGATTTTTCAACGGATTTTCCAATTAAGTTTATTAAACATTATCAATTACCTTCTAATGTATAGTTTAGTTTTTGCTATGGATTTTGCAAGGAAATTTGTTATAGAATATATGAAGGTATTTTTAATTATTATTTAATTGCTTACATTTCACTTTTGCTATGGACTTTGTTATGAATATTATTAAATTGTTTTTCTATAATTATTATTGGTCTTGCTACATATTTTCCAATGCTATTTTTATTTATTTTTTCAAATTTTATTTTTGATTTTGGTACCGAATTTTAAAAAATATATTTGAAGTATTTATTTTTGTAATTTTGCAACAGATTTTGCTACATCTTTTATAAAGTTATTATTTTAAAATATGTATATTTATCAATTTTGCTATGGTTTTTGTTTCCTAATGAATATCCATAACTAAGTAGTAGTGGAATATAACCGTAGCAAATTAGTAGCTAATACGTAGCAAAGTTGTTAAAAAAATTTAAATTTTTTTTATTGGTTTTGCTACGATTTATCTACGGATTTTGCAATACCATTTTAGTAATTTTTCTAAATTAATTTTTTTAATTTTGCTACCGATATTTTTAAAATATATTTTGAGTGTTTATTTTTTCGATTTTGCTACGGATTTTACCATAGATTTTATTAAGTTATTTTTTAAGTAGTTATTTTATCAATTTTGCTACAGATTTTGCTACGGTTTTTTTTTTGCTACGACATATTCGTAGCTAAATCGTAGCGGAATATGACCGTAGCAAACACATAGCTAATCCGTAGCAAAATTGCGACAAAATTTTTTCGTAGCAAATTTCCGTAGCTGATGCCTGTTTGTGTAGTAGTGTTGTTATAAATAAACGATTACCCGAACCGTTATAAAGCCTTTTTGTTTATATAAAATATACTGGTTTTAACACACTTTGTTAAAAAAAATAATGATTACCAAAATCATTATAATGCTCATTATGTTTATACAAAATAAACATATTTTAACACACTTGTTCGAAAATAAACAATTATCAAAATCGTTATAAAGCTTATTATGTTTATATAAAATAAACAGGTTCTAACACACTTGTTAAAAAATAAACGATTACCAAAATCGTTATAAAGTTTATTATGCTTATACAAAATAAACTAATTCTAACACAATTGTTAGAAAATAAACGATTACCAAAATCGTTATAAAGCTTATTACTTTGCAAAGTAATCTTTTATAGCACGCTGGTCGTAAAATAAACAAAATTTTAAACAAATACTCTTGTTTCTAACATGATCGTTAGAAAATCTAAATGGACGACAACTTTTCCAAACAAATACTTTCTAATGCGTTCATTAGAATATTTATCATTTTAGTCAACATTATAATTTCTAACACGCTCATTGGAAATATAAGTTAAATGTTGATAACCAGTTATATGCTTTTCGAAAACCACCTGCTTTCTAACATGCCCTTTAGAAAACTTAAATCGTTCAAACCAATATTATTTACCAAAAATAATAATTACCTCTAACATGCTTGTTAGAAAGTGTAAAGGTATACAACCGATATTATTATACTAAAAAGTAATATTAACTTATAACATGCTCATTAGAAAATATATAGGTTTCAAAACCGATATTATTTTATGAAAAAACTAGTAAACTTCTAACTCACACGTTAGAAAGAAAAAACAAGCGTTCACAAACATTTTGTATATGTTTACAAAGCCACATTTTTCTAATACGATTATTAGAAAATGAATGTTCAAAACATATTTTGAAACAAATCTAAAACTGTTCATGGTTCAATTCACAACCAAAACCTATGAACTCAAAAACAATGAATCAAAACATACGTTTTGCAACACGATATTCGGATTAAAGATTGTACCACAATCACAAAATCCGACCAGTTTTGTAACATACTGTCAGGATTACCTAGCACCTGAAAATGATATCTTAAACCAGAGTTCGAAGAGTCGAGAAAACTGAAAATTTTCGAAGTGTTGTAGATTGTATGTTGTATTCTTTGATCCAAAAAACAAGGCACTACTTGTCTTGTATTTATACTACAAGATGGTGATTCCAAGAGTCTGGACTTAATATATATATATATATATATAATTTTAAAAGTATTGATTTAATTGAGTAATATGAAAAGTCTTGATTTTAGTTCGTATTGAAATTGATAATTGTTGGATTAATCTTGACGAGTCATAAAGTCGGGTTCCGAGTCGATAGTGTTTTAATTTAGCCAGATGTTTTTAATGTTTTAATAGGTCATGGTTAGTTTTAATTAGAGAGTAAAAGTAATGGGATAGTGGTGTGATTAAGTGGTTTCCTTTTCTTTAGGTGCAAGTGTTTAGTTTTGTATTTAATGTAATTGTTTTGGTTGAATGAGTAGAAGAGAAAAAGTGAATTGTACTTGATTTTAAGTTTGTGTTTGCGTGTGTTTCTTGGGTTTGAACCAACAATTGGTATGAGAGCCTAGGGCGCGTGAGGTTGAAGAAGAAGCCAGTTTGAGAGCAGGTATAGTAAAAGAGAACAACATGTTGGCTACGGGGGGCTGAAGAAGAGGGGCTAAAGAAGAGCAACAGGTTCTGTGTGAAATGTAGAGGAAGGAGGCAATATCGATGAAATAAAGTGGCAAAAACCAAACACGGTTCTTTGTGAGCCAAATACGGCTCTAAGTGAGTCAGGAAAATGACAACATTAATACCAATAGAGTTTCTATGTGAAACAAATCAAAACTTGATCTATGTGATTAGGAAGGAATGTTCCATCCATGATAAAGATGGTCGGTTCTACATGTGCTAGGGTTCTGTGTGAGCCGGGGAGAGCGAAGAGAAGAGGTTCTACATGTACCAGTAGAAAGAGACAATCTTTGTGATTGAGGTTCATCGAATGGCAGATAGAACCTATGTGGTTTGACGAGTTCAAGTGAAGAAGATGACTTACAACAGAGTATTGTAGCCGGAACAGATCTGTGTAATCGAAATGAAGACCTATGTGGTGAGAAACAACCTACATGGAACTGACCGGAGGTATTGGTGGTGGTGTGTGACTTGATCATGAAGGAACTAGGGATGTGTGAGTGTGTGACCAAGATTGAAGACATTAGTGGTTTCACGAGAAGTTGATCAAGGAAAACGAACATGTGTGGTTTGTTTGCTAAAGATCAAGAGGAGTTCTGAGAGGATCTGAGTGATTCTTAGCCTAGGTGCGATCGAGAGGAGATTTCAAGAGTTCTGAACAAAAAGAAAAAAAAGAACATTTTTGTGTTGTTTGAGAAGGGTTGCTTTGACACCAAAACAAAGAAAAGAGAGTGTTTCTTCAAGAACGAGAGGTGCTACACGTGAGCAAGTTGCAGTGAATGCAAAGTTGGGTTCAAAGATCAAGAAACATTTTTTATTGGTTGTTGTGCAAGGAAAGTTAATCAGGATAAGAACGACAAATGCAAATGTGGGTAGCTGAAATCTGGTTTTTGTTGGGACCGGTTAAGGTCAAGATTAAGTGGGTGAATGTTGGAGTAATCTTGATGGGTCATAAAGTTGGGTTACGGGTCGATAGTGTTTTAATTTAGCCAGATGTTTTTAATGTTTTAATAGGTCATGGTTAGTTTTAATTAGAGAGTAAAAGTAATGGGATAGTGGTGTAAGTGGTTTCCTTTTCTTTAGGTGCAAGTGTTTAGTTTTGTATTTAATGTAATTGTTTTGGTTGAATGAGTAGAAGAGAAAAAGTGAATTGTAAGTGATTTTAAGTGTGTGTTTGTGTATGTTTCTTGGGCTTGAACCAACAATAATTACTCAAGTAAATCAAATTTCCAACAAAAATAACTTTAGAATCTTTAGTGATTCATGTATTCCCCAAGGACAATAACTATTTCTCTAATCTTGTATGAATCTGAAATCGATTCCTAGTTGTTTTTATTGACCTAGCTTGGTGGAATATGTGATTTTTAATTTAACATGTCAAGTCCTTGTGATTTCTTAAGTGTATAGTATTTGCCTAAAATAACTAAATGGCTCTTGTTAATGCTTGTGTAATAAATGTTAGGTGTATTGTTGGTTTGCAACAGGCAAGTAACCATGCATTTCAATTTACTGTTTTGTTTGAATTAGTGAGTAAATGGAGTGGTAAACATATATCATTTGCATTCCTTCATAGCCATAAAAAACTTGATTGTACACTCAGTATGATCATTTTGTATTTTTCATCATTTATTTTATATGTTTTATTGTTTGGTTTGAACTTTATTTAAAAGAATTTTTTATTAAAGGGATCATACAAACGAGTTTTGCAATGAACTGGTATGTTATGAAGATCTGTTAGACTCTTTATGCTTTGAAAATTTCCTTTTAATGTTGTATTTATTCTTTTGTAGTTCTATATCACAGAGGAGTAAGAAGTTAACAATTGGCACAACTATTATGAAGTCTCATGCGTGTTTTCATCTTTATGTATAATTTTTTTACTTATCACAGAGTATCAATGCATCTGCACATATGATGTTTTCTATTTAGATTGTCACACTTTTACAAGCATATCTTGATACTTATACGTGTATGTATCATTTGTTGATGATATGTATGACTAAAAGATTTGGTTTTACCATTGAAAATGCAACGTTTGTCTCACCAATTTTTTCAAAATCATTTGTATTTTTTTTTCCCCTGACATTTCCTTTGTATTTTTTTTAGTTACTGGAATATTATAATTATACATATTGACAGTAGTTTTTGTAAACGTCTCATTTGTGGTGTACGCATATAATGTACATATGTGTTGGCCCTTAAGGGGCAAAAGTAAAATTGCATTAATTTTAACGTTATTTTACTTATTTTGTGAAGATAATCGTTAAAAGCGTTGAGGTGATTAAACTCAAACGATAACTTTGAGTCGTTGACTCCTTCGGAGCAGCCTCTCCATCCTAATTGGGATAGGGGTAAGGTTTGTCGGTATCCTTCCTCCCAGACCATATTCTAAGTGAGATTTTTACTGGGTATGCTTGTTGTTGGCAGTAGTCTTTGTAAGTGTTGTCAAGTAGTTTTCATCATAATTGTTCAAACCATTATAAACAAAACCACAAAAGAATAGATTTTATGACCAAGTAGGTTTATGAAGCTTGAGCTTGACCAAGTTGGTGTAAAACGTTGTTGCTTGACTTCCTTATAAGAATATTAAAATTAGTATCCAACTTGTTTCAATTACGGTCCCTTCGCTAGTTAAATAATGGGTGACTGTTTATTAGGCTAATTTTCTTGCCGAATAGCTTCTTTTAGTTTCTTGACATTTCACAAAATTTATTCTTAGGGCTCATTACATCATGCTCGAATATGCAAAATACGCAACAAATTCATCTGGGCTCCAAAAAATCAGCTCGATTAGTTCCCAATTGCACTCGTAATTTGACAAAAGTTTTGACTTTAGACCATTACTCCCCTCAACTTTTCAAATTTATAATCTGTCTTTCAACTTTTAAAAAAAGTGTATAAAATGTTATTTTTACCCTCTCGAGTTTCAGATTTATCGTTTTTGTTTCTAAGCTACTTCACCTCTGTTTTCAGGGTTTATATTTTCTTCACTCTCAACTTTTTAAAAACTTTGTAAAACATTAGTTTGATCCTCTCAAGTTTATGAAGTTTTGAATTTGCTCATTTGTTCCTTAACGTGATAAAAAAACTATTTCTTATGTTCTTAGTTCTATGTACGTGCCGATATATCTTCGAGTTAATCCATGTTTTGATGTAAACAACGTTACACTTTTAGCCTCTTAATTTTTTAAAAACTCTTTATGATGCACATCATGGGTCAGCCACTTTGGGCCCAGATCCAGCTGACAGCAGCCCACCAGATAACTCCGAAGTGGGCTAAAGATCAATTGGATAACTCGAAGGGAATTGGAGCAACGTGTTTTTTTAATTAATTGTTTAATTCTTTTAATTATCTGTTTGTTTTGTGGTTCCTATTATTATTCCTATTTTCCTGTTGGTTTTGTTTATAAATAATGATCTTCTCTTTGGGGATCATTATTCTTGATTTAATCTTAATAAAAGGCTCCAGTTCCTTATTGTTTGGTTGCGATCCAACTTGTTTGTGCAAAACTTGCATCACTTTATAAAATATCATTTTCATCTACTCGAGTTTCTAAAGTTTCGAATTTAGCCTTTCTGTTTCTTAATTACTCCACCTTTGCTTCCAGTGATGATACTTTCACTTCTCAACGTTTTAAAAATTTTTTAAAATGTAATTTTGACCCCTTGAATTTCTAAAGTTTCGAATTTACCACTTCGTTCTTAAGGGTAAAAAAATTCACTTCTTACGTGCTTATTTTTATGTGCATATCGGCATAAATTCGATTTGATCGACGTTTCGATCTAAGCTTTTTTAAAAAACGATTCATGTCAAATAAAATACGTTTCTATGCTTATTTTATCCACATTTTAAAGTTGGTTTATATTTCGATGCAAATTTTTTCAGAAAAGAGCTGAGTCAAATATAATAAGTTTTCTTGATAGTATAAATTCGAATTATAATATGTTTCGAAGCAGCCTCAATGCGCAGCGGGTAAATTACTAGTATATATCAATTACAAGTGTCGATGGTTTCTTTTTTTCCCTTAACTTGCTTTCTTTCTATAGTTTGAATTTGGTTTTTGTTGTTTGACAGTAATGTGGGCTGCCCCAGCTCGTAAAACAGTATCATGTTTATGTTCTCGTCCAGGGTTCGAATCTAGGTCTATTTGTTGGCAAAGTTTCTTTCATTTTTCTTGGCAAAGTTGCATCATCAGCTAGCCGTTGTCTTTATCTCTAAGACCACCCCTATCAGCAACCTTGATGGAGGTTGGTCATGCTTTTGATTTAATAAAAAAGAAAAAAAGAAAAAAGAATATTTCAGGTCAGGCAACAACAATCCCAAAATTATATTTTTCTTTTATAACTTTATAAAAGAATCTAAAAACATAAACTTTTTTTAATTTTTTTTAAATCAAGTTATTTAAAAAAACGTTTATTACGGATTTATCTGGTTTTATTATTCTAATTTATATTTCAAATAAATAATCTATTTTTTCAAAATAAAATAAAAATTTTAATATCTATATTTTTTAATGTTTTCAAACAATAATTATAGAGATTGATTCCATTAAGAAGAGAATTTTGCCTAAGAAAAGTAAGAACTGATAGAAATTTGACATGTGTCATCATAAAACAGTAATACAATATATAAAACGAAATACAGTAAAAAAAGAAACAAAATATAGTACAAATAATCAAAAAACTAGTACAAAAAAAATCCAATACAAAAAAACAAAATATAGTACAAAAAACAAAAATCTAATACGAAAACCACAAAAATCCAGTATAAAAAAATATAGAACAAATCTAGTACAAAAAAATATAAATCTATTATAAAAAATAAGATTTTATACCTAAATTATGTGACACGTGTTAAATTTTTATTAGTTCTCACTTTTTTTAAGCTAAAAGCAATAATTATAAATCATATATGTATAATAAAATCTGATTAGGTTGGATTGTTAATTGAAATGAAAGGTTGGATTAAGTTAGGTTGTGAAAATATAGGAAAGAGAAAGTAGTTTTTTTGATAAAATTTGGGTTGGGTTGTAAAGGAGGATAGTGTAATGGAGCTGCATCTTTAGGTTTACGTATTTTACTTTGTAGTGTGTTTTATTTTGTGCATTTTTGACTGAACGGTTTTGACGACTGCGGGCTCAAAAATGACATCATGACTTCAGACCGATACATCTTTTTTTTTATGCTAAATATACCTCTTTTTGTAATTTTTTTACTTGTCATACCCACTTCTTAAGCTTTTTAAATATATAAAAGTAAACCTTATGTTTTTAGTTGTAAACTAAAAATATCCATAAGCATTTAAAATTAAAACAACTACAAACATTACGGAATCATCATCATCATCAATTCAACCTTTAAAAACCAAATCAATACGAAATATAAGCCTAAATAACCATAGTCGAACGAAAATCTCAAACTCTATTAAAACGAGTATAAAACTCAACATTAATTGAACCCAAGCATTCCTTTAACCTTTGCGAAACTCTCTGCGTAAACCAAAGGTATTCACAATCTTAAACAAATCAAGAAAAAGGCCTGTAAGAGCTCAGCGGTTCAAATTCGGTTCATCAAGCAACGAACACGAATTAGTTAGCTAAGATAGGTGTTTATACATCGTTACACTCGTTTTTGTTCGAGGAATTAAAGCCCTATGTTTGTAACAACAATCAGGCCTTAGTTCAATCGAATTTGAACAAAGATGAATTAAGGTTCATGTAACATCAGTGCCGGAACCGTCACCGGAACAGTGATCTTTACATTACATGAACAGTGAACAGGTACGGACCATATACATTTCAGTACGTTTCATTATTCATATCATTTATCATTATCATTTTGTGTTATCATAGAACAAATTCAGAAACATTTAACAAAAACACAGTTCAGAACAATAGTTCTTGAGTTAGATAATTTTCTGGCAACACAGAACCATCATGTGATTAATTGTTAGGACTTATTATGTATAAACGTATGTTAGGCCTTATAGAACAAAACACACGAATATTGTTATGTGAATGCTAAATCGACGGGTTATTCGTATATGTGGCGATATGTACGAATATATCTGAAAGTTTAACGTTTGGAATGATATTCTATAATTAGAAAACAAGATTGAAAAGTATAGTTATCGTCGTGTTCGTATGAGTGACGATTCGAACGAATACGCGCGACGACCGTACGTTTCGATTTAAATATTAATTAATGTTTTAAAATTTAAATAAATAAAAGACATTAGTTAATTTATTAGGAATCACAACTTAGAACAAATAAATAAATTCTACTTTTATGAATCGAGTCGTTTCGCGACGAGACTGCGCGATCCGGCATTGTGCGCGAAACCGAATGAGATCGAACGACCGGGTGTTTCCACCCATTAATGGGGTCATTTATGACCCAACAACCACCACCAAGACCCACTTCTCCTCCCCATTTCCGACTACCACTTTTCTCTCTCTAAAAAGTGTGTTCTCCACCTTCTCTCTAGAGGATCTCCATCATTTTTAGTCGGATTCAAGCTCTCTAAGTGTGAAGACGTTCATCTCAACACGTAGATTACGAAAGTACAAGAAATTTCGTATTCCCACCATCGAATTTGAGGTAAGCCTCGACTTTATTTTCGGTTTTTTTTAGTACATCACGAACCCTCTAGATAGGGTGATGTTTTAACCGACTTAGACACTCTTAAACACTTAAATGAACTCATGTAAGCCACTAGAAAGAGCTAGGAACTTGTGTTGTAACAGATTCGGACCGGAATTGAGAATGGAGATGCAGGTTTGCGGGTGAAAGAGGCCGGCCAAACCTTGTTGGGCTGGTGAAGATCAAACTAACCTTTTGGCACCTCACGAACCCTGCACCGAACCTGTAGCCCCTGCAACCAAACCTGCTACGAACCTGTAAGCACCCTGCAGCGAACCTGTGGCTCCAACTACCCATGGACGAACCTTATGTCTAACCGAACCCATAGGCATTGCCGAACCATCTGACTTAAGCGAACCCAGGACTTTGGCCGAACCCTCACCATGATGGCGAGCCTGCGGGTCACGAACCCTAGGAACCGAACCTTGCATGGCCGAACCATGGCAATGCAACTCACGAACCCTTAATTCCCGAACCCTTGTACGTGCAGCACCTTAGAAACTGAACGAACCTTGAGGGTTCGTGGGTGGCAAGTTTAGAGCCGAACCCTAAGGGCTCGTTGGTGAGGAGTGTAGCCGAACCCAAGGCCAACCCCTTCAAAGGTTCGCTGCCTTGGGATGATGCCGAATCCTAGACAGCTCTAAATCGGAAATTACTAAGGTGCATGGGGGTTAGGTACGTATATAAGTGTAAAGCAATAGTATGTGGGTGCATGGGAACCCACGTAATCTAATCATAGAAGTAAACAACTTAGAACTTTGCATGAGTGCATGGGTTGGGATTACTATAACAAGAAAATTTTAACATACAATACTAACTCAACAGGAGTGGGTTATGGACCTAAGATGGCTTAACAATCGGATAGTATTCTTATATGATAATGAGAATCAAAAGTTCAAGTCTAGTAATCAGTTAGAAATCAAGGATATTCAATTGGGCCACAGTGGGCCCAATAGGGCTTAGTGAAGTCCATCACACATTAAATGTTACGTAAACTCAAGTAATGAGATTTTAATAAAAGAAATCTAATTATAACTTGTTAGATTTCTTTAAAGGATTTTGACTTAATATTGAATTAAAATGGAAGTAAATTGTAATGTTTTGATTTAAATACTTATTTTGATTTAATTGATTGGGAACTTGTTGAAAAATAGACAATATCATTGTCTGGATTTGAACTAAATACAAAGGAAACTCTGCCGAAATTTCTAAAAATGTAAAAGTAAGATGTCATGACTAACCATGGGAATTGGGATCATAAAACGGGTAACTAAGTTAGATTAGATCATAGATACACTTAGTACTAGGACACTTAGTTACACACACCAAGACAAAGACTTAGATACGACGACTCCTACGCGTACTTATTATATTCGAATTCTTATAAAACAACTCAGGAACTGTAACATCAGTGCCGGAACCGTCACCGGAACAGTGATCTCTACAGTTCATGAACAGAAAACAGGTACAAACTACAAACATTTTATCTCATTTCGTATTCATATTACTTATCATTATCATTTTGTGTTGTCATAGATCAGATTCAGAAACATTTAACAGAAACACAGTTCAGAACAATGGTTCTTGAGCCGGATAATTATCTGGCAATACAGAACCATCATGAGATTATTTGCTTAGGACTTATTATGTATAAACGTATGTGAGACTTTACAGAACAAAACACACGAATGTTGCTATGTGAATGCTAAATTTACGGGTTATTCGTATAGGTGACGATCTGTACGAATAAATCTGAAAGTTTAACGTTCTGAGTGATGTTCTTAAATTAGAAAACAAGATTGAAAAGTATAGTTATCGTCGTGTTCGTACGGGTGACGATTCGAACGAATACGCGCGACGACCGTACATTTCGATTTAAACAGTTAATTTTGTTTTAAATTTTTAATAAATAAGAAGATATTAGTTAATTTATTAGGAATTACAACCTTGAATAATTAAAAGATTTCTAATTTTATAACCGTGTCGTTTCGTCGCGTAAACTACGCGACACGACATAATACGCGAAACCGAACGAGACCGATCAACCGGGTGTGGTGAAGCATTTATTATGGCAATTAAATGCCATAATCATCATCACCAACCTCACATCTCTCTCTCAATCTCGTCTCTCTCTCTCTACAAATATTCAACATCTCTCTAAGATTTCTCAACCATCTTGCATCGGATTCAAGTGATTCTCGGTTCAAAACGACCACTACACGACGTAGATCAAGGAAGTACAAGTATTTCGAGATTTCATCCACGAAATTGGAGGTAAACACCCATTTTAAATTCGGTTTTAGAGGGTTTTTCTTGAATACATATGGTTTTGATGTTATGACCGAATTGGAGCACTTAGAACACTTAGACGAGGGTGTATACATGTTTAGGTATTGTTAGAAATGTGATTGTAACAGATTCGGATTGAAATGATGAGAAGATGATGCAGGTTCGTGGACAATTTCGATCGGCCGAACTTTTTGTCTTAGCCGAACCTTATGGGCCACGAACCTGTGTCCCTGCAACGAACCTGTCAACCTGATCACCCTGCAGACGAACCCTGTGCCAGCCTGCACCGAACCTTTGGGTGCCGAACCTCTCAAGGTTCGCCGGACTGGTTCATGGGCCGAACCTTACGTGAGACGAACCTAGGATGAACGAACCTTGGGTCACGAACCTGATAGCAACGAACCTAAGCCTTATAGGTTCGCCGAACCTAATCAGTTAAGGTTCGCCGAAACTAATGCTTAAAGGTTCGCCGAACCTATACCCATATCCTAATAGGTTCGCTGCCCTGAGTGGGATTGAACTCAAAATGTTGGTCAATTAAGGGAATTCAGTACCTAGGGCTATTGAAATTAGTTGTAAGAACAAGGAAATGACCATGCGAATACTCAAAGCTTGAAATGGACTAAGGATCATGCATAAAGGGTTGGTGTTAATCTCAACATCTATACCTAACACTTAGAAATCCTATTCAAATGTATACAACTAATTTGGATTGTTCAATTATGCACTCCAAGCTAAGTTGTAAATTTGGGAGAACAAGAATCAAGTTGGGAAACAAAGAACAATCAAAGGACTTGGAATTGACCTAAATTGGGTTAATTCAAAGTTCTAACATGTTTAATTTATATGTTTCATGAAAATAACTTGTGTTTTAATAAATTAAATGACTTTAAATAATAGCTCATTGTTGCATTTTATAAATGTTATTGGTTTCTTCTAAAATTTGTTTATTATAATTGATTGGGATTTTGTTATAAGATAGACAATATAATTGTCTGGATTTGCTCTAAAAACAAAGGAAACTCTGCCGAAATTTTCTAAAATATAAAAGTAATGTTGTATAACTAACCATGGGATTTGGGATCATAAAAAGGGTAGCTAAGATAGGTTAGATCTTAGATACACTTAGTACTAAGACACTTAGTTGCACACACACAACAAGACCCAATCTTAGGCACAACGACTACTACGTCTACTTATCAAATCCGACTTCTTATAAAATAAATCAGGAACTGAAGATACATAGCTTACATACAAGAGCGCGCATTTTGTGTTAGATCAATTTACATAGCAGCACAGGTGAGTTCATTGCCCCTTTTCTAACATTTTTGTTTTAAAACGCGGGGCTGAGAAGCATGCGTAAACTGTTTACTTAAATTGTTTACTTTAATGCTTTTAAATTTATATGTTTTACATATATATAAATGATATCCTAGACCATGTCTAGGAAGATTTAATGCAGGTTTATTAACTGATTTACTTATATATTAAGTGAATAATCAAGTTAAACTTGACTTTTCAACCAGTCAAAACATTTCAAACAAATCAAATCAATTATTTTGACAAAACAAAGGGTGTGAGTTCAAGGGATCAAAACAAACATTTTGACAAAACAAGTGGGTGAGTTCAATGGATCAAGACAAACATTTTGACAAAACAAGTGGGTGAATTCAAGGGATCAAATCAAACATTTTGACAAAACAAGTGTGGGACATCAAGACATCAACAAAACAATCTTTGCAAAGACAACATTCAATGTTCTACAAACCAAGTGTTTGTTGAACAATGAATCAAGTGTACTACCGATCAATGAATCTTGTATTCTGTGATCAACACATCAAGTACATCTTGTGACAGAATCAGACAATCATTTTTAAGGGAAAACCTGGGAAATATCAGAGATAGCATACGCCAAAAAACATTGACGAAACATAAAATCCTGCATTTCAAGAAGTCCTAGCTAGACCGTTTGACTTGTAGGTCGTATGTTTGAGGATATTTACAGTTTCCCTAACTACTAAGTACCTAGATTGACAGACTAGTCTACTCGAGTATGACCATAGGCCCCAATCATAAGGACTTAGATTTTATTAAATGTTTATTTACTTGTTTAATTAAGCATTTATAACTGTTATACAATTGTGTGGTTGATCATATTGTGTGATGAACTTGTGAAATCAACATAGATTTCAAATAATTGTAATGACAGGGACAACAAACAGGAGAACTTATGGGATTGTGTTAAGGGTAAAAATGCTTAATTATCATTAACAACAGTGTCATATACAGATTAGTATGTGGTGGGACGGTGGCTGGGCGGGCGGTAAGTTCGACCCTACATATGCCCTATATATAAGCATACCGATTTGGATATTACATGTGAAGTTAATGAGGTTAAGGTCTTTACCAAAGGAGGTTTTCAAATCATTATCAAATCATTTTCAAATCATTTTCAACTACTAAACTATATGAACTCACCAACCATGTGTTGACCTTTATTTTTGCATGACTTCTCAGGTGACGAACAGGTCAATTAGGAAGTCATTTCTTTTGGACTAGGGCTTCAGATAGAAGACTAGTATTTTGGGCCTGCATACTTTTGAAGACATCATGATACAATTTATTTTGTATATCTTGTGTAAATACAAGATAGTCAATTATTGATGTTTTACAATAGATTTACATTGTTAAATTATAAACGTTACTGCTGTAATTTAACTTTGTAATTCTATTTTAATTAGCATTTCTCATTTATATCGTGTGCAATGTAAACAATCTGATCACTCCTGATTATCACTCCCGATATCGCGCCCCGGGAACCTTCCGCCCGACGGGGGAGCCCGATCCTACCCCGCCGGCTCGGGGTGTGACAGATTGGTATCAGAGCCATGGTTATAGAGAAATATAGGTCACTTATTTAAATGGTTTGGCCTAGACTATAACCTAGGGACCCTGCATGTAGAGAAAGTAAGACTTAAGACTTATTTGCATATTGTCTTCTGTATTCGATCATTGCACTAACCGATGACTTTATTGGTTATGATCAGAATGCCTCCACGAAGACAACCTCCTTTGATACCGCTACCACCACAAGACTTGGCTCCACATTCCTCCACACCGTCTCCGAATGACTCTCCACCACCACCTCCTCCACCTCCTCCTCCCCCTCCTCCATTGATTACTCAAGCATCTGGTTCAGGCACAATACCGACTATGGACCCTGCTACTATCGCTCTGGTGACGTTACTGAGTAGCCAGATGACGAATCAGATGAAAGAAGCAATACCGGAGATGTTCCTTCGTCTTCGTAATGAGATCCTCAACACTGGCAACACATCAGGAGAAGCCAGTGGAAATACTGGAGATTCATCTCACTACTCCTACAAGTCATTTGTAGGATGTAAACCACCCAGTTTCAGTGGGTCTGAAGGCGCCGTTGGATTAATCCAATGGATTGAGAAGATTGAGGCAACATTGGATCTTTGCAGCTGCCCCGAACACCACAAGGTCCGTTACTCAGCGGGAACATTCAACAAACGGGCTCTGACCTGGTGGAACGGTCAGATCAATGCCCGAGGAAGAGAAGAAGCCATGGCCATGCCATGGGAAGATTTCAAGACACTGCTGCGAACAGAGTTCTGTCCCAAGAACGAGCTGCAGAAATTGGAAGTTGAACTATCCAACCATGTGATGAAGGGAGCGGATCACATGGGGTACACAACTCGCTACCACGAGTTGGTTGCTTTGGTACCTGACATGGTACCAACTTTGGAGAAAAGGATAGACCGTTATGTAGGTGGACTTCCCGCCTGCATTCAGGGCATGGTTGTTTCAGCCAACCCTACTACTGTTGAATCTGCAGTGAGACTGTCTGGGAAACTCACTGATCTTATGGTAGCCTCTGGAACTTTAAAGAAGGAGGCTGAACCCAGCAAGAACAAGTCTGAGTATTCCAAGAAACCCCACCACCATCAGAAGAAGAAACAGAAGACCATCAAGAACTACACGGTGGCCACACCTCTCCAACAAATAGCAGCAGCACCACAAAACCCCAACCGCAAACCCTACACTGGCACGTTTCCTTTGTGTGCCAAGTGTCAGTATCACCACACTGCTGACACTCCCTGCAAGCATTGCACGGGATGTGGAAGAAAGGGCCATTGGGTCCAACACTGTAGGATGACTCCTAATCAAGCAGTCAACAATGCTGCTTTGGCTCTCCCTCCACCAGCTAATCAGAACCATGGTGGATGCTATAATTGTGGCGAACAAGGCCACTTTGCGAAGAACTGCCCGAAGAAGGCACAACCAGCAGTTCAAGCACCCCGTGGACGAGCCTTTGCTATCGGAGCACCAGCTGCACGCCAGGACCCAAATGTGGTCACTGGTACGTTTCTCTTACATGACTTTTATGCATCTGTCTTATTTGATACTGGTGCAGATCAGAGTTTTATCTCTACCGACTTTGCGTGCCAACTAGAGTCCATGGAGGAACAGTTAGACTCCCCTTACATTATAGAAGTAGCTAACGGGAAACAGATTACAGTTAGCACAGTTTATAGAAATTGCCCATTGACACTTAGTGGTCATACATTTGCCATCGATTTGATACCGATGGAATTGGGTAGTTTTGACATCATTGTTGGAATGGATTGGCTTTCCTCTAACCGAGTGGAAGTTATCTGTTCTGAGAAGCTGCTTCGAATTCCACTGCCGAGTGATCGTGTATTGGAAGTTAAAGGGGATCAAGCAAAGCGAAGTGTCAAAATCATTTCTTGCATAAAGGCGCGTAAGTGTCTACAGAAGCGGTGCATAGCATTCCTGGCTCATGTGTTGGAAAAAGAGAAAGACAAGAAAAAGATTCAAGATGTACCAGTAGTGAAAGAATATCCTGAAGTATTCCCCGAAGACCTACCTGGTTTGCCACCTGCGCGACCGGTAGAATTTCGTATTGACTTAATTCCTGGAGCAACTCCTGTTGCTAAATCTCCTTACAGGTTAGCACCTTCAGAGATGCAGGAATTGTCAAATCAGTTACAGGAGTTACTTGACAAGGGTTTCATCAGACCGAGCTACTCACCTTGGGGAGCTCCGGTCTTGTTCGTGAAGAAGAAAGACGGATCGTTCAGAATGTGTATAGACTACCGTGAGCTGAATAAATTAACCATCAAGAATCGGTATCTATTACCGAGGATTGATGATTTGTTTGACCAACTGCAAGGAGCTCAATACTTCTCTAAGATTGACTTGCGGTCTGGATATCATCAGTTGAGAGTTCAAGATGAAGACATACCGAAGACGGCCTTCCGAACCAGATACGGGCATTACGAATTTATGGTGATGCCCTTCGGATTGACAAATGCACCAGCGGTTTTCATGGACCTCATGAACCGAGTGTGCAAGCCGTACTTGGATCAGTTTGTCATTGTTTTCATTGATGACATACTGATTTATTCCAAGACCAAAACAGAACATGAACAACACCTTAGAAAGATCTTGGAGCTGTTGAAAGAAGAGAAACTCTATGCCAAATTCTCTAAATGTGAGTTTTGGCTAAGAGAAGTTCAATTTCTGGGCCATGTGGTCAACAGCGAGGGAATTCATGTAGACCCTGCCAAGATTGAAGCGATAAAGAATTGGGACACTCCGAAGACACCGACGGAGATACGGTCTTTTCTGGGATTGGCGGGTTATTACAGAAGGTTTATCTCAAACTTTTCTAAGATAGCCTTGCCTCTCACTAAGCTAACCCAGAAAAGCGAACCGTTTGTCTGGGAGCAGAAACAAGAAGATGCTTTTCAGACATTAAAACAGAAATTGTGTGATGCTCCAATCTTATCTCTCCCAGAGGGCTGTGATGACTTTGTTGTATACTGTGATGCTTCCCATCAGGGACTCGGTTGTGTGTTAATGCAACGGGACAAAGTCATAGCCTATGCATCAAGACAGTTAAAGATTCATGAGAAGAATTACACTACTCATGATCTTGAACTGGGAGCTGTAATCTTCGCGCTGAAGATTTGGAGACATTATTTATATGGCACCAAGTGTACCATATTCACTGATCACAAGAGTCTGCAACACATCTTCGATCAGAAGGAGCTCAACATGCGACAACGCCGTTGGGTTGAACTTCTGAATGATTACGATTGTGTGATCAAATACCATCCGGGAAAGGCGAACGTTGTAGCTGATGCCTTGAGCCGGAAGGAACGGGTCAAACCCCTACGTGTTAGAGCAATGGGGATAACCGTGCAGACCAGTTTAAGTGACAAGATTATCCAAGCACAACAAGAAGCACTTGACCGAGGCAATTTGAAGAAGGAACTTGATTGCGGAGCAGAGAAACAGTTTGACACGAAGCCTGATGGTATGATCTACTACAAGGAACGTATATGGATCCCTGCGGTAGATGAATTGAGGAAACTTATCCTCGATGAAGCACACAAGACTAAATACTCTGTTCATCCAGGCGCTGATAAGATGTACCAAGACTTGCGTGGATTTTATTGGTGGCCCGGAATGAAGAAAGACATAGCCGAGTATGTCGGACAGTGTCTTACGTGTGCGAAAGTAAAGGCGGAACACCAGAGACCGTCTGGTCTACTGGAACAGCCTGAGATTCCGCTCTGGAAGTGGGAACAAATAGCTATGGATTACATTACCAAGCTACCCCGCACTTCCAGCGGTCATGATACAATATGGGTGATCATTGATCGTTTAACCAAATCTGCTCATTTCTTGCCCATGCGTGAGAACTTCACCATGGATAAACTGGCAAGATTATACATCAATGAGATAGTGGTACGCCACGGTGTGCCATTGTCTATTATTTCTGATAGAGACAGCAGATTCACATCAAGGTTCTGGCAATCATTACAGAAATCTCTAGGGACACAGTTGAATCTGAGTACAGCTTACCACCCGCAAACGGATGGTCAAAGCGAACGTACTATCCAAACCCTAGAGGATATGTTAAGAACCTGTGTATTGGATTTCGGTGGGAATTGGGACTCCCATTTGCCACTGATCGAGTTCTCCTACAATAACAGTTACCACAGCAGTATCGGATGTGCACCATTCGAGGCTCTTTATGGCCGGAAATGTCGATCACCGATCTGTTGGACTGAAATTGGAGACAACCGAATAACTGGGCCTGAATTGATTCAGGAAACCACTGACAAGATAGCCCAGATTCAGAGAAGACTACAAGCAACAAGGAGCAGACAAAAGAGCTACGCCGACAAACGGCGCAAGCCGTTGGAATTCCAAGTGGGAGACCGAGTCATGTTAAAGGTATCCCCATGGAAAGGTGTTGTACGCTTTGGAAGAAAGGCAAATTAGCACCAAGATACGTGGGACCGTTCGAGATCATCGAGCGTATTGGTCCTGTGGCGTATAGACTGAGATTACCTGATGAACTCAGTGGTGTGCATGACGTGTTTCACGTCTCCAACCTAAAGAAATGCCTTGCTGACGAGTCTCTCGTCATCCCAATTGAAGAAATTCAAGTGGATGAACAGTTACACTTTATCGAGGAACCTTTAGAGATTATGGATCGCAAGGTTAAACAACTGAGGCGAAGCCGTATTCCTATTGTAAAGGTTCGATGGAATTCAAGACGCGGGCCCGAGTTTACTTGGGAACGTGAAGATCACATGAAGTTAAAGTATCCCCAACTGTTTGAAGAGAAAGCTGTACCCGATAACAACTCTTAAATTTCGGGACGAAATTTCTCTAACAAGGGGAGACTGTAACATCAGTGCCGGAACCGTCACCGGAACAGTGATCTCTACAGTTCATGAACAGAAAACAGGTACAAACTACAAACATTTTATCTCATTTCGTATTCATATTACTTATCATTATCATTTTGTGTTGTCATAGATCAGATTCAGAAACATTTAACAGAAACACAGTTCAGAACAATGGTTCTTGAGCCGGATAATTATCTGGCAATACAGAACCATCATGAGATTATTTGCTTAGGACTTATTATGTATAAACGTATGTGAGACTTTACAGAACAAAACACACGAATGTTGCTATGTGAATGCTAAATTTACGGGTTATTCGTATAGGTGACGATCTGTACGAATAAATCTGAAAGTTTAACGTTCTGAGTGATGTTCTTAAATTAGAAAACAAGATTGAAAAGTATAGTTATCGTCGTGTTCGTACGGGTGACGATTCGAACGAATACGCGCGACGACCGTACATTTCGATTTAAACAGTTAATTTTGTTTTAATTTTTAATAAATAAGAAGATATTAGTTAATTTATTAGGAATTACAACCTTGAATAATTAAAAGATTTCTAATTTTATAACCGTGTCGTTTCGTCGCGTAAACTACGCGACACGACATAATACGCGAAACCGAACGAGACCGATCAACCGGGTGTGGTGAAGCATTTATTATGGCAATTAAATGCCATAATCATCATCACCAACCTCACATCTCTCTCTCAATCTCGTCTCTCTCTCTCTACAAATATTCAACATCTCTCTAAGATTTCTCAACCATCTTGCATCGGATTCAAGTGATTCTCGGTTCAAAACGACCACTACACGACGTAGATCAAGGAAGTACAAGTATTTCGAGATTTCATCCACGAAATTGGAGGTAAACACCCATTTTAAATTCGGTTTTAGAGGGTTTTTCTTGAATACATATGGTTTTGATGTTATGACCGAATTGGAGCACTTAGAACACTTAGACGAGGGTGTATACATGTTTAGGTATTGTTAGAAATGTGATTGTAACAGATTCGGATTGAAATGATGAGAAGATGATGCAGGTTCGTGGACAATTTCGATCGGCCGAACTTTTTGTCTTAGCCGAACCTTATGGGCCACGAACCTGTGTCCCTGCAACGAACCTGTCAACCTGATCACCCTGCAGACGAACCCTGTGCCAGCCTGCACCGAACCTTTGGGTGCCGAACCTCTCAAGGTTCGCCGGACTGGTTCATGGGCCGAACCTTACGTGAGACGAACCTAGGATGAACGAACCTTGGGTCACGAACCTGATAGCAACGAACCTAAGCCTTATAGGTTCGCCGAACCTAATCAGTTAAGGTTCGCCGAAACTAATGCTTAAAGGTTCGCCGAACCTATACCCATATCCTAATAGGTTCGCTGCCCTGAGTGGGATTGAACTCAAAATGTTGGTCAATTAAGGGAATTCAGTACCTAGGGCTATTGAAATTAGTTGTAAGAACAAGGAAATGACCATGCGAATACTCAAAGCTTGAAATGGACTAAGGATCATGCATAAAGGGTTGGTGTTAATCTCAACATCTATACCTAACACTTAGAAATCCTATTCAAATGTATACAACTAATTTGGATTGTTCAATTATGCACTCCAAGCTAAGTTGTAAATTTGGGAGAACAAGAATCAAGTTGGGAAACAAAGAACAATCAAAGGACTTGGAATTGACCTAAATTGGGTTAATTCAAAGTTCTAACATGTTTAATTTATATGTTTCATGAAAATAACTTGTGTTTTAATAAATTAAATGACTTTAAATAATAGCTCATTGTTGCATTTTATAAATGTTATTGGTTTCTTCTAAAATTTGTTTATTATAATTGATTGGGATTTTGTTATAAGATAGACAATATAATTGTCTGGATTTGCTCTAAAAACAAAGGAAACTCTGCCGAAATTTTCTAAAATATAAAAGTAATGTTGTATAACTAACCATGGGATTTGGGATCATAAAAAGGGTAGCTAAGATAGGTTAGATCTTAGATACACTTAGTACTAAGACACTTAGTTGCACACACACAACAAGACCCAATCTTAGGCACAACGACTACTACGTCTACTTATCAAATCCGACTTCTTATAAAATAAATCAGGAACTGAAGATACATAGCTTACATACAAGAGCGCGCATTTTGTGTTAGATCAATTTACATAGCAGCACAGGTGAGTTCATTGCCCCTTTTCTAACATTTTTGTTTTAAAACGCGGGGCTGAGAAGCATGCGTAAACTGTTTACTTAAATTGTTTACTTTAATGCTTTTAAATTTATATGTTTTACATATATATAAATGATATCCTAGACCATGTCTAGGAAGATTTAATGCAGGTTTATTAACTGATTTACTTATATATTAAGTGAATAATCAAGTTAAACTTGACTTTTCAACCAGTCAAAACATTTCAAACAAATCAAATCAATTATTTTGACAAAACAAAGGGTGTGAGTTCAAGGGATCAAAACAAACATTTTGACAAAACAAGTGGGTGAGTTCAATGGATCAAGACAAACATTTTGACAAAACAAGTGGGTGAATTCAAGGGATCAAATCAAACATTTTGACAAAACAAGTGTGGGACATCAAGACATCAACAAAACAATCTTTGCAAAGACAACATTCAATGTTCTACAAACCAAGTGTTTGTTGAACAATGAATCAAGTGTACTACCGATCAATGAATCTTGTATTCTGTGATCAACACATCAAGTACATCTTGTGACAGAATCAGACAATCATTTTTAAGGGAAAACCTGGGAAATATCAGAGATAGCATACGCCAAAAAACATTGACGAAACATAAAATCCTGCATTTCAAGAAGTCCTAGCTAGACCGTTTGACTTGTAGGTCGTATGTTTGAGGATATTTACAGTTTCCCTAACTACTAAGTACCTAGATTGACAGACTAGTCTACTCGAGTATGACCATAGGCCCCAATCATAAGGACTTAGATTTTATTAAATGTTTATTTACTTGTTTAATTAAGCATTTATAACTGTTATACAATTGTGTGGTTGATCATATTGTGTGATGAACTTGTGAAATCAACATAGATTTCAAATAATTGTAATGACAGGGACAACAAACAGGAGAACTTATGGGATTGTGTTAAGGGTAAAAATGCTTAATTATCATTAACAACAGTGTCATATACAGATTAGTATGTGGTGGGACGGTGGCTGGGCGGGCGGTAAGTTCGACCCTACATATGCCCTATATATAAGCATACCGATTTGGATATTACATGTGAAGTTAATGAGGTTAAGGTCTTTACCAAAGGAGGTTTTCAAATCATTATCAAATCATTTTCAAATCATTTTCAACTACTAAACTATATGAACTCACCAACCATGTGTTGACCTTTATTTTTGCATGACTTCTCAGGTGACGAACAGGTCAATTAGGAAGTCATTTCTTTTGGACTAGGGCTTCAGATAGAAGACTAGTATTTTGGGCCTGCATACTTTTGAAGACATCATGATACAATTTATTTTGTATATCTTGTGTAAATACAAGATAGTCAATTATTGATGTTTTACAATAGATTTACATTGTTAAATTATAAACGTTACTGCTGTAATTTAACTTTGTAATTCTATTTTAATTAGCATTTCTCATTTATATCGTGTGCAATGTAAACAATCTGATCACTCCTGATTATCACTCCCGATATCGCGCCCCGGGAACCTTCCGCCCGACGGGGGAACCCGATCCTACCCCGCCGGCTCGGGGTGTGACAGGAACCGAAGAAACCTAGCTTACAAACAAGAGCGCGCATTCTGTGATAGTACATTAGACATCAACACAGGTGAGTTCATTGCCCCTTTTCTAACATTTTGTTTTAAAACGCGGGGCTGAGAAGCATGCGTAAACTGCTATTTAAATTGTTTACTTAAATGCTTTTAAATTTATATGTTTTACATATATAAATGTTATTCTAGACCATGTCTAGGAAGATTTTATGCAGGTTTTACTAAGCTTATTTACTTATAAATTAAGTGAATAATCGGGCTAAACTAAACATTTCAAACGAATCAAAACATTTCAAAGGAATCAGACTAAACATTTTGACAAATCAAGTGGATGAGTTAAACGAATCAAACGAAACATTTTGACGAAACAAGTGTGGGATTTCAACGAATCAAACGAAACATTTTGACGAAACAAGTGTGGGATTTCAACGAATCAAACGAAACATTTTGACGCAACAAGTGTGGGATTCCAACGAATCAAACGAAACAATCTTTGCAAAGGTAATATTCAATGTTCAACAAACCAAGTGTTTGTTGAACAACGAATCAAGTGTACAATTGATCAATGAATCTAGTATTCTAAGATCAACGAATCAAGTACATCTTGTAACAGAAAAAGACGAATCAATAAATCATTTTCAAGGGAAAGCCTGGGAAATATCAAAGATAACATATGCCAAAACGAATCAAGAACGAAACAAAAACCCTACATTTCAAGAAGTCCTAGCTAGACCGTTTGATTTGTAGGTCATATGTTTGATGATATTTACAGAATTCCCTAACTACTAAGTACCTAGATTGACAGACTAGTCTACTCGAGTTTGACCAAAGGCCCCAATCATTAGGATTTAGATTTTATTAAATGTTTATTTATTTATTTATTTAATTAAGCATTTATAACTGTTTATACAATTGTTGTGGTTGATCATATTGTGTGATGAACTTATAAAATCAACATGGATTTCAAATGATTGTAAATACAGGGACAACAAACAGAAGAACTTATGGGATTGTGTTAAGGGTAAAAATGCTTAATTATCATTAACGGCAGTGTCATATGCATATTATTATGTGGTGGGATGTTGGCTAGGGCTTGTCCCTTACATATGCCCTATATATAAGCATACCGATGTGGATATTACATGTGGTGTTAATGAGGTTAGGGTCTTTACCGAAGGAGGTGTTCAAATCAATTTCAATTACTAAAACTATATGAACTCACCAACCATGTGTTGACTTTATTTTTGCATGACTTCTCAGGTGACGAACAGGTCAATTGAAGAGTTATTTCTTTTGGACTAGGACTTCAGATAGAAAACTTAGTATTTTGGACCTGCATACTTTTGAAGACATCATGATACAAACTATTTTGTATATCTTGTGTAAATACAAGATAGAAATTTATGATGTTGACGGTAGAGTTACATTGTTAAATTATAAACAATACTGATGTAATTTAACTTTGTAAATCTATTATATTTAGCATTTCTCATTTATATCATGTGCAATGTAAACAATCTGATCATTCCGATTATCACTTACGATATCGCGCCACGGGAACCTTCCGTCCGACGGGGAAACCCGATCCTACCCCGCCGGCCCGGGGTGTGACAGTTCATACGATTAAATCTGATTTTTGATGAATTTATATTTTATATTTTGTAGAGGGGTATGACAAGTAAGAAGGGGATATGTTTAGTAGAATTTAAGGTGGAAATAATATTTGGTACATTTTGGTTGTGTTATAATATTGAATGATTGATTTTAATAAATTTATATTTAATATTTGAGGGGATGAGGTATAACAAGTCAGAATGGGGGGTATAGCCTCACCCCTTTTTTTTTCTATATATATGTTGTGTGTCAAGTGTTATAATCGAACATGTGAAATTATGTTACATGTATTAGAGCTTTAATAGATGTGGCAATCGATTTAGGTCAATGATTTGGGTGGCAATTTATTTATGTCAAATGATTTTGGGTTTTATCTTAGAAAATTAATCTCACGTAGAATTTCTATTGATCATTAGATTTATATGATTCATTATATATTTATTTCAAGTTTCTGCTTACAAATATTAGAGGTGTTTCAGAATGTAGAGGTGTTGGAGTTAGGTTGAAGCATGTTATTCAACAACATTTTTTTATAGCATATACATTAATCTCATGTGGTATTTCTATTAATTATCATATTTGTATATGTTTATGACGTGTATTATTCAAAATATCATAGATATGTTTTCGCATAATATATATGTGACTAACAGAAATCATTACAAATCACCCTGAATATAATATTGTACCGGTATCTTTACCCTTGGGGATTGCTTTATTTAACCCAAACTTTTATGTAAGAGGTTTCTAATATAGTAAGAAAATGTTGTTTTTAAGTGTTTATTTTTAGTGGGTTATGGATGATGTTAATAAACTTTGTTTTGTGCATTTCTTAATTTTGCCTCACTCTTGATTTCAACATATTTTAATTTTTTTAGTTCTTATTTTCTTTTGTATTCGGAGGATCCAACATGTAGTTATGTACACTAATCTTTTATCATGATAAGAATATGAATTTACTTACTTTTGTAGTATAGTGAGGTACACCTCATAGCTGGTCTTGTAGCCAAAAATTATCAAACTGCTGATACAATCTTCGTGAGTCTGAGGCTTAGATGCAAATGCCATTGTAACCCAATCAGGCTGCGTAGATATCTGTGTGGATTAATAATATGCAAATTCTACAACTTTGAATCACATATAAAACCATATTGTAACTCTCTATTAGATATTTTAGTTTAATTAGATTAATTTTATCGATTAATGTGAATTATAAAATTTATTAAACATGTTAGGTGTGAGGTGTATGTTTGTTTAAGGTTTATGATTCAATGAGGGTTCGGAGGTCCGGGGGCATCGCCCTCGGATAGAGGGGTCCAAGAGACAGAGCCACTGGCCAGGTCAGCATGGAAAAAAAATTTCTAACCTAAGCTGTTATGATGAAAAACAATACAAAAAAATTGATTTTACGAATTTTGACATAAAATTCGTTTTATAAATTTCTTGGCAAATTCGGAAATTAAAAACTTGAAAACTCAGTCCCGCGTATATCCAAGAAATAATGATCGATCAAATTTACTGGTTCATTGACACACAGACGAATTCATACATGTTTTTGATTTTTGAATTTAATTTTATCCAATTAAACATTTGAGTGAATCACAAATAGTTTGATCTGAAAGTGTTATCCACGACTTTCAATTCATCCGGTGATTTAATTGTGTTCGTATTCTGAAATAATCTTTACACCATCTGTTGGGAATCATGTTGGTATTCGGTTTAACTTTTAGGTAAAAACTAGTTTGACCAATTAGTATATTAAATCCATATTTAATAAACGCAACGGAATTAGGGTTTCAAACTTTAACACTGTTAAAATTCCCAATCAAGATCAAGGTTACATAACATACAAATATTGATAATAAAATTAATCTAAACTACCGATTAGAATAAATTACACTCTTTCATTAATGATTAACCGTTTGAGACACAAAGGTTAAACGAACAAATGCTAGAACCCTCGCACGAACGGGTTCCTGTTCACAATGGAAGCAGGAGATGGTTTAGGTTTATTGATCGGAAATCATCAATCGGATACTCCTTTTGATTCTTGTGTGACGGTAAAACAATAAAGTCAATAATCCTTGTATGATCCCTTGATTTTCAAGACAGAAAAGGCAAAAACTATTTTTTTTGCTTCCTTTTGGTTTTTCGACGGCCGCTCCCCCCTACCAAGAAAACTAAACCCCAATTTATGTTTTTATTTAGTTCACTTACGGCAGGAAAATTAGGGTAGTTGTCGTAAAGATTAATCTCTATTAATCTTATAATAATCACTTTCGGGCCCTAAAGCCTAATTTAGTTAGTTTCGATCCAATACACAGCATCAAGTCCAACACCATTAGTTTAATTAAATAAATAATTATATTTATATAATTTATAACAATTATAAATTATGAATCCGTTCGCGATTACCAATTAATTAAGTTAAGAGGATTTAATGTTCGTTGACCAATGTGTAACTCTTACGGATAAAAGCTCGGTTAGTTACGTTAACTTATTGGGTCCGTACATATAAATCCAACACCCTCCATATTTCAATGGTGAACCAATCCTAATAACCGAAATTAGTGGCAGAGCACTTGGTATTGACATCATTGGTAAGGTTTAATTTTATATTGTTACAATTAATTTCTTATGTCACTATTATGTGGAAGGAGCTTATTGCTAGGCTAATTTGTTATCACATTAAATAGAAAAACTAGATACTTGTAGAACAAATAGAATATTAAAACGAATATCTGTTTGGGGTTTAATTCCTTGATTTTTGATGATATAGTTTATTTGTTGGCTGTGTGGGTGTTCGGTTGTATGTATAGAGGTTGGGTTATCTTCCTTGGATAGGGATCATGTGTTTTTGGGTGCAAAGTTGAGGAGGTGTGGGTCGGTTCTGCTTGGTTTATTAAGCCTTTGGAGGGGCTTGGCAATTTGGCATGTTGGTTAGCATTGTGATTATTGAGAACTTCTGGCATTTCAATTGGAGATTAATGGTCCATGGGTAGTCGAATGGGGTTGCTAAGCGGGAATCGCGGGATCAAGCTTGCTTGGGTTTGAATAGTTGGGCCTTTTATACGGTTTTTGGGCTGTTTTGGATCAGCAAGGTCTTGTTCTGGAGCAATGTCTGGCGGTAGAGGTGCGGAAATCGGGTTTTTTTGGAACCGGTTCTGGTTCTAGTTCCGGGTTTCGACCGGTTCGGGTTTTGCCGGGTACAGGTGGAACTAGTTCCGGTTTTCCCGGTTCCGGTTTTGGTTTTAATTTGTCTGAAAAATCGGACCCGTTTGTAACTTTGTACCCACCCGTTCAAGTATGACCGGTTCCGGTTCGGGTTGTCGGTTCGGGGTCCTTTTTTTTCCCAGCCTCTATCTTGCCTGCTTGGGCCTGCCTTCTGCTTTGGAATGGCCGGCAGAGGTACCTTACTGAGTCACTGATCAGTTGATTACTTCTGGCTTCCTTTGCCCATGTTTGCATCAGCCATGATTATTTGGAGATTCGGCCCAACTGGGCTAAAATGTTTTGGGCTTTGAATGAGTTTTTTTATAATCACTTTGTTTTGATGGGCTTATATCATAGTTGCATGTTTATGGTCGTGTTGTTTTTTGGTGGCCTCCCCGTATATGTAGGGGAAGGGCCGGTCAGGGGGGGTATGCCCCTTGTCTGGTTGTACTATTCTTTCGTCGGTTATGATATCTTTCCGGCCAAAAGACCTTTATAAAAATAATGGAATAATAAAACAGGTTCACATGTATTGCAATGATCGTTGACATACAGCTAAATCGTTATCGGTTCTATGTCTCATGCTTTGAAAGTGGGCATCTTCACAAAGCAAGGTTGCAAAAGTCGCTAGTCGCTTCTAAGTCGGAACTACTCCTTGGAACGATTAATCAGAGGGTACTCGGGTAATACTCGAGAAGTACTCGGCCTAGGCTCCCGAGTACTCTTAGTAATACGCGAGAAATACTCGACCTCGAAACAACTCTTTGTAGCAAGTACTCGGCTTTGGAGGCTGACTTTTACAACCATGGCACAAAACATGTCCACAACTGAAAAACTTTGTATGTGAAGATCATGAAGTAATCCTGCACCTAATATTCATGTAAGCTACTAACCATCTAAAACCATAGACACATGTCCTTACATAACTAAGCGAGTACATCTGCAGGTAATGTGCAGTGGAGAAGCTTTAAAAGGGCCGGGGGGACCGCCCCCATCTTTTTTAGTCCATACTGTTAATTTTTCGGCTTAAAGATTATATTTAGCTAAAAATAGTTGTTTCACGCTCTCATTTCAAAAAATTAACATGTATTCTGAGTCCCGTAAATTTATGTCCCCTTTCAAGACGTTCAAGTTGGTACTGTGTGAATATTATCACAAAATAACTACACGTCAAATGCAAATGTCATGTTCTTCAATGAGGTGATGAATGACATGTTAAACACAAGGTGCCGTGACATGGTGAGTCGGTGACATTAAACTTCTGCACTTGAACATGAAAAATGACGGCACGATATTTGTCAATAAAACCAAAGACGTTGCAGCTCTTCCTCGAACAAGGCACAAACACCTAATTCTAAAACAATAGCTACAAAAAAATCGCAAGCTACGTTTATTTTTTCCTTTATATTTTAAAGCACATCATCAACTAAATATATTTTTTATGCCAAAAAATAAAAATAAAATTAGAGACATGTTAAAATTCTAAACATTTTTACAATAATTTTTCCGTTTTTCTCTCCTAATAAATGCATACACATTAAATAATAATCAAATTATATTTCAATTAAAATAAAGTTTAATGCATGCAATACACAAATAACAGCATATATTTTCTAAAAATTTATTTATTTTTCAGAAAACTAGTTTTTTAAAATGAATGTTTAAAAAACCAACTTTTCATCAACGAATGTTTAAAAAATTAAAATTATTATTTAAAGTTTTAACTTATATGCAATTTCAATCATATTATATATATATATATATATATATATATATATCTAAACCTTTTAGCATGTTTTAAATTTTTATTACTAACTATTTATTATTATTTTTTATCCAACCATGTAATACACAAGAGACTATCTTAGTATGTTAATAAATGACCAACATTTACTAAATTCAGTATAGCCTAGCAGTATCTTGGTAGTCAGATTAGACTCAGAAACCAAATGGTCCGAGGTTTGAATTCCACAAGGTGGGTTTTTTAAAGTATTGATTTCCTACAGTGGCTTTGGGCTAGGGTGTGCATGGGTCGTTTTTAGCTTAGTCCAAACCTAAAATCGAAATTTCGGTTTTTGGATTTTTGAACCCAATTGGGTTCAGTTTTTCGGTTTTTTAATTTTTTTAAAATCCACTTGGGTTCGGTTTAGTTTCGTTTTTTTACTTACGTTTATAAAAACGACTCAAAATAATGTATTAAAAATATTAAAACTACACCACCTCTTAACATTTAAAATTGTAAGATTTTGAAAAATAAAAATAAGTCATGCAAATGCCTTTGTCCTTTGGTATTCTTGATTTGTTGAGATATTTTATTTGGGTATTATTAGTTTAACACCGTATACAATTAATCAATATATATATATATATATATAGGGGATGTAATTTTTTATAACCCTTATCTTTTGTTACAACTACATAACTCATTTCAATCAATTTAATTAAAATCTTAGAAAGGGCATCATACTCATTTTACCTTTTATAAGTTTCCTCCCTCTTTTTTAAACATTAATAATTTTTTTATAATATATTATTTTTTTAAAGTTGCACCATTATATCCGTCTCATTTTTCTCTTTAATTCCGTTATATTCTCGACTAATTTTTTTTTCTCTTTTAGATGCCATATATTTACATCATTGTAACGAGCTTAAATATAACAAATTTATTTGAATTTTTTTCTGACAATGATAAATTACAGTGATGTAATTTACATTGACATAATTTACCGTGATATAATTTACATTGACGCAAAATTCGGTTTCGGTTTTTTCGTTTAATTCGGTTCCGGCTCGGTTTTTTGGTTAATTTGGTTCCGGTTCGGTTTTCCGGTTAATTTGGTTCCCGTTCGGTTTTCCGGTTAATTCGGTTTCGGTTCATTTTTTGTTTTGTTTTTTGTTCATCCCTAATTTGTAACGAGCCTAAATACAACAAATTAGTTTGATTTTTTTCGAACAATAATAAATTACATCACTATAATTATCATTGTTAGAGAAAAAAAATCAAAATAATGTGTTTTATTACATCACTGTAATTTATCATTGTAATTATCATTGTTAAAGAAAAAAAATAAAATAATGTGTTATATAGTAATTTATTATTGTAATTATCATTGTTAAAGAAAAAAATAAAATAAAGTGTTTTATTACATCAATGTAATTTATCATTGTAAGAAAAAAATCAAAATAATGTGCTATATTTATACTCGTTACATCGATGTAAATAATGGACAATGAGAAAAAAAACAAAAAAAAAACTAGTCAACATTATAACGGGAAATAAAGAGAAATTTACATCACTGTAAATAATGTGTAATGTCACCGTTAATTATGTCATTGTAATTTACTTCATTTTGTGTTACATTACTTCATTTTTTGTTACATTACTGTAATTTACAATTGTTAGAAAAAATTTCTAATTAATTTGATGTCTTTAAGCTCGTTACAATGATGTAAATACATGATATCAAAAAAATTAAAAAAAAAACTAGTCTAGACTATAACGAAATTAAAGAGAAAAATAAGACGAGTATAATGGTGCAATTTTTTTAAAAAATAATATGGTATAAAAAAGTTATGAATGTTTAAAAAAAATGGAATAAACTTTACTTAAATAACAAATGTCCTAAATACCCTTTATATTATAAAAAATCTGACACGTATCACGATTTTATACACTTACATTTTTCAAGTAACTATTGGATGATGGTTAATTGGTTGTAACAAAAGATAATGGTTATAAAAAATTCCATCTCCTATTAGCCGTTCAAAAAAATGATCAACATGTCATCCACATGTCATTCCTGAAAGAAATCTTTAGGTAGCGTTTGGTATGTACGAATGAATGGTTGAATGAAACGAGTCATTACATTAAAATGGAAAAAAAAACATGTTTGGTACCACATAGGAATGAAATGTACTATTTTATAAGGAATGTGATTGTTTCAGTTTTGATTATTTTTATTCATTCGAGTAGGGATGTTTTTTCTCCATTCATTCTCTTGAAGGATGATCCGACTAATGGTCCGAACCATGACGTGAACAATGATTCGACCATGACCTGACTTATGACGCGAACCATGATTCAAGCTATGACTTGACCCGTGACGTGAACCATGATTCGAACTATGACCCAACCCAACCCATAGCCAAACCGATGACCTAAACCATGACCCGATCCATGTCTCAAACAATTACCTGACCCATGACTCAAACAATTACCTGACCCACGACTCAAACAATGACCAACCCATGTCCAAAACCATGACCCAACTGTCACACCCCCTCCCCTCGTCACCTCGTGAACGGTCTGACGTCACCGAACCGGTTGCGGAAGCATAGTGGCGATGTCTCCGAGGTGAGGGGTGACTTACTTGAACCGATATCAAAAGCACACAGATTAACTAAAAGTACATACATTACAAGGATGTCGCAGTTACAATTACATTACAGCTACATTTGTTTAATTACAATACTAGTTATTCTAGTACAAGTATTCCAAAAGTGCATCCTCCCCGCCTATTACTGTTTACATGCAAAAAGGTTTGAGTTTGAAACGTCAGCACAAAGCTGGTGAGTTCGACAGTTCAATTAAAAACAATATGATATGATAAACAAGTTCTCAAAAGTTCAGTTCCGGATAACCATGGGACCCGTATCTAGTTCCTTTCGGACGTCTAGTTTAGTTCTCAAGATATTACCCGTCGGTACATATCTTAGTGCCTCATTATCTTAATGTCTATCATACCATTAAGAAGTTCAGGAAACAGATAACAAACATTCACACAAGGGGAGATGCAATCCTCCCAGCGAATGGGGTGTCAGCCAATAGTACTATCAATGTTTTCTGTTCGGCCCCACATGGGTTCACTAGATACAGTTCAAGAATGAGGACTTTCAGTTCCATGATAGAGTTCAGTCTACAGACAAAATCCCATGAAATCCCACAAACGTCAAATGAAATCACACAGATATCATTGATACATATCATATAGTTCTCAAAAGTTTAGCAGTTCTACCCCGATGTTTATAAAAGAGTAAAAAGAAAAGGAGTTGTACGAAACTCACCTGATAGTTCAGTAGTAGCAGAATATCACACAAACTGATGATAATATGATGATTCTGCATTTAGTTTATGTTTGATATGTTATTTATGTTTTAACTTGCTGATTAAATCCTTTTGAACATCCAATGTCAAAGGCATTGCCTTAACAGTCATCAACCCGATGTTTAGTATTTAATTACATATTTTAGTGTAATATCATACAATGTATGATAATGTAGGAACCTATACTGATGCATGTTCCTAATACTAAGTTGATGACTCACTTGATTAATCAGTATAATCTCAGATTAACCAAATAGTTAATGTTGTTGATTATAATTGCTAAGATAGTCTCTAGACAGTTTAATGGCTTAGGAGTAATTAATCCTTGTTATTGATTACCCAAATTTCATGGAATATCACAATGTAATATTAAAGTAGGTTTAATAACTATGTTTAACATACTGATCTGACTGTTATCAGAAACGTTAGATAATCGTTCCAGTGAGTATGTTAATAATTGTGATTAGTTTAAAACACTCAACTTTCACGTTGCATGTCAAAGATTAATCAAACTAATCACATACATAGTCACAACCAAATGGTTTAAATCATTATAACCATTATTATGATTCCATGCAAACCGGGCATTACAACGGCTCAAAACAAGGATTTACCCGTTAACAATTCGAGTTTGTCACTCAAAACCATTCCTAGCCATCATCTAGGCAATAATCAACAACCCTAACTATATCATTACGTTCAAAACTAAGATTTAATCATTCATAATCAAACCAGAAGGTTTAAAATAAACCATTACCTATTCTGGAGAAGTTCTGCGGACAGAAAGATGATCTGGACTCGTATAAACGTTCCTGGATGCGATCTAAACGTTCCAGAGGCTTCGAAACAGAGATTTTGTGAGTTGGATGAAGAAAATGTCGAATTTGATGGTGGTGTCGTCGACTAGAGGATAAGAATGAGAATGATGATGAAAATCTGATATTTTAAGCAAGTTGCCGACAACCTGGACCCCAGGCGTATCGCCTGACGCCTGACGCCCAATCCAGGCGTACCGCGCGGCTCCAATTCGACTTCCAGAAGCTTTAGTCATCCGCGCGCATCGCCTAGGTTAGTGTCTTGACCTTAGGCGTACCGCCTAAGGGCAATTTCTTCCGTTTTTCGACGGAAACTTCGTTTCGCGATTCCGGACAATCCGTAACTCCGTTTCACACACCGTTTTCGCCCATGTTCATCATTTTCCGCATACTATCATCCCATTTCAATTTCGGCGACCAATTCAACACGGATTTTGAACACGATCAAATGTGCTTACTTCATTGCTGACGTAATTCTTCGTACCTGGTTATCACAGTCTCCTCCTGTTAAAGAAATTTCGTCCCGAAATTTAGGAAAGACTTACTTGATAACAATTGATCATGTGAATAGGTGTGGGTATTTCTGTTTCATCTGATCTTCACGTTCCCACGTATATTCGGGTCCACGCTGTGAATTCCACCGAATCTTAACAATAGGTATACGACTACGTTTTAATACCTTCACTTCTCGATCCATTACTTCAACTGGTTCTTCCCTGAACTGAAGTTTCTCATCAATTTGGATTTCTTTCAGAGGTACAATCAAAGATTCATCAACTAAGCACTTCTTCAGATTTGAAACATGAAAAACATCATGAATGTTACCGAGTTCAGGAGGTAATTCAAGTCTATAGGCCACTGATCCGATTCGTTCAAGAATCTTAAATGGTCCTACAAATCTCGGTGAAAGTTTACCTCTCTTCCCAAATCTGAAAATGCCCTTCCATGGTGAAACTTTCAACATTACTAGATCTCCAATTTGAAATTCCAAAGGTCTACGACGATTATCAGCATAACTCTTTTGTCGATCGCGTGCAGCTTTAATTCATTCTTGAATAAGTGCGATCTTATCAGTTGTTTCCTGAATGAGTTCTGGGCCTATAATTCGATTTTCACCTACCTCTGACCAACAGACAGGTGATCTACACTTGCGTCCATAGAGTGCTTCAAATGGAGCGCATTGAATACTGGTATGGTAGCTGTTATTATATGAGAATTCAACAAGTGGAAGATGAACATCCCAGCTACCACCAAAATCAATCACACAGCTTCTGAGCATGTCCTCAAGAGTTTGATTTGTTCGTTCCGTCTGCCCGTCAGTTTGTGGATGATAAGCTGTGCTCATATTGATTTGCGTGCCCAGAGCATTCTGAAGAGTTTGCCAAAATCGTGATGTAAATCGACTATCTCTGTCAGAAATGATAGAGATTGGTACTCCATGACGAGATACAATCTCATTAATGTAGAGTTTAGCAAGTCGATCCATAGAGTAATCTTCTCGGATGGGAATGAAATGCGCAGATTTAGTAAGGCGATCAACGATAACCCATATAGAGTCATGATTATGCGATGTTCTGGGTAGTTTAGTGATAAAATCCATAGAGATCTGATCCCATTTCCACATGGGAATCTCCGGTTGTTGTAATAACCCAGAAGGACGTTGATGTTCAGCCTTAACCCTTAGAGACGTTAAGCATCGACCCACATATTCTGCGATATGCTTCTTCATTCCAGGCCACCAGTAAAAGTCTTTAAGATCTTTATACATTTTATCAGCACCTGGATGAATAGAATACCTGGACTTGTGCGCCTCATCCAAGATGATTGATCTTGTGTTACTAAATAGAGGAACCCAAATTCGGTCTTTGAAATACAACAGTCCATCGTCTTTGGTATCAAGTTTCTTATCTAATCCTCTCAGTCCCTCAGCAGAGTAGTTCGTTGCCTGTAAAGCTTGTTGCTGAGCTTCCTTCATTTAAGGAATTAGACTAGTTTGAATAGTCATACCTAACGCCTTCACACGTAACGGTTTGACTCGTTCTTTGCGACTTAAGGCATCGGCTACTACATTCGCCTTGCCTGGGTGATAACGAATTTCACAGTCATAGTCGTTCAATAGTTCCACCCATCGCCTTTGCCGCATATTAAGCATTTTCTGATCTAGAATATGTTGAAGACTTTTCTGGTCAGTGTATATGATACACTTAGTTCCATACAAATAGTGTCTCCAAATCTTGAGTGCAAACACCACTGCACCAAGTTCTAGATCATGAGTGGTATAATTCTTCTCGTGTACTTTCAACTGTCGAGAAGCATAAGCAATCACCTTATCGTTCTGCATTAAAACACACCCCAGACCTTGGCGAGAAGCATCACAATACACTGTGAAATTGTCAGTACCTTCCGGTAATGCCAAAATAGGTGCGTTGTAGAGTTTGTGTTTCAACAGTTGGAACGCCTCCTCCTGTTGAGAACCCCATATAAACTTTTGATTTTTCTGTGTCAATGTGGTTAATGGCAGGGCTATCTTTGAAAAGTTCTTGATAAATCGGCGATAATAACCTGCCAGTCCCAAGAATTGACGTATTTCAGTCGGGGTTCGTGGTGTTTCCCATTGTTTCACTGCCTGAATTTTACTGGGATCCACTTGAATACCGTTCTCGTTCACAACATGACCAAGAAATTGAACTTCTCGTAACCAGAACTCACACTTGGAGAACTTGGCATATAGTTTTTCACGTGCCAATAGTTCTAAGATCAGTTTCAAGTGTTGAGCATGCTCTTGCTGGCTTCGAGAATAAATCAAAATATCATCAATAAACACAATCACAAACTTATCCAAGTAAGGCCTACATACCCGATTCATCAGATCCATAAAAACTGCAGGTGCATTTGTTAATCCAAACGGCATTACTAGAAATTCATAATGCCCGTATCGAGTTCTGAACGCAGTTTTAGGAACATCATCTTCATGCACTCATAGTTGATGATATCCAGATCTTAAATCAATTTTTGAAAAGTAAGTAGCGCCTTGAAGTTGATCAAACAGATCATCTATACGTGGTAATGGATAACGATTTTTGATTGTCAGTTTATTGAGCTCACGGTAGTCAATACACATCCTGAATGATCCGTCCTTCTTTTTCACAAAAAGAACTGGTGCTCCCCAGGGTGAGAAACTAGGTCTAATAAAACCTTTGTCTAAAAGTTCTTGTAATTGACTTGATAGTTCTTGCATTTCCGATGGCGCAAGCCGATAAGGGACTTTAGCAACTGGTGCAGCGCCTGGAATCAAGTCAATATGAAATTCAACCTGTCTCATTGGGGGTAATCCTGATATATCCTCAGGAAAAACTTCAGGAAAATCCTTGACTACTAGGATATCTGTGATTTGTTTGGGTGAAGAATTGTGCTCAGTCACATGTGCCAGAAAAGCATAACAACCTTTCCTTAAGAATTTCTGAGCTCGCATACAAGATATGATGCCAAGTTTTCTACCAGCTCGTTCTCCTTGAACAACCAGTGTATTTCCATTAGGTAATGGAATACGGATCACCTTGTTTTGACAGACAACTTCCGCTTGGTTATCAGAAAGCCAGTCCATTCCAACGACAACATCAAAGCTTCCAAGCTCAATAGGAAGTAAATCAATATTGAAAAGATGATCATTCAGATTCAAGGAACATCCTTGAATAACACTATTAGTTCTTATTAACTTGACATCAGCAAGTTCAATAACATAAGGAGTTTCTAGATCTACCGTAGTCAATGTAAGTAAAGATGCAAATTCAGGAGAGATAAAACTTTTATCTGCTCCTGTGTCAAACAGAACTGATGCGTAAAGATTATTAAGAAGAAACGTACCAGTAACAATATTTGCATCATGTCTCGCCTCAGTCGCCCCAATCTGAAAAGCTCTCCCCTAGCTTCAGTTCCCAGATTGGTGTTATTGTTTGGACAGTTCCTCATAAAATGATCAGGACTCCCACATTTGTAGCATGACCGATTGGTTTGAGTGGTTTGTCGTGGTGCTTGATTTCGTGGTTGAGCAGGAAAGTTGCAATATTTAGCATAATGTCCAACTCTGTTACAGTTCAAACAAACAGGACATGGTCCCGTGTGATGGAGTGGACACTTATCGCATTTGGGCGCCTGCCCAGTATAAGCTTTCCTCTCAGGAACATTTGCACCATAGTTTTTCACAGTTGACTTGTTCTGACCGATCCCAGCCGAAGCCTTAGCCTTGACTTTACCAAACCACTTCCGTTTGGTACCTTTCGACACATTCGAAGTACCAACATCACTACTACTATGGACCGTCTGAGATTTCAAAGACAAAGTACCACTCCTTACCGCCTCATTGGTAAGCTTAGTGGTCAAAAGAATCGTATGTTTCATAGTTGTAGGTTCAGCAGCAGTCACCATTCCTCGTATCTGAGAAATCAGACCCTTAATGTACTTCTCGATTAAAGCTGCTTCCGTAGGAAACATATCGGGAAGTAAACAAGTAAGTTCGTGGAAAAGATTGGTGTAAGTCAGACAATCAGCACCAATCATAGAGTGATTCCAGAATTCCTCCTGGAGTTTTTGAATTTCAGTGATGGGACAATACTCTGATCGAATCAAAGTTTTGAAATCATTCCAACCCATCAAATCAACTGTAGCTGAACCCAAAGTCTTGGCCTGGGTATTCCACCAGGTCAAAGCTGAGTCTTTCAAAGAACAGGCAGCATAAGACACCTTATGCTCCTCCAAGCACTGACTGATTTTGAGTTTGGTCTCCATCTCCTCGATCCACCTTAAAAGACCAGCCGCTCCTTCTTTGCCAGTAAAAGTAGGAGGGTTACAGGAGGCAAAATACTTATATGTACATCCCTGTCGTGGTGGATCAGAAGCAATTGTGGTCGTACCAGCAGTATGATGCGTTTCTGCATTGCCACCAGTAACAATATGTTCGTTAATATTAGGGCCCCCACCCGAACCCGTAGTACCATGAGGCTGGTGTTGTACCAAAACACCACAAGCAGTTAACTGTTCACGCACAATTCGTGCTATCATTGCCTCATTCGTTTCGGATCCACTGGCACCAGCAAGTGGAATAGGATTTGCTCCCGGGTTCACTGGTGGAACAGTATTGGTTTCCAGATTAACATGTGGATCTGGATTTGCTTCAGTATTTACTGGTGGAACTTGATCTGGCTCAGGGTTAGTAATGTTCCGAATAGATCTCTTAGTCGGTCGACCTCGTTTGGGAGCCATTACTCTGCTCACAAACAGTTAAACTCAGGTCAGTCAAGAACATTAAATATATAACCCGTTCGATCCCACAATTTCAATCATATTCAGTTATACTGAAAATTCACATTGAATTGTGATTATAAGAACATAGTATAACTACATGAATTCAGTCCAGACATGTTCACAATACACACCGACCACACCAATGTTCGTAGTTATACTTAGTCCTGTTGTTTCAAAAACATGTTAGAGTCTTACACAACTCATTGCATTGCAACACATGTTTTTAGATATATGTTCATACAGGACTAGGATATGTTCTCACACAAGTTCTCTGATATGTTCCCAGTTCATGCACTAAGTTCCCATACAAACAATAGACATGTTCTCGTACAGTATGACTCTCGTACTGTACTTTAGTTACAGACATGTTCACCATTAGATACGTTCACAATTCAGACATGTTCTCGTACAGTATGGCTCCCGTACTGTACTTTAGTTACAGACATGTTCACCATTAGATACGTTCACAATTCAGACATGTTCTCGTACAGTATGGCTCCCGTACTGTACTTTAGTTACAGACATGTTCACCATTAGATACGTTCACAATTTAGACATGTTCTCGTACAGTATGGCTCCCGTACTGTACTTTAGTTACAGACATGTTCACCATTAGATACGTTCACAATTCAGACATGTTCTCGTACAGTATGGCTCCCGTACTGTACTTTAGTTACAAATATATTTGCATACAGTATTACTCCCATACTGTATTTCAGCAAAATATATTTTTTAGTTCAATATATTCGCATACAGTATTGCTCCCGTACTGTATTTCAGCGAAATATATATTTTTAGTTCAATATATTCGCATACAGTATTGCTCCCGTACTGTATTTCAGCGAAATATATATTTTTAATTTGACATGTTCTCATATTAATTCGTTCACACACAATTATGTTCTCACACAGAAATGTTCAATTATAGTTCACACACAAAGTTCATTATATAAACAGATATACAAAAGCACCCATATTATTACACTACAATAGTTTCATACATACAAAGTTTTAGTACGCCCAAAAGTCAGGATACTATAAACCAACCACGTTATGCACTACGTCTCACAAAACTCGGGATCTGTCCATACCAAAATATCCCTCTGTCCCCCTACTGATCACACTATATTACATCCACAACCTATCCGCATACTGCTAATGAGATTTACAATGACAATCCCAAACAACCATCTGAACATACTCATCGTATAAAATACGATAAACAGGAAAATATGATGGCCACAGCAGCCATAGTCACAGCCAGAACTATCATCCTGGTCTCAAAGCTAACCGTCTCCAGCCAAACCAAAAACTCTCTAACCCGCACAAAACATGCTCTCATTACCTCCACCTGCTGCCAAAACGCAGCAACTATCATCTGCCTCCAAGTCCTACTAAACCGCTCCTCAACGGTAGTCCTCCAAACCTGAGCGTCAATGCCCATAAGATTCACCTGCTCCATCAGAGTCAGATGTGATGTGAGAATCTCCAATACAATGTTACGGGTATCCTCAAGGAGCGTATGATGCTGATGTACCTCCTGCCTCAGACCCTGCAAATCCTGGGTGACTTGCTGCACCTGGGCCCTCAGCTCTGCTTGGCGAGAGGATTCTCCCACCTCATGAATGGTCGGAGCCTCTTCCCGCTGTGCCATCTGATGTCTGGGAGGTAACCCAGTGGTCTTGCGGGCCTGTCCCCGCGTCCTCCTAAGTCCATCCCAAACAGGAACTCTCGGTGGGGACTGACTATGTCGTCCCTCGGCTGCCATATTCTCAGCACGAAGCTGAGAGTGTCCCTGTGATGCGGCCTGTGCTGGTTCAGGTGCTGGTGCTGGTGGTGGTGGAGTAACTGGTCTAAGAGCTGACGGTGTACGTGGTGCTGCAGGTGTCGCCTGAGAAGCTACCGACGAAGCCTCGTCAGGATCTGAGTCTGATCCAGAACTGGCACTCGGAGTATCATCCAGCACAACATAAGGGAATCTCTGATAAATATACCGCTCACCCTGATCATCCATCGCTGTACAATCAAAATTCTCGGATCAGTACCATGAAATAAATATTGAATAAAATATTCAACATAAACATGATATGAAACGTCCTCCTATCTTACTCAACTATTCGTTCCTTTGATTATTATTGTTCTGCTTGCATTAAATTAAACTAGAACGCACACGTGTTGCGAATTTCAGTTATGCTGGCCACTCATAACTGGAATTCGTACCACCTGATTATCCTAACTTAATTCAAAACAAGTTTTGTTCTTTATTAATGTGTCGGTGCTCTCTGTGTCACTATACGAGCCTATGGTTATAGTCTAGGTCTCTAAGTCCACCTAATTCTCTATAACCTGTGGCTCTGATACCACCCTGTCACACCCCCTCCCCTCGTCACCTCGTGAACGGTCTGACGTCACCGAACCGGTTGCGGAAGCATAGTGGCGACGTCTCCGAGGTGAGGGGTGACTTACTTGAACCGATATCAAAAGCACACAGATTAACTAAAAGTACATACATTACAAGGATGTCGCAGTTACAATTACATTACAGCTACATTTGTTTAATTACAATACTAGTTATTCTAGTACAAGTATTCCAAAAGTGCATCCTCCCCGCCTATTACTGTTTACCTGCAAAAAGGTTTGAGTTTGAAACGTCAGCACAAAGCTGGTGAGTTCGACAGTTCAATTAAAAACAATATGATATGATAAACAAGTTCTCAAAAGTTCAGTTTCGGATAACCATGGGACCCGTATCTAGTTCCTTTCGGACGTCTAGTTCAGTTCTCAAGATATTACCCGTCGGTACATATCTTAGTGCCTCATTATCTTAATGTCTATCATACCATTAAGAAGTTCAGGAAACAGATAACAAACATTCACACAAGGGGAGATGCAATCCTCCCAGCGAATGGGGTGTCAGCCAATAGTACTATCAATGTTTTCGGTTCGGCCCACATGGGTTCACTAGATACAGTTCAAGAATGAGGACTTTCAGTTCCATGATAGAGTTCAGTCTACAGACAAAATCCCATGAAATCCCACAAACGTCAAATGAAATCACACAGATATCATTGATACATATCATATAGTTCTCAAAAGTTTAGCAGTTCTACCCCGATGTTTATAAAAGAGTAAAAAGAAAAGGGGTTGTACGAAACTCACCTGATAGTTCAGTAGTAGCAGAATATCACACAAACTGATGATAATATGATGATTCTGCATTTAGTTTATGTTTGATATGTTATTTATGTTTTAACTTGCTGATTAAATCCTTTTGAACATCCAATGTCAAAGGCATTGCCTTAACAGTCATCAACCCGATGTTTAGTATTTAATTACATATTTTAGTGTAATATCATACAATGTATGATAATGTAGGAACCTATACTGATGCAGGTTCCTAATACTAAGTTGATGACTCACTTGATTAATCAGTATAATCTCAGATTAACCAAATAGTTAATGTTGTTGATTATAATTGCTAAGATAGTCTCTAGACAGTTTAATGGCTTAGGAGTGATTAATCCTTGTTATTGATTACCCAAATTTCATGGAATATCACAATGTAATATTAAAGTAGGTTTAATAACTATGTTTAACATACTGATCTTACTGTTATCAGAAACGTTAGATAATCGTTCCAGTGAGTATGTTAATAATTGTGATTAGTTTAAAACACTCAACTTTCACGTTGCATGTCAAAGATTAATCAAACTAATCACATACATAGTCACAACCAAATGGTTTAAATCATTATAACCATTATTATGATTCCATGCAAACCGGGCATTACAACGACTCAAAACAAGGATTTACCCGTTAACAATTCGAGTTTGTCACTCAAAACCATTCCTAGCCATCATCTAGGCAATAATCAACAACCCTAACTATATCATTACGTTCAAAACTAAGATTTAATCATTCATAATCAAACCAGAAGGTTTAAAATAAACCATTACCTATTCTGGAGAAGTTCTGCGGACAGAAAGATGATCTGGACTCGTATAAACGTTCCTGGATGCGATCTAAACGTTCCAGAGGCTTCGAAACAGAGATTTTGTGAGTTGGATGAAGAAAATGTCGAATTTGATGGTGGTGTCGTCGACTAGAGGATAAGAATGAGAATGATGATGAAAATCTGATATTTTAAGCAAGTTGCCGACAACCTGGACCCCAGGCGTATCGCCTGACGCCTGACGCCCAATCCAGGCGTACCGCGCGGCTCCAATTCGACTTCCAGAAGCTTTAGTCATCCGCGCGCATCGCCTAGGTTAGTGTCTTGACCTTAGGCGTACCGCCTAAGGGCAATTTCTTCCGTTTTTCGACGGAAACTTCGTTTCGCGATTCCGGACAATCCGTAACTCCGTTTCACACACCGTTTTCGCCCATGTTCATCATTTTCCGCATACTATCATCCCATTTCAATTTCGGCGACCAATTCAACACGGATTTTGAACACGATCAAATGTGCTTACTTCATTGCTGACGTAATTCTTCGTACCTGGTTATCACACCAACCCATGGCCCAAATCATGATATGAACTATGATCCATTGCATGAACCAATCCATGATCCTAACCATGACCTGATCCACAAACCAAACCTTGACCCACTCCATTAACTGTCCCATGACACGACTCAAGATCAAACCGTGAGTTAAACAATAAACATTACTCGACTCATGACCCATGACCACAACCCGATTCATGATATGAACAATGCTTAAAACCATGTTTCGACCCATAAATTGTATTTCATTCATTCATCTTTTAATGTCTACCAAATAACATGAAGTAATGATTCATTTCATTATTAGATGACATATGTAACAAAAAAGGACAATGAAATGATAATGATCACTTTCTTTCCCTTGTTCATTCTATTCTCCTGTTCATTTTATTTATTCATATCAAACATACCCTTAGTTCTGTTTTTCTGCTATTTCTATGACCCATGACTTAGAAACAGGGCCGGCCCAATTCATAGTGTATATACCGTTTTTAACACTTACAGTTTAAAATTTCTTAAAAATTTCAATGATATTATACGTTATTGTTCTTGATAAATATCAAAGGTGGGACACGGAAATGGAAAATTATACCCATTTAAGTGATAACAACCTTTTACCAAGAAATGTGGTTGTCATATTAGTTGTTAATTTGGAGTGATTCTTACGCCAAAATAATGCAACCTTATTTCTACAAAATCGACAAGTTTGTTGACTTGCTAAAACTTTTCCCATATCGCAAAGAAAAAGTATTTTATCCGATTCTTGTTCTTTCTGAGGATTTTTAGATAGAAAATATCATATAAAAACCCTTATATTAAATAATAACTTATCAACTCAAATTTAATGGTTAATTTAAAAGTTAATTGAATATGGTTATGACATGTGTCCTTTTTCATATTTTAATACAAAAGGTATTAAAGTCAACTGTACCAATTCAAAAAACAAGAATTAATGCGGTATTGTCATAGATCACCTTATAATATATTTTAATAAAACTGATTTTTTATTTAAAGTTACCCCATTTTTATACATTCATAACTTTTTATACTATAATATTTTTTTTTATAAAAATTACACCATTTAACTCGTTTTATTTTTCTATTTAATTCTATTATAATCTTGATTATGTTTTTTTCTCAAATGTTTGTATTTACATCAATGTAAAAACTATAAATAAAAAATATTATTTGTAACGAGTTGTAACGATTTTGGTTTACATTGTTGTAAATTAAATATGGATTACGTTTAATGGTGTAAATGAGCCTAGCTGATCCCAAAATTGTTAAGGCTTGAGTTCGGCTCGTTCAGACAAATTAAATAGGGCTCGAGCTCGGGCTTGACCTCGGCTCGTTAGAAAATTTTTAGGCTCGGCTCGGCTGTTTATATTTTAATTATTAAATTTATTTACATTAATTACTAATTTAATATATATTTGTAATTTTACTTCCCAATTTAACATAAAATGTAAGATTTAAATATATTTATCATAATTTTATATCTAAAAAAAATAATTTTATAAATATACTTTTAATATAATAAATAAAATTTATAAAAATAAAAATTCATTAAGGCTTCATGAGCTGGTTCGAGCTCGATATGTAAAGCTCAAAATCAATAACTAAACTAGCCACATTTTTGGGATCGGGCTACGGCTTGGGCTTGTTTAAGCTCGGCTTGTTCGGATATTTTACCGATCCGATACCGAGTATTACGCGATCTGGCTTGATTCGTTTACCCTAATAGTTACGTTGTACCATTTATTTATTTACAGTGATGTAACAAAAGTTTTATGCTCATTTTATATCATTTATTTAATAATTACAATGATGTAATTTACTGCTATAAAAATCAAAATAATGTGTTATATTTATGGTCATTACATTGATGTAAATCCAAAAATTTTCATCCAAAATCAACTAAAAATTACGTTTATAGCAAACTTATAATGATTTTGTAACGAACTTTGGTATATTTTCCTGTAAATTAAATATGGGTTACGTTGTTTCAATTATTTAATTACAGTGATGTAACAAAGGTGTTAGGCCCACTTTATATCATTTATTTTGTCTAAAGGAGCCGAATTTAAGCCTTAACGATCTCGGGATCGGCTCGGCTCGTTTACAAAATTAAGCGTAACCCATATTTAATTCACAACAATGTAAAACAAAATTCATTACAACTCGTTACAAATAATGTGTTATGTATATACTTGTTACATTGATGTAAATACGAATATTCGGGAAAAAAATAAAAAAATCCTAATCAAAACTATAACGAAATTAACGAGCTCGGGATCAGCTCGGCTCTTTACACTTTAAGCATAACCCGTATTTAATTTACAACAGTGTAAACAATAATTCGTTACAACTCTTTACAAATAATGTTTTATGTTTATAGTTGTTACATTGATGTAAATACGAACATCCGAAAAAAAACTGTCAAAAACTAAAACAGAAGAGAAAAATAAGACGAGTAAAATACTGCAATTTTTATAAAAAAATATTATACTATAAAAAAGTATGAATGTATAAAAAAAGAGAGGGTAAACTTTAAATAAAAATTAGGTTTATTAAAATATATTAAAAGATGACACATAACCCAACCATCTTAGTTATAGCCTTTTGATATAATACAAATGACTAAAATATCTTCTTTATTAAAATACGAGTGATGACACATGATAAAATCCTATTTACTTTTACTTTTAGATTAACCATTAGATTTGAGTTAATAGGTTATTGCTTAATCCAATAGTTTTCATTTGAACACTTCCCTATATATATGGGACGGTTAACGTATAAATGAAATTAACATGCTAAACGTAAGAAGCCACAAGAACGCGCCACGTGTCATCAGGGTACGGGGCATTTTCGCCTATATAAAATCACATGCCGTGATTTATAAATTTACAGACTGACCTTTAACACATATAATCAAGGACCACATGGATAAACACAGATCAATAATTACATAATACATTATATAACAAAGATTGAGTTCAACTAAATAGTTCCCTTATCCTAAAAAAGACTAAGAATGATTATTGACTATTAGATCATGAGATCAAATTTAAGATGAAAATTTTAAAATTTTAGAAAGAAAAGTTGTTAGAGGGTAATTTAGCCATAACCATTTCCCCCCCCCCCACAGTTTTTAAACGTTCATAACTTTTACATACGAAATTATTTTTTTAAAAAAATTACATCATAAAAATGAGAATTTTTTAAAAATATATCATAAAAACAATAATTTTTTATCTTTAAAATGAGTATAATTTTGTTATAAAAAATATTTCAACTCATTGTGTCTAATTATCGTCATTGTGTCTTTTTTAAATATTTGTGTATAATTATCTTTTTGTGTTTTTGTTACAGGTAATTGTGTCTTTTTTACAAGTATTTGTGTCTTTTTAAAGATATTGTGTTATTCGTACTCGTCATTAAACATTATGTATTCTGCAATATCATTGTTTCTTAAATTGTTTATTAAAACAACATTTAACAGAAACACAAAAAAACACAATGACATGTACAAAATATATAATGACTTACACAAAAAACACAATGACTCATACAAAGTTGTTAAACTCATCATTGTGATTTTTTACAGGTAATTGTGTCTTTTTTTAAAGATCATTATTTTATTCATACCCGTCATGTGTCATCTTTGCTTAATATTATGTATTCAGCAACATCATTGTGTCTTAAATTGTTTAGGAAAACACAACATTGAAAAAAAATATAAAAGACACAATGACTTAACCAAAAGAAATGACATGTACAAAATTGTTCATACTTGTCTTTGTGTCTTTATTATAGTTAATTGTGCCTTTTAAAGATCATTGTTTTATTCATACTTGTCATTGTTTCATCATTGCTTGACATCATGTATTATACGCATCATTGTGTTTTAAAATGTTCAGGAAAACAATATTGAGCAAAAACAAAAAAAGACATAATGCGCTGTACAAAAGATAAAATAACTTATATAAAATACACAATAACCTGTACAAAAGACATAATGAACTTAGAAAACAATTTTTTTTCTATAACAATACATTACTAATTTTGAAGATAAAAAAAATGCTCGTTTTTATGGTATATATTTTTTCAAAAAATAATTTCGTATGTAAAAGTTATGAACGTTTAAAAAAAGTGGAGGAACTTGATAAAAAGTCAACAAAAGTAGTTATTAATAAACTACCCTCCAACAACTTGATTTAGTCATAGCCATTAATTAATAATCTAATGGCTTAAGATCCTTCTTATCCTTTTTTGGATAAGAGACTTATTTATGTTAACCTACTGCTATATAACAATCAGAGACCATATTTAATACGCATACTCAAGAACAAAATGTATAATCACTAACCAACAATCACGGAGCCCGTCATATGAAAATCACGGACCATCATTTAACATGCATCATCAAATGACAAACTGCATAATTATGTACCAATAATCATGTACCAAAGATAAAAATCACGGACCATGTAAAAAAACTTAGAAAAACTATAACAATACTATACTTAAATTAAAGATAATAAAATTCTCAAGTTATGATGTAATGTTTTAAAAAAATAATAAAGCATGTAAAAGTATTTAATTTTTAAAAACTGAGTGGAACTTGTTGTAACATAAAAAATGTGTTAATATTTTACGCTTTTTTTGTAGAGAAAATTATATAAAGTAGGGACCACTTGATTTATCCATTGGTTAGTTTGATCAAAGGGTCCAGAATTCATCCTACGTTTTCTACGTTAAGCAACAAATGTATTTGATCCGGCTTATATATATATATATATATATGTGTGTGTGTGTGTGTGTTTTTGTGTGTATGTATAACCACCCACACACACATATATACATATATATATATAACCAAATTTTCTATTTAATTTTGTCAAAGATATTAGTTAGATGTGTAGGGGTTCGCCATAATTTTTAGGATTTTACTGGAAATCTCGTCGTAATTTCAAAGGTCACAAGAAAAACTTGCCAAAATTTCAAAGGAAAACATGTTGGAATTTTAAATGTCGCCAAAATCAGGCAGCCTAAGCCTCATTTTGACTAATTTTATTCCGGCAGATTAATTAGCCGATTTGCCAAAATCAAATTGACAGAGCTCCGCCTAGCGCCTCAACCTCGATTATTCGGCCACCTAGGCCGATGTTCAACTGTAACCCATTTCAACCTGTCATTTTAGGTATGTTCGCTTCCGGATCCTCTTACATCTTTTTTGTGATCATGAGACATGATTTGAATATCAAAGTTTAAATCGTTTAAAAGAAAAAAAAAATGTACTATTAATTTGTTAATTCAAGAAACCTCTTTTTAATAGCCGGTAAGCGCCTCAATGTCCATAAAAATGCATGTTTTGTGTCTACAAGTTCTATATATATTTTTTTGCCTACTTGTGTTTATTTTATAGTTTTGTACCGAATTTATATGTATTTAATTATATAACTAAAAGAGACTTAGCATTATAAACCAAGTTGATTCCCGTGCATGAAAATCAAGAACAGAGTGAAAATTACCTATTTTTTCCCTCACACCCATCCTTTAAGATTTTAAGACTCGTTCTTATTCATGTTATTTTTTTCTTGTGGGGATAGGCCAATGGGTTAGCCGCCGGGTGTAGCGAGGTCACGGTTTGAGTCTTGTAATGTTCATCATGTAAACAGTGCGATATATTAAGTCAATAATTAAAAAAAAACATTGTCATTAAAGAGTTCGGAGGAGCGGAGTAAACATTCGTTGAAGATTTTTGAGAAAAGGACCAAACAGGAAATCAAGGGAGCCTCGCCCCCTTGCGAGGACTTAGGGGCAACGCCCCTGGTGGGGTTTAAAGGACTGAGCTCTTGTGGCGGTCCCTTTGGCCAACCAGCGGATAGTTGTCAAGGAGGCGGTGCCCCTTGTGGGGTTCGGAGCAATGCCTCGAAACGAAAACAAAATTTGGGACGAAATATTGATTTCAAAACGTGATTTTAACATGATCCTATAGAAATACAAGCATTGACTATCGAGAAGTATATAACAAAGATTACTTAATCAATTCAAGTTGACAAACTATTTGATAAAAATTACAGTAATGATTCACTCTTAAAATATTAATGGGTTCACCTTTTCTTTTTAGCCTTTCGAATTTTTTTTCCTACTAACACTTCGACACACGGTGGAAAGCCACACCTCACTACTTACATCCGCTACTGCCAACTAATTACAATAAAACTAAAGCAATATCATCATGTCCTTACATTAATAAAAAATAATGTTCAAAAGTAAATATGTAACAGTTCGATCTGCATTATCTTTTAAGATAGTAAAGCTCATCTAATCCAAATATTCATCATCACCAACAGTAGACTTTTTACGTTTTTTATTCAAGTCTATAAATAGCAACATATATGTAATTGATTGATAAACAAGACTAAAAAGTGGTATGGTTTTGTTTTTTTGGTTTTTGGAATATGAAAACTTGAAGCTGAACCAAAAAAATTGGATTGTTTTTTTTCGGTTATTCGTTCGGTTCTTTTTTCGGTTAACTCGGTCCTTATTTGGTTTTTTTGGTTTTTTGTTCACCCCTAAGATTTTGTTCTAGACGCAACGTTTCCGGGCATAAATACTAGTTTAACTTGTTTACAAGCACATAACTAACTAAAAATTCTTATTTGTGTTCCTTTATTGAAGTATTGAATTTGTTCTCCAATCAAAAAATATTCTAAAAGATAAAAATTAACATTCTCAATCACAAATTTAGACATAATAATCTTAAATATTATCAAATTTGGCACCCGAAAAATATAATTATCACAAAATAAAGCAAAAGTTGGAAATAATAATCATAAAGATAACTATCCTATAATAATGTATCAAATATATAAGTTTCAAATGACTAAATTTTTAATAAGATATAAGCTTCAAATGACTAGAGTTTCTTGTTTAAATGTAACTTAATTAACTCAACATTAAAAGTTTAAAATATATAAAACCATTTAATGAATGAACATAAACTAAATAACACACATTGATCAACGAATAATTTTTTTTTAACATATTACCAAACATTTACAAAAGTAATTAAACGCACGCTAACTATATTCGTGTTTATTCATTTAATTAATAAAATAAGTTTCTTTGTTTATTTGTTCATTCATTAAGCAAACAAACTTAAACAAATTTTCTGTCGAATAATTAATGAATAAATACTAAAAGTACTTCATGGTATATCTAAAATGAGGCCAAGGAATATTATTAGAATAGCACCACGACGACGACTTTGAAAGTTCATGTACTTATGAACATCACGTCACATATATACTGTTTATGCTCATTTATATTTTTTTTATGCTCATTTATATAAAGTCATGTCGAGCTCTTTTATTAAAAAGATTTAACTTAGGTTTGTGCTCGCCCAAGTTTAGACTTGATTCAAATTTATCTTGATAATGTGTCAAGTAGTGATAGATTCAGAACTTTTTGTGAGTGAGAGCAAAAGGGGATACAAACAAAAGTAGTTGAAAAATAGCAATCCATACTCGTTTGATTAACAGTCATAAAACTATTTATACTTATTTACTATGATAAATGATTTTATCTTGTAATTTTCAAACAATACGTAATACAATAAGTATGAAGTTTTTATACAACTCAAACAAATTTTTTCAGTAATATCGGTTGCTTTGCTTTTAAGTAGTGCTCACTTTTAAATTGAGATAATGATAACGGGTTTGGAACTCAATTTGTGCAGTAGGGGATATGGATAGAAGCTATGACTTGCGAGTCAGCTTACGATAGAGGTATTAAGTGGCCTATACGAAACAAAATTGAGGCTACGCTAGTTTTTAACTAAGCATTAACGGAAAAATAAGTGATTGAGTGGGGGCCTTGCCACCGCTAGTAATTAATCCGCTCCTGATCTCAAGTAACTAATAAACATCTCAACTTGTCCCTTGCATTTTTAATTTGCAAATTGCATAAATCTCACAAAAAAAATTTACAAAAAAATAAGTGAATGGCAAAACTGAAATTTTTAAAAAGAGGAATAATGTTTTTTCTACAAGAATTTAAAACTATGTTAAACATGCAATATTAAAAATTAAATTCTTCCAATATTAAGGATGAATAATAAAATTCATAAAATGATTGAAAACTATTAGGACTTTCCGTATTTTTGTCAATCTGTTTTCGCAAATCAAGCTGATAGAATTTCCGCATCTATCAACTTTGTAGAAGATACCTTGTGAAAATGTTGTGTGTATTACATAACCCGATCCAACACTTTAGATTTACAAAATTTTGATAATAGAAATAAAATAATACCACAATAGTAGAAAAATGTAAGTAAAATCAAAAAAAATATTTCCTATAACTACTACTCGTTTTTGCTTGTGTCGTTGTTTTAAACTTGTTTTTACATGGTAAAGGAGTTGAATGTGTCATTTTGTCTTTACAAAAAGAAGAATTGGATTCTCCAACGGAAACAAAATGTGTTAAACAACATACTCTTTAGGGTTGACAAATTTTTAACACGAACTCGTTAAAACAACATGATACAACACAAAGATAACATATATTAAGCTTAAGGTGTTACATGTCATAAATAGGTTGACACAATTAAGACAAGACGAAAATCATGTCTAAACGCAATAAAACACTAATTAACGGCATGTTTAAGCCTGTTAATATGTCAAACACATGTTTAAACATGCCAATCACCTATTTAAACATGTTAAAGTTATTTTTGGATCTGTTTAAACACTTGTTAACACCTGCTAAACATCAATTTAACCTGTTTATATTTTTTTAAAAGTTTAGAAAAATAAATTTGTGATTTTATCATCTCTCTAAACAAGTCTTCATGTTACATGTTTCTAAGCATGTTTTGTATTCGTGTTTATGTGATATCGTGTCATGTCTAATTATGTTGTGTCAGACTTGTTAAACAAGACAAGTGTAAAATCAAGGTTAAAGTATATTGCATTCAACTGTAAGAAAATACACAACTCTTAGCTCAAGCACACACACACACTTGCTAAGTTACAGATGAACGATTTTATACTAAAACCTACAGATTTATCCTCGTAGGGATACAAGGATGGACAAAATACTATAAACAAACTAATGCTAAAATTAGTATCTGTTATGGCTTGACAGGCCAAGCCATATTAATTACAATTAATACAAATGACTCCATTAACTTTTACAATAAATGCCTAAAATACAAAACACATTAACTTTACAGTATCTTTGTAAGTCCGACAGATCTTCTTTGTTGCTGACTATCATTGAAATGTCTTTTGTGTTGGTCTTGATGATAGAAAGAAGCTTTGATTATTTCCTTAAGTGTCTTGGATCTTGTCAAAGATAAGTCTTCGGAAGTCTTTGTATTCGGAAGCTTTGAGGTCTTTAAAGCTCTAAGTGCTGAGGAGGCTTTCGAAAGCTTGAGTCTTCTGTATAGCTTTCAAAAGAAGAGAATTATCCTTCGGAAGCAGTAGTTCTTCCAAAAGTTAATTCTTTCCTTATGAAGGATGTTAGTCTTCTAAGAGCCCAAGACTTGTACAAGAGATCTTTTGGTAAGCATCAGCCTTATTTGATCTTACAGTCTCCCTCTAGGCTGATGCTACCAAAACTAATATCCTTCATTCCTCAAGTTGTCAGCTCTTCTCTTGGTAAGTCTTGGAGTGAGCCTTCCTTCAGCATGATTGTCTGGGTTGTGAAGAGGCAAGTTTTCCAAGTCAAAAATACATGGAGCAGGAAGAGAGTTGAGATCAATCTCTTTTAATTTAACAATGTTTCCATTGCTCATCTTTAACTTGAACTTCTTTTCTTGGGAGATATAGCTCCATTCAATGATAGGGATGTACACATTGATGGGCATCTCCACATGCCTTCTTCTGGCAATGGACTTCCAACGTCTGAAAGGTCCACGCCTTATGTATGGAATGATTTGATCTGAGGCTTGAGTTTTTTCTTCTTCCTGCCCCTCCTGCCTATCTTCTCTTTCATCTGCTACTTCTGAAGATGCCGCTGCTACTTCAGGTTCTACAGAGGATTCTTGATTCAGTTCAGAGTTTTGTCCTGCAGCTGATGGTTCTTCTTATTCTTCTCTCCTTTCATACATCCTTGGTTTTTACTCAGGATCAGTTCTTGTAGATTGTTGCTCTGTATGACCTTTGTTGATCTTGATCACTGAGGATATGAGCATATGGTCATTGGAGGGATTGGATGGAGGAGTGATGGGTTCTTCCTTTGTAAAGAAAGCATTTTTGCGGCTTCGCACATAACTTCCTCTCTTGATCTGATTGATTGAGCAGAGACGAGTATATTGGGAAGAACTCTTCCCCCAGGCTAAGGTTAAGAGCCTCTCTTTGAGCCTGGACTTGGTCAAGTGAAGGTAACTCTCCATTGGATATTTCTTTTTAATATATCTCATATGAAGATCCATGGTAGATTTCTTCATAGGACCAAGCTATCTCCGAGAGAATCCATAGTTCTCAAGGAACTGCTTCATTTTCTCTCGGTAGGCATCTTCCTTTTGTTTCTTCTTGGAAGATGCTACAAATTTGGATGCAGCAACAACTTATTCAAGCAGCTGCACCCTGTCCAGCTCAGCAGCCATTTTAGGTACCGACCAGAGTAGTACCTCGTCAATATCAAATCCCTTCTCTTGGAGGAGACGAGAGAGTCGTAGAATCTCTCCATCCAGGGAAGTATTTGGTCGGCCCTTCTTCATGAATAACCTCCTCTCCTTCTGAGCAGCTTCCTCCTCTGGGGTTAAGCTTTCGTTTTCCTTTATCCATTTCATTCAACCCAGAGGAGATGGATCCTGTGGCCTGACCCATAGGTTCACTGGCCAATTGTTCTTCTGAGGAAGAAGCCTCAAGAATGAATGGGCCCTTGGAGACAACTTCAGCTTCGGAGCTAACCTTAGCATTCACTGCCTCCTCCAGTTGACCAATCACCTTAGAGGATTTCTTGATAGTCTCCTCAGAGAGCACAAGATTGGAGGAGAGGTCTTCAACAGCCAATGTCTCATTAGGGGATGTAGGTTCCATGGAGATAGTAGTTGTTTCTTGTATATAATCTTCCAAGGTAACCTTGGTTGTAGTCCCATAAGGGGACTTAGTCTTAACAGGAGACTCATGGGTCCCAACAGGGGACCTAGGCTTCACAGAGATATGAGATGTTTGCAGTTGTGTTATCTCCATGGATGCCTCAGTAGCTTCAGAAGAGGGGGAGGAGGAGCTGGAGCAATGAAAGTAGGTACCCAAGAACTCATCCCATTCACTATCTAAGTTAGTTATGAATAGAGTGGGTTCTTGAGCAGCTTCCTCCTCTCCTTCAGCTAGAGATCCTAACCGCATAGGTTGTACCTTCTCCCTATTTTTGGTAGCATCAAGGGAAAGAAAGAACACCTGGATAGGATCAGGGTGCAATGGGGTACATATTATGGGTGGGCATGGAGGTCCAATATGATAGCATCCTTGTTTTGGACCTGCAGTCTCAGGGTAGCTACCTCAGCCTCTAGATGAGCTACCCTGGCGTGTAGGGTGAAAATTGTGGCCGTCAATTCCTTAATGTTTGTGCCCTCATCCACTGGAGTGGATTCATTGGGCGATGGAGTCCTGAGCCCTGCTCCTGCACCTCCACCATCAGATGTGGCTTCTTGCGCCTTGGATTCCTCTCATTGAAAATGACCTCAGAGAAGTCATCAGTAATGGGAGTTGCCATAGAGGATGTTCTATTGTCTGTACCACTGTCATGATGAATTAGAGAGGGTTCATCAGTAGTGGCAGCCTTCACTGTATTGACCCCTTCAATACTTCTGGGTCAACCTCTGACATTGTAAGCTCTAGGTCGGGGACCTTTCTTGCATGTCTATCACCACTCTCAATAAGGTTTGGGAAGTAGCAGAGAGTGGTTCATATAGATCTGCTTAAGAAGTGCCTTGAGCTTGGGTAGCTGGATGGGTGGGGGACATCGATGGGGTAGATAATCCTATGGACCTAGGAGATAGTCCTTGTTCTAGGGAAGTTACTTCAAAGGAAGCAAACTCTAGTGGTGTGGTGTCCCTTTGGATATTCTCAGGTATGTATGGTGACATACACTGAGGGCTTTCAGGTTGGTGAGGAGCATCCACTAGATCCAGGAATTACTAGGTGCGGTCTGCACCGTAGGCATAACTGGGCCCCTACCAGTTCTTTTTGCCTTTTTCTTTGTGGGTTAGGAAGAAGGAGGCTGAACAACTTTAGAGAGATGTTCAAGGGTTCATTAGCGCTTGTATGTGACTTTGATGGGGTGTGGGATAGAAGGGGAAGGTGTGCGTTCAGCATCTGTTGGTTCTATAGAGCTATCACCTTAAGGAGCAGGAAGCTCCATGGAGGGAAGAAGATGAGTGAAAGTCCTAGAGAACTATGCACTCTTCTTTTTGAGCTGAACAAAAACCTTGGCAGTAACCAAGGGAACACGATAAGTATGCCCAGACAGTGAGAGCAAAGAGCTTAACTCACTGTTAAAGATATGATGCAAAAACCTGAGATACATACAAAATTTCTTTGGGGACAAAAGATTGTTCGCCAAATTATTAAAAATGAAAGCAGAGAAATTAAAATTTTGATAGGGGATCAATCTAGGAATAGCTGAAGCTAAATCAGAGGGGATTTGATCCCAACCACCAGTTTTATTCGAAAGACAATGAAGAAAAACATGTATAAGATACTTGTAATTGTAGGACACTCTACCCTTCAAATAGGTAGTTGAAGGGAGATGACCTTAGTATCCCATTGACCGAAAGGTCACTTCTACATCATCCCTTGTGAATGAGACCCTTCCACCGGCATCATTGAGTTCAAGATGCCGACAGATGGTATCTATAGAAATTTAAATGGGATGAGCATTAATGGTAGCTAAGAGAGTTCTACCATTGGGAGAGGGAAGAATAGAACATGAACCCCAGAACTGTTGGTGGTGGGATTCATATACTATGAGGTTGACAGTCAGGGCAAAGAAATATCTGCTCCGTCTTAGAAATGAGATAATCGGTGCGAAATCAACATCTTGCTCAGCTGATAGCTCCGCTAGAAGTTGTGAGCAAGTTAGAAAGCAAGGAGTACGATTTGAATTTGGGGTGGTTTAGGGTTTGATCGAGAAACTGATGAGTTGAAGGTGGAAAGATGATGATGGAATGAGCGGGAAACCTTTTATACCTTCAGATGTCAACATTTAATATAGGAACATATTTAATTTTGATATCTGAAGTGTCAGAGAAAAGGTCTTCCATGACAGCTGTGATGCACAGGAATACTCAAATGTTGCTTTCAGAAGTAGAATTACTCAAGACAAAAAAATGTTCTTCAGATGGAATGTGCTTCCAATGCATATTTAAAGTCTATAGGGTGAACTTCAAATATTTCATCGGAAGCACTTTCTTCTGAAAGTTCAGAAGTTGCTATCAGAGAATGTTGTACTTCAGACATTTTTTTTTGATGATTCTATATTGCTTAGATAAGCATTTTAAATTAATCAGAAGATTAAGCTTCCGAAAGAAATGTATCGAAAGAGAATTACTTCTAAGAAGAATTAATCTCTTCTTAAGTGAGATTGCTTCCGACATTGGTTTAAATACAGTCTGCGAAGACTTGGAAGTTCTCCTTATGAGTAGGTACTTATCAGAAGATGTTAAGTTTATCATCTGAAGGTTTATTAAAAGCTTATTACAAATTCATTAATTCAAAATTGATCATACCAATAGCTGTTATTAAATACCTGAATCTTTCTTCAACAAATGCCTTAGTAAAGAGATCAGCCAGGTTTGACTAAATGAATTAACTTGTTTTCTGCATAATCTCTGATAAAGTGATATCTGATATCAATATGCTTGGTCTTGGAATGTTTGAAAGAATTGTTGGTGATGGAAATTGCACTAGAGTTGTCTATCTTTATAGGAATATTGAAAAGTTATACTTTATAATCCTTCATCTGATTTTGAATCCTATTTACTTAAGCACAACAATTATAGGCAACAATGTATTCAACTTCTACAATAGAAGTAGAAACACATGTCTGTTTCTTATATTGCCATTAAAATATTCTAGGCGTAAGAAACTGACATCCTCCTGATGTGGTCTTCTTGCCATTAAACTATTCTAGGCATAAGAAACTGACATCCTCATGATGTGGTCTTCTTGCTGATGTTGCAACCTCCATAGTCACTATCAGTGTAAGCCATAAACTGAAAATCTGCATTTCTAGGGTACCACAATCCTAGGTTTGGTGCTCCTTTGAGGTATCTAAAGATTCTTTTCACATCAAACATGTGTGAACTCTTAGGATTGGCATGAAATCTTGCACATAAGCAAGTTGCAAACACGATATCCGGCCTGCTTACTGTGAGATACATCAAAGAGCCAATCATAGCTCTGTACTAGTGTTGATCAACATCCTCCCCTCAAGGTCAGGTCCTAAGGATGTTGTTTTGGACATTGGGGTGCCTAGAGTTTTGCAGTCAGTAAAGTTGAATCTTTCAAGAATATCCTTGACATATTTCGATTGATTAATAAAGATCCCTGTAGGAGTTTGCTTCACCTGTAGCCCAAGAAAGAAAGTGAGCTCTCCTATTGAGCTCATTTCAAATTTGGACTTCATTAGTGCTTCAAAGTCCTTGCAGAGAGTTTCATAACATAAATCTGAACAAGTGTCTTGTCAATGGTCCCTCTCTTGATGTTGTTTGTTAGTAGAAATGAGGATAATGTTTCATACCATTTTCTGGGAGATTGATACAACCCATATAGGGCTTTATCAAGCTTATATACATGATCAGGAAACTTTGGATCCTTAAATCCAGGTGGTTCAGAAACATATACTTCCTCATCAATTTTCCCATAAAGAAAGGTACTTTTGACATCCATTTGAAATACTTTGAAGTTTTTAGCAGCTGCAAATGCTAAGAATATTCTGAAGGCCTCAATCTTGCAACTGGAGCAGATACTTCGTCATAATCAATTCCTTCCTCTTGTGTGTACCCTTGTACAACCAATCTTGCTTTGTTCTTGATGACAACACCTTTGTCACCCTTCTTATTTATATACACCCACTTGGTTTCGATGGCATATCTTCCCTTAGGTAGAGGGCATATCTTCCAAACTCTTTCTCTTTCAAATTGAAGAAGTTCCTCATGCATTGCTTCTACCTAGTTGCTGTCTTTCAGTGTTTCAGCAACTTTTTTTGGTTCTATTTGGGATAGGAAGAAAGAAAATAAACAGATGTTAGCTTCATGCAAAGAACTTCTTGTTCTCACTCCTTCCTCAACATTTCCAATTATGTTCTCAGCTGGATGGGTGTTGTGAATGCTAGTTCTTAGAATCACGTCCAACTGAGAGATTAAATCTAGATTGCTTGGTTCAAGATTCAGAAGTGTAACCTCAAGTTGTATTTCTGGCAGATCTTGGATTCTTTGATATTGGACTGCTGTGGATTGATTCTCTCTTTGTTGAGAGGCTTCCAGTGTGGTTACTTCATTAGTAGGGCTGCTAACTTCCTCTTGAGTTTGTGGAATAGAGGTGGAATCACTTAGAGGAATGGCTTGATATGAAATAATGGTTTCTGACTATGAGACTGTTTGAGGTGTTGAAGTGGATTCTGCAAAAGTTTGTCTTGAAGCTATTGGCAGTTCAACACGAAAATTACGGGTTGGAAACTGAGGTAGTTGTCTGAGGTCCTGTAGCATACTCTTTTGAAAGATTAAAAACATATATGAATCCATCAAGGTCAAACAACCAATCAGGGCCGGTTCTAGGTTTATTGACAGTATGCTTATTGAACTGAACATTTGCAGACTCTTCAATAATTTTGGAACTTTTGATGTATACTCTATATGCCTTAGCATGTGAAGAGTAAGAATCCCTTTGCTGATTTCTCAGCATACTAGGCTAGGTGATCTTAGGTATTAAAGATGGTGCATTGACATCCAAATGGTTTAAGAAATCCAATAAATGGTTTTATTTTATGCCAAATCTCATAAGCAGTCATACCATATGATTTGACTACCAATATTATGTTTTGAACATAATAGGCAGTATTGACTGCTTCTACCCAAAAAGTTAATGGTAGTTTGGCATCAAATAACATTGTTTAAGCAGCTTCAATCAGTTTCCTATTCCTTCTCTTAGCAATACCATTTTGTTGTGGAGTCCTAGGAGCACTAAATTGTCTCGTAATACCTTTAAATTCACAAAAGCAGTTTAAAGTATGGTTCTTGAATTATGTACCTTGGTAAGACCTAATGATTTTCACATTGTGATCACTTTCATTCTCTACCCTAAGAATAAATGACTATAAGATTTCAGCAGTCTCATCCTTGGTACTCAGAAAGAATACTCATGTGTATCTTGAGAAATCATCAGTGACCACCAGACAATAGGATTTCCTACCTAAACTTTTCATACTTGTAGGGCCAAACAAGTCCATGTGAAGCAAGTGTAGGACTGTTGTAATTTAGTTTATTTCTTTGGCATGATGAGAGGATTTGTGTTGATTCAATTTAAGGCAGGCAACACATTTATCAACACAAATAAATTCCTTTGTTGGTAAACATGTAACTAAGTTATTTTTAACTAATTTATTCATGTTTTTCAGTTTTACATGACAAAGTCTTCTACGCCAGAGAGATGATTCATCAAGTGAGGCTTTTGAGACAAAGTTGTTTATATTACTAAGTGGTGAGGCTGTGCTCATGTCCAGCATATACATGTTGTTTCTTCTGGAAGCTCTGAGCAGAATTTTATTATTTGGAACAACAAAACATGGTTTCAGGATAATGCATTCATGATTAGTGAACAACATGTTGTGTTTCTGGTCACACACATGTGATACTCTTAGCAAATTGTAATTCAATTCCTTGACAAAATGAACATTCTCAAAACTTACTTTACCATTGGACATTGTACCTCTACCAGTGATGTATCCTCCTAATGGATCACTTCCAAAAGCAACTAACCCTCCAAATAATGGTTCATACTTGTGCAAGTGGGTCTTGTTTCCTGTTATGTGCCGAGAGTAGCCACTGTCAACTATCCACAAGTTGCTTTTTTAGTCTTGTTGTCCATGCATACATGAAAACTGAATCAGTTTCTTATAGGACCCCGAGCCCATGTAGTCTTGGGATTTCCATTTGCATCATTGTAAGTGAATTTCTTTGAAATCATCTTAGGTGGTGCAGATGATGAACTTGCTGGTGGGACTGTTGGTTAAGTAGAGACTTTCCTCTTCCAAACTTTGTCGACCTTTGGAGTTGATTGATAATTTTTATTTTCTTTCTTCTGGCAGCCATCAGAAGCAGTTATTGCTTTGCCTTCTGATGGTTTGGATTTGGACTTGACATATTGCCTTCTGCTTGTCTTCTTCAAAAGCAAGAAGATTTCTTGTTTCTGTCAGAAGCATATCTGATTTTTGCTTCCGATGGATTCTTTACTTCGGAAGATTTCTTGTTCTTTCTATTCAAGGTATCAGAAGTAGCCACATTCGAAGGTTTGTTTTTCTACAACTTGCCTGATCTTTTTTTTTCGGAACCAAATAGTTGGCCTTCCGAAGATTAAGATGATTGACTCCAATTTCCCTTGTCCTTTCCTGGTCTTGAATTTATTCTGCTTCTTGGATTCTAGAAGCAATTTGTAGCATAATGATCAGTGTCTCCATAGACTAGACACGTAGGTTGATCTTTGGATGATTTCTGAAAGTTCCTTCTTGCTGATGATTCTGAGTTGTATTTCTCTGAACTGGATTGACAGGTCTTTGACTTGGAGATACCAGCATGACTTTGGTTGGAGTGGTTTACCTGAACTTTTTCTATACTAACATTCCTGTATCCTGATCTTGCCCTATGTGACTTGTCAGATGAACAAGTGACATATTCACTTGATGATGTACTCCCCGTTTGTACATACTTAGCTTTAACAAAATATGGTTTGGTTTTCTTGTTTCTTTTCTTTTTTTTGGAACTTATTTTAGTTATCATCCTCAGATGAGCAGATTGATTGAGTAGGACTAACATCAAATGAATTATTTTCTTGAGCTATCTTATGTATGTCCAAAACTTCATCATACACAAGACTTGCTTCAGGTTTGCAATGAACTTCCACTATTGGAGTATAGGCAGATGGAGGTTCCATTTGATTGTATCCCACCCAACACCCTTCTTATTTACTAACTCAGGTATCTCAGTCATTTTGAGAAGTTTCTCAAACTTCTGATCATGTTTTAGCGGTTGTTTGGCTTTCTAAAAGATTGTTTATTTGACACTATTTGTTAGTGTCTTCATGTTTTAAACTGGAGATTATCTTTTCTAACTCTATAATCTTTTCTTTATAATTTCTTTCAACTTCAAGAAAATTTTTCTCTAACAACTTGTATTGACTCAAGCTCATCATAGACTTGAGCATTGAACCATTATAAGAAATTAATTTTTCAAGGCATTCAGGAGTGCACATCTCATCTATTACCTTGAATGTGGAATTGGAGTCATTTGCCATCAGTGCATTATTTGAGGTAGATACATCCTCAGCTTGAAAGCTCAAGTTAGAGAAGTCATGTTACTCTGCAATGTTTGCATTGTTGGACTGGCTTGATGCTTTAGATGCTTGGTAGTTTGGCTGAGCTGAGGTTGATGGCTGAGAACTTGGAGACTTGCATTCTCTAGAAAAATGACTCAGTTGTTGACATTTATAACATTTGAGCATGGATTTATCTAGACCAAACCCAGTATTCATGTTATGTTTCTTGAACTATCTTCCAGTTCTTTGGTAAAACTTCTTTGCTCGGTATGAAATCATGGCCATCTGATAGTTGATGTCCATTTCTTTTAGATCATCAGCAGGGATACCAACAAGATTTTCTTGACATAGATGAAAATATTTTGTTTCTTCAGCCATAAATGCTCCCTTACCAGATGTGAGCAATGGAGTTGTGTTTGAAAAGGATTTGAATGTGATGTGGATGGTGTTTGTGTTTCAGGGAAGGTGATGATGGGTGTGGAGTTTAATTGGTGTATTAGCTGATAATTCTGAAATGGAGGATTGTGGATGGGGGCATATAAAGGAGTTGAACCATGAGGAACATAAGTTGTTTGTTTAGATTCTTGAGCATCAATCTCCATTTGGTATGCACTTAGTATACCAAGGAATTCTCCCAGCTTCAATGTTCTAAAATCTTCTATTCTTTGGATGGTAACAAAATAGATGTTCCACGCATGTGGAAGAGATCTTAGAAACTTCCTTATCACATCCTGGTTCTCCATATTTACACCTGCAGCTATCAGTTCATCAACAAGTCGAACATACCTTAGGTATTGAGAAGCCATCTTCTCATTGTTTTCTTGACAAAAGTTCTCAAACTTCTGCTTGAGCATGTCTTTCTTGTTTTCCTTCACATCATGAGATCCTTCATACATCTGCTGTAAAGAGTTCCACAACTCTTTGGCAGATTTGCATTTCTTAAATGCATGTATGATTGAGTTAGGAATGGACATTTGGATTAGTCACAGTGCCTTTGAGTCGACTTCCATCTTCTTGTAGTCCTCGTATGAGTATAAATATGGATCTTTTGGCATAGTTGCTCCTCCAGCTCTAGCAGCAGCAAATGTTGGAATGAAAGGTCCTTCAAGAACTAACTTTCAAAGTTTGAAGTCTTGATTCCTGATGAAACCTTCCATTCTACTATTCCATGTATCATAGTCATCAGGAGTGAACATGTGAGGTTTGTTGAGAGTGTCATTCTCAGTATCATGCTTGCTAATGGTAGTCATTTTGACAAGAGAAATTTAGAGCAAAGAGTAGTAGAAAATAAAAAACTGGTAACTTAAAAATGGTTAGTTGCTTAAGTTAAAGAGCCAACTCTGATACCACTTGCTGGATTGGGTTATGTAATCTAAACAAAACTTTCACAAGGTATCTTCTACAAAGTTGATACATGCGGAAATTCTATCAGCTTGAATGCAAAAACAGATTGACACAAATACACATGACAAGTGTAAAATCAAGGTTAAAGTATATTGCATTCAACTGTAAGAAAATACACAAATCTTAGCTCAAGCACTCACACTTGCTAAGTTACAGATGAACGACTTTATACTAAAACCTACATATGTATCCTCTTAGGGATACAAGGCTGGACAAAATACTAGAAACAAACTAATCCTAAAACTAGTATCTTTTGGCTTGGCATGCCAAGCCATATTAATTACAATTAATACAAATGACTACATTGACTTTTACAATAAATACCAAAATTACAAAACACATTAACTTTACAGTATCTTTGTAAGACTTACAGATCTTCTTCTTGTTGAATATCATTGGAATGTCTTATGTGTTGGTCTTGATGATAGAAAGCAGCTTTGATTATTTCCTTAAGTGTCTTGGATCTTGTCAAAGATAAGTCTTCGGAAATCTTTGTATTCAGAAGCTTTGTGCTCTTTAAAGCTATAAATGCCTAGGAGGCTTTCGGAAGCTTGAGTCTTCTATATAGCTTTCGATAAAAGAGAATTATCCTTCAGAAGCAGTAGTTCGTCCGAACGTTAATTCTTTCCTTCCGAAGGTTGTTTGTGTTCTAAGAGCTCAAGACTTGTTCAAGAGATCTTTTGGTGAACATCAGCCTTATTTGATCTTACATAAAGACATTAAATATTTTTCAAATTACTAAACTACTCATGGGAAATAAAACCTCAATAGTTTTGAAGTTGGTTTTGAAAATGCCAAAAAACTCAGTGATGTTTTGATTATTTTATCAATCATATTTCAAAAATTGATGAGGCTCGACAAACATCCGAAATACTATTTTGAAAAACTATCATGAAAAGCTGACACAATAAGCTTTTATCTTTGAGCAGATTTAAACGTTTTTCACGTTGAATTATAGCTACTAGGCATATATTAATTAGGAGTTAGGACTTAAACAAATTGAATTCGTATCTTTAGAATTTTTTTTTATAATTTATATATTTTTTGCATATTTTTAAAAAACATCATATAAAATATATGCAAAATTGTATTTAAACACATCAAATGAATTCGTATCTTTACTTAAATTTTTGTTGTATTTGCAAGTGAGATAATCAATAATTCATCAAACATCTACGTATATTAAACTAGGGACACAAGATAACAAGAATTTTTTTTTAAAAAAATGGTCCACATCGGTAAAAAAAACAAAAGAAAAAAACAAGAAAAACTTTTTTGAAGAAAACGTAAAATCCCTGTAGGAATAGGGTTTTGTTCTGGTTTGTAAAGAAACCCGTTAAAAGGCAGAAACATTTTTACACCTTAGACACGATGACGTCATCATCAATGTCCACATTGGATGTGTATGGAAAAGAGAGCATGCGGAGGAGGATCATGGAGGAAGTGGAGAGAGCGATTGACGAAAGGGCTTTTATTTGCACCCAAGGGTCGGAACACGAGCTGTGGTTTTGTTTCCACATTATTCGCCTAAAACATATGCGTTGTCGTTCTCTTCTTGATCCTACTAGGGAAAGGTTTATGGTGCAACAAGTGATTACGAATTGATTAATTTGTTAAGAATTTAGTTGGGCGTAATATATTAATTTTAACAGAATTTACTGACATGGGGTGATTGCAGTGTAGATAGGTATTTGTTTTCCAACGTGACAAAGATTCAGGCATTATATTCTATATAAATTAATTTGCAATGTTGGTGAAATTTTCCATTGACAATTGGTTCTCTCAACTTTCTATATATACTTTTTCTTTAAATTGTTTAAAAAATTTATATATTGTCATTTTCTTCTCTTCATGTGATTTTCCACTAAGAACCTCAACTTTCTATGCGTTTACGTTTTTAGTTAGAAATAATCTAGGTTTATCAAAAAAAAAAAGTTTTATGGGCATCTCTTAAACAATGTTATTCAAAATTTAATTAAGTAAAACTTTAAACATTTGATTTTTTATACATATAATAAAATAAGTAATATATATTATACATATATGAGTATTTATTTATAAGGAGTAGGTTCAGATACAAATAGAAGTTTTTGTAAAAATGGTAAGAACCAATAATGTGTTGACATGCGTCATTTTTATTATTTAATAGAAATGGGTAATATAGACAATTGTATTTAAATGATTTTTAAATATTGTTTCTTGATTGAACATATTCCAAAATTAAAATTATTATTTTCACGGATAATTTTAAAACCATTGAATTCATAATCATCAAAACATAAAATAAATGGAAGATTTCACATAAATAGAAAATACATACTAGCACATAATATTTCATTTGATTTTACATTTAGCCAACTGCACATTATAACATGATAACAACACATATCAACACAAAAATAATATAATGGTTTTAATAGATTTTAACATCTAATGATAAAATAATGGATGTTACTAACTGTTAACAGCACATTATATATTGTGATAACATCAAAATCATAGCCAATGTACTTATAACCTAGTAACAACACGAAGTAGCACAATGGTTTACACAAAGCCGAATATCAGCACATAACAATACATAATAGCACATGATATTTCTATAACGGTTACATTCAGTCAACAACACAATGTATAATTCGGTAACAGCTTATTGTAACACATGATTTTGGAGTAATCCAATCTGTTTAAGAAGGTTGACTTGCAACTGAAAATTAATTTGAGTAACCAAATCCCATTTATTTCGAATCATCCATATTATTAGCAAGTTAAAAAAACATAAATCCCTAATTTATCCTTTTATTAATTGTCAACACCTATTAAATAAATATTTTTATCATTTTCAATTTTTAACCCTTGATTATAGCACATTCACGGCCCAGATCATTTCTCACGCTTTTTACAAAACTAGTACTTTGTACAATAACCCCACTCTTAGTTATAAAACTTGCTTATAAGATATATTCATATGATATATATGTGTGTGTGTTCTAATAGGTTTGATCTTTTTTAACAAATGAGGGATTAATTAGTATTTAACAAATTAATAAAGTTGTTATCAAATTTTAAAAAGTTTTACCAAAAAGTATCGAAGTTTTATACATTTTATGCATTAACTTATAAATAAAATGATAACTTAAGAGAATGTTTTAATACAAAAATGTCAAATATATTACAAGGAGGGTTAAGTGGTAATTTTAAAAAGTTGATCACCTTTTTCCCAGCCCCACCCCAGATTAAAATCATTTGAATCAGACGTAATAAAACTCAAGACCATAGGGCTTTTACTCCCTTCAACATTAAGAGCTCAACCATACTCACAATCCCTCTGTAATCGACTAAAGCCTTCGAATTTGGCTCAAGAATAGCCGTGAACTGAGGTTGCTTGAACTCGCTCCATAGTACATCAATCCAAGTAAGTGTTATATGCCTTCTGATCGGTTTTAGACGGGATCAAAAGCCCTAAAGAATCAAATGCTTACAATAATGATACTGATTGAATTTGGTTCGAATGGAATTAGGGCTCATACGGTTCTTGAGACGATTTGGAGCTGTGTTTAAGTTTAATTGGAAGTATTATTCAAGGCACCACAAATTCGATTGATTTGAGGAGTTTAAGCCCCTTTAATAATAGGGTTTTAATCCCCTTGTAATGTGAGTAGAATGGTATTGAAATCACCTAAATTGAGTTGGAATATTTGATGGTGTTCAAGTGAGCAGAAAGGAGCGATCGTTCTTGAGCTTGAATCGTAGTCAAGAATGTTTGTAAGTGTGCTTTTATGTTTCAGACTAGTTCGGATGCAAAGAACGATAATGAATGGGTTAAGTTGGTTTTTATACACGTTTGGGTTGAATTCAAATTTGGAGCTCGAATGGTTAAACATGGAATGGTATTAAAGCATGATTTGTAATTGATTCGTGTTAATTCCTTATTACAACAAATTATGCGTAGTAATCCCTTCCTAGTTTGCTCAATCGTGAGCTGTAACAAGATGCAATCGAGGAGATTGAAATCCAGGTTTGAGATTGGGTCGACGAGTCTTGGGTTGGGCAATCGAGTAAAGGGAGAAGGTACTATGGGAATATTACAACTTTAGTCCTCTTACTCCCTTTCTAGTTCAGATTCTTTCGTAGAACTTTCCCCACCCACAATTTGGGTTTATAATATAAACACTTTTTGTCCTTCTAAATATTCTCAAAATTTTATAAAACTTTTTAATTGTTTTCAATAACTCAAGTTTATAAATTTTGTAATTGACATTTATTGAACTTTTTATTATAAATAATATCATTATGTAAATAACATACTATATTATTTTAATTATAACCTATATAAACTTGTGTATATATTAGTTTTAATATTCCTTGCATTTTAAAATTTGACTTATGTCTTTTTAACATCAAATCTTTATTTTTATAAAATACATTTAATAATGTCTTAACTTATGATTAATATTATTACCATTATATTAATGTAATAATTATTAAAAATTGTTTGTTGAGTATACATACATACATACATACATACATACATACATACATACATACATACATACATACATACATACATACATACATACATACATACATACATACATACATACATACATACATACATACATACAAACATACATACATACATACATACATACATACATACATACATACATACATACATACATACATACATACATACATACATACATACATACATACATACATACATACATACATACATACATACATACATACATACATACATACATACATACATACATACATACATACATACATACATACATACATACATACATACATACATACATACATACATACATACATACATACATACATACATACATACATACATACTGTCGCACCCCGAGAATTCTCTTCCTTCCAAGGGCGCGATCGATTGGTAGGATCTGCAGGATCGCAGTCTCTGGTAACACTTACGAGGCCTACATGTCTGGGTATGTACATACATCCAAGTTCTTGGATAAAATAACTTAGTAAACCAGAGTTACGGAAACTAAGTAAATTGTTTTCAATACATTACAAATTAAAAGTTGCAGAAGCTGTTTCAGTTGTTTATCATTACATAAGGCAATGCATTAATGAAAGTGTTTTCAACAGCCTAATACACTTAGTAGATGCATGCGACCTTGCCCTAGCTTCCTAGCCCTGAGTGGGTGTCTTAGTTACCTGAGAAAACATGCGAGTAAAATGTAAACACAACGGTTGGTGAGAGCAAAGTTTTGTATTAGCAGTAAACAATAAATGTTTAAAGTAAATGTTTCAGGACTACTATCACTGCCATACAACATCGATTGATAGCTAGTCAATACAATTATATTATACGCGAGTTTGAAACCGAAGTTGACTGCATGTCCATCGCACAAGATAATGTAAAATGTATTTGGTCAATTTTTCAGCCATTCCGACCTCTCGTCGGGTTGGCCTCCCAGGCGCGATGGGTGGGGCTTTTCAGGCCCGAATAGTACTATCCAAGATTACCACGTTGTGCTCCCTGCGCTATTAACGGTCCGAGATTTGTTTTTGAGGACTTTTGTAGTGATGTGTGCCACAAATATACATATAGTGATAAAACATGTCAATATATATATCCAAAAATGTGTTTGTTGTTCAAAAACAGTTATATGCAATCTTTTCTCTCCCAAATGTAAATAGTAAAATGGGCTATCAACTCACCTGATAGTGCAGTTCCTATTTGGGTGTTCGCAAACTGTGAATGCTAGCACCTGCTAGTGATCACCTATAATCATGTAGGTCGTGAGTATATGTTTTGTGGTGTGTTGTATCCTATACAACTCCAACTGTCGGCGTGTTCAACCGAGTGTTTTTGTGTTGACTTGTATTGACTTGATGAATCGTTGGTGATACATTTGTTGTGTTTAGTTCATTTATGTTCCATATTGATCTTAACACTCAGGTAGGACATTATCATGCATCGTACGATATTAGTCATACAACGTTCACGTAAGTCACGTATGAAAATCATAAGAGTTTCCATTTCTAGAAAGTTACCATTTATAGAAAGTTTCTGTTTTTGGAAAGTTTAGTTATGAAATCCCGTTTCATCAACTACTTCTTCTAATATGTCCAAACCACATTAAACACGTATACAAGTATTACAAGTGTTCGTTTAAAGTTCCGTTTTCTCAAATCAAAGTTCAAAATATGTTTTTATAGAATTTCTAAACATACTATAATAATCTCAAATCATCAAGTCATGTCAAAACATTGAAATCCCTCTTTTGATTTTTCAAAGTTTTCATAAATAGTAAATTACTATCAAAACCATGTTTTTCACAAATCCAACTATTCAAAAGTGTTTCTAAACACTTAAATAAGCATTTCACATCATCTAAACACATCCAACATGTCTAGATCATGACAAATCAACAAGATGCATCATAAAAATTTCCTTTTATGGCAAGTTTACAAGACTTCACAATAACCTATAAAATCTCAATCCCAAACATTTCAACACTTAAAATCACTCAAATAATCATTCAAGATTATCACAAAATTCGTGCATGTGAGTTTTTTGGAGTTGCATGTGGGTAACCACCCTTGCATGTGTGTGTTCAAGCTTTGCATGAACGATCTATGTATAGATAAGCATCTAGAACTACCTTAGATGGTGAGATTCGAGCTGGAACAATAGTTGGTAGCTCCACAGGTGGTTGAGGTGATGTTTTCAGCTTCTTGGTGGTTGTCACAAGCTTCCTTGAGACTCCAATGGCTTAAGAACACCAAGATGTGGAAGGAATGGCTTGGGGAAAGGCTTACAGGGCCTTGGTGGGTGTTGACCGGAGATTTTGGTCGAGAGAAATGCAGAGTTCTCGTATGTGCGTAAAAGAAATAAAGTGTGAGGAAATGGGTTGCTTTTATAGACTTTCTGGCATTTGGGACTTGTCACCTACCGCCAAGGACAAAATAAACGAGTGGCCCTATGAGACACGTCGTGTATTGCCAAGAGAAACTTGTTCGGTCGTTGCGTATCGCCGAACAATTCGGCTGAGTTCAAAACTCCCGATCGAGCTTCGCGTACCGCTAAGGGTTTGAATTTCCGATTTCTCGATTTATTAATTCGATTTTGTTCGTGTTCGATTCGTGACGTCTATTATAAACGTTTACTTCATGTCAAACACGTAAGTACATAATGACACATATATTTGTTTGATTATTGTTTCGTTTGTTCACCAACGTTCGTGTAATAAGACTCACGTGTGTTTCGGTAATTCCTCGAATGAACGATGATCGTTTGTGTTCGTCTTTACGAAATGTTTGCACACATGATTAATCATAATCAATGTGTAATGCACAATTAAATAATTCCCTGAATTATTTTTTTGCAACCGTGTTTGTGTTTGCCACACTTGGTTTGCAAAATCAATGTGTAACGTACGATTCGATGGTTCCCCGAACTATCATTTCGCAATTGTTTGTGTTTGACTTATTTAATTAATTCTTATTAAATGAAATGCAAGAAGTATGAATGTAAACATGTTATAATAAGTGTTGAAATTTACTTGAATTGTCGGGTGTCACACACACACACACACACACAGATATATATATTCATATACACATATCTCTAATTTTATGAATGCTAACATTCCAAAGAATACCAAAGGTTTTGATTTACTATAAATTGAACATGATTACAATTCTCGATATTGAAACGAAAACCTTAGGGGTTACAAATTAGAAATCAAGTTATTAACGCACCACACCCTCAGCCTAGCGGTAGAAATCAATTTGTATTAGAATCACATCAACTATGCAAATAATTGAACAAAACTTTATTTTATATGTGTAACATGTTAGTAGCTTGGAAGAAAATTCACATGGGCTTTTGGACCTAAACTAATTTATTAAACAATGTTATTCATTTTGGTTTTGAATTGTAATCTTGGATTATTGTTTGTCTTGTTTTGAACAATGTGGATGTTGAATGGATGAATGAAATTGGATTACTAACTATTAAAACTTATAAAGTAACATCATGAGTTATGAACAATCAAAATCACGCCCCCAACATATTTCGCCGTTAGTTGTAATGTGACATAAGGCTTGTCTTCATCTCCCACCGGACCATACTCAACTGTGAGAATATACAAGGTAAGTTTGTTTGTTTAGATTGAAATTGCCAAAAATCATTTAAATATTTAATTTAATATTAAAACAATAATAAAAATAATCATACATTAATTGTTAAGGTGTTTAAAAGTTTTTTTACAAGCCATAAGGTTAATATTGAATATTAGAAATTCTTCAAGGGGTGTAAGTATAAGATGTAATTAACCATTTATAAAGATACTAAGTTAGTAACTGTAACAACCGAAAATCTAGCAATCTAAAAATAAACGTGCGAGATTTCGGTAACTGTTGATGTTCGAAGAATTGCGTTATCAAAGAAATAAGCACATTTGATCGTGCTTGAAATCCACGATGATATGTGCGACAACTCAAAATTCTCAGGTTAAAATCATAACTCGAAAATGAAGAGAATGAGTGTAAGCGAAATCGTGAAACAAGGCTCCGATTTCAAGATACACTGAACCGAATATATCAATATATTAGAGGTCAAATATTTTGAACTCTTTAGGTCTTGAGATTATAACGATTGGAAAGAGCTCGAAAAATCGTGAACGTAGGCGAAAACCGTGCGCAAAACGGAGTTCGTATGCTCCCGGAATCGCGAAACGAAGATAATATCAAAATCTGGATTTCTGAACCCGCGCGGTACGCCCCAATTCGGCGTCTGGAGTGGGGCGATGCGCCCCGTGTCAACAGATCGCAAAAATAGGTTAAAAAGTCAAGTTTCATCAAGATATCTCATTTCTTATCTTCGAGATCAGCCACCACACACACGAAAAACCACTTCCAAGCCATCCAATCTTCAATTTCGAAGCCTCTTAATCACGTGGATCGCTCCAAGGATAGTTAAAACAAGTCCTGATCGTCTTTTTACGCACAGAACTTTTGTATTTAGTAGTCTTTTGTAAAGTCAATGTCTATTTATGTAATGATGATAACTGAGTGTCTTAGCCTGTTAAGACACTCAACATACTAGAATAAGCTTTACTTTTATGTACTTGTCTAGTATACCCAACTTGTATTCCTAAGTGTATACGGTTGTAGCCTCGGCTATATAACCTCCCATTGTATGTTCATAAAGGTGTGCTTGTAAACTTATACTTTGAGAGAAATATATCCTTGAGCTTGAAATTATTCTCGTGTTCTTACTATTGTTCAAAGATTATTACTTTGTCATTTTGAGTGTGATTGTGAGATTACTCTAACAGAACATTCCACATCTGTTAGAGTTAAGTAAGAAATACTTGCTTAGTGTTGTTGACATTAAGCAACCCGATCCTACAAGTGGTATCAGAGCTTTGGCTCTTGAACTTGAGTGACTAATCATCCTCAAGTTACCAGTTCTATTTCTTCTAAAAATCTCATCATTGTAACACACATATTTTCTGTCTTTGTCTAAGATGGCTACTCTAAACAAACATGCTACAGAAAATGGCACTCTCAACAAGCCACCAATGTTCACTCCTCAAGACTTTGACACCAGGAAAGTCAGAATGGAAGGATTCATCAGGAACCAGGACTTCAAACTTTGGAAGTCTGTTCTTGAAGGTCCTTACATTCCTATAGTTGCAGCTGCTGGAGCTGGGGGAGCTGCAGTACCAAAAGATCCATCTATGTACTCTGATGAAGATTACAAGAAGATGGAAGTTGATTCTAAAGCTCTTTGGCTCATTCAGATGTCAATACCGAACTCTATTATACATGCATTCAAGAAATGCAAGTCTTCTCAAGAACTGTGGAACTCCTTGAAGCAGATGTATGAAGGTTCAGATGATGTCAAAGAAAACAAAAAGGATATGCTGAAACAAAAGTTTGAGAACTTTTGTCAACAAAACAATGAAAATATGTCCTCACAATACCTAAGGTATGTTCAACTTGTGAATGAATTGACAACTGCAGGTGTAATTCTGGATAATCAAGATGTGCTAAGAAAATTTCTAAGATCTCTTCCAAAGGCATGGAACATTTATTCAGTTACAATCAGAAGAACAGAAAACCTGAAAACTCTAACTCTAGGAGAGTTGTTTGGTATTCTCAGTGCCTATCAGATGGAATTAGATGCCCAAGAATCTAAAGTCTCCCATTTACCATCCGGTTCAGCTGCTCTTTATGCACCTATCAACAATCCTCCGTACCAAAGCTATCAACCCATCTACCATCCTACCTCCATACCCACTGTCACCTTTCCTGAAACCTCAACTCCATCAAACTCACACACAAATCCTCTCTCTAACCCAACCTCACTACCAACCTCTGGGCAAGGAGCTTTTATGGCCGAAGAAACCAACTACTTCCAATTGTGTCAGGAAGATTTAGATGGTATTCCTGCAGATGATTTAGAGGAAATGGACATCAACTACCAGATGGCCATGATTTCCTATCGGGTAAAGAAGTTCTATCATAGAACTGGCAGGCAGTTTAAAAAGCACAATATGAAAACTGGGTTTGGTCTAGACAAGTCCAAGCTTAAATGCTTCAATTGTCAACAGTTAGGCCACTTTGCCAGAGAATGCAAGTCCACAGGAACTCAGCCGACAACTTCTGGGCAACCACAACAAAGAACAACAAGCTCAACAAATAATGCAAATATTGCAGAGCAAGACTTTGCAGATTGGAGCTTTCAAGCTGAGGATGCTTCCATTTCCAACAGTGCTTTGATGGCAAATGACTCATCTTCTTCAAACAAGGTAACTGATAACATGTGTACACCTGAATGCTTAGAAACATTATATGTTTATAAGAAGATAAATTCTCAACTCTGTAATGAACTTGAGTCCTTACAGGTTGTCAAGGCAAATTTCTTTGAGGCTGAAAGAAATTACAAAGAAAAGATTGATGAAATGGAAAAGACCATTTCAAGTTTAAAACATGAAGACACTAACAAACAGTGTCAAATTAAAAATCTTTTAGAAAGACTAACCACTGCCAAGACTGAACTTGTAATGGCTGAGTCTTACAGAGACAAATTTTTAAGCCAAGGTGAAAAGTATGAAAAACTTTTCAGGATGAGCAGCACAACTGAACTGGTGAATAAACATGGGGCTGGTTTAGGATATAACAGAGTAGAACCTCCATCTGCATATACTTCCATGGTAGATGTTAGGTGTAAACCACTAGTTGACCTTCTGTATAATGAAGAATTGGACATACACAAGGTGGTTCAAACTGATAATCTCTCTGATCTAAACCCAAGTACCTCAACATGGTCAGATGAGGATGATGTTCCTATTAAACCAGTAAAAGAAAAACAAGCTTTGAAAATCAAGAAACAAAATAAGAAAACTAAGAAACATTCAACAGTTTTTGTCAAAGCTAAAAACACAGGAAATATCTCCTCAGATGAATATGTGACTTGTCCATCTGACAAGTCAAAAAGAGGTAGATCAAAGGAGAGAAAGGTCAATTTTTCAGGAAAATAGGCAAATTCTAAAACCAACAAATCTGTTAGAACATCCAAATCATCACTCTCTGTGGATCAAGGCTCAGCTTTCCCTAAGAAGGGTCAGCAGCAATACTCTTCCAACACTCAAACTATATGTCTGATATGTGGTGAGGAAAATCATTTTGCTGTTGATTGCTTCTATAATCCAAGAAGCAGAATTTCCTCAAAAATACAGGGAAAAGGAAGAAAGAATAGCTGGAGTAAGTCATCTACCTCTTCGGAAGAACAGGGAAGAAATCCATTCAAGAAAGCATCGGAAGCTAACACTTATGAGAATCGGAAGAAACAAAATGAAAAAGCTTCTGGAAAGAAAGCATTAGAAGCAAAGACAAAGGAAGCTTCCGATAGAAAAGGAACCTCGGAAGCTCATGAAAAGAAGGCTTCCAACAAACAAAAGAAACCATTCTCCTTCGGAAGAAAACCATCGGAAGGAAAAGGAAAAGTAGCTTCCGATAACTATCAAAGGAAACAGAGTCTGCCGACAACTCACAAAGTCAAACAAGTATGGAAGAAGAAGGAATCAACTGATAAACCATCTTTCTTATCAGAAGCTAGCACATCATCTGTTTCACCTAAGATGATGTCAAAGAAAGTTACTTACAATGATGCAAATGGCAAACCCAAGACCACATGGGCTTGGGTTCCCATCAGAAACTAACTCACTTCTGGTCATGTGCAGGGACAGCAGGAATCAAAAGGCAACTTGTGGATAGTTGACAATGGCTGCTCCAGGCACATGACAGGCAACAAGACTCACCTGCACAAATATGAACCATTCTTTGGAGGGTCTGTTGCTTTTGGAAGTGATCCAGTAGGAGGTTAAATAACAGGTAGGGGCACAATCACTAATGGCAAGGTAAGCTTTGAGAATGTGCATTTTGTAAAAGAACTTAATTACAATTTACTGAGTGTATCACAGGTGTGTGATCAAAAGCACAACATGTTGTTTACTGAGCATGAATGCATTGTCCTGAAACCAAGATTTGTGGTACCAAATGATCAAATTCTACTTAGAGCACCAAGAAGAAACAACATGTATATGCTAGATATGAGCACAGCTGCACCTCTTAGTAACATAAGCTGCTTTGTCTCAAAAGCTTCACTTGATGAATCATCTCTTTCGCATAGAAGACTTTGTCATGTAAACCTCAAAAATATGAATAAACTTGTCAAAAATAATTTAGTAACCGGTTTACCCACAAAGGAATTCATTTGTGTCACACCCCCAAATTTCAACTAACGGAATCATACCGTTTGGGACGTGACAAACCAGGATCTCAGATCATTAGACATAACGAAGACCTCTATATGATTTTCAAACATATATTGGTCTTAATTTGTAGAATCACACTTTAACTTTTGCAGAAGCGTTTGAAAACTAACAATAGGAAGTAACTATTGCAAAACCATAAATACAATGTTCAATGTTTTAAATCAACAACTAAAGTAAACTGTATGCATGAGACTCAACGTCCTAGTCCCTGCTTGTCCTTTCTTGTGTCTTAGTGTCATGAGAAAACATGTAAATCAAGTCAACACAAAGGTTGGTGCATACACAGGTTTGTATGAATAATCAAAAATATTTGAACCAAATGTTTGAACAAGCTGTTTGTAAGAGATGTTTGTAGATCACATAATCACACATTGCATAGTCATGATAGCTAGTCTTTGTACTATTTACATAAGCGGTCGACACCGAAGCTGACTGTAGCATGCTGTTGCATGTTTTGCCTTGCCACTATTGTCTAGCATAAACAATAGTAATGTGTGTTTGGTCAGTTTAACACTTGCGTAGATCCCATCTACCAAGTGAGGTTTGTCAAACCCAATAGATCTATCTTCAACTACCACGCTTTGCACTACGGCAAACTAAACGGTTCGAAATGTAAGGCTTTGTAATGCTATGTTTGCACTTAATGTAAACAACTAACTCATGCAAGTTATATGTATCTAAAAGTGTTTGTTGCACATGTTTTCTCCCCCAAAACAGTTAAAATAAGAGAAGGGGCCGTGTACGCACCTTTGAATGCGGTAGAATGATCAAACACACGTGCAGTCGCGTAGATAATCCTCTACGAATAATCTGTGTTTTAACAATAACGTTGTTTTATTCGGGATGTTGTTTTGTGTTTGTAATCACATACATGTCAGCACACGTATGTTAGATTGTTAGAAATGTGCATACATAAGTACGCGTGTCTTTAAAATTTGTTTAATTAAACCATATAATCGTATACGATTTTATTTAAATAAACGTAATTATACGCGATTATATCTTTGAGTGAAAATATGAATTTTTATTATTTCATGTTGTTCGAATTTTCATTTCGATTCTAACGCCACTGGAACGGACTGAAACAGAGTTAGTATGAAAAAGATATGGGCAAAACATCAAAAATGGTGTTTTTGTGAAAAACCAGAAGCCCCCAGGTTCGAACCTGAGACCTCCCGGACACCACACACACGCCCAAACCAGCTCCTCTGTATCAGATTTCATTAATGGATCATGGTTTTTAATTATGTTAAGCCCAAACGGCCCAGTTCCCTTGTTAATCATAACCGAAGTAATTGAAATCCGATTAACCCACAATTCGATTCGGATTGATCCTCAAACCTTAGGGGTTTGTTTCTAAAGTTACAGAAGAGTTCATAGACATTTTTAATTTGATGTATTGCATAAAAACTTCAGCCCAATTCGGTTTAAACCGGTTCGAACTCGAGTTCACTAAGTCCCGCATCAAATCAATCGAATTGATGATCAATAGATTCTTGATTCATAGGGTTTTCATTATGAATGATATTTCGAAACTTTCTGGTAGTTTTAATTTGAATATCATGCTCTATTAACCCGAATTCCCCAATTCGTTTAAACATAAGAACCCTAAAAATCAAAGTCGTTTAATTCTCAGTTGTAATATGAAATTGACATGGGTTTTTCATTAAACCCATCATTTCGAATATGTCTGTGTGGTTTAATTCGATTATCAACTCGTTCGAATAAGAAACCCCCAAAACGTTTTTCATAGGAAACCCTAGATTTAGAAATCGTTTAATTCTTTATTTTTTGTTAAAACTAACATATGAGTTTCATTATATGGATGTTTCCGAAGCTCTATGTACCGATTAATTTAGTTTTTAAACTCGTTTGGGTACCAACCCCCAAAACGAATTCTAGTATGAACCCTAGAATTAAAATTCATACAATTCGATGTTTTGACATGAATTAAGCATAGGGCTTTGCTTAATCGGATGTTTTAGATCGTGTTGGAATGAATTGTTACCTTGTTTGATGCCTATTTGATGTAGTTCGATTATTAGGTTGAGTTTCGGCCGAGTCTCGATACAACTCTTCTTCCCGCAGCTTCTTGCTTCGAATTGTTGGATGACAAAGATACTAAAGATGCCGATTAAGAGTTCTGAGAGTTCAATTTTGTGAATTATGATCGGATTGTGCAAGTTCTATAGTCTCTTAGTAACGGTTTCCCATTTTTGTTTTATTAGTCCTTTAATTCGGCCATTATGGGTTTAATGATTGATGATAACCGTTGATAATTATCAATGGAAGTTAATTGGGTGATTAATTCAATTCATAACTTATTATTAATATGTAAATCGAATTTTAATTTGATAAAACACTCGAATTTTGACTTTAATAGTCAAAATTGAACATTTTATATGATTTTAACATTAATTCTCATAATTTATATGTTTGTAACTTGTTTTTGTTCAAGTTTAATCCTTCTAGTTTGATTTCATATAATTTCGCGTATTTTATGTTAACTTTTGAGTTAACGAAGTTAATCCGGAATGCCTGATTGTCACATTATCCCCTTGTTGAAGGAATTTTCGTCCCGAAAATTGTTAAATGTTAGAAGTAGTTAGTGCACTACTTGTGAGTTCAGAGTGTGCGTGTTAATGCGATATTTGACCATTCAGTGTTAGTGCGATACTTGATCATTCTGTGTACTTGTGTGTACTCACACATATCAAGTCCAATGTTTGCAACACCACCCCAAGTGTGGTCGTTATATGTTCAATGTTTGGCAACATCACCACCACGTGTGATCGTTCCATGTAACTGTTCGCATGCACACTAGTTAGTGCACCTAACTGTGATTGATCGTGTTTTGATCATATTGTACTATGTAACCTCGCACATAGAAAATATTTGTAACTGTTTGTACTACGTACCCTCAGACATACTAAAATGTGTTTAACTAATCACGTTTGTACTACAATGCAATGTAACACATTAAATGTAGCACATATTGTACTATGTAACCTCGCACATAGCAAATATTTGTAACTGTTTGTACTACGTACCCTCAGACATACTAAAATGTGTGTAACTAATCATGTTTGTACTACAATGCAATGTAACACATTAAATGTAGCACATAAAATGTAATGTAGCGCATTGATTGTAACTAATCATGCTTGAAAGTCTTTGAATTCGACAGTGTTTGTGTTCAGCACAATTGTTTGTAACAAAACCAATTGTATAAAATGTTTTTGTTTACCGTTTGAAATCTGAAGTGTTGGAGTGTGAAGTATCACGTCATCCCCTTGTTGAAGGAAATTTCGTCCCGAAATTTAACGTGTCTTCACAGTGTTTGTAGTTGTTGTTTTGAACAGATGAGGATACTTCTTCATCATTTGATCTTCTCTTTCCCATGTGAATTCAGGACCACGTCTTGAATTCCACCGGACTTTGACTATCGGAATCTTGCTTTGTTTAAGTTGTTTGACCTCTCGGTCCATGATTTCAGCTGGTTCTTCAATGAATCGTAACTGTTCATATACTTGTATTTCTTCCAGAGGTACAATCAATGTCTCATCAGAAAGACATTTCTTTAAATTTGAAACGTGAAACACATCATGAACTCCGCTGAGTTCATCCGGTAATTGTAGTTGATACGCAACCGGACCAATCCTTTTCAGGATCTCAAAAGGTCCTACGTAGCGTGGGCTAAGCTTCCCACGCTTGCCGAATCGTATCACACCTTTCCAAGATGATACCTTTAGAAGAACTCGGTCTCCTACTTGAAATTCCAATGGTTTACGACGCTTGTCAGCGTAACTCTTCTGTCGATCCCGAGCCGCTGCCATACGGTTCTGGATTTGAACTATCTTCTCTGTCGTTTCGTGTACTAATTCAGGACCTGTTATCCGACTGTCACCGATTGCAGCCCAACAAACTGGTGAACGACATTTACGACCACACAAAGCTTCAAATGGTGCTGCCTAAATACTTGTATGATAACTATTGTTGTAAGAGAATTCCACTAACGGTAAGTGGTTTTCCCAGCTGTCACCAAAGTCAATTATAAAAGCTCGTAACATATCCTCGAGCGTTTGAATCGTACGTTCACTCTGACCGTCTGTTTGTGGTTGATATGCAGTACTCATATCCAAACGAGTTCCCAAGGACTTATGGAGAGATTTCCAAAAGTTTGAAGTAAATCGGACATCCCGATCTGATATAATAGAGATTGGCACGCCATGTCGTGCTACCACTTCTTTGATGTAAATACGAGTCAGTTTCTCCTTTTTGTCAGTTTCTTTAATTGCCAAGAAATGTGCAGATTTCGTTAATCGATCAACAATTACCCAGATCGTATCACAACCACTTGGTGTACGGGGTAATGAAATCCATCGAAATCTGTTCCCATTTCCACATAGGTATTTCTGGTTGTTGCAGTAAACTAGATGGTTTCCGATATTCAACTTTGACTTTCGAACAAGTCAAACATTTGCTAACGTACTTAGCAATGTCGGCTTTCATGTGAGACCACCAATACGGTGCCTTCAAGTCATGATACATTTTGTCTGAACCCGGATGGACTGAATATCTAGACTTGTGTGCTTCATCCATCATGAGTTCCCTTAAACCACCATGCAAAGATATCCAAAGTCTATCAATGAAACAACGAGTTCCATCAGGCTTAACATTCAATTGTTCCTCCATTCCTCGTAAGGATTCATGTTCCAAGTTATCCTTTTCTAAAGCTTCAAGCTGAGCACTGCGTACCTTTTCAGGTAAGTCAGTACGTATCTTCATCATAAGTGCGCGAACCCGTCTTGTTGATGTGTCTTTTCTGCTTAAAGCATCAGCTACCACATTAGCTTTTCCCAGATGATATTTAATTGTGCATTCGTAGTCGTTCAACAACTCGACCCATCGTCGCTGTCTCATATTAAGCTCCTTCTGATCAAAGATACGTTGCAAAGTCTTATGATCAGTATAAATGGTACGCTTGGTTCCATATAAATAGTGCCTCCAAATCTTCAAGGCAAACACCACTGCTCCTAACTCAAAGTCATGAGTAGTGTAATTCTTTTCGTGTGGTCGAAGTTGTCGTGACGTGTAAGCAATCACTTTATCACGTTGCATCAACACACATCTCAAACCCTGTGCAGATGCGTCACAATACACCACAAAGTCTTCTGTTCCTTCCGGTAAGGACAGAATCGGTGCACTGCAAAGTAGCTGTTTCAGTAGCTGAAATGCAGCTTCCTGTTTATCAATCCAAACATACTTCGTCCCTTTGTGCGTAAGAGCTGTAAGTGGTTGAGCAATCTTTGAGAAACCCTCAATAAATCGTCAGTAATAACCCGCCAAACCAAGAAATTATCGTACCTCAGTAGGGGTCTTTGGTGCTTCCCAATTCTTAATCGCTTCAATTTTTGCTGGATCAACATGTATGCCCTTTTCATTGACTATATGACACAAGAATTGAACTTCTCGCATCCAGAAGTCACATTTCGAGAACTTAGCGTACAGTTGTTCTTGTTTCAGTAATTCCAACAGCAATCGAAGATGTTCAGCATGCTCCTCCTCTGTCTGGGAATAGATGAGAATGTCATCAATGAAAACAATGACAAATTTATCGAGGTAAGGTTTACAGACTCGATTCATGAGATCCATGAATACTGCTGGAGCGTTCGTCAACCCAAATGGCATGACCAAGAACTCATAATGGCCATAGTGCGTCCTGAATGCTGTCTTCGGAATATCTTCTTCTTGAACTCTGAGTTGATGATAACCCGATCGGAGATCAATCTTCGAGTAGTAACTTGAACCTTGCAACTGATCGAATAGATCGTCCATTCTAGGTAACGGATACCGGTTTTTGATGGTAACCTTGTTCAGTTCCCGGTAATCGATGCACATACGGAAAGTCCCGTCCTTTTTCTTGACAAATAAGACTGGAGCTCCCCACGGTGAAAAACTAGGTCGAATAAAGCCCTTATCCAACAACTCTTGCAGTTGTGTAGATAACTCTTGCATCTCTGATGGTGCAAGTCGATAAGGAGCCCTAGCTATCGGTGCTGCGTCTAGTGTAAGGTCGATTCGAAATTTCACTTGTCTGATAGGTGGTAATCCCGGTAAGTCTTCTGGAAATACTTCAGGAAATTTACGAACTACTGGGATGTCTTCAATCTTCTTCTCAGCTACCGGCTTCTCAGTTATAAGTGCTATAACTGTTGTATGACCTTTACGCAGACATTTGTGTGCTTTCATACAAGATATGAGACGCAGTGGCATACTGCTCTTCTCACCTTGTACATACAGTGTCTCTCCGTGTGAAAGAGGTATACGAACGATCTTTTGATAGCATACTATTTCGGCCTGGTGTTTGGACAACCAGTTCATGCCAATGACCACATCAAAACTGCCTAATGCGATAGACATAAGGTCAATGTCCAGTGTTTGACCCATCGAGTCAAGGAAACAGCCTTTGAGAATATGTTCTGTTGTGATTAACTTGTCTTCAGCTAGTTCTACCGTGCATTCAATCTCTAATGGTGTTGAGGTTATGGCAAATATTCCACTAAATTCATTATATCTAAAGCTCTTTTATGTTCCAGTATCCAACAACACATATCATATCATTTGTTTATCACACATGTACTTGCAGTGAGGCCGAGCTTTTCTCTATACTTCTTTTGATCATGAAGACTTGTCACCTCAGACCATTGTTTTCGTTCCTTTTGTTGTTACTACCAGTGCGGTTCAATTGAAATGCCTTAGCTTCTTGCATCTAAAGCATCCTTTGAGTGTTTCTTGTTGTTGTTGTGGTCATTGAGAACTATGCCCAGTAGATACATGAAATCGGATTTCGTTCTTCGTTTGGTAGGGAATATTTACAGATGTTCACAAGTAGATGTTTTGACATACATTGAAAGTTATCCAAGTGAAGTGCAAAATCTCACTATGAGTGTTTCTCAAACACAGAGTAACCAGAACTAAGGCTGGAAATTTGATGAATGTTATGTTAGAATCCCGATATGTTAACTGAATTCGTTACAACCACCAGAATGAAGGATAGGCGGATATTTTATGTATGCGTTTCGAAAAATAGGCTCACAATAGAATTTGCCAGAATTCATGCGTACCTGTAAATTCACGATTACGTTGCGCACCATGATCGTCAATTTACCTTACATAAGGATTCTAGTTCCTCCTACCTTGAGCTATTTGGTTTTGTGGGATTCAGAGTTTATTCAGGACATCAAGATTCAGACAATAGTCACATGATGTATGATTGGATAGTCTATCCAAAGAATTACTTAGGGATAGTACTTGAGTTGAATGCTAATATAGGGTCTAGTGTAGATCCTTCAAGAATAGTTATTCGGCTTGAATGTGTTTTTCTTATGTAGTCTGATGTCGAGACACTCATTGTGTGAGTGTTAATGTAGTTGTTTGGAGTTGACCTCCTTACAGTCATTGTATCTCCCATAAGTTCCCAAGTTGATAGTTAACTCACAATAGAGGTCACCAGTGTTTTCATATAAAGTAATTTGCCTTTACGTATGTACCGGTAACAGAAATCTTTCCCACACGATCACTCTAGTTCTTCTTAACTCGAGTGATAGTGTCCGTTTGGTGGTACTTCAAGTGTGACAAGACGTTAGGTTTGAATTCTCATCTTACAGTTGATGAGTTCAGAATGTGATCCTTGTAAACCATATATGTATAAGTACCAAGAGTTACAAGAATGTTGTTGAGGTGTTAGAAAGAAAATTGATGTTTTCCTATCAAGGCTAAAACCACAACCTTGTTAACTAATGTCAATGTTGTAAAGAGTGACAAATCATTTACCAGAACTAAGAATTTAGTGGAACTAGTAGATATAGTCCCGAACTAAGGAATGATTTTGTTTGAGTCATTGGGTTTATTTCATCCGCTGACTCGTTGAGTGAGCCACAGGGCCTATTTCATCCCCTGACTTGTTCAAGTGAGCCATAGGGTCTATTTCATCCCATGACTTGTTTTAGTGAGTCGTAGGGCCTAATTCATCCCTTAACTTGTCTTAGTGAGTCACAGATCCTATTTCATTCTTTGACTTGTTTTAGTGAGTCACAGGGCCTATTCCATACATTGACTTGTTTTAGTGAGTCACAGAGCCTATTTCATATCTTGACTTGTTTTTGTGAATCATGGAATCTATTTCATCCCTCTAGTAATCTAGTGATCTATCGAGCTGCCTCTCGCATGTTGTGAATCTCCCGATTCACACGTGCATCAAAAGCTGCAAATGCTTGCTCTGGTGGGTATCTCAGAGTAGGTAATGTCCAATTACTAGTAGTAGTGTCACGAGTAGATGGCGGAAGTACTCACTCCTCACGCACCCAACTGCGAATGAGATCTGGGATCCACTGCCAATACTGGCCATTCTCCCTCAGTTGTACGTGTATCCCCTCATAGTAGTGAATCGTGTCATCCATCGGCTCAGGTTGCCTCTTCTTGGATGCTGGAGATGATACGACTTGTTGTTCCTCATTACGAGTAAGTGTGGATGGTGATGTCATGTCTGCTACATAATATCATATGTAGAAGCTATACAAACTACTATGTAAGCAAATGTGTCTAATGTCTAATAGTTATAGTCTAGATCTACCAATGCAACCCTAATTCGCTATACCCAATGGCTCTGTTACCAATCTGTCACACCCCCAAATTTCAAATAACGGAATCATACCGTTTGGGACGTGACAAACCAGGATCTTAGATCATTAGACATAACGAAGACCTCTATATGATTTTCAAACATATATTGGTCTTAATTTGTAGAATCACAGTTTAACATTTGCGGAAGCGTTTGAAAACTAACAATAGGAAGTAACTATTGCAAAACCATAAATACAATGTTCAATGTTTTAAATCAACAACTAAAGTAAACTGTATGCATGAGACTCAACGTCCTAGTCCCTGCTTGTCCTTTCTTGTGTCTTAGTGTCCTGAGAAAACGTGTAAATCAAGTCAACACAAAGGTTGGTGCATACACAGGTTTGTATGAATAATCACAAATATTTGAACCAAATGTTTGAACAAGCTGTTTGTAAGAGATGTTTATAGATCACATAATCACACATTGCATAGTCATGATAGCTAGTCACTGTACTATTTACATAAGCGGTCGACACCGAAGCTGACTGTAGCATGATGTTGCATGTTTTGCCTTACCAATATTGTCTAGCATAAACAATAGTAATGTGTGTTTGGTCAGTTAAACACTTGCGTAGATCCCATCTACCATGTGAGGTTTGTCAAACCCAATAGATCTATCTTCAATTACCACGCTTTGCACTACAGCAAACTAAACGGTTCGAAATGTAAGGCTTTGTAATGCTATGTTTGCACTTAATGTAAACAGCTAACTCATGCAAGTGATATGTATCTAAAAGTGTTTGTTGCACATGTTTTCTCCCCAAAAACAGTTAAAATAAGAGAAGGGGCCGTGTACGCACCTTTGAATGCGGTAGAATGATCAAACACACGTGTAGTCGCGTAGATAATCCTCTACGAATAATCTGTGTTTTAACAATAACGTTGTGTTATTCGGGATGTTGTTTTGTGTTTGTAATCACATACATGTCAGCACACGTATGTTAGATTGTTAGAAATGTGCATACATAAGTACGCGTGTCTTTAAAATTTGTTTAATTAAACCATATAATCGTATACGATTTTATTTAAATAAACGTAATTATACGCGATTATATCTTTGAGTGAAAATATGAATTTTTATTATTTCATGTTGTTCGAATTTTCATTTCGGTTCTAACGCCATTGGAACGGACTGAAACGGAGTTAGTATGAAAAAGATATGGGCAAAACATCAAATAACTTTTTGGGCAGAAGCAGTCAACACTGCTTGTTATGTCCAAAACAGAATATTGATAGTTAAGACACATGGTATGACTCCTTATGAAATTTGGCATAAGAGAAAGCCATTCATTGGATTTCTCAAACCATTTGGATGTCAGTGCACTATCTTGAATACTAAAGATTATTTAGCTAAGTTTGCTGAGAAATCAGCAGAGGGCTACTTTGTTGGGTACTCTTCACATGCTAAGGCTTATAGAGTATACATCAAAGCTTCCAGAGTTATTGAAGAGTCTGCAAATGTTCAGTTCAATGAACATACTCTTAATAAACCTGGAACAGGCCCTGATTGGTTATTTGATCTTGATAGCTTTACATCTACATTTAATTTGGTGAAAGAGTATGTTCCAGTTTCACAGTCAGCTACCACAGACACCTCCGAAGGCATAAGAGAAGATGACTTTCGTGTTGAACTGCCAATAGCTTCCAGACAAATCTTGGCAGAGTCCACTTCAGCACAAAATGGTGTGTCACAGTCTGAGACAATAAACACATCTCAGGCAGGTCCGTCAATTGAATCTACTTCTGAGTTGCAACATCAAGAAGAAGTAGGAAGTCCTTCAGCAGAGTCAAATCCTCAGGAGACCACCATCCCAGAGAAAACCAACCCTCCACAGTCCAAATTCAGAATCCAAAAGATCTGCCAGAAATTCAGCTCGAGGTAGTACTTCCTAATCTTGAGTCAATCAATCTGGATGTGGGTTCTCAACTGGATGTGATTCCCAGAATTCGCATTCACAACACTCATCCAGTTGAAAACATTATTGGCAATGTTGAAGAAGGTGTAAGAACAAGAAGCTCTATGCATGAAGCAAACATCTGTTTGTATTCATGCTTTCTATCCTAATTAGAACCTAAGAAAGTTACTGAGGCTTTAAAAGACAACAGTTGGGTAGAAGCTATGCAAGAAGAGCTTCTTCAATTTAAAAGACAAGGAGTTTGGAAGACTTGCCCTTTGCCTAAGGGAAAGTATGCAATTGGAACCAAATGGGTATTCAGAAACAAGAAGGATGACAAAGGATTTCAGAAACAATGATCAAGAATAAAGCAAGACTGGTTGTTCAAGGATCTACTCAAGAGGAAGGCATAGACTATGATGAAGTCTTTGCACCTGTTGCCAGAATTAAAGCTATCAGAATCTTTTTGGCATTTGCAGCTGCAAAGGATTTCAAAGTTTTTCAGATGGATGTTAAGAGTGCCTTCCTGTATGGAAAAATAGAGGAAGAAGTTTATGTATGCCAACCTCTAGGATTTGAAGATCCAAAGTTTCCTGATCATGTCTGTAAGCTTGATAAGGCTCTCTATGGGCTGCATCAAGCTCCCAGAAAATGGTATGAAACCTTGTCTTCTTTTATGTTGGCTAACAACTTCAAGAGAGGAATTATTGACAAAACTCTCCTTTTCAAGAAGTCTAATCAACACATCATGCTAGTTCAAATCTATGTTGATGACATTATCTTTGGTTCTACTAATGAATCTCTCTGCAAGGATTTTGAATCTCTAATGAAATCCAAATTTGAGATGAGTTCAATGGGGGAACTCACCTTCTTTCTTGGATTACAAGTGAAACAAACTCCTACAGGGATTTTCATTAGTCAATCAAAATATGTCAAGGATATTCTTGAAAGATTCAAGCTCTCTGATTGCAAAGCACTGGGAACTCCTATGTCTAAAACAACATCTCTTAGCCCTGATCTTGAGGGGGAGGATGTTGATCAGCACCAGTACAGAGCAATGATAGGCTCTTTGATGTATCTCACAGCAAGCAGGCCATATATCATGTTTGCAACTTGTGTGTGTGCAAGATTTCAGGCTAATCCCAAAGTCTCACATATGCTGGCTGTGAAAAGAATCTTTAGATACCTCAAAGGAGCATCAAGTCTAGGATTATGGTATCCTAGAAATGAAGACTTCCAGTTCATGGCTTACACAGACAATGATTATGGGGGTTGCAACATCAGCAAGAAATCCACATCAGGAGGATATCAATTTCTTGGATCCAGAGTTGTGTCTTGGCAATGCAAGAAACAGTCATGTGTTTCTACCACTACTGCATAAGCTGAATACATAGCTGCTTCTAGCTGCTGTACACAAGTCATCTGGATTCAAAATCAGATGAAGGATTATGGAGTAGATACTTTCAATACTCCTATTCAGATAGACAATTCCAGTGCAATCTCCATCACCAATAATCCTGTCAAGCATTCCAAGACCAAGCACATTGACATCAGATATCATTTCATTAGAGATTGTGCAGAAAACAAGTTGATTCATTTAGTCAAAGTTGATTTAGAACACAACTTGGCTGATCTCTTCACCAAGGCATTTGATGAAGGAAGATTCAGGTATTTAATAACAGCCATTGGTATGATTAACTTTGAGTAAATTACTAAGGAATGAATAAAACTTCGGAAGATATACTTAACTCGTCTTCGGAAGATAGATTAAGTCTTCGGAAGTATTATTCCTTCCTTAGTCGGAAGGTCTCACACTTTAGAAGCTAAATTACCTTCTGAAGTAATACTCTTCCGATACATTATCTTCGGAAGCATAGGCTTCTCAAGGTACTCTTCAGAAGAAGGTGTCTTCCGAAGAACAGTTTGCCTGATGAACTTATCTAACATCTCAGAAGCATTGCTTCCGATGTAGTAATTTTTATACTTCTTAATCATTGTTTCTGATCCTTCAGAAGCAGTGCTTCCGACAGTATAAATTTTATACTTCGGAAGCAAATCTTTTCTGAAAAACTTTTGGTCTCTTTCACTCCTTCCGAAAGACACATATTCGGAAGCAACTCAGTACTTAGAAGAAAATTCTTACATTTATTGTGAAACCAGCTGTCATCGGAAGACCTTTTTTTGACATCCGGATCTCAAATTTAATGTGTCTATATATTAAATGCTGAAATCCGAAGGTATAAAAAGGTCTCCCGCTCGTTCATTCTCTCTCACCGGTTCACTTCAAAATTTCCTTTCTTCTTTCTCTCAAATCGTAACCTAAAAGCCACCAATTGCCATGGATCTTCTTGCATTCAAACCTGCTCACAACGTACCTGCGGAGTTATCAGCAGAACATGACGCTGACTTCGGCCCAATAGTCTCCTTTCTTCAAAGGAGCAGGTATTTATTTGCTCTTACAGTTCAGCCCTTGGTGTATGAATCTCATCACCAACAGTTTTGGGCATCTTGTTCTGTTTCTTCGTCTTCCGATGGTCGGTATCTTAATGCCACCATTGATGCTCATCCTATTGTTATTACTGTGTAGACCATCTGTCGACATCTCAAACTAAATGATGCCGATGGAAAGGACTCATTCACAAAGGATGAGGTAGCATCGACATTTAAGTCGATGGGGTACGAAGGTCCTCTCCCTTCAACAACCTATTTGAAGGGTAGAGTGTCCTATAATTACAAGTACCTCATACATTTGTTCCTTCACTGTCTTTCCAATAAAGCTGGTGGTTGGGATCAAATTCCATCTGACTTAGCTTCGGCTATTCATGGTTTGGTCTCCAACCAACTATTTAACTTTTCTGCTTTCATTTTTAATAATTTGGTTGACAATATTTCGTCACCAAAGAAATTTTGTATGTACCCCAGGTTTTTACAACAGATCTTTAATGAGGAATTGGGCACTTCCCTCACTCTAACTAGGAATACATAGTACATACAAAATGCCCTTGGTTACTTCCAAGGTTTTTGTGCAACTGAAAAAGAAGGGTACTCAGTTTTCTGGGAACTTTACTCGCTTTCTTCCATCTATGGAGTTATATACTCCTGAAGATGACAGCTTTGTTAACCCCACAGATGCTGAACCCACATCTTCCACTGTTGTCCCTCACCCCATAAAGATCACCTACAAACGCAAACGAACCCCTGTGCAACTCTCTACAGTTGCTCAGGCTCCTTCTACTGAACCCAAAAAGAAAAAGGTGAAAAGGACTGCTCAGGGCACAGTCCTACCTAATGTGAAAGCCACACCCCTTGTTGAACCACAGGTTCTTCCTCTGGAACCTGTGGCTGCTCTTAACCAACCTGAAAGCCCTCAGCTTATGTCCCAAAACATATCTGAGAATATTCAAAGGGAAAACCTAATTCTTGAGTCTGCTTCCCTTGAAGCAACTCTAGATCAGAGACTATCTCCCAGGTCTCCAGGTTCATGTCACCCAGAAATGCCCCCCACCCACATTCACACCCAGCCTCAAGGAACCCCTGCTCTAGCTGTGGAGGAACCACTCTCTCCCACTACCCAAACTTTAATGAGAGTGGTGACACAGTTACAGGTAAGGTTTCCTGACCCATAGCCTATTCTACGAGAGGTTGGCCCCAGTAGTTTTGAAGGGGTCAATGCAGGTGAGGCTGCCACTACTGTTGATCTTAATGAAGATCTACAGGACAGTGGTACAGGCAATAGGACCTCACCTGCGGCAACCTATGTTGGGGAGGACTTCTTTGAAGCTCTTCTCAATGAAGGGAATCCAGGGTGCCAAGAAACCACATCTGGTGGTGGAGATGCAGGAGCCAGGCTCAGGGCTCCATCGCCCCATGATTCTACTCAGGTATATGAGGGCACCCACACACAGGAATTGACGGCTACTATAACATCACTCCAAGCCAGGATAGCTCACTTGGAAGCTGAAGTGGCTACCCTGCGGCTTGAGGTCCAGACCAAAGATGCCACTATTCTGGACCTCAGGAGGCGTCCCCCTGTCATTCTACATCCCTTTCATCCTGATCCTGCTACTACGACTTTCACCTCCCCTGATGCTACCAAAAAGGGGGAGAATGCACCATCTGCAGGGTCAAGATCAGAAGCAAGAGAAGAGGATGGTGAACAGGAAGTTAACCCAGCCATAGTCACTCTGACTACTGAATGGGAAGACTCCTTGGGCACTTACTTTCAAGCTTCTTATACTTCCTCTTCTTCTTCTTCTGAGGATACTATGGAGGTTGCCAAAGAGACTGAAAAGCAAACAACAAATGTATCTTTGGAACCTCAGTCCCCTTCTGGGACTAAGTCTCCAACTGAGACTCATTTGTCCCCTTCTGGGACTAAGCTCCTTCTGAGACTGCAGCCCAGGTTGCCATGGAAGAAGCTACACAAGAAGAACCAATATCCATGGAAACTGTGTCCCCTTCTGGGATAAAGGCTACGGAAGACCTCTCCTCTTCTCCTAAGCTCTCTGGGGAATCTAATAAGGAATCAACCAAGATGGTTGGTCAACCGGAGGAGGCAGTGAATGCTAAGGTTAACTCCGAAGCTGCAGCTGCTTCCGAAGGCCCAGTCATTCTTGATGTTTCCTCCTCAGAAGAGCTAAGTGCCAATGAACCAGTCGGTGAGGCAATAGGAGACATTGCCTCTGGGGTAAAAGTATCTGCTGATGATAAAGGAAAAAGGAAATTAACCCCAGAGGAGGAAGCAGAACAAGAGGAGAGGATTCCAAAGAAGACAAAGGGCCGACGGGACACTTCAATGAATGATGAACTCATCAGATTATCTGCCCTTCTTCAGGAAAAGGGGTATGATATCGATGAAGTACTAAGTTGGTCAGTACCTAGAATGGATGCCGAGCTGGACATGGTACAACAGCAAGAACAGGCTGCTACTGCATCCAAGGCCCAGATTGTACTTACAAAGAAACAAAAGGAAAAAGCCTACAGAGACAAGTCCAAGGCCTTTCTCCTGGAATATGGCTTCCAAGCTTGGCAGCTAGGCCCAATGAAGAACTCAACCATGGATATGCATATCAGAGACATCAAGGCTAAGATTTCCAGAGGTGAGTTACTTCCAATTGAGCAGATAAGGGCTCAAAAGGCAAGCCTAATGAGAGGCTTAGATTTAGGGTGAGGAGCTAGAATAGAATTTCCTCTCTCTGGTGCAGGGATCAGAGAGGGAGAAGAAGTCATGTGTGGGGAGGTAACAAAAGCAATGTTCCCCAACATGTTCCCCCTAAATCCTAAAGAAGAACAAATAACTCCTCCATCAAGCCCATCTATGGATAACATGCCAATCTCTTCAGTGATCAAGGTCAACAAAGGGAAAAAGACTGCAAGAACACAATCATCATCAAACCCTGATCATGAGAGACAAACACAGGCTGATGAGAGGAGAACAGAACCCTCAATTGCTGAGGATGTTGGGTCACAACCTACTGCAACAACAGGTGCAGCAGTAGGATCAACTGTGGAAGCCCAACAAGCCAGAGATCAGAGGAGTCAAGCTACTGCACAAGAAAGACCAAGATTCATAAGAAGAAAAAGCATGGCTAGAAGGAAAAAGAGAAAATCTGCCATCTCCTCTGACTCTGAGCCAGACTCACCTCCCCAAGGACCCAAGGTTAAACCAGGAGCTTCAATGCCCAAAGATCATCCAAAAGATCTACATGATCTACAGCACATTCACACCTATGTTCTTGTTGTTAAGTGGAGTTACAGTAGACTCCACAAAGAGTTTACTCTCACTCTGATTAATGGAGGAATAAAGGTTGTAGATTTGGTACAACTGTTTGTGCTTGCTGCACCATTTGTGTTTGATCTAGAAAACCTCCCTCTTGAAAATCCAGACAATGGACAATAAGGGAGGCAAGCACTTAGAAGGGTAAAAGCAAGAGCCCAAGTGCTGAGGGGAGAGAAAGTCTTAAGAAGGATTCAATAACAAGTTTTGGTAGTATCAGCCTAGGGGGAGACTGTAAAGACTAATAAAGGCCGATGCTCACCAAACTTCTTATTTTGTCTAAGTATAGGAGCTTTAATGACTAAAAGCCTTCGGAAGGAAGAAGTGATTCTTCGGAAGCATAATTGCTTCCGAAGGATAACTTATTACTGCCGAAGGTTTTATAAGACAACTGCCTCGAAAGAATGATAGGTATTAAAGCTTCAGAAGACATAGATCTTCCGAAGACATAAAGCTTCCGAAGAATCTTCTTTTGCACTGAAGACAAAGACTTCTGAGGTTTATCCTCTGACAAAGACTGTAGCAGATTACTCTCATGGTACAAAAGGTACTGACACAAGACTTGCTGGTCTGAAGAAAGACAAAGACAACATGTAATGAGTCAGATAAAGTGCCTTACTTCTCCCATGATGCATTAAATGCAAAAGATCATCTGAAGCCTTGAAGATCAACAACATTAAATGTCTTTTGTATTTAGAAGTCTTTTGTAAAGTCAATGTCTATTAATGTAATGATGATAACTGAGTGTCTTAGCCTGTTAAGACACTCAACATACTAGAATAAGCTTTACTTTTATGTACTTGTCTAGTATACCCAACTTGTATTCCTAAGTGTATACGGTTGTAGCCTCGGCAATATAACCTCCCATTGTATGTTCACTAAGGTGTGCTTGTACACTTATACTTTGAGAGAAATATATCTTTGAGCTTGAAATTATTCTCGTGTTCTTACTATTGTTCAAAGATTATTACTTTGTCATTTTGAGTGTGATTGTGAGATTACTCTAACAGAACATTCCGCATCTGTTAGAGTTAAGTAAGAAATACTTGTTTAGTGTTGTTTAGATTAAGCAACCCGATCCTACAGAATCTAATTCAATGTAGGTTCCTACATTATCATACATTGTATGATATGACATCAAAATAACTGATTAAATACTCAATATCGGTTTGATGACTTTTCAAAGCAATGTCTTAGACATTGAACGTTCAGAAAGATCTAATCAGTAAGTTAAAACCTAAATAACTCATTAAACATAAATAAATGCAGAATCACCTCTATATTATCAGTTTCGAGATATTCTGCTACTTCTATATTATCAGGTGAGTTTCGTACAACCCCTTTTCATTTTAGTGTTTTACAAATATCGGGGAATTTATGTAAATCGATTTCTGAACATATGATATGTATCACTGTTATCTTTGTGATTTCATGTGACTTTTGTGTGATTTCATTGGATTTTGCCGTTAGTATCTCTATCACAGTATCAAAAGACCTCATTCTTTGAAACTGTATCTAGTGAACCCATGTGGGGCCGAACAGGAAGCATTGATAGTACTATTGGCTGACAACCCATTTGCTGGGAGGATTGCATCTCCCCTGGTGTGAATGTTTGTTACCTGTTTCCGAAACACTTTCTTAATGTTAGTGATAGACATTAAGATAATGAGGCATTAAGATATTTACCGACGGGTAGTATCTTCGTAAAACGTAAAACTGTCCGAAAGGAACTAGATACGGGTCCCATGGTTATCTGAACTGTATATCTCGAACTTTTGCATATCATATTGTTTAATTACTAAACTTTACGAATTCACCAGCTTTGTGCTGACGTTTTCAAATCAAACATTTTTGCAAGTAGACAAACTTGTTACTGAATAAGTTAATATTGTAATGTGAATTGTAATAACGAACCATGTAATGTAATTATCTTAAGTTAATCCGTGTGCTTGTGATATCGGATCAAGTAAGTCACACGTCATCTCTGAGACATCACCACTATGCTTCCGCAACCTTCTCACGGTAACGTATGATATCATATCATGTGACGAGAGGTGGGGGTGTGACATATGCCAACACCACATTGCACATATCTTGTTCTTTGGGACTACTCCCATATGTACAACCATGGTTAGTATAGTGGTTGTAGAAGTCGCTACGCCCAAGTTAGGCGGTGAGATATCGGGATTAATCGGTGTTAGGTTAATTGGAATTTTTATATGTAATTAACAAATATATATTATATACACACATCAATATCAATAATTTAATATGATACTTAAAATAATTTAAAATATAAACTTAAACATACTAAGTTAAGTACTTCGAAGTTAAAACTTAACACTGAAACAACAAAAGAACATCGAAGACTCGAACATCAGAGAAAATCGAAGCTGAGTTCAATGTATAGAGATGTATTTCGATGTTTAGTGGTTGAATTTGATGTTTTAGATGTTGGATTTGATGTTTTATTGACATATTAGGGATTTAGGATTGAGAAATGTCTCGAATAATCATGGATCTGGTCTATTTTTACCCGAAAAAGGTAAAAAAAAAATGGCTAGGCCGCCTAGGTACCGACTAGGGCCAAATCGACGAGCAGTGACGGAGCTTGAAAAAATCTCGGAGGGGGCCGGAGGATTTTTAGGAACCAGAGGAGGCCGAGGGATTTTTAGGAAGGAAACGAGAGGAACAGAAGGATTTTTCGATGAAATATAACTAAATCTACCATTCTGACCGAAAAAACAGGGGGAGCCAGGCCCCAGCCCTTAATAAGAACCGTCCCTGTTGACAATATAAAAGGGCGCCTAGCGCCAATTTTTACAACCATGGTTAGTATTATATTGTCATTTGAATCATTAGATATTTCTTTCAACCTGAATGTGGTAGACAATCAGATGTGGGATGATTTGTAATATGTTAATTACGTTTATTTTAATATAGTTATTAGAATATATATGAGGTATGATGAATGTTTTGAACCATTAATTTATGATATATGTTAATGACTATGATGGATTTGAGATTTAATAAACAGTAAGACCATTATATAAAATATTAGGTTTAATATGTTAAGATGAAATACAAATTGCTATAGTCGTGTCAGTTTCTTTTGTTTTATCCCACTGAGCTTTTTGCTCAGCCGAATTATTTTTTTGTGGTAGGTTTGCATGGACAATGAGAATGTGTGAAGAGTGAAACAATAAGCTAGTTATTATGACGCACTGCAAGAAAAATCAGCAATAGCGGCGACAAAAATCGCCGCTAAAGGTCCAGAAAATCGCCACTAAAGGTATATGCGGCGATAAATCGTTGCTAAAAGGTCGCCACTATTAAATCGTCGGTAATGGTCGAAAATCGCAGCTGTTGACCGTATCGCCGCTGTTGACCTAGTCGCCGCTAGTGCTCAAAATCGCCACTAATGGTGTCTTTAAAATCGCCGCTGATGCTCACTTTTTAGCCTATGTGATGAACCTTTAGCGGTGACAAAAATCGCCACTAAAGGTAATTGTCGCCGCTATTGCTACTGAAACCTTTTAAAGGGTGCTGTTTCAATATTTACGTTTCCTGGTTTTGCACCACCTAAGTATACAAAAACTAGAAGTAACATTCAAACCATGCAAATAAATTACAATACGCATAAAACAAATATAATCCATAGTTTTCTTTCTAGTTTATAACTTGGAGAATCAAGTACATCAACTAAGATCATTCGTCGGCTTCATCCGAATCATCTTCATCATTTGTGTTCTCTTTCTTGTTTTTTAAATCAATGAAGTGGTTGAGTTGTTCCATAAAGCCTGGATCTTTAAACAAATTTACAATTTGATCCTATAAAAGAAATTATAGCTTAAGTTAAACCAAAGTCGATTGAAATGAATCAACAAGAAACTTTCATAAACCATAACAAATTATCTAACACTTTTCAAATTTTCTAAACGGGTCAAAACATAACTAAAGTATCTAACAATTACCAAACGGTCAAAACATACCAAATTTTCTAAACGGGTCAAAACATAACAAAGCTATCTAGCAATTACCAAACGGTCAAAACATACCAAATTTTCTAAATGGGTCAAAACATAACAAAGTTATCTAGCAATTACCGAACGGTCAAAACATACCAAATTTTCTAAACGGGTCAAAACATAACAAAGCTATCTAGCAATTACCAAACGGTCAAAACATACCAAATTTTCTAAACGGGTCAAAACATAACAAAGTTATCTAGCAATTACCAAACGGTCAAAACGTACCAAATTTTCTAAACGGGTCAAAACATAACAAAGTTATCTAACAATTACCAAACGGTCAAAACATACCAAATTTTCTAAACGGGTCAAAACATAACAAAGTTATCTAGCAATTACCAAACGGTCAAAACATACCAAATTTTCTAAACGGGTCAAAACATAACAAAGCTATCTAGCAATTGCCAAACGGTCAAAACATTCCAAATTTTCTAAATGGGTCAAAACATAACTAAGTTATCTACAAATTACCAAAGGTCAAAACATACCAAACTTTCTAAACGGGCCAAAAAATAACAAAGTTATCTAGCAATTACCAAACGGTCAAAACATACCAAATTTTCTAAACGGGTCAAAACATAACAAAGTTATCTAACACTTACATGTGTAAGTCCTGAAGGTCTCATCTGTTGCTCTTGATGATCCACAAAACTAGATGATCCATCAGATATAGAAGGTTTACGCCCAATGCCTCTAGTATGCCCGCGTCGAACACCCATTACTATCTCAAAGACCGAAACTTCATTCGGGTGTGATGCATTACTTTCTTCATCGAATTCTCCATCAGAATTGGGTCCAATTTGGTTTTGGAACTCCGCATTTAAATCGTTATGCGATACAAAGGTTATTTAATATTTATATAGATACCCGCATACACATACACATACATACACACACATACATATTGTCAAATTTGCAATTTACATAAATACTTACGTAGTGTCTTTCAGCTACTTCACTGTCAAAAGTCCCATCTTTACCGGTATGAGCATTGTGAAAAGCTTCAAGTCTGCTCTTGTTCAGTTTAACAAGAAAAATATATTATACATTAACTAAATACTTATATATATATAATGTTACATTACATTTTTGTAACAATAACTACTATAAGCCGATGTTCCACTGCGGTTTGTGTATAGTTGTTTCTGACGAACTTCAGCGTTAGATGATGATCGTTTTTTATGTGTATCCGACAAGAAAAAATCTACAGTTTTCTTCCAATTCTCAGCATACATGCCCTCAGGGGGGTTGGCCCTGGCTCTTTCTTCATCATCATACCCTCCATTCTTGATAAAATGTTGCTTTGCCGTAGCCTTTCGATCTCTATATCTTTTTAAAAGTGTTGCTTCAATACCACCCCTCTTTTGAGCACTTTCGCAACCACGCTCAATCTCATCCAAGTCAAAGGATAGCTGAGAATTAAACAAAAGATGCTACTCACCACACAATATATGAAATATACTTAAATAAATCGTATACCTTAAGATGCTCATAGAATGCACTTTTTTCAGCCGAGGAAACATATTTCCAAGAAGTTTTATCAAATGCAATGTTTTCCCACATATAAATTCCCACTTGCCGTGTGAACCAATCATTAAGCTCACCGACTGGGGTAAAAGTAGCATTGACATCAAATGGGATAGTCAAAGGCCTCCCATTTAAAGACACCGCGTGCGTTAATTTCTTGTTCTTGGCCTTCCCTCTTGTTTTTCGAGGTGCATCAACTGTAAATATAAATATTATTATAAGAAATATAGTTTACATAGAACTAATTTATATTAAGACTTACAATCTCCTTCATGATGACCTCGGCCAAAACCCCCTAGAGGTGGTGGGTCCTCAACACCATCTCCTCCATGTCCACACCCTTGCATGACATCTGCCATGGCGTAGACTAATACAATCCACAAAGAGATCATGTCCTGAAATGTTATAAGATATGCAATACAAAAAGGCATTATGGTTAAAATTTTCTACTTCAAACACTAAACATTCCTATAATAAGAGAATCAAAGTCGCACTAAACATAAAAAACTACATAAAAAGTTTCATATAATAACATAATCAAAGTCTGCTTAAAACATACAAAATTACATCACATATTTTAATCCGACTCTCCCCCATAATCTTCGGTGCTTGTTTCAGATCCCTCCGTGTTATAATCCGGATCGTCCTCGTCATAATCAAATTCTCCCTGAAACATTTCGTCTTCATCAACAACAACCGTTGGTGGAATAACTTCACTTGCAGCCTCGTTGTTAGAAACATGAGTAGACCGGGTTTGAAAGTATTGGCTTAAGTCGATACAAAGCACACTATTAGAAGAATAGTTGTTGTGAACAACATCAAGATCTTCGACTAAATCGTTGACAACATTTTGAACTCCTTCGATATGACCATCATTAAATGTAGGTAGATCCCAAATTTTCCGATGATTAACATTCTCAACGACCCACCGATGGTTATTTATTTGGTTTACCCGAGAAGGTTCTTGGATGTAAATGTGACAGTTGCGTACGAAAAATTCGGCATTAAAGACGTGAGCACATTTGGTCGTGCTTGAAATCCACGAGGATTTAGCAACTTTGATTATTAGAGATTGATAGTATGTGAAAAATGATGAACGTGGGCGAAAACCGTGCGCGAAACGGAGTTACGGATTGTCCGGAATCGCGAAACGAAGTTTAAAATCAAAAATTGGACGAAATTGCCATGGGGCGGTACGCCCCGGACCAAACCATGGGATGGGGCGGTACGCCCGGACACCAGAAAATGGTGGGCCACTCCTTTTTCCCAGGCGGTACGCCCCGGGCCAAACGCCCAACCGGGGCGGTACGCCTGGCCTACTAAGTCGGTTAAAAATTATTTAAAGCGATCAGATCGCATGGGAAGCCTCAAAAACCTTCATTTCGATCTGTTCTTGATCCCAGGCGAAAAAAACACATATCTACACCTCAAATCTTCATATTAAAGCCATTTGAAGCCATAAATCGCACCACGGATCGTGTTTTCAAGTTCTGATCGTCGTTCTAACCACAGGAATCCGTCAAATCAGGTAATGATCCACTTAAACTTTCTGGTTTGATATGGATTGATTAGATCTTGATTTTGAACGTAATGAGATAGTTAGGATTGTTGATTATTGCCTAGATGATGGCTAGGATTGATTATAAATGAAGAACACGAAGTTTTAACGGTTAAATTCTTGTTTTGATCCGTTGTAATGCCCGATTTTCATGAAATCATAACTATGATAATAATGGTTTAAACCATTTAATTGTAACAATGTAGATGATTAGTTTGATTAATCTTTGAAATACAAAGGTTAAATCCAAGTGTTTCAAACTAATCATAATCATTAACATACTCACTGGAATAATTATCTGATGTTTATGATAACAATCAGATTAGTATGTTAAACATGGTTATTATACCTATTATGATACTACATTGTGATATTTCATGATATTTGGGTAATCAATAACAAGGATTAATCATTCCTAAGCCATTAAATCATCTAGAAATTGTTTTAGCATTATAATCAACAACATTAACTATTTGGTTGATCCTAGATTATTCTAATTAATCAAACATGTCATCAACTTCATATTAGGAATCTGAATCAGTATAGGTTCCTACATTATCATACATTGTATGATACGATATTAAATTAACTAATTAAATACTTAATATTAGTTTGATGACTTTCCAAGCAATGTCTTTGACATTGAACGTTCAGGAAGATCTAATCAGTAAACTAGAACATGAATAATTCATTAAATATAACTAAATGCAGAATCATCTCTGTACTATCAGTTTGGTGATACTCTGCTACCTTTATATCATCAGGTGAGTTTCATACAACCCCTTTTCTTTTTAATGTTTTATAAACATCGGGTAACTCTGTTGTCTGAACATATGATATGCATCAATGATATCTGTGTGATTTCATTTGACTTTTGTGGGATTTCATGGGATTTTGCCTGTTGAACTGAACTCTATCATGGAACTAAAAGTCCTCATTCTTGAACTGTATCTAGTGAACCCATGTGTGGCCGAACAGAAAACATTGATAGTACTATTGGTTGACACCCCATTCGCTGGGAGGATTGCATCTCCCCTTGTGTGAATGTTTGTTATCTGTTTCCAGAACTTCTTAATGGTGTGATAGACATTAAGATAATGAGGCACTAAGATATGTACCGACGGGTAATATCTTGAGAACAGACTAGACGTCTGAAAGGAACTAGATACGGGTCCCATGGTTATCTTGAACTGTGAACTTTGTTCAACTTAAATTGTCATATCATATGATTTAACTAAACTGTCGAACTCACCAGCTTTGTGCTGACGTTTTCAAATTAAATCCTTTTTGCAGGAGACCGTGACACTCGGTGAGGATGCACTTCATACATTTGTAATTAAATAAGATAGTTGTGCAATAAATTTAGTTGTAAATTGTAATTTTGGTTGTGATGACGAAACCCTTGGTAATGTATTTACTTTAAGTTAATCTGTGTGCTGTGATATCGGTTCAAGTAAGTCACACCTCATCTCTGAGACATCACCACTATGCTTCCGCAACCTTATCAGAGTGACGAATGACATCATCTTAGGTGACGAGAGGTGGGGGAGTGACAGGGTGGTATCAGAGCCACAGGTTATAGAGAATTAGGTGGACTTAGAGACCTAGACTATAACCATAGGCTCGTATAGTAACACAGAGAGCACCGAACATAACTAATGAACAAAACTTGTTTTGAATTAAGCCAGAATAATCAAGTAGTACAAATTACAGTTTTGACTGGCCAACACAACTGGAATTTGCATCACTTGTACGTTCCAGTAAATTTCAATATAAGCAGAACATCAATAACAGTAAAGACGAATAGTTGTGTTGAGATTGGAAGATACGTCATATCATGATTATGTTGAATACTATTATTCAATATTCACTTCATGACATTGATCTGTAAATTTTGTCTATATATCAATGAAAAACCACACGAACACTACATATATAGACAGATTCCATATGTGACTCTGGATGATACGCCGAGTCTCAGCTCAAGTTCTGACTCAGATCCGTCAGAAGCATCTTCTACAGCATCCTTGGTGGTACCTCAGATTTTACACACGCCACCACATCCACATATATCTGATAAAGATACCTATGCGGAAAACTGGCTAGAAGCCCATCACCTCAGAGAGTCCAGATTTACACAAGAATTATAGAGGATAGGATGAGGCAGGTTATGGAGTATATAGTGATCTCACTTATTATCTCTGAATACCTATTGAGGTATCATTTCTGAATAACTATTGAGGTATCATCTCTGAAAACCTATTGTGGTATCATGTTTGAATACCTCATGTGTGAACAATTCTGTGTGAGAACATATCTATCGCTAAAATACAGTACTGGAGCAATACTGTATGCGAACAGATTTATCTATTGCCTATACGGCAATGTATCGAAGTACAGTACGAGAGTCATACTGTACAAGAACATATCTATTGTTTGTGTGAGGACAAATCTAGTACATGAACTGAGAACATATCAGAGCACATGTGCGAGAATATATCAAAATCCTGTGTGGTAACGTTTCAAAATCCTGTGTGGTACTATATCAAAATCCTGTGTGGTAACGTTTCAAAATCCTGTGTGGTACTATATCAAAATCCTGTGTGGTAACGTTTCAAAATCCTGTGTGGTACTATATCAAAATCCTGTGTGGTAACGTTTCAAAGTCCTGTGTGGCACATTTCAATTGTCTGTGTGACAAACATATCAAAGTCCTGTGTGGCATCATATCAAAGTCCCTTGTGGCAACATTTCAATTGTCTGTGTGACAAACATATCAAAGTCTTGTGTGGCAGCATATCAAAGTCCCTTGTGGCAACATATCAAAGTCCCTTGTGGCAACATATCAAAGTCCTGTGTGGCATCATATCAAAGTCCCTTGTGGCAACATTTCAATTGTCTGTGTGACATCATATCAAAGTCCTGTGTGGCATCATATCAAAGTCCCTTGTGGCATCATATCAAAGCCTTGTGTGGCAATCTTTCAATTGTCTGTGTGACGACGTTTCAATTGTCTGTGTGACAACGTTTCAATTGTCTGTGTGACAACGTTTCAATTGTCTGTGTGACAACGTTTCAATTGTCTGTGTGACAACATTTCAAAGTCCTGTGTGGCAACATTTCAGGATCCTGAGTGATCGTACATCGAAAACATGGTTAATAACATATCTAAGTTACAGTAATGTGAGCTGTAAAATATTTTAACATGTTTTTGAATTAACAGAACTGAGTATAACTACAAATATCTGTATGATCTGTGTGTATCGAAAACATGTCTGGACTAAACTCATGTAGTTATACTGTATTTCTTATAATCACATTTCAATATAAACTTTCAGTGTAACTGAATGTGATTGAATTTATGTGATGTAACGGGTTATATCTTTAATGTTCTTAAACTTACCTGAGTTTGTCTGCGTGTTAGCAGAATAATGGCTCCCAAATGAGGTCGACCTGCTAAGAGGTCTATCAAGAACATTACTAACCCGGAGCTGAATCAAGTTCCACCAGTAAATACTGAATCAAATCCAGATCCACAGATTAATCTGGAAACGAATACTACTCCACCAGTGAACCCTGGAGCAGGCATTGTTCCACCTGCTGGTACAAGCGGATCTGAAACAAATGAAGCTATGATAGCTCGAATTATGCGTGAACAATTATCTTCTTGTGGTGTGCTGACACAACACCAACCACATATTACCGCAGGTTCTGGTAGAGACCACGATCATGCTGAACATAATGCTACAGGTGGTCATGTTGAAACACATACCACCACCGGTACAACTACCTTTATTCCTGATCCACCTCGACAGGGATGTACTTACAAGTATTTTGCTTCCTGTAACCCTCCTACTTTAACTGGCAAAGAAGGAGCGGCTGATCTTTTAAGGTGGATCGAGGAAATGGAAACCAAACTCAAAATCAGTCAGTGTTTGGAGGAGCATAAGGTGTCTTATGCTGCCTGTTCATTCAAAGAATCAGCTTTGACCTGGTGGAATACCCAGGTAAAAACGTTGGGATCAGCTACAATCGATTTGATGGGCTGGAATGAATTTAAAACTCTGGTTAGATCAGAGTACTGCCCACTCACTGAAATCCAAAAGCTCCAGGAGGAATTCTGGAATCACTCGATGATTGGGGCTGATTGTTTATCGTATACCCATCGTTTTCATGAACTCACTTGCTTACTTCCCGACATGTTTCCTACAGAAGCAGCGTTGATCGAGAAGTATATTAAGGGACTGGTTCCCCAGATTCAGGGAATGGTAACTGCAGCCGAACCAACGACTCTTAAACGTGCAATTCTTTTGACCACTAAGCTTACCGATGAGGTGGTAAGGAGTGGTATGTTGTCAACAAAAACTCAGACGGCCCCGGGCCGTAGTGATGTTGGTACCTCGAATGTTTCTAAAGGTACCAAACGAAAGTGGTTTGGTAAAACCAAGGTCAAGGTTCCGGCTAAAACTAGCAACCCAGTCGGGAGAAATTACGGTGCAGTGGTTTCTGAGAGGAAAGGTTACACTGGACAGGCACCTAAATGTACTCGGTGTTCATTTCATCATTCTGGACCGTGTCCTACTTGTGCCAACTGTAATAGGGTTGGGCACTACACCAAGTATTGCGACTTCCCTGTTCGTCAACTGAACCAAGCACCTCGACAAACCACTCCAATGAACCGGTCATGTTACAAGTGCGGGAGTCCTGATCACTTGATTAAAACCTGTCCAAACAATACTAACACCAATCCGGAAAATGAAGCTAGGGGAAGAGCTTTTCAAATTGGTGCAACTGAGGCGAGGAATGATGCAAACATTGTCACTGGTACGTTTTTACTCAATAATCTTTACGCATCAGTTCTTTTTGATACGGGAGCAGATAAGAGCTTTATCTCTCCTGAATTTGCATCATTACTTTCATTGCCTGTGGTAGATTTAGAAACTCCCTATGTTATTGAACTTGCTACTGGCAAGATGATTAAAACCAACAGTGTTATTCAAGGATGTTCCTTGAATCTAAATGATCATCTATTCGATATCGATTTACTTCCTATTGAGCTTGGAAGCTTTGATGTGGTAGTCGGTATGGACTGGCTTTCGGTTAACCAAGTTGAAGTAATATGTCAGAATAAGGTGATTCGTATTCCCTTACCTGAAGGTAACACACTGTTAGTTCAAGGTGAACGAGCTGGTAGAAAACTGGGTATCATTTCTTCTATGCAAACTCAGAAATGTTTACGAAAAGGTTGTCCGTCCTTTCTAGCATATGTGATCAATAGCAGTTCTTCACAAAAATGAATCGAGAATATTCCAGTGGTCATGGATTTTCCTGAAGTTTTTCCTGAAGATATATCAGGATTACCCCCAGTGAGACAGGTTGAATTTCATATTGACTTGATTCCAGACGCAGCACCTGTTGCTAAAGCCCCGTATCGGCTTGCGCCATCAGAAATGCAAGAACTTTCAGGTCAACTACAAGAACTGTTAGACAAAGGTTTTATAAGACCTAGTTTTTCACCTTGGAAAGCACCTATTCTTTTTGTGAAAAAGAAGGATGGATCATTCAGGATGTGTATTGACTACAGGGAGCTCAATAAATTAACAATCAAAAACCGTTATCCATTACCACGTATAGATGATTTGTTTGATCAACTTCAAGGCGCTACCTATTTCTCAAAAATCGATTTAAGATCCGGATATCATCAATTACGAGTGCATGAAGATGATGTTCCTAAAACTGCTTTCCGAACTCGGTACGGGCATTATGAATTTCTAGTAATGCCGTTTGGCTTAACAAATGCACCAGCAGTTTTCATGGATCTGATGAATCGAGTATGTAGACCGTATCTGGAAAAGTTTGTGATTGTGTTTATTGATGATATTCTCATTTATTCTCGAAATCAACAAGAACATGCTCAACACTTGAAACTAATCTTGGAATTGTTGGCACATGAGAAATTATATGCCAAGTTATCCAAGTGTGAGTTCTGGTTACGAGAAGTGCAATTTCTTGGGCATGTAGTAAATCAAAACGGTATTCAGGTGGATCCCAGTAAGATTAAAGCTGTAGAACAATGGGAAACACCACGAACTCCAACTGAAATACGTCAATTCTTAGGGCTGGCAGGTTATTATCGTCGGTTTATCAAGAACTTTTCAAAGATAGCCTTGCCACTTACTACATTGACACAGAAAAATCAACCGTTTATATGGGATACTCAACAGGAGGAGGCGTTCCAACTGTTGAAACATAAACTCTGTAACGCACCTATCTTGGCACTACCGGAAGGTACTGATAACTTCACAGTGTATTGTGATGCTTCACGTCAAGGTCTTGGGTGTGTTTTAATGCAGAACGATAAGGTAATTGCTTACGCTTCTCGGCAGTTGAAAGTACACGAGAAGAACTACACCACTCATGATCTAGAACTTGGTGCAGTGGTATTTGCACTCAAGATATGGAGACATTATTTATACGAAACCAAGTGTACAATATACACTGATCACAAAAGTCTCCAACACATTCTAGATCAGAAAATGCTAAATATGCGACAAAGGTGTTGGGTTGAATTGTTGAATGACTACGACTGTGAAATTCGTTATCACCCAGGCAAAGCGAACGTCGTAGCCGATGCTTTAAGTCGTAAGGAAAGAGTCAAACCGTTACGTGTAAAAGCGTTAGGTATGACTATTCAAACCAGTTTAATTCCTCAAATCAAAGACGCTCAGCAACAAGCTTTACAAGCAACGAATTATTCTGCTGAGGAACTGAGGGGATTAGACAAGAAACTCGATATCAAAAATGATGGATTATTGTATTTCAAAGATCGAATGTGGGTTCCTCTGTTTGGTAACTCTCGAACTATTATCTTGGATGACGCGCACAAATCCAGGTATTCTATAAATCCAGGTGCTGATAAAATGTATAAAGATCTTAAAGACTTTTACTGGTGGCCTGGAATGAAGAAACACATAGCTGAATACGTGGATAGATGTTTAACATGTCTCAAAGTTAAGGTTGAACATCAACGACCTTCTGGGTTATTACAACAACCTGAGATTCCCATGTGGAAATGGGATCAGATCTCTATGGATTTCAATACTAAACTACCCAGAACATCACGTAATCATGACTCTATATGGGTTATCGTTGATCGCCTTACGAAATCTGCGCATTTCTTACCCATCCGAGAAGATTATTCTATGGATTGACTCGCTAAACTCTATGTTAATGAGATTGTCTCTCGACATGGAGTACCGATCTCTATCATTTCTGACAGAGATAGTCGATTTATGTCGAGATTTTGGCAAACTCTTCAGAATGCTCTGGGCACGCAAATCAATATGAGCACAGCTTATCATCCACAAACTGACGGGCAGACTGAACGAACAAATCAAACTCTTGAAGACATGCTCAGAAGCTGTGTAATTGATTTTGGAGGTAGCTGGGATATTCATCTTCCACTTGTTGAATTTTCATACAATAACAGCTACCATACCAGTATTCAATGCGCTCCATTCGAAGCACTTTATGGACGTAAGTGTAGATCACCTATCTGTTGGTCAGAAGTAGGTGAAAACCAAATCATAGGCCCAGAATTCATTCAAGAAACAACTGATAAGATTGCACTCATTCAAGAACGAATTAAAGCTGCTCGCGATCGTCAAAAGAGTTATGCTGATAATCGCCGTAGACCACTCGAATTTCAAGTAGGTAATCGGGTAATGTTGAAAGTGTCACCTTGGAAAGGCATTTTCAGATTCGGAAAGCGAGGTAAACTTTCGCCAAGATTTGTAGGGCCATTTAAAATTCTTGAACGAATTGGACCAGTAGCCTACAGACTTGAATTACCTCTTGAACTCGGTAACATTCATGATGTCTTTCATGTGTCTAATATGAAGAAATGCTTAACTGATGAATCGTTGATCGTACCTCTCGAAGAGATTCATATTGATGAAAAACTTCAATTCAGTGAAGAACCAGTAGAGGTAATGGATCGGGAAATGAAAGTGCTAAAACGTAGCCGCATACCAATTGTTAAAGTGCGATGGAACTCACAGCGAGGACCTGAATATACGTGGGAACGTGAAGATCAAATGAAAGCAAAGTACCCACATCTATTCTCATAAACGATTGTCATAAGGTAAGTCTTCACTAAATTTCGGGACGAAATTTCTCTAACAGGAGGAGACTGTGACAGTTGCGTACGAAAAATTCGGCATTAAAGACGTGAGCACATTTAGTCGTGCTTGAAATCCACGAGGATTTAGCAACTTTGATTATTAGAGATTTATAGTATGTGAAAAATGATGAACGTGGGTGAAAACCATGCGCGAAACGGAGTTACGGATTGTCCGGAATCGCGAAACGAAGTTTAAAATCAAAAATTGGACGAAATTGCCTTGGGGCGGTACGCCCCGGACCAAACCATGGGATGGGGCGGTACGCCCGGACACCAGAAAATGGTGGGCCACTCCTTTTTCCCAGGCGGTACGCCCCGGGCCAAACGCCCAGCCGGGGCTGTACGCCTGGCCTACTAAGTCGGTTAAAAATTATTTAAAGCGATCAGATCGCATGGGAAGCCTCAAAAACCTTCATTTCGATCTGTTCTTGATCCCCGGCGAAAAAAACACATATCTACACCTCAAATCTTCATATTAAATCCATTTGAAGCCGGCCATAAATCGCACCACGGATCGTGTTTTCAAGTTCGGATCGTCGTTCTAACCACGGGAATCCGTCAAATCAGGTAATGATCCGCTTAAACTTTCTGGTTTGATATGGATTGATTAGATCTTGATTTTGAACGTAATGAGATAGTTAGGATTGTTGATTATTGCCTAGATGATGGCTAGGATTGATTATAAATGAAGAACACGAAGTTTTAACGGTTAAATTCTTGTTTTGATCCGTTGTAATGCCCGATTTTCATGAAATCATAACTATGATAATAATGGTTTAAACCATTTAATTGTAACAATGTAGATGATTAGTTTGATTAATCTTTGAAATACAAAGGTTAAATCCAAGTGTTTCAAACTAATCATAATCATTAACATACTCACTGGAATAATTATCTGATGTTTATGATAACAATCAGATTAGTATGTTAAACATGGTTATTATACCTATTATGATACTACATTGTGATATTTCATGATATTTGGGTAATCAATAACAAGGATTAATCATTCCTAAGCCATTAAATCATCTAGAAATTGTTTTAGCATTATAATCAACAACATTAACTATTTGGTTGATCCTAGATTATTCTAATTAATCAAACATGTCATCAACTTCATATTAGGAATCTGAATCAGTATAGGTTCCTACATTATCATACATTGTATGATACGATATTAAATTAACTAATTAAATACTTAATATTAGTTTGATGACTTTCCAAGCAATGTCTTTGACATTGAACGTTCAGGAAGATCTAATCAGTAAACTAGAACATGAATAATTCATTAAATATAACTAAATGCAGAATCATCTCTGTACTATCAGTTTGGTGATACTCTGCTACCTTTATATCATCAGGTGAGTTTCATACAACCCCTTTTCTTTTTAATATTTTATAAACATCGGGTAACTCTGTTGTCTGAACATATGATATGCATCAATGATATCTGTGTGATTTCATTTGACTTTTGTGGGATTTCATGGGATTTTGCCTGTTGAACTGAACTCTATCATGGAACTAAAAGTCCTCGTTCTTGAACTGTATCTAGTGAACCCATGTGTGGCCGAACAGAAAACATTGATAGTACTATTGGTTGACACCCCATTCGCTGGGAGGATTGCATCTCCCCTTGTGTGAATGTTTGTTATCTGTTTCCAGAACTTCTTAATGGTGTGATAGACATTAAGATAATGAGGCACTAAGATATGTACCGACGGGTAATATCTTGAGAACAGACTAGACGTCCAAAAGGAACTAGATACGGGTCCCATGGTTATCTTGAACTGTGAACTTTGTTGAACTTAAATTGTCATATCATATGATTTAACTAAACTGTCGAACTCACCAGCTTTGTGCTGACGTTTTCAAATTAAATCCTTTTTGCAGGAGACCGTGACACTCGATGAGGATGCACTTCATACATTTGTAATTAAATAAGATAGTTGTGCAATAAATTTAGTTGTAACTGTAATTTTGGTTGTGATGACGAAACCCTTGGTAATGTATTTACTTTAAGTTAATCGGTGTGCTGTGATATCGGTTTAAGTAAGTCACACCTCATCTCTGAGACATCACCACTATGCTTCCACAACCTTCTCAGAGTGACGAATGACATCATCTCAGGTGACGAGAGGTGGGGGTGTGACAGTAAAACACTTGTTTCGCTTGATAAGCAAATATGAATTGATCTTCTTTGTGACATTCGCGCTCTGCGTTAATGCTTGTGATATTGTTATATGTAACACCTCTTCGACTGTCGAACCACTTGCATTGAAATAAAACTGTTGAATAGCCATTTTCAAAAAACAACTCAATAATTTCTTCTAATTGACCATAATATTTCTCACCATTCTCTCCCTCAACTAGGACCCCAGAGTTTTGTGTTGTACGTTGTGCATCACGTTCAACCACCATAAACCTTACACCGTTGACTACGCAAGCAGAGTATGTATGGGTATTTCTTTGCGCACCCATTGAAAGAGCATACAACTCTGGATGGAAATCGGGAGAATTTTCTATCTTCATCGAATACATCTAAGAAATTTAAAGTAATAATGTGTGTTATATATGTATTAATCACCTGATAAAAAGTAATTAACGCACTTATATATATATATGTTACCTTCTCAAGAAACCACTTTGAAAAATTGGTTTTAACATCATCTTGAGAATTTTCATATTTGAATTCACTACATTGATGAAAAAAATATACATGAAAGGAATGGAAAGATAATTAATAGATGATAAAAAGTTAAGAATAGAAACAATTACTTGACATAGTCCGTAACTTCTTGGCTGCTATCAAGAACAAACCATTCTAACTTATGCTTTTCGATTAAAGAAAGTGGTTTTAATTTCGTGGCACTTGTCGGACGACATTTAAATTCAAACACCCACAACTTTCTTTTTTCAACAATAACATCCTCATTTCTGTCAGGGCGATTTAACTGAGTCTCAACATCCCGAAGGTACATTGAACAAAATGATAGAGCTTCTTCAGTAACATATCCTTCAGCTATACAACCTTCAGGCCTTGCCTTATTTCTGACATAGTTTTTTAGTTTTTTCATATACCTTTCAAACGGATACATCCATCTCATACATACCGGACCTCCTTGAATCGCTTCATCAGGTAGATGTAAAACTAAATGAACCATAATGTCAAAAAATGCTGGAGGGTAAATCAACTCTAACTTGCACAATATCATAAGAATGGCATCCTTTGCTTTCTTCATATCATCCATCAATAGTGTTCTTGAGCAAAGTTGCTTAAAGAACGTGCAAAGATCTACTATTGGAGTATAAGTATCTTTTTTCAAAAACGCTCTAACCCCAATTGGTATCAAACGTTGCATGAGAATATGACAGTCATGCGATTTTAACCCAGTAATGTTAGTATTATTATCATCCAATCTCTTTCTAATGTTAGATCCGAACCCATCTGGCAATTTAATATACTTTATAAACTGACAAAAAAGCTTCCGATCACTTGCCTTGAATGATTACTTTGGATGAGGACTATAGAACTTGTTACCCTTTCGTTCCAACCATTGTGACCTTCAAATCTTCAGCTTTTCTAAGTCGACCCGTGCGTTTGGCGTGTCTTTGGTCTTATCATTCATCAGAAGAGTACCCAACAAACTATCACACACATTTCTCTCGATATGCATGACATCTAGGTTGTGCTTCAACTGCAAGGAAGACCAGTACTCAAGTTCAAAAAATATGCTACGTTTGGACCAGTTCAACTCAAAATCCTCCCGCTTTTTTGTAGCACCACCAAAATCAGGATGCTTGCCCGGTAGACAATGTAGTAAACGAGCAAGTTGAGCTTCTATGTCAACTTCACAAAATTGTTTCGGAGGAGCTCTTGTCTCGGGTTCCCCGTTAAATTCTAAATTTGTTCTCCAAGGATGGTTGGCATCTAAAAACCGGTGATGACCAACATAGACGACTTTATTTGTTACACGTATCGAAGGAGTGTCTTCGTTTCAAGTCGGGCATGCTTTGTATCCCTGTCCGCTCCAACCTGATAGACTACTACGAGCTGGAAAGTCATTTATGGTCCATAACAACATCGCCATCATTGTGAAGAACGTGTTTGTCGCTGCGTCTTTAGTACGTACGCCTGAATGCCATAAATATTTAAGCTCATAAACCAACGGCTTAAGAAAAACATCCATATCCTTCCCAGGTAATTTAGGACCAGGAATCAACAAGGTCAACATAAATGATGACTCTTTCATGCATAGCCATGGAGGTAGATTATACGTGGTGAGTACAACCGGCCACGTGCTATGTGACGAACTCATGTTACCAAACGGATTGAAACCATCTGCTGCAAGCCCTAGGCGAACATTTCGAGGTTCCCTTGAGAAGTTAGGGTACTTTTTATCAAATTCTTTCCAAGCAGATCCATCAACTGCATGACGCATTATACCTTCTTCCGATCGTCCGGTATTGTGTCAGATCATATTTTTTTCTGTGTGTCTTGAACAATACAAACGGCGTAGTCTGGGGATTAAAGGAAAGTATCGTAACACCTTGTGAGGTACCTTCTTGCCCTTTGTGTTTGAATCGACCCATCGACTCTCGTTACAAACAGGACAATTCTGCAACTTGTAGTGTCTTTCCCAAAATAGAACACACTCATTTTTGCACACGTGTATCGACTCATACCCCAAACCTATCTTCTTTAATGTCTTTTTGGCTGCATAATGCGAAGAGGGAATCTTGTTGCCTTCTGGATGTGAAGATTGCAAAAACTCGAGTAGCTCGTCAAATGAACTATTAGTCCATTTTTTTTCACCTTGATATGCATAAGCTTTGCTAAAAAGTCAAGGGAAGAAAACTTAGTGCAACCGGGATATAATTCTGATTGAACTTCCTTTAATAGGTCTTCAAAGTCATCATGTACACCGATGCTCTCATCTCTCGTTACTTCGTCATGATTGGGATCCTCTTCCATACGCTCCTCCGTAACGTCTTCGATAACGCCAGCCATATCATTTGTTGGTACAACATCGTCTATTGTTGGTGTAACATCGTCTGTAACTACAACAGCTGGTGAGTCCATCTTCTGTATGTCCGGCAGATTCCATATGCATGCATGTGATACTTCATTTTTATGAAAGGTATTAGTATAGAATTCTGACATCTTGCACAAGCACATCTAACGTAGCCTCTGATGTCAACAAAATCTTTGCACATCTCAATAAAAGATACGAGCCCTTGCTGGTACTCGTCTGATTTACGATTTGGATGTGTAATCCAACTTTTATCGATAGAATACACGGAGCCATTGTGCATCTTGATAAACCGTATTTTATGGAGTTGAGTTTGCTATCATACAACAAAAATAGCATTAAGAAACGATTGATAGTTATATACATTGATAATAACAATACAAATACACATACACAACAATTATATTGCAAAACAAATCAATTATTAGTTTAAGGTTTGATTGGTTTAAGGTTTTAATAGGATTTATTATTTATTAGTTTGATTAGTTTAAAGTTTTATTAGGGTTTAGTAATTATTAGTTTTAGGTTTGATTAGTTTAAGGTTTGATTATTTTAAGATTTATTATTTATTAGTTTAATATTAGTTTGATTATTTTAAGGTTTTATTAGGGTTTAGTAATTATTATTAGTTTAAGGTTTGATTAGTTTAAGGTTTATTATTTATTAGTTTAATATTAGTTTGATTATTTTAAGGTTTTATTAGGGTTTAGTAATTATTATTAGTTTAAGGTTTGATTATTTTAAGGTTTTATTAGGGATTAGTAATTATCACCATGACTCCCAAGAGTGTTCAGCAAAATCTCCTGAGGAACATGGAGGAAGTGTAAAGCTGCCAAACGGAGGATCAAACACAAATGCAGTTGACTGATATAAACACAAATGCAGTCAAACACAAATGCAGTTCGGTTCCATCTCAAACATGATTTTTAACCATCTTGAGCCTTAACCTCTTAAAATTTAAAGCCATTAAATTTAACCAAACCATAAAGTTGAAGCATTAGACTGATATAAACCCCCATTACGATGAAGTCAAGAAGCAAACACAAACAAAGAATCAACTAAAATCACAATAACCCAAATGAAGTAAAAACCCAATAGGCCAATAACATCTTTAATTAATCAACCCCCTGAACCATTCAAAGTCAAAGACCGAGAGTCACCCCCACCCTTTGCAAAATACAATTCACAAATTGTCTTGGGCTATTTACAATATTAAGATCGATCAATTACCTAATTGTTATTAATGAATAGTTTATGTCTTAGGTGGTCATTTTTACTGGTAGCTCATGGCATCCAAAACTCAAGGTTGGTGGTGGTATTTGAAGTAATATATTCCTTGATATCCCAGCATCTCACATTCTAAAATCAACCTAACCGGAACCAACCCAATTTAAACCATACAAAATTAATGTCTATAATTAATAGTAATCATCAACAATCACTTATAAACTGCAGAAAGCGGAATGGCAGAAAGTTCACCTTAGGTTTAATGGCAGAAAGCGAAAAACGTGAACTCTCGATCGGAAGTGGCGGCAAAAGTGAAGAAGTAGCAGGCCCACGGCAGAAACACAACGGAAAATCGATCGGAAGGAACTCTCGGTCGTGAAGGAAATCTGGATAGTGAAGGACAATGCGAGAGAGAGATAGTTCACGAAAAGGAAAAGTCACTGGAGGGAAAGTTGGGCGCCTTTTTAATTACCTTTAGCGGCGACGGGTCGCCGCAAATAGTGTCGCCGCTAATGATAAAAAGTACGAAATAACCCTAGCCGTCAGATGTGTATTGCTCTGAACGGTCGGATGGTTCGCGGGCGGGATCCGTGCCCATGTCGCCGCTAAACAGGCATAAGAAGTCCTGTACCAGTATGAGCCGTCAATTTCGATTGATGGTTTAAGAAGTCCTGTGCAAGAACAGGCATAAGTCCTGTGCAAGAGCAGGCATAAGTCCTGTGCAAGAACAGGCAGAAGTCATGTGCAAGAACAGGCATAAGTCCTGTGCAAGAACGGGCAGAAGTCCTATGCACGAACAAGCCTGCCGACTGTGTGTCGCTAGTTCAGTTAAAGAAATCTTAGGCATGTTTGAGTTATCAGCTGCGGGTTGATAGTTATAGAGTTTTGTGCCGCACAAGCCTGTCTGACTTCAGGTCAGCAGTTGATGGCGAAGTTCCTTCGCCGTATGATTGATGTTGTGATGTCATGTATGTTATGTATATGAAATGTGTTATGTTCAGGGTGATTAAGACTGTTGACTTTGGTCAACAGTGAATGCTAATGTTTTATGTACAGTAAAGATTTTATTTTTATGAAAACTAGAACTCACCAGCGTAAGCTGACTTGATTTAGCATGTATGTCAGGTTAAGCTTTGGTCAGAGAAGGCATAGAGCTCAGGCATCCAGATAAAGAGAGTTCGGTGGCATTGGCAATCAATTATGTTTTAATTAAGACATGATTTCATGTTTGACAAACTATGTTTTAAATTCTGCTGCTATTTATGAAAGTTTTTCGGGTAAAAATAGACCAGATCCATGATTATTCGAGACATTTCTCAATCCTAAATCCTTAATATGTCACTAAAACATCAAATCCAACATCTAAAACATCAAATTCAACCACTAAACATCGAAATACATCTCTATACATTGAACTCAGCTTCGATTTTCTCTGATGTCCGAGTCTTCGATGTTCTTTTGTTGTTTCAGTGTTAAGTTTTAACTTCGAAGTACTTAACTTAGTATGTTTAAGTTTATTTTTTAAATTATTTGAAGTATTATATTAAATTATTGATATTGATGTGTGTATATAATATATATTTGTTAATTACATATAAAAATTCCAATTAACCTAACACCGATTAATCCCGATATCTCATCGCCTAACTTGGGCGTAGCGACTTCTACAACCACTATACTAACCATGGTTGTACATATGGGAGTAGTCCCAAAGAACAAGATATGTGCAATATGGTGTTGGCATATGTCACACCCCCACCTCTCGTCACCTGATATGATATCATACGTTACCGTGAGAAGGTTGCGGAATCATAGTGGTGATGTCTCAGAGATGAGGTGTGACTTACTTGATCCGATATCACAAGCACACGGATTAACTTAAGATAATTACATTACATGGTTCGTTATTACAATTCACATTACAATATTAACTTATTCAGTTACAAGTTTGTCTACTTGCAAAAATGTTTGATTTGAAAACGTCAGCACAAATCTGGTGAATTCGTAAAGTTTAGTAATTAAACAATATGATATGCAAAATTTCAAGATATACAGTTCAGATAACCATGGGACCCGTATCTAGTTCCTTTCGGACAATTTTACGTTTTACGGAGATACTACCCGTCGGTAAATATCTTAATGCCTCATTATCTTAATGTCTATCACTAACATTAAGAAAGTGTTTCGGAAACAGGTAACAAACATTCACATCAGGGGAGATGCAATCCTCCCAGCAAATGGGTTGTCAGCCAATAGTACTATCAATGCTTCCTGTTCGGCCCCACATGAGTTCATTAGATACAGTTTCAAAGAATGAGGTCTTTTGATACTGTGATAGAGATACTAACGGCAAAATCCAATGAAATCACACAAAAAGTCACATGAAATCACAAAGATAACAGTGATACATATCATATGTTCAGAAATCGATTTACATAAATTCCCCGATATTTGTAAAACACTAAAATGAAAAGGGGTTGTACGAAACTCACCTGATAATATAGAAGTAGCAGAATATCTCGAAACTGATAATAAAGAGGTGATTCTGCATTTATTTATGTTTAATGAGTTATTTAGGTTTTAACTTACTGATTAGATCTTTCTGAACGTTCAATGTCTAAGACAATATTGCTTTGAAAAGTCATCAAACCGATATTGAGTATTTAATCAGTTATTTTGATGTCATATCATACAATGTATGATAATGTAGGAACCTACATTGAATTAGATTCCTAATCCAAGGTTGATGACACTCTTGATTAACAGAATAGTCTCGGATTAACCAAATAGTTGATGTTGTTGATTATAATGTTGTAACTGTTTCTAGATAGTTTAATGGCTTAAGATTGATCAATCCTTGTTATTGATTACCCAAATATCATGAAATATCACAATGTAGCATTAGGATAGGTGTAATAACCATGTTTAACATACAAATCTGACTGTCATCATAAACATCAGATAATCATTCCAATGAGTATGTTAATAATTGTGATTAGTTTGAAACACTTGGATTTAACCTTGCATTTCAAAGATTAATCAAACTAATCACCTACATTGTCATAATCAAATGGTTTAAACCATTATAATCATGGGTATGATTTCATGCAAACCGGGCGTTACAACGGATCAAAACAAGGATTTAACCGTTAAAACATCGTGTTCTTTGTTTATAATCAATCCTAGCCATCATCTAGGCAATAATCAACAATCCTAACTATGTCATTACGTTCAAAATCAAGATCTAATCAATCATAATCAAACTAAAAATTTTAAAACGAATCGTTACCTAATCTGATGGATATCTGACTGAACAACAACGATCAGGACTTGTAAATATGATCCCTAGTATGATCGGTGACTTCCGGTGGCTTCAATATGGTGATTTGATGGTGATTTGGCCAGATTTTCGTCTGTGATGGTGGTTATGTTCGAGAAGAAGAAGATTATTATCTTCTGCATGCAAATCTGATGAAGTAGTCAACTTTCTCCACCGCCTCACCCGTCGCGTACCGCGAAAAGGATCAAAACAACGCTTCACGTACCGCGTAGAAATCCGGAGAAATCTCAGATATTTTGTTCCATCGCGTATCTCCGAGAACCCTTATCCCATCCTTAGTGTACCGCGACGAGCCCAGGAGTTAAATACTTAGAAAATTTTCTTCGTTTTTCGATCCCGGGCACTCCCGAACTCCGTTTTGCACACGGTTTTCGCCCAAGTTCATCATTTCTCGTGTACTATCAACCTGTAGTAATTTCAATCGTCAATTCAACGTGGATTTTTAGAATGACTAAATGTGCTCATGTCACTAATGACGTAATTCTCAACTACATTTGTCACAGCATACACTCACCATCCATCAAAAACAAATATATATTCTAGGATCAGTCTATATGCCTCTTAATAGATATAGCTAAGTACTACTCCAAGTATATAGACATAGAAATAAAATGGAGATGTCACACTGTCACGGTTGGTGCCAACTCATTGATGCTATAATGTCAAGTACACGAAACCCATATAGTTAGAGTTGCTCGTGGATGAGAGCTCAAATGAAAAATTATAATAATATAATTTAGATTAAATTAATTATTTTAAATTCGTATAATTTCTAACAAATACCTAATCAAATAATGGTAATTAAGACTATGCCTAATCATTTAAAAACCTAATAAAAATAAAAAAGAATATTAAATCCAACAAGGTTCATGTAACAATTTAAGAGGCGGAATAATCAGTTTAAATAACGGAAGTACATAACATATTCAGCTTATTTATCCTTGAACTATTGCATCTTGTTAACCAAGATACTTAATATAAAGAGTTTTCAGATTTATATGTACCTTAATTTAATAAAAAACAAATTCTATGGCAATTGATATGAGAACCTACATTTTAATTTATTTTGAATTAGGTTTACTAATTTTCAACTAACGATGGTACATTGTGTGAGCAATGATCAACGCAACCCACCGCCCGTATGTGTGAATTCTGATTTCCGACCAAGGAAGGTTCTTGATGAGTAAACCAAACAAATAGGAAGAACTTGATTTTGGTTTGGAGAGCAGATGATTTCAAGAGAGCAAATTTAAGTCGGTGAGGTCATTATGGTGTTAATAACTTGATTTCACCATCGGTTTTTTAAACCGACTTGATTTACAGTTTTAGTCGAAACATTTAGAGCTAATGATTTAATCTAAAACTACTAATAAAAGAGTAAATTCAATGGCACATGACGTTTTACTATCATATACACCTCATTAAATGTCACATGTCACTTTAAAACTATTGCCACATATGACTATTGTATACATGCCAACACTACATTAAAAGTTAAAAATTTCTATTATCATAAAACACAAATTTATGGGCATTAATTGTCTCCTAATTTACTATTAATTAAAATTTAAAAATTAAACAATAACATATTATCGATTTATTAAAAGAAACAAGTACAACAACTAAATTATTCAAAGTTGTATTAATTTATTAACAAACAAATTCTTTCAATTTTTCAATTTTTATGTTGTTTTAATTTCAAATTTTCAACATTCCTGTTTACTTAAATTTATCCACTAATTTCTTAATCTTTTAAATACATATAAAAAATACAATGGTATACGTAAATAACGAAAAAATTAAAAAAAAGTAATGGTTTATTTCTTAAATTAATCCTCGTTGATTATTATTTCTCTTTTACTATGTCATGCAAAACTTTAGAGATATGATAGCGATAGAGGTAAAAAAAAACTAGGTAAAATGATTTCATTCATAATGTTTTATGTTGAATGTAAGTATATCATTTTATTAAAATATTTTGTGAATTGCATCTTAATTGTATGTTAACCCATGTGTTACATGGGTTACTGTGAGGCCCCGATTCCGGGAGACCCCACGTAGGTTGGTTTCGTCATAACACATAGCTCTTAAAGTTATTTTATGTAAATGATTGTTTTATCTGGCTACGGTCAGATAAGACAATATGTTAAAGTAAAGAATGTTTCAAGTTGTAAAGTTATTGTATGAAAGTGACGCTAACCTGATTAAGGTCAGGTAAATAATGTTTTAAAGTAAATAATGCTTTAAGTCTCAACTACGGTTGGGAAGTAAATGATTTTAAGAGCCTCAGCTGAGATGTCAGGGATGTTTTAAAGAATCAACTACAGTTGAGAAATGAATGATTTTAAAAGTCTCAGCTAAGGTGTAAAGAATGATTTAAAGTCTCAACTGCGGTTGAGAGTATAAAGAATATTTTAAGTCTCAACTGAGGTTGAGAAGGAAACGGTTTTTGAAAGACATCGACCGAGGTCGAGAAGGAAATGGGGTTTTGAAATCCCAGCTGCGGTTGGGCAAAACCTGAGCACTGCGGTGCGAATCTGTTATGATTTTGATGGTTTAAATGTTTTAAACCATGTTATGTATGAATGATGTATGTTAAGAAGTCTTGTACCGGTATGAGCCGTCAATTTCGGTTGATGGTTTAAGAAGTCATGTGAAAGAACAGGCAGAAGTCCTGTGAAAGAACAAGCGGAAGTCCTGTGAAAGAACAGGCATGTCGACTGTGTGTCGCCAGTTGAGGAAGTCTTATACATGTATGAGCCTGTCAACTTCGGGTTGGCAGTTGAGGTGTCTTGTATTTATACAAGCCTGTCGACTTCGGGTCCTCAGTTGAGGTGTCTTGTGCTGCACAAGCCTGTTGACTTCGGGTCATCAGCATGTTGATTTCGGTCAACAATGAAGGCTAATTTTTATGCTTTGTATGATTGATGTTATGATGATATGTATGTTAAAGACCGTTGACTTCGGTCAACAGTGAAGGCAAATGTTTTATGTACAGTATGAAATGTGTTTATGTTATGACGAGATGTATTTTATACATGTGAATTATGTTAGTTTAAATAAAGTTTGAAAGAGTAAAGATTTTTATGCAAAGTTAACGTAGAACTCACCAGCGAAAGCTGACTTGTTTTAGCATGCATGTCAGGTTGAGCATGTTTTGATAGAGAGGTGATGGCCCGTGGCATGGCTTGAGGGCTACCTATTCAAGAACTGGCTTTCCTATTGGGATTAAAGATTAAGTAATGATTTCCGCTGCCATAGTATATGACAAATGTACAGTTTAAGAGCTATGCTTGTGATGTTTAACCAACTGAGAGGCTCCCGGGGAACGGGGTGTCTCAAGTTGGTATCAGAGCCATAGTTTGAGAGATTCGGGCCATACCTGATGCCTGAACTTAAACTGAGAATGGGACCCAAGCAAAGGAAGCCAGTCAAGGGTAGTAAAATGCCACGAGCGTCATGCTAAAGTAAAGAATATACGTTATGATATAGTTGAAATAGATTTAATGTATATGCCTGAAAGTTAATGTGAAATGGTTAAAGTAAAATGCATGTATACGTGCCTATATGTGTTAAGATGTATGAATATGTTGGATTGTTTAGACTGGTGTTAATAATAATGTTTACTAGTAAGTGAACTAAGCATGTGGTGGAAGAAACCCTAGACACACGAGTACAGGTAAATAGTGACCGCAATTAGCTACTGCGGTTACGGATTTATCTATATGACTAATGCTCGGGTTTCATCTGTCATATGACTTGGACGCAAAAGGAAGGATTCAATGTCTGAACGAATTGATACCAACAAAGGCAAAGAACAAAGTGCGATTAGAAAGGTTGAAAGAGTTGTATATGATATTGATTTTGTTTCTTGTAAATTCGTATTTGATTACACCTATGTAATCATGTTGTTTTTAACATCAATATTAACAATTGATTAATTTTTCATTTAGTGTATGCTAATGTTTTTTTTCTTGTAAATTTCGTATTGATTACACCTAGGTAATCATGTTGCTTTTAAGATCAGTATTAACAATTGTTCAATTTTTCATTTAGTGTATGATAATGTTTTTTCTTGTAAATTCGTATTTGATTACACCTATGTAATCATGTTGCTTTTACCATCAACATTAACAATTGTTTGTTTTTTTTGTACTTTGCAAGTAATTCATCTTCTATTTGGCTATTGGAGTAGTCTGTAAGTTTGTTAACATGAACTCTATATTGTAAGTTTTAGCAATTATTTATCCAATGAATTACTTTTTTTTTCCATTTCAACTTTACTCGAATCCTATGACAAAGTATGTGATAATTACATGGTTATATGTATATTGTTTGTATGTGATTTCTACCATATACATATGATCGTATATTATTACATACATGTAGTTTTTAATCTTTATTTCATTTCATCAATGTAATGCAATAATTTCTGAGCTTTTAGATGATTTGTAAACATTGTAACTAACATGATATTGCATTGTAGTCATTGAGTATGATCATTAAAATACACAACGTGTTATTTGTATTATGTTTGTATATTTCGTTGTGCTTTTAATCTTTATTTGGTTATGTATTTGCAATGTGTTATGATTTTAAATTGTTCATAAGTCTGTAATTTAAAATGTCTGAATTTGATGTTTTGATTAAATATTTTAATACATAACCATTTGATTACATATATGTAACCAGTTAGATAACATATATGTAACCAGTTGATTACAATTCATGTTTTCTCCTTAATTATATAAAACTCTAATGGTGGTTGTTTTGCGGTTTATTTCATCCATTTGTTATTGTGCTCGTATTTGTAGAATTGTTAAACAAGTGTTGTTGCTCTTAGATTGTTGCTATTAGCAACAGAAACTTATTTGATTAGATACATGTAATCAATAAGTTAATGCCATTAAATATGTTTTTTGAGGTACAAGTATTTAAGTTTTTGTGAGGTTTCATTTAGTTTTTGTTTAGTTACTATCATGTTATGTTCTGGTCATTTGTTTCTAATATTTGTTTATTGTTTTTTGGTCATGAAAATGTGCATTTGTTTTCTGTGTCAACTTTTCTTCAAATGCATCACCAAAATTGGATGTTACTTGACTAGTATTTAAGATATGTAAGCTGATTTTGATAACAGTTATGTTGTAATGTTTGCAAGGTATGTCAACCTAAATGCAAGGAAATTAATGCAGCTCATTTTTAAAAAACCATCAACCAAACTGTTTCTATGTAGCAAGTTACATAGGGGCCTCATATGAAAGACTTTTTCTTATATGTGTTACACTAAGTCTAACGTTTGATTACACGTAGATATCACAATTACTATATACTTGTGTGATCACATTGTGAATCAAAATCAAGAGAAAATGTGAAATAGTAATTGAGTGTTTGAGAACAGCTTGATTACAATAAATAACAAGTTGATTACATATACGTAACGATTTGATTACATATATGTAACCATTTGATTACACATATGTAACTAATTGATTACAATTCATGTTTTCTCTTTAATTTTATAAAACTCTAATTGTGGTTGTTTTACGGGTTTTTTCATCCGTTAATTTTTATTGTGTTATATTTGTAGAATTGTTAAACAAGTGTTTTTGCTCTTTGATTGCTGCTACTAGCAATAGAAACTTATTTGATTGATACATGTAATCAATAGGTTAATACCATTAAATAAGTTTTTTTGAGGTACAAGTATTTAAGTTTTCATGAGGTGTCATTTAGTTTTTATTTAGTTACTATCAAGTTATGTTCTGGTCATTTGTTTCTTATATTTGTTTATTGTTTTTTGGTCATGAAAATGTACGTTTGTTTTATGTGTCAACTTTTCTTCAAATGCATCACCAAAATTGTATGTTACATAGCTAGTATTTAAGATATATAAGCTGATTTTGATAACATTTATGTTGTAATGTTTGCAGGGTATGTCAACCCAAATGCAAGGAAATCAATGAAACTCCTTTTTACAAAACCATCAACCTAGCTGTTTCTATGTAGCAAGTTACATGGAGGCCTTGTGTGAAAGATGTTTTCTAAGATGTGTAACACTAAGTAAAATGTTTGATTACACATAGATATCACAATTACTAAATACTTGTGTGATCACATTTTGAATCAAAATCAAGAGATAATGTGAAATAGCAGTTGAGTGTTTGAGAACAGCTTGATTACAATATATAACATGTTTGATTACATATGCCTAATATTTAGAAATAGTTGAGTAATCAGGAGAGATGTTATGATATATTGAAGGATTGATTACATATATATTATATTATTGAAATGTAGTTATGAACTAATGATGTCTTTGTTAATTTTGGCTAATAAGGTTGGTTGTTTACATTTTTATGAAGAAATGTGTAATACTAGTTAGAAGGTTTGATTGCATACATGTAACAATTGAAACTTAATCATGCAGTTTAAAATTAAATTTCTTCATCTGTTACCTAATAGATTTGGTCGGTTTCTTGTTTTATGTAGTAACGTGTTATACTAAGTAAAAAGAATTGATAACATATACGTAACGAATGAAGTTAAAAAATCTAAATTCTTTTATTTTTCAAAAAAATCATGATTTTTAAGTTAATAGTTCAATAAAAGAACACATGAAATATAGGGCAAATGCGTAAAAGAAAAAATTACAAATATGTAACTTGGTATGTGTAATCAAAGAACCATTAATTAAAATCAAAACTCATGATCAAAGTAAACATATTCTGGTTGTACCCATCACTATAAAAGTTACATGCATGTAATATTGTTTGTCACATATATGTAATAATGATTTGTTAGTTACAACAATTGGAAAAACACTCCTACAATATAATTAAAACAAAACAGACAAGCGATAATTAACACAAAAGCCCATGCATTCTCCATATGCATATCCTTTTCTTTAGGAATGAAATCGCTCTTGGTGTTCAACATTTTGTAGATTCTTTTTTGGAGTCTTTCCTTTGTTCATATCTACAATTGTTTCACATAGCAGAACAAGCAACTCTTTGATGTTCAGATAGTTTGCTTCCTGAAACATATACAAAAACAATTCTAGTATCACATACCATATCATCTGATTACATATATGTAATCATTCAAATATAGGCACATATGTAACATGATTACGTATATGTAATCTAATTGGTGTAATGACAAATGAACATCATTTATGTAACACCCCGACCGATAGCGGAAACGTCGGGATGCCACGAGGGATGTGTAGATTGTTCAAAAGGTCGTGGGCTTCTAAATCGAATCATCATATATCATTCAATCAACCAAAATAATTACACAAAAATCATGTTCATGATGAATTAAGTACATCAATTAGACAAAAGAATTAGCTAAATTAACTAAACCCTAATCGCCAGAATTTTAGTTAATTAGTTAAGTCCAAGATCCTATATGATGATGTCCAAAATAAAAGAGATCCTTCTCTTCATCCTACTTGTCTCCATCACCTGAAACATGTAAGAAATCAAGTGTCAACTACAAAGTAGTTGGTGAGTAATCATAAGTTTTTATACTTTAAAGGTTTTATAAAATGAATTTAAAAGTTTAAGTTTAAAAATGGTTTTATGAAAAGTTTAGATAAAACGAGTATAAATGCTTATGATTTTCTGAGAAATCCATAATAATAATACATGTATGAGATAATCCAACAAATTCCCAACTCAACAACCAACACATACACAACCACATAATCACATAACCAATCAGTCATAATCAATCATAGGTAATCATATTCGATAAGAGATAATCAAAGTCAATCATAGATAATCAAACCACAAATCAATCAACCAATCTCCATCATCAATATTCTCAAATAATGTTCGTGACTATACATGATCATTATGTAATTAACATAAGTTAAAAACATGATCCATGGAGTGGTAGCTAACCACGTGACAATACATGAAGTCAAAGCAATTAACCGAAGTCAAAGGCAATGATTCACGGAGTGGACAACATCCACGTGACAATACATGAAGTCAAAGCAGTTAACCGAAGTTAAAGGCGATGATTCACGGAGTTTGTGACAATACGTGTAATCTTTGTTATTGACCTAAGTCAATAACAATGTTTACACGGATATAAGATAATAAGATGTGATAACCAGGTACGAGGAATTACGTCAGCAATGAATTGAGCACATTTGATCGTGTTTAAAATCCGTGTTGAATTGGTCACCGAAATTGATATGGGATGATAGTATGCGGAAAATGATGAACGTAGGCGAAAACCGTGCGTGAAACGGAGTTACGGATTGTCCGGAATCGCGAAACGAAGTTTTCGTCGAAAAACGGAAGAACTAGGCCTTAGGCGGTACGCCTCAGGTCGGGTGAACAACCCAGGCGATGCGCGCGGATCCTACCGAAAATATCTGATTTCCCTTCTTCCGCGCGGTACGCCTGGAGTGGGTGCAGGTCGCCAGGCGATGCGCCTGGGGTCCAGGTTGTCGGCAACTTGCTTGAAATATCAGATTTTCATCATCATTCTCATTCTTATCTTCCAGTCGACGATACCAGCACCAATCCACGAAAAATCTTCATCCAACTCACAAAATCTCTGTTTCGAAGCCTCTGGAACGTTTAGATCGCATCCAGGAACGTTTATACGAGTCCAGATCATCTTTCTGTCCGCAGAACCTCTCCAGAATAGGTAATGGTTTATTTTAAACCTTCTGGTTTGATTATGAATGATTAAATCTTAGTTTTGAACGTAATGATATAGTTAGGGTTGTTGATTATTGCCTAGATGATGGCTAGGAATGGTTTTGAGTGACAAACTCGAATTGTTAACGGGTAAATCCTTGTTTTGAGCCGTTGTAATGCCCGGTTTGCATGGAATCATAATAATGGTTATAATGATTTAAACCATTTGGTTGTGACTATGTATGTGATTAGTTTGATTAATCTTTGACATGCAACGTGAAAGTTGAGTGTTTTAAACTAATCACAATTATTAACATACTCACTGGAACGATTATCTGACGTTTCTGATAACAGTCAGATCAGTATGTTAAACATAGTTATTAAACCTACTTTAATATTACATTGTGATATTCCATAATATTTGGGTAATCAATAACAAGGATTAATCATTACTAAGCCATTAAACTGTCTAGAGACTATCTTAGCAATTATAATCAACAACATTAACTATTTGGTTAATCTGATATTATACTGATTAATCAAGTGAGTCATCAACTTAGTATTAGGAACCTGCATCAGTATAGGTTCCTACATTATCATACATTGTATGATATTACACTAAAATATGTAATTAAATACTAAACATCGGGTTGATGACTGTTAAGGCAATGTCTTTGACATTGGATGTTCAAAAGGATTTAATCAGCAAGTTAAAACATAAATAACATATCAAACATAAACTAAATGCAGAATCATCATATTATCATCAGTTTGTGTGATATTCTGCTACTACTGAACTATCAGGTGAGTTTCGTACGACCCCTTTTCTTTTTACTCTTTTATAAACATCGGGGCAGAACTGCTAAACTTTTGAGAACTATATGATATGTATCAATGATATCTGTGTGATTTCATTTGACTTTTGTGGGATTTCATGGGATTTTTTCTGTAGACTGAACTCTATCATGGAACTGAAAGTCCTCATTCCTGAACTGTATCTAGTGAACCCATGTGGGGCCGAACAGAAAACATTGATAGTACTATTGGTTGACACCCCATTCGCTGGGAGGGTTGCATCTCCCCTTGTGTGAATGTTTGTTATCTGTTTCCTGAACTTCTTAATGGTATGATAGACATTAAGATAATGAGGCACTAAGATATGTACCGACGGGTAATATCTTGAGAACTGAACTAGACGTCCGAAAGGAACTAGATACGGGTCCCATGGTTATTCGGAACTGAACTTTTGAGAACTTGTTTATCATATCATATTTATTTAAATTGAACTGTCGAACTCACCAGCTTTGTGCTGACGTTTCAAACTCAAACCTTTTTGCAGGTAAACAGTAATAGGCGGAGAGGATGCACCTTTGGAATACTTGTATTAGAATAACTGTTATTGTAATTAAGTAAATGTAGTTGTAATGTAATTATGGTTGCGACATCCTTTAAATGTATGTACTTTAAGTTAATCTGTGTGCTTATGATATCGGTTCAAGTAAGTCACCCCTCACCTCGGAGACATCACCACTATGTTTCCGCAACCGGTTCAGTGACGTCAGACCAGATATGCGTTGACGAGGGGTGGGGGTGTGACAGGGTGGTATCAGAGCCACAGGTTATAGAGAATTAGGTTGACTTAGAGACCTAGACTATAACCATAGGCTCGTATAGTGACACAGAGAGCACCGAACATGTTTAACGAACAAAACTTGTTTTGAATTAAGCCAGGATAATCAGGTGGTACGAATTCCAGTTATGAGTGGCCAGCATAACTGAAATTCGCAGCACGTGTGCGTTCTAGTTTAATTTAATGCAAGCAGAACAATAATAATCAAATGAACGAATAGTTGAGTAGGATAGGAGGACGTTTCATATCATGTTTATGTTGAATATTTTATTCAATATTTATTTCATGGTACTGATCCGAGAATTTTGATTGTACAGCGATGGATGATCAGGGTGAGCGGTATATTTATCAGAGATTCCCTTATGTTGTGCTGGATGATACTCCGAGTGCCAGTTCTGGATCAGACTCAGATCCTGACGAGGCTTCGTCGGTAGCTTCTCAGGCGACACCTGCAGCACCACGTACACCGTCAGCTCCTAGACCAGTTACTCCACCACCACCAGCACCAGCACCTGAACCAGCACAGGTCGCATCACAGGGACACTCTCAGCCTCGTGCTGAGGATATGACAGCTGAGGGACGACCTAGTCAGTCTCCACCGAGAGTTCTTGTTTGGGATGGACTTAGGAGGATGCGGGGACAGGCCCGCAAGACCACTGGGTTACCTCCCAGACATCAGATGGCGCAGCGGGATGAGGCTCCGATCGTTCACGAGGTGGGAGAATCCTCTCGCCAAGCAGAGTTGAGGGGCCAGGTGCAGCAAGTCGCTCAGGATTTGCAGGGTCTGAGGCAGGAGGTACATCAGCATCATACGCTCCTTGAGGATACTCGTAACATTGTATTGGAGATTCTCACATCACATCTGACTCTGATGGAGCAGGTGAATCTTATGGGCATTGACGCTCAGGCTTGGAGGACTACCGTTGAGGAGCGGTTTAGTAGGACTTGGAGACAGATGATAGTTGCTGCGTTTTGGCAGCAGGTGGAGGTAATGAGAGCAGGTTTAGTGCGAGTTCGAGAGTTTTTGGTTTGGTTGGAGACGGTTAGCTTCGAGACCAGGATGATAGTTCTGGCTGTGACTATGGCTGCTGTGGCCATCATATTTTCCTGTTTATCGTATTTTATACGATGAGTATGTTCAGATGGTTGTTTGGGATTGTCATTGTAAATCTCATTAGCAGTATGCGGATAGGTTGTGGATGTAATATAGTGTGATCAGTAGAGGGACAGAGGGATATTTTGGTATGGACAGATCCCGAGTTTTGTGAGACGTAGTGCATAACTTGGTTGGTTTATAGTATCCTGACTTTTGGGCGTACTAAAACTTTGTATGTATGAAACTATTGTAGTGTAATAATATGGGTGCTTTTGTATATCTGTTTATATAATGAACTTTGTGTGTGAACTATAATTGAACATTTCTGTGTGAGAACATAATTGTGTGTGAACGAATTAATATGAGAATATGTCAAATTAAAAATATATATTTCGCTGAAATACAGTACGGGAGCAATACTGTATGCGAATATATTGAACTAAAAATATATATTTCGCTGAAATACAGTACGGGAGCAATACTGTATGCGAATATATTGAACTAAAAATATATATTTCGCTGAAATACAGTACGGGAGCAATACTGTATGCGAATATATTGAACTAAAAATATATATTTCGCTGAAATACAGTACGGGTGCAATACTGTATGCGAATATATTGAACTAAAAATATATATTTCGCTGAAATACAGTACGGGAGCAATACTGTATGCGAATATATTAAACGAAAAATATATTTTGCTGAAATACAGTATGGGAGTAGTACTGTATGCAAATATATTTGTAACTAAAGTACAGTACGAGAGCCATACTGTACGAGAACATGTCTGAATTGTGAATGTATCTAATGGTGAACATGTCTGTAACTAAAGTACAGTACGTGAGCCATACTGTACGAGAACATGTCTGAATTGTGAACGTATCTAATGGTGAACATGTCTGTAACTAAAGTACAGTACGGGAGCCATACTGTACGAGAACATGTCTGAATTGTGAACGTATCTAATGGTGAACATGTCTGTAACTAAAGTACAGTACGAGAGTCATACTGTACGAGAACATGTCTATTGTTGGTATGAGAACTTAGTGAATGAACTGTGAACATATCAGAGAACTTGTGTGGGGGAACATATCCTAGTCCTGTATGAACATATATCTAAAAACATGTGTTGCAATGCAATGAGCTGTGTAAGACTCTAACATGTTTTTGAAACAACAGGACTAAGTATAACTACGAACATTGGTGTGGTCGGTGTGTATTGTGAACATGTCTGGACTGAATTCATGTAGTTATACTATGTTCTTATAATCACAATTCAATGTGAATTTTCAGTATAACTGAATATGATTGAAATTGTGGGATCGAACGGGTTATATATTTAATGTTCTTGATTGACCTGAGTTTATCTGTTTGTGAGCAGAGTAATGGCTCCCAAACGAGGTCGACCGACTAAGAGATCTATTCGGAACATTACTAACCCTGAGCCAGATCAAGTTCCACCAGTAAATACTGAAGCAAATCCAGATCCACATGTTAATCTGGAAACAAATACTGTTCCACCAGTGAACCCGGGAGCAAATCCTATTCCACTTGCTGGTACCAGTGGATCCGAAACAAACGAAGCAATGATTGCACGAATTGTGCGTGAACAATTAACTGCTTGTGGAGTTTTGGTACAACACCAGCCTCATGGTACTACGGGTTCGGGTGGGGGCCCTAATATTAACGAACATACTGTTACTGGTGGCAATGCAGAAACGCATCATACTGCTGGTACGGCCACAATTGCTCCTGATCCACCACGATAGGGATGTACATATAAGTATTTTGCTTCCTGTAACCCTCCTACTTTTACTGGCAAAGAAGGAGCGGCTGGACTTTTAAGGTGGATCGAGGAGATGGAGACCAAACTCAAAATTAGTCAGTGCTTGGAGGAGCATAAGGTGTCTTATGCTGCCTGTTCTTTGAAAGACTCAGCTTTGACCTGGTGGAATACCCAGGCCAAGACTTTGGGTTCAGCTACAGTTGATTTGATGGGTTGGAATGATTTCAAAACTTTGATTCGATCAGAGTATTGTCCCATCACTGAAATTCAAAAACTCCAGGAGGAATTCTGGAATCACTCTATGATTGGTGCTGATTGTCTGACTTACACCAATCGTTTCCACGAACTTACTTGTTTACTTCCCGATATGTTTCCTACGGAAGCAGCTTTAATCGAGAAGTACATTAAGGGTCTGATTCCTCAGATACGAGGAATGGTGACTGCTGCTGAACCTACAACTCTGAAACACACGATTCTGTTAACCACTAAGCTTACCAATGAGGCGGTAAGGAGTGGTACTCTGTCTTTGAAACCTCAGACGGCTCACAGCCGTAGTGATGCCGGTACCTCGGATGTGTCGAAAGGTACCAAACGGAAGTGGTTTGGTAAAGTCAAGGCTAAGGCTTCGGCTGGGATCGGTCAGAACAAGTCAACTGTGAAAAACTATGGTGCAAATGTTCCTGAGAGGAAAGCTTATACTGGGCAGGCGCCCAAATGCGATAAGTGTCCACTCCATCACACGGGACCATGTCCTGTTTGTTTGAACTGTAACAGAGTTGGACATTATGCTAAATATTGCAACTTTCCTGCTCAACCACGAAATCAAGCACCACGACAAACCACTCAAACCAATCGGTCATGCTACAAATGTGGGAGTCCTGATCATTTTATGAGGAACTGTCCAAACAATAACACCAATCCGGGAACTGAAGCTAGGGGGAGAGCTTTTCAGATTGGTGCGACTGAGGCGAGACATGATGCAAATATTGTTACTGGTACGTTTCTTCTTAATAATCTTTACGCATCAGTTCTGTTTGACACAGGAGCAGATAAGAGTTTTATCTCTCCCGAATTTGCATCTTTACTTGTATTGCCTGCGGTAGAACTAGAAACTCCTTATGTTATTGAACTTGCTGATGGCAAGTTAATAAGAACTAATAGTGTTATTCAAGGATGTTCTTTGAATCTGAATGATCATCTTTTCAATATTGATTTACTTCCTATTGAGCTTGGGAGCTTTGATGTCGTTGTGGGCATGGACTGGCTTTCTGATAACCAAGCGGAAGTTGTCTGTCAAAACAAGGTGATCCGTATTCCATTACCTAACGGTAATACACTGGTAGTTCAAGGAGAACGAGCCGGTAGAAAACTTGGTATTATATCTTGTATGCGAGCTCAGAAATTTTTAAGGAAAGGCTGTTATGCTTTTCTGGCACATGTGACTGAGCACAATTCTTCACCCAAACAAATCACAGATATCCCAGTAGTCAAGGATTTTCCTGAAGTTTTTCCTGAGGATATATCAGGATTACCCCCAATGAGACAGGTTGAATTTCATATTGACTTGATTCCAGGCGCTGCACCAGTTGCTAAAGCTCCTTATCGGCTTGCGCCATCGCAAATGCAAGAACTATCAAGTCAATTACAGGAACTTTTAGACAAAGGTTTTATCAGACCTAGTTTCTCACCCTGGGGAGCACCAGTCCTTTTTGTGAAAAAGAAGGATGGATCATTCAGGATGTGTATTGACTACCGTGAGCTCAATAAACTGACAATCAAAAATCGTTATCCATTACCACGTATAGATGATTTGTTTGATCAACTTCAAGGCGCTACCTACTTCTCAAAAATTGATTTAAGATCCGGATATCATCAACTACGAGTGCATGAAGATGATGTTCCTAAAACTGCGTTCAGAACTCGATACGGGCATTATGAATTTCTAGTAATGCCGTTTGGATTAACAAATGCACCTGCAGTTTTCATGGATCTGATGAATCGGGTATGTAGGCCTTACTTGGATAAATTTGTGATTGTGTTTATTGATGATATTTTGATTTATTCTCGAAGCCAGTACGAGCATGCTCAACACTTGAAACTGATCTTAGAACTATTGGCACGTGAAAAACTATATGCCAAGTTCTCCAAGTGTGAGTTCTGGTTACGAGAAGTTCAATTTCTTGGTCATGTTGTGAACGAGAACGGTATTCAAGTGGATCCCAGTAAAATTCAGGCAGTGAAACAATGGGAAACACCACGAACCCCGACTGAAATACGTCAATTCTTGGGACTGGCAGGTTATTATCGCCGATTTATCAAGAACTTTTCAAAGATAGCCCTGCCATTAACCACATTGACACAGAAAAATCAAAAGTTTATATGGGGTTCTCAACAGGAGGAGGCGTTCCAACTGTTGAAACACAAACTCTACAACGCACCTATTTTGGCATTACCGGAAGGTACTGACAATTTCACAGTGTATTGTGATGCTTCTCGCCAAGGTCTGGGGTGTGTTTTAATGCAGAACGATAAAGTGATTGCTTATGCTTCTCGTCAGTTGAAAGCACACGAGAAGAATTATACCACTCATGATCTAGAACTTGGTGCAGTGGTGTTTGCACTCAAGATTTGGAGACATTATTTGTACGGAACAAAGTGTATTATATACACTGATCACAAAAGTCTTCAACATATTATAGATCAGAAAATGTTGAACATGCGACAAAGGCGATGGGTGGAACTATTGAACGACTATGACTGTGAAATTTGTTATCACCCAGGCAAGGCAAATGTAGTAGCCGATGCCTTAAGTCGCAAAGAACGAGTCAAACCGTTACGTGTGAAGGCGTTAGGTATGACTATTCAAACTAGTCTAATTCCTCAAATGAAGGAAGCTCAGCAACAAGCTTTACAAGCAACGAACTACTCTGCTGAGGGACTGAGAGGATTAGATAAGAAACTTGATACCAAAGACGATGGACTGTTGTATTTCAAAGACCGAATTTGGGTTCCTCTGTTCGGTAACACAAGATCAATCATCTTGGATGAGGCGCACAAGTCCAGGTATTCTATTCATCCAGGTGCTGACAAGATGTATAAAGATCTTAAAGACTTTTACTGGTGGCCTGGAATGAAGAAGCATATCGCAGAATATGTGGGTCGATGCTTAACGTGTCTAAGGGTTAAGGCTGAACATCAACGTCCTTCTGGGTTATTACAACAACCGGAGATTCCCATGTGGAAATGGGATCAGATCTCTATGGATTTTATCACTAAACTACCCAGAACATCGCATAATCATGACTCTATATGGGTTATCGTTGATCGCCTTACTAAATCTGCGCATTTCATTCCCATCCGAGAAGATTACTCTATGGATCGACTTGCTAAACTCTACATTAATGAGATTGTATCTCGTCATGGAGTACCAATCTCTATCATTTCTGACAGAGATAGTCGATTTACATCACGATTTTGGCAAACTCTTCAGAATGCTCTGGGCACGCAAATCAATATGAGCACAGCTTATCATCCACAAACTGACAGGCAGACGGAACGAACAAATCAAACTCTTGAGGACATGCTCAGAAGCTGTGTGATTGATTTTGGTGGTAGCTGGGATGTTCATCTTCCACTTGTTGAATTCTCATATAATAACAGCTACCATACCAGTATTCAATGCGCTCCATTTGAAGCACTCTATGGACGCAAGTGCAGATCACCTATTTGTTGGTCAGAGGTAGGTGAAAATCGAATCATAGGCCCGGAACTTATTCAAGAAACAAATGATAAGATCGCACTTATTCAAGAACGAATTAAAGCTGCTCGCGATCGACAAAAGAGTTATGTTGATAATCGTCGTAAACCGTTAGAATTTCAAATTGGTGATCTGGTAATGTTGAAAGTTTCACCATGGAAGGGCATTTTCAGATTTGGGAAGAGAGGTAAACTTTCACCGAGATTTGTAGGACCATTTAAGATTCTTGAACGAATCGGATCAGTGGCCTATAGACTTGAATTACCTCCTGAACTCGGTAACATTCATGATGTTTTTCATGTTTCAAATCTGAAGAAGTGCTTAGTTGATGAATCTTTGATTGTACCTCTGAAAGAAATCCAAATTGATGAGAAACTTCAGTTCAGGGAAGAACCAGTTGACGTAATGGATCGAGAAGTGAAGGTACTTAAACGTAGTCGCATACCTATTGTAAAAATTCGGTGGAATTCACAGCGTGGACCCGAATATACGTGGGAACGTGAAGATCAGATGAAACAGAAATACCCACATCTATTCACATGATCAATTGTTATCAAGTATGTATTTCTTGAATTTCGGGACGAAATTTTTCTAACAGGAGGAGACTGTGATAACCAGGTACGAGGAATTACGTCAGCAATGAATTGAGCACATTTGATCGTGTTTAAAATCCGTGTTGAATTGGTCGCCGAAATTGATATGGGATGATAGTATGCGGAAAATGATGAACGTAGGCGAAAACCGTGCGTGAAACGGAGTTACGGATTGTCCGGAATCGCGAAACGAAGTTTTCGTCGAAAAACGGAAGAAATAGGCCTTAGGCGGTACGCCTCAGGTCGGGTGAACAACCCAGGCGATGCGCGCGGATCCTACCGAAAATATCTGATTTCCCTTCTTCCGCGCGGTACGCCTGGAGTGGGTGCAGGTCGCCAGGCGATGCGCCTGGGGTCCAGGTTGTCGGCAACTTGCTGGAAATATCAGATTTTCATCATCATTCTCATTCTTATCTTCCAGTCGACGATACCAGCACCAATCCACGAAAAATCTTCATCCAACTCACAAAATCTCTGTTTCGAAGCCTCTGGAACGTTTAGATCGCATCCAGGAACGTTTATACGAGTCCAGATCATCTTTCTGTCCGCAGAACCTCTCCAGAATAGGTAATGGTTTATTTTAAACCTTCTGGTTTGATTATGAATGATTAAATCTTAGTTTTGAACGTAATGATATAGTTAGGGTTGTTGATTATTGCCTAGATGATGGCTAGGAATGGTTTTGAGTGACAAACTCGAATTGTTAACGGGTAAATCCTTGTTTTGAGCCGTTGTAATGCCCGGTTTGCATGGAATCATAATAATGGTTATAATGATTTAAACCATTTGGTTGTGACTATGTATGTGATTAGTTTGATTAATCTTTGACATGCAACGTGAAAGTTGAGTGTTTTAAACTAATCACAATTATTAACATACTCACTGGAACGATTATCTGACGTTTCTGATAACAGTCAGATCAGTATGTTAAACATAGTTATTAAACCTACTTTAATATTACATTGTGATATTCCATAATATTTGGGTAATCAATAACAAGGATTAATCATTACTAAGCCATTAAACTGTCTAGAGACTATCTTAGCAATTATAATCAACAACATTAACTATTTGGTTAATCTGAGATTATACTGATTAATCAAGTGAGTCATCAACTTAGTATTAGGAACCTGCATCAGTATAGGTTCCTACATTATCATACATTGTATGATATTACACTAAAATATGTAATTAAATACTAAACATCGGGTTGATGACTGTTAAGGCAATGTCTTTGACATTGGATGTTCAAAAGGATTTAATCAGCAAGTTAAAACATAAATAACATATCAAACATAAACTAAATTCAGAATCATCATATTATCGTCAGTTTGTGTGATATTCTGCTACTACTGAACTATCAGGTGAGTTTCGTACAACCCCTTTTCTTTTTACTCTTTTATAAACATCGGGGCAGAACTGCTAAACTTTTGAGAACTATATGATATGTATCAATGATATCTGTGTGATTTCATTTGACTTTTGTGGGATTTCATGGGATTTTGTCTGTAGACTGAACTCTATCATGGAACTGAAAGTCCTCATTCCTGAACTGTATCTAGTGAACCCATGTGGGGCCGAACAGAAAACATTGATAGTACTATTGGTTGACACCCCATTCGCTGGGAGGGTTGCATCTCCCCTTGTGTGAATATTTGTTATCTGTTTCCTGAACTTCTTAATGGTATGATAGACATTAAGATAATGAGGCACTAAGATATGTACCGACGGGTAATATCTTGAGAACTGAACTAGACGTCCGAAAGGAACTAGATACGGGTCCCATGGTTATTCGGAACTGAACTTTTGAGAACTTGTTTATCATATCATATTGATTTAAATTGAACTGTCGAACTCACCAGCTTTGTGCTGACGTTTCAAACTCAAACCTTTTTGCAGGTAAACAGTAATAGGCGGAGAGGATGCACCTTTGGAATACTTGTATTAGAATAACTGTTATTGTAATTAAGTAAATGTAGTTGTAATGTAATTATGGTTGCGACATCCTTTAAATGTATGTACTTTAAGTTAATCTGTGTGCTTATGATATCGGTTCAAGTAAGTCACCCCTCACCTCGGAGACATCACCACTATGTTTCCGCAACCGGTTCAGTGACGTCAGACCAGATATGCGTTGACGAGGGGTGGGGGTGTGACATAAGAGATAATCCATAATTAATGATAATTTTATATTGGAAATATCATATTGATAAACAGGTATTTTCCTTGTGTTATCAAAATAATATTTATTTTGGTATACATGTCTCACCTCCGAGTTTTAAACAAAACAGTTTAAAGAAAGGGAGGTTATGAGAACTCACCTGAAGTCCTTAGGATATGTGTTCTCGTATTATGCGCGCTCGCGTATGTACTCAAATCAACTCAAAAATCTGTAATTCAATATGTGTTTGTGTTTATAAGTTTATGTGTTTTATCATAGTCCAATACCCATACTTGTTTGTTTTCTAATTAATCGTTGTGTCGTTAACTTAGTTTATTTCATCTAAGTTAAAATGAGTTCTAAATCTTGTATAAATGTTCATCATCATCTAATAATTTAACCTTGTTGGTTCACAACTATGTTGTAATGACCCATTCGTTATAAGATCATAAATATACATTTACATGTATGTCTACTACGCTAACCACCTTAGTTTAAGTTAATAGCATTCATTTTAATGTTTAGTAAAACTCTTGCTTAATTTGTCTATAACACAAGCTTTACCTGCATATAAATCCTTAGTTTACTTAGAATTTGAATTTGAGAAAGAAAGGTGTCAACTTAAATGGTTCATGCATTATTCCATTTAAACAACACTATAACTGAATTTTATAATAAAACAGCTTCTTAGGTCACGTTAAAATGCCGAAGTCATTTATTTGGGACATTGAAGTCATGTATGATCTTATAATATAATTTAGATTATTAAAAGAAGGTGGTGACTCATAGTTGATCCCATGCATGCATGTATCCCCATGATTTGCCCTAATCTATTTGTTTTCCCCCATCCTAGTTCCACATTTAGGTTCGGTCGAAAAAAATAGCAGCGAACCTATGGCTTTAAGCACCTAGGTTCGGCAATCATGAGGGTGGTTCGGCTGTTAAGACTCGCAGCTCAAAAAAAGTTCGTGGCATAGGTTCGTAGAGGGTTCGGTCATGGGCAACTAGGGTTCGGCCCATGAAGGGTTCGGCTGCTTCGAAGGAGAAGGTTCGTTGCCCTGTTGTCCTAGGTTCGTGACTCTCCTGGTTCGTGGATGATGCAACAGGTTCGTGGTTAGGGCTTCGCAACCAGCAGGGTTCGGCTACCCTTAAAGGTTCGCTGCCATGTAGTAGCTTCGCCATTTTCAGGTTCGTCCAAAGAGACGAAGGGTTCGGCTCATCAACCTTGCATGGATGTGGGTTCGTGACGTACAGGTTCGACAGTAGTGGTCCAGGGTTCGGCCGACAGCACCCACTTCCCACGAACCCTGCAACTTGAACCTCTTATCATCGTCCCCAACGGTTCCTACCTGTTACAGACCTAAACCCATGTTCCTACCCTTTTTATATTAACCCATCTAAGGGTTTTGTTCGATTAATACATTACAAGTTATAAGTTTCGAGATCTCCAACAAAATCGTGAATAAAGTCTTAGATTTACCTCGATTTAGTTGGTGAACGTTGGATCTTCTTGTAGATTCTTGTTCTATTCGATCAAGTGGTCGTTTTAGCGCCAAGATGTCATGAAACCGTCAAGAATCGAGCTAGAAAAGCTAGAGAGAAGGTAGAGAGAAGTGTGTGTGTGTGTTTTTAGAGAGAGAATGGGTGTTGTAGAAATGAGGAAGAAGATGGTGATCTTCTTCCTTATAACGCGTATTATTGCCCCGTGCCCGATCTCGTTTTTATCGCGATAACATAAAATAAATTGCTCGGTTTTACTTGTTAAACATAATTAAACATAAAATGTTTAAATAATTGCTTTTCATTAATTAAAATGGTTTAAATAATTTTATTTCGTAAAACGATTTCGTTTACTAAATTAATTATTTTAAATAAAGATTTATTCGATTTTGTTTTAGGTTGTGATTCCTAATAAATATTTTTAGTTTTCCTTATTAATTTAATATCGTTAGATATTATTTAATTATCTCGTCGAAACGCGTTACTCGCGTACGTGTTCGTAAAGATCGTCACCTTTGCGAATCCGATGCTCGTATCGTATTTCGATTTGATTTATAATTTATTGAATATCGTTTCAGTATATTATTCTTAATAATTATATTCGTGTGAATCGTCACTCACGCGAATACATTATTAAGTTAATATTTCTGAATCAACATTCGCGTTTAAGTAATGTTCGTAACATCACTTCGCGTAATTAATTCCCATTATTTATTAACTTTAATATTATTATTCCCAAACCAAAACCCACTAAACCCTAGTCACTGACACATCCATGATAGACCGAAATATGCATATATATAGGGCATATGCAGAGGTAGATCGCAACCTCCCTTACACCGTCCCACCGCTATTTCGATAAACCATGACCATGTGTCCTTGACTATGTTTAGTAACCAGACCATAACAAACTCCCAGTTCCATCCCAGTACAACCCAATTCCATTCTCATTCCAATAATCCATAATCAGCAATAATAGCACTGCGATAAACTATATGGGCCTGTTTAGTTGAGTTACAACTAAACTTCCCAAGGTTTACGCGTATAATATATGTTATAATCATGTACACCATTAACAATGTTAATCATCAATAATATCAATATATAATTCATTATCATTAATAATAATAAATCTCAGGTCGTAACAGTACAATCGTACGGATGTACGGACAACCTAAATTACAGTGATGTTACAATTTATACGCATTCAAAAAAAAACTGCTTACATATATTTAATCATTGATTACATATAATCCTATTATATATATGTAATCAACAAAAAATGAATAAATGTAAGCATATATAATCTGATTATATATACATAATCAACAAAATAAAACAAATGCAAGCACATATCATCTTATTACATATACGTAATCAACCAAATAAAACAAAAGTAATCACATATATGTAATATGATGTAGAATCCAAAAACAAAACCTAAAAACATAACAAGTGATTACATACATATAAACCTATTTGCACTTTCTTCATCATCTTTTCATTTAGGCATTTCATCGAACACATGGTATGCATCCTAAATGTTTTGTTTGTTCTTTGGGTTGTTCAACGCTTTGAAAACAAAATCAGATGAAAATAAGAAAATTGGAAAATAGTATAATGATTTAGCCCATGAATTAAGGTAATTGAGTTTGTTAGTTCATTAATTTGTTCAAGGTAGTTGGCTATCATCAGATTTGGAAGAAAAGGGGTAGAAGAAGGAAACTGGAAGAAGAAAGGGCGGGACAGGGGTGTGGTTACCTGGCAACGATAGCCGGCGAGTATGTAAGCGGTGAGGAAGACGACAAAAACCCCGATTCTAGCAAACCCATGTGATTCCAGCGACGGATGGGAGTGCCACTTGATCTGGAAAGAAAAAAAGATAGAAGATGGAAATGGGAGGGAATAAAAAAAGGGGCGGGTTACTAGCAATGATTTGTGGTGGCCGATGACGGTTTGTGCTGGACATATCTATCTCCGATCTTCCTCCTCTTTCAATCACCATCTTTGATTCACATTCTTCTTCTTCCATGGTTCTGTAGTTCAATCGGAAGTAAGGGAGAGAAAGAGAGATTTAAGAGATAATGAGAGATTTAGGGATTTGAATTAAATCTAATTAATTACCTAAATTAATAGGTGTAAGATTACACAAATGCCCTAGTTTTCTTGGTTTTCTTAGAAACAAGTGGTTTTCATTTGAACCCTCCCCTAATAAAAATCTAATTAATGTTAAAATAAAAATTAAATATCCTTAATATATATTTTCTAAAATCTTATCAAAATACATAGATTAAAATATTTAAAAGTTAAGTTTTAATACCATAAATTTTATAGAGTTAAAACAACCTCCATAAATAAAACCATAAGCATATAAAATTTGTATTTTGTCTTTATGCATATATATACATATATATATATATATAGGGGATGGTTCCTTTGTTAACCCTCCCTTATTGCGAGAACCCTCGTTAACCCGGCATTTTTTGTCCGAATCTTTGTTTTTTATTTTTCATGGTTTTTGTTATACATAAATAAGGGGGGTTTCTTTTTTGTGTTTTTGCTAATTCATCACCGTTTAGAAATTATTTACAACCGTAAGTAGGTGTAAGTTACTTACATTTCACCAAATGTAAGTAACTTACACCTACTTACGGTTGTAAATAATTTCTAAACGGTGATGAATTAGCAAAAACACAAAAAAGAAACCCCCCTTATTTATGTATAACAAAAACCATGAAAAATAAAAAACAAAGATTCGGACAAAAAATGCCGGGTTAACGAGGGTTCTCGCAATAAGGGAGGGTTATTATTTGATCCTTCCCCTATATATATATATATATATATATATATAGGGGATGGTTCCTTTGTTAACCCTCTCTTATTGCGAGAACTCGTGTTAACCCGGCATTTTTTTGCCCGAATCTTTGTTTTCTTTTTTTCATGGTTTTTGTTATACATAAATAGAGGGGGTTTCTTTTTTGTGTTTTTGCTAATTCATCACCGTTTAGAAATTATTTACAACCGTAAGTAAGTGTAAGTTAATGTAAGTAACTTACACTTACTTACGGTTGTAAATAATTTCTAAACGGTGATGAATTAGCAAAAACACAAAAAAAAAACCCCCTATTTATGTATAACAAAAACCATGAAAAAAAGAAAACAAAGATTCGGGCAAAAAATGCCGGGTTAACACGGGTTCTCGCAATAAGGGAGGGTTATTATTTGATCATTCCCCTATATATATATATATATAGGGGAAAGATCAAATAAGAAGAGCTTTTTGCCTAAGAAAAGTGAGAACTAATAAGAATTTGACACGTGTCACATAATTTAGGTATAAAATCTTATTTTTTATACTAGATTTTAATTTTTTTGTACTAGATTTATTCTATATTTTTTTATACTCGATTTTTGTGGTTTTTTGTATTAGATTTTTGTTGTTTGTACTATATTTTATTTTTTTTGTACTGGATTTTTTTTGTACTAGATTTTTGATTTTTTGTACTGGATTTTTGATTTTTGTACTGGATTTTGTTTCTTTTTGTACTGTATTATCGTTTTTTGTACTGTATTACTGTTTTATGATGACACGTGTCAAATTTCTATTGGTTCTTACTCTTATTAGGCAAAAATCCCTTTCTTAGTGGATCCAACCCCTATATATATATATGTATATATACACACATATATTATTTTTTTAACAGAATATTTAAGTTTTCTTTTCCAAAACTATAATTTTTTATTTATAATTTTTTTCCCAGTGAAATTAAAATTTAAAAATATGCTTTAAATTCAAAATATTGAAAAGAGTAAATTGCACTTTTGGTCCTTTATGTTTACACAAAATTTAAGAGATAGTCCTTAAAGTTTCAAAGTGTCAAAATCAGTCCTTTAAGTTTTCAAATGTTGCAAACTCGGTCCTTTCTCCGTTAACGCCGTTAAGTATTAACAGAATAGGGGCATAAATGTCAAAAAAAATCATCACTTTTGGTCCTTTATGTTTACATAAATTTTCATATATGGTCCTTTATTCTGTTGGTACTTAACGGCGTTAACGGAGAAAGGACCGAGTTTGCAACATTTGAAAACTTAAAGGACTGATTTTGACACTTTGAAACTTTAAGGACTATCTCTGAAATTTTGTGTAAACATAAAGGACCAAAAGTGCAATTTACTCTATTGAAAATTTGCTCAAAAACCAGCCCAAGGTCTCAAAACCGAGACCTTAGCAATTACCGGCTGGACTAGAGCCTTGAACACAACAAGAGTTCTTTTAGAAAGCTTTTAAAAAAACCACTTGTTTTCCCCCAAATCAGCTTCAAAGCCGAAACCCTAGGTCCATTCGTGATCCAGATTTGATCTACTAGGCTATCAATCAAGATGCAAATCATGGGGCTTTTGTTATCGATTGAGAAAAGAGCATAATAGTGTAAAAATCGCTAACTGTTGTTTGCAGTTTACGTGGATTGTATTGAGGTAAAAGAAGAGGGTCGACCGAGATTTCTAGCTTCTTAATTCGAGATCAATTGTGTGTATGAGTTGGTTCCGAGTGCACAGTAAGGATCGCAGATGAGAACGGAACCTATTAGTTGAGTTAATTTGATTTTTATACCTGTTTGATTCGAATTTAAGTTCTCAGTCGATTACGGGTATTTAGGCTACCAAATCGTATAAATTTGTCTTTGAATCGACGAATTAGGGATTGATAACGATCCATTAATGTTTGTGGATTGCAGTGTCAAAATTTGTTGATTTGATCCGCTAATGGTCGCTGGAATAAATCAGTTTGAAGACTAGGCCGAGGATGGGTTTAAGGGGAACCCATGGCAAAATACGAGTTGGGGAAGGAATATCTTTGGGTATATGGCAAAAACAGTCCCTCTATGTTTTCTTTTATGTAGCATTTTGATTTTTGGCAATTCTAGCCCTCATGGTTTTATAAAAGATTTATATTTTTTTTCTAAATTTTACAAAATTTAACTAGTGTCATATTATATAAACTAAAACTTTTAGGATTTATAATAGTTTATATAATTTATCAAAATCTCAACATTTATTTAGATAACAACATTTATACATTTTGATAATGCTTTAATATAATTTATACATTATTTCTTATTATTTTATAAAAACTACTTTATAAACTTTTAAATTGAAAGACTATTGTTATTGTCATTATATGAATTATTATTAGGCAAATTGGATTTAAATAATCCAAACTTTTATCAATTAGTTGCTATCAGTTCCAACAATGAAATCCACAATAGCGGTCCGAACTTTTGACATATTTACATGTGGCTGACCACCGTCAACAAAACCCTAACGGCGCTAACTTTTTTTCGAGTTTCGAACTGATTTTTGACGGCTTTTATTCAGATGGAGAATATGAGTCGAATGTCCTATAACTTACCACGAAACGTTGCTCCAAATTTCTCATTTTGATGAATTCTTTGACGAATTGTAAGTTTAAACACCAAAATTGGGAAATTTTGTAACAACCACCAATAAAACAGATATGTATTCTTCAGAAATTAATTTATTTTAGAACATGGGTTATTAAGACAAAACCCTAGACTGTTTAAGTAAATACTACACATTTAATCTAAACATATACACAACAAATAAATAAAACGCAACTCATCAGTGTGTGTGTGTGTCAATATATATATATATATCAGTCGAACACCTCTCAACTTAAAAAAATATACGAAATACATGCATTAACATTTAATAGAAACAAAATCCGCTATCCCGAAAAGAACTCAATGAATAAGTAGCACAATTTTATTTTTTCCCCATAACTCATGCTCAAATCCACCAAGCTACCAAATTCTTCACCCCGATTTATTTTAAGCATGTAGAGTCAAACCTCAACTAAAAACAAGAAGATAATACATTAAACAAATGGTGAACAGATGGATTGCTATTTTACGAAAAGAAGAGGAAAAATGAACATATATATATATATACTAGTCGGAAACCCGCGCCATGCGGCGGCGGCATCGACGATATACAACAAAGTGTTCGTTTTTTCTAATTTATCAATGTTTTTGTGATATAAATAGTGTTCTCGATAGTTTTCTTTAATGTATGTAATTCGGTGTGGTCTATTTATGCCATGAGTTTTACAAAATTTCACTAAAATAATATACACAATTAACAAAAATAATTACAAACACAATGATCTTGAAAAATCAAAAACCGACCACATAAATAACAAAAGTTTGTTAGAAACATAGATGTTTAGAGTTAAAAATCCATGTGTCAATTGCATTGTTCGAACACACTTCTTCAGCGACTTTCAAAATCTTCCATTCTTATTGTTGAGATTCCAGTTCCTCCATCTTCCTTTTCAGTTGTCTTTAACGCTTTGTCATAGATGCTTATCAACTACAAACAAAAATCATCCATCAAAAATCATGTGTGTGCGTATATATCCATATATTTATATTACATATGTTTGTGCATATATCTATATGTGTGTGTATGTGTATATAAACATACCTTTTCTACTTCATCAAGAGAGATTGTAAAAGGTGACGACAACATTATGTTGTCACGAGCAACCCCACCAACCAAATGTTTTGTTGCTTTACATGTTCAGATGCACCTTGGGAAGAAGGGGGATTACTTTTGCAAAGCCAATCTACAAGACGCAATTTGAAGACCAACTGTCATCCAATATGTAAATAACCCACACAAAACATGATAACCAAAAAAATCAAATTTCTCCAACACTGCCTATGAACATTGTTTGTGATCTAGCTCGTGCATCAACCAAGAGACTTATTTTTCGACACCCTATGATTTGTGTCTTTAGCCTCTGGAATTTCAGTTGATACGGCATCTTCAGTTGTGGGTTTTTTAAAATTGTTTGTAAATGCGAACTCTCTTGAAAATATATCCAAGTAATACCCATAATTTGGTTTTGAAATTTTATAACAGTTTAATAAGGGTGCAATAGCTATGATTTTTAGTTACGCACCCTCATGTTTATTACTTGCAACACCCCTTAAGATTTATAACACTCCATAAACTGGTTATCACATTTCTATTTATTAAAAATCACAAATCCTAAAAAATAGTAATAATAAATTTAACTTTTGTGACTTAGCCTCTTTAATGTCAATATCCTCGGAAAAACCTTCTATTACAAAACTATCTAAGCAAGGGAAAAACTGGGAATTAATAAGGAAGGTTGTTAATCAACCCATTGATAACATAAGATGTAGGATCGGGTTGTTATCTCTAAACAACACTTCACAAGTATTTCTTACTTAATTCTAACAGATGCGGAATGTTCTGTTAGAATGATCTCACAATTTCACTCAAAGTGACACAATAATCTTTGAACAATATTAAGAACACAAGAATAATTCAAGCTCAAGGATATATTTCTCTCAAAGTGGAAGTATACAAGCAAGCACCCTTCAAGCAACAATACATTGGGAGGTTATATAGCCGAGGCTACAACCGTATACACTTAGGAATACAAGTTGGGTATACTAGACAAGTACATAAAGTAAAGCTTATTCTAGTATGTTGAGTGTCTTAACAGGCTAAGACACTCAGTCATGATCATTACATTAATAGACATTGACTTTACAAAGGACTATTAAATACAAAAGACATTTAATGTTGTTGATCTTCAAGGCTTCAGATGATCTTTTGCATTTAATGCAGCATGGGAGAGGTAAGGCGCTTTATCTGACTCATTACATGTTGTCTTTATCTTTACTCAGACCAGCATGTCTTGTGTCAGTACCTTTTGTACTATGAGAGTAAGCTGCTACAGTCTTTGTCAGAGGATAAACCTCGGAAGTCTTTGTCTTTAGTGCATAAGAAGATTCCTCGGAAGCAGTTGTCTTGTACAACCTTCGGCAGGAACCAGTTATCCTTCGGAAGCAATGTTGCTTCCGAAGAATCACTTCTTCCTTCCGAAGGTGTTTATTCAAAGAGACTCCTATACTTAGACAAAACAAGAAGTTTGGTGAGCATCAGCCTTTATTAGTCTTTACAGTCTCCCCCTAGGCTGATGCTACCAAAACTTTCTACAGTTGTTCAGGCCCCTTCTACTAAACCAAAACAAAAAAAGGTTAAAAGAACTGCTCAGGGCACAGTTCTACCTAAGGTGAAAGCCACACCCCTTGTTTCTCCACAGGTTCTTCCTTTGAAACCTGTGGTTGCCCTTAACCAGCCTGAAAGCCCTCAGCTTATGTCACAAAACATATCTGAGAATATTCAAAGGGATGCACCCATCATTGAGTTTGCTTCTCATGAAGCAACTTCATTAGATAAGAGACTGTCTCCCAAGTCTCCAGGTTCATATCATCCAGAAATGCCCCCCACCCATACTATCACCCAGGCTCAAGGAACCCCTGCTCTAGCTTTGGAGGAACCACTCTCTCCCACTTCCCAAACTTTAATGAGAGTGGTGACACAGTTACAAGCTCGGTTCCCTGACCCAGAGCCTATTCAATCAGAGGTTGGCCCCAGTAGTTCTGAAGGGGTCAATGCAGGTGAGGCTGCCACTACTGTTGATCTTAATAAAGATCCACAGGACAGTGGTACAGGCAATAGGACCTCACCTGCGGCAACCTATATTGGGGAGGACTTCTTTGAGGTTCTTCTCAATGAAGGGAATCCAGGGTGCCAAGAAACCACATCTGGTGGTGGAGGTGCAGGAGCTAGGCTCAGGACTCCATCGCCCCATGATTCTACTCCGGTAGAGGAGGGCACATCCACACAGGAATTGACGGCTACAATAACTTCCCTCCAAGCCAGGGTAGCTCAGTTAGAAGCTGAGGTGGCTACCCTGCGGCTTGAGGTCCAAACCAAAGATGCCACTATTCTGGACCTCAGGAGGCGTCCCCCGGTCACTCTACATCCATTTCACCCTGATCCTGCTACTACCACTTTCACCTCCCCTGATGCTACCAAAAAGGGGGAGAATATACCAACTGCAGGGTCAGGATCAGAAGCAAGAGAAGAGGAGGGTGCACAGGAAGTTACTCCATCCTTAGTCACTTTGACTGCTGAATGGGATGACTTCTTGGGTACTTATTTTCAAGATTCTTCTTCTACTTCCTCTTCTTCTGCTTCTGAGGATACAAGGGAGGTTGCCAAAGAGACTGAACAGCAAACATCAAATGTCTCTTTGGAACCTCAGTCCCCTCTTGGGACTAAGTCTCCTTCTGAGACTGCAGCTCAGGTTGTCATGGAAGACACAGCACAAGAAGAATCAATTTCCATGAAATCTGTGTCCCCTTCTGGGACTGAAGCTGCTGAAGCTCTCTCTTCCTCTCCTGAGCCCTTTGTGGAATCCAATAAGGAATCATCTAAGGGGATTGGTCAACTGGAGGAGACAGTGAATGCTGAGGTTAACTCCGAAGCTGCAGCTGCCTCCGAAGGCCCAGTCATCCTGGATGTTTCCTCCACAGAGGAGCTACATGCCAATGAACCAGCTGGTGAGGCAACAGAAGAAATCTCCTCTGGGGCAAAAATAACTGCTGATGACAAAGGAAAACGTAAGCTAACCCCAGAGGAGGAAGCAGAACAGGAGGAGATGAGACCAAAGAAAACAAAGGGCCGACCAAACACTTCTCTAGATGAAGAGCGAGCTAGACTCTCTGCTTTGCTAGAAGAAAAAGGTTATGACTTTGATGAAGTCATCAACTGGTCGGTACCTTGAATGGCTGCCGAGCTGGACAAGGTGCAGCAGCAAGAACAAGCTGTTGCTGCATCAAAGGCCCTGAGTGTACTTACAAAGGAGCAAAAAGAGAAGGCCTACAGAGACAAGAACAAGGCCTTTCTCTTGGAATATGGCTTCCATGCTCGGCAGCTAGGCCCAATGAAGAACTCAACCATGGATATGCATATCAGAGATATAAAAGCCAAAGTTGCAAGAGGTGAGTTACCTTCAATTGAACAAATCAGGGCAAGAAAGGAAAGCCTAATGAGAGGCTTAGGTTTAGGGGGAGGAGCTACAATAGAATTTCCCCTCTCTGGTGCAGGGATCAGAGAGGGAGAAGAAGTCATGTGTGGGGCAGCAACAAAAGCAATGTTCCCCAACATGCTCCCCCTAAATCCAAAAGAAGAACCAATATCTCCTCCTTCAAGTCCAAGTATGGATAGCATGCCAATCTCCTCAGTCTACAAAAAGGGTAAGAAGACTACAAGGAAACAATCAATACCAAACCCTGATCCTGAGAGACATACACAGGCTGAAGAGAGGAGAACAGAACCCTCAAGGGATGAGGATATTGGGCCACAGCCTACTGCAACAACAGGTGCAGCAGTAGAATCAACTGTGGAAGCCCAACAGGCCAGAGTTCTGAGGAGTCAAGCCACTGCTCAAGACAAACCAAGATTCACAAGAAGAAAGAGCATGGCTAAAAGGAAAAAGGAAACAAAAACTATCCCTTTAGACTCTGAGCCTGATACAACACTCTCAGTACTTGAAGCCACATCTGAAGCAACTCCCAAAACTACACAAACCCTAGAAGACATGAGGGATATCAGCAGATTAATGCATGAGCATTCATACATCCCTTTGGTAAATTGGAGCTTCAATGCACAAGAAAGGATATTCATCCTCACCGACTACAATGGAGAAATAAAACTGGTGGATCTTTTGCATCTGATGATGTTGGCAAAACCCTATATATTTGATCTAGATATGCTCCCTCTCAATAATCCTGACAATGGAGCAGATGGGAGGTCAGCTATCAGATTAATTAGAAAAAGGGCACAGGTACTGAGGGGTACATGGAAGCCAAGGTTTATGCCTTAGAAGTTTTGGTAGCATCAGCCTAGGGGGAGACTGTAAAGACTAATAAAGGCTGATGCTCACCAAACTTCTTGTTTTGTCTAAGTATAGGAGTCTCTTTGAATAAACACCTTCGGAAGGAAGAAGTGATTCTTCGGAAGCAACATTGCTTCCGAAGGATAACTGGTTCCTGCCGAAGGTTGTACAAGACAACTGCTTCCGAGGAATCTTCTTATGCACTAAAGACAAAGACTTCCGAGGTTTATCCTCTGACAAAGACTGTAGCAGCTTACTCTCATAGTACAAAAGGTACTGACACAAGACATGCTGGTCTGAGTAAAGATAAAGACAACATGTAATGAGTCAGATAAAGCGCCTTACCTCTCCCATGCTGCATTAAATGCAAAAGATCATCTGAAGCCTTGAAGATCAACAACATTAAATGTCTTTTGTATTTAATAGTCCTTTGTAAAGTCAATGTCTATTAATGTAATGATCATGACTGAGTGTCTTAGTCTGTTAAGACACTCAACATACTAGAATAAGCTTTACTTTATGTACTTGTCTAGTATACCCAACTTGTATTCCTAAGTGTATACGGTTGTAGCCTCGGCTATATAACCTCCCAATGTATTGTTGCTTGAAGGGTGCTTGCTTGTATACTTCCACTTTGAGAGAAATATATCCTTGAGCTTGAATTATTCTTGTGTTCTTAATATTGTTCAAAGATTATTGTGTCACTTTGAGTGAAATTGTGAGATCATTCTAACAGAACATTCCGCATCTGTTAGAATTAAGTAAGAAATACTTGTGAAGTGTTGTTTAGAGATAACAACCCGATCCTACATAAGATTTCAATTTTCGAAGTCTGAAACCAAACAATCAACAAAAGTGACAATAACAATTCATTAGTTCTAGGGGAGTTATATCTAAACCAAGAAAACAAATCAGAAGAATTGGCTCAATCAAGTAATTGTACGTGCTAGAAATGGAGAACTCACAAAATCTATCATACAGTTGTAGTCCTACACAATTTAAACTATGAGCATTTTTTTGACCCTACACAAAATCCAATTGTAGTTTGACTTAAAAAGTCAAATGATAAAAGATTTAACCTACAAATTGGAATGAAATATATATACCTTTATGAGAAAACTCGACAATCACATTAAATATAAATAGATATTTGATTTACATAAAATATTGGAGCTAAAATCCATTAGAAACTAATACCAATTACCAGTTGATTGTTGATAGGTTAGAACTCAAAAGTCAAAAATATTCAAAATTGCAGTAGTAAAGCTTACCTCAAATCTGAAGTGATAAAATGTTTTTTTTTTTTTGAACTCCTTTCTTTCTCATATCTGATTTCAAAGTTATTTGCAACATATTAAAACATTTTTTTAGCATATTCATCTCAATCTACATCCTAGATTTGCAAATTCATTCATTTGGTTTGTTTGTTTTGTCTGGACAAATTTTTCATTGGAAAACATCTCATAACATCATCAATAAATCTATTAGTTTGCATAAGGATAAATGACAAACTATTAGTACCAAGAGTTGGTTTTTCAATATAGTAAACACAAATTTCTTTCACCCGCTATTCAAACTTAGGAATCCGTTGTTTTAAAACATTATCTTTACTGTTTAACAAACATTTTTTAAAATGAAAAATGAACAAATATGATTGTTATAGTAGATATTGATGGTTTTATTATATTAGTGGGATAAATGACAAACCTTATGATATAAACTTTTTAGGTGAAATCTTGCTGCATATTAGTGGCAATGTTCTCGGCCTTAAACATCTTGATAGCCACCTCTTGACTACTACGATATATACCTTTATGCCTAAATTAACAAAGACAATACATGTTAATTTGAGATCCAACACAACACATAGCTTTTTATCCCAAAATAAAAAGTAATAAAAAGTTGTTCAACACATATATTCCCTATTTATTAAAAAAAAAACCTTTGAGAGAATTCAAAATTACAACTGCAAAATCAATCCCTACAATACAATACATGCCTGCATACTTTATTCATTACAAATAAACACATTTTCCATTGGTTTTGCAAGGTCCAGCCCTACAAAGTACAAATCCAACACATAATCTACCAAAACCTTTCTAACAACCCCATTCAACCAATTGTAGCCTATTACACTCTCTAGCAGCATTTTCAAATCTAAATTACATCTCACTTCTTTCGTCCGACGCGATGCGTTACACCTAATTTAAGGCAATAGTATGAAAGAAATACGAATTAGTGTCATGGTAGTCGACCATATTTGATCAACATGTGGCAAATTAATAATTCATACATCCTTTTGACCTGTTGCAATAATGGTTGAAGCAGCCTAGTTTTATTTCGTTTCTTCTAATTTTACGGCCCTAAAACTATTCTTTCAAGATTTTGTGGGTACAGGTTAGAAGAACATGTAAGGGCAGTATGGTCATTGTTGTAGCCTTCAACTTCAGTCTCTTTGGACCCGTACACATCATTCAAGTGAATAGATTTTCTGAAATTTTAAATTGAAACATTTAGCTGGGGTTGGTTATGGAGTCTATTACCAACTGCAATATATTTAGCCTAGTATATTTAGGTAGATCAAGGCAGAGATATTTAGGCTAGTATATTTAGGTATTAGAGGATACTAATTCATCAAGGATGTTTTTGCAACCCCCTTGAGTCTAGTTCCACATCAAAGAACACCAAAACTAATAGATTTGAGATTGACAACAAAAATGAAACAAGCCTTTGAAATCCAATCATCAGATACTTGTCTTGCAACCAAAACCAAGTTTTGATTTTTCAATTTCTTCAAATAATCAACAAAACATGCCATGTGTGTAAAATTGTGACTTATAGAATTCAATATTATAAGATGATTTGAGTAGGGAATCAACTTAAGAACTACATAATTGCAAGAAAATGAACATATTGGTCAACTTAGCCTAAAACATTGTGATCTGGAGACTTATAGAAATAAATATCTACTTACAAATGGTCAAGAACAACAAATGGTACAGATGCTACCATAAATCATGCAAACATCACTCTAAATAACCCCTAGCGGCCAAGCTCGTACGATCATCATCAGCACAAAACCCCAAAAAAAATTTGTAAACTGCAAACCACGAAGAACATACGCATAAAAATGATGAATACACCTCTAGGGATGAATGATAGTGGTAAGAACATCAATTGTCAAGAGCAACAATGATGAACCAAATGATAGTGGATTTGGTTATGGATAACACGAACGATGGGTAAATGATAATCTCGTCTACTAATTAGGAATATTATAGACACCAATCTTTTTGGGGGATACAAGATCGTAGGAGAAATTTTCGGGGGAATGCCTTTTGCAAAGTATTACAAACAAATAGTGGAACACGAGACTAAATCTAAGAGAGTTCTGATCCTCCTTTCGGGTGTAAGGACCTCTGGAAACGGATACTCTCTTTGTATGTCTGATAAGTGGTTGGCCAGTCTTCCAAATTATAGCGGATTTGGTTATGGACGACACGAGCTATGCACAAATGATAATCTCATTGAATGATCGGTAGCATTACAAATATGGAACACATAAGAGAATACAAGAGATCAACAGGAGAGCACTTTACAGACTATTGCTAACAAGAAAATGGTACAGAATGTAAGCCTTCAGGAAGTTTCGAACTCCCTTTCGGATGTAAGGACCTTCCCCTCGGTTTCTCTACGAATGCTTCTTTTAATGTTTTGCTTTTTGAGTGATCAATTAGTTTACCTAAGCCGCCTAGGTACCGACTAGGGCCAAATCGACGAGCAGTGACGGAGCTTGAAAAAATCTCGGAGGGGGCCGGAGGATTTTTAGGAACCAGATGAGGCCGAGGGATTTTTAGGAAGGAAACGAGAGGAACTGAAGGATTTTTCGATGAAATATAACTAAATCTACCATTCTGACCGGAAAAACAGGGGGAGCTAGGCCCCCGAGCCCTTAATAAGAACCGTCCCTGTCGACAATATAAAAGGGCGCCTAACGCCAATTTTTACAACCATGGTTAGTATTATATTGTCATTTGAATCATTAGATATTTCTTTCAACCTGAATGTGGTAGACAATCAGATGTGGGATGATTTGTAATATGTTAATTATGTTTATTTTAATATAGTTATTAGAATATATATGAGGTATGATGAATGTTTTGAAATTTATGATATATGTTAATGACTATGATGGATTTGAGATTTAATAAACAGTAAGACCATTATATAAAATATTAGGTTTAATATGTTAAGATGAAATACAAATTGCTATAGTCCTATCAGTTTCTTTTGTTTTATCCCACTGAGCTTTTTGCTCAGCCGAATTATTTTTGTGGTAGGTTTGCATGGACAATGAGAATGTGTGAAGAGTGAAACAATAAGCTATTTATTATGACGGATGAAGAAATTAGACTTTAGTAATTATATAAACTGTTATAAAAATTTGGGACATTTATTATATATGGTTTTGAATGCACGTAAGATCCAACATAATTGATACATCAGCCCTAACTGTGCTTTAGGATTCCAAATAATCTAACCATAACAAGAACTGTAAGGAAGAAACAAAATGGGATTAACCCTAAACACTTTTAATTGATCCTTGTTCCGATATGTTTACAGTGGAGGTCATCAAAATATATATCCAACTATGTGACCAACATAGTCAAAAAATAGTTCATAATTTACTATATTTGCATACTTAGTCCTTCTATAACAAACAATTACATAGTTATCTCTTTACTTACTTGATCGAAGCACGTAAGTCTATTTACTTATTGCTTCTTACTTGCATCTAGAACTTGCTACTCAAACCCACTTGCTAATCGGAATTATGTGACTGTGACCAACTTGCTAATAAGGTGTTTTTGTGCACTAACTTGCTTTGCACGTAATTTGAAAGGTTTTCTTGCTTGCTTTAAAATCATTATGCTTTGATCTTGCAACATTCTCGCTTTTTTTTTTCAAGTTTGTTGAATTTTCCTTCTTTCTTCCACACTTGCACTTTCTTTCTTTTTTTCTTTGTCATGGATTCAAGGAATTTGTACATGACTTTCCATCTTGCTATATTAACCATATGAGTATGGTTTTTTGCTTTTCTTGTGCCACTTGCTAATTTGCTTGTGATCAAATGATCAATTTCTTGCTACATAGATTGTTTAATAATCTATATTTGTGTTAAAATTATTAACACTGACTTGCTTATTCATTCTTTTTTTTGGGGGGATTTGATCAAATATCATGCAACCTACTTGCGAATTAGATTATGCTAACACTTCGATAATTCATTAAATTTCATCGATATTAATGAGAAATTTGAGAGTTTGTTCTTATATAGTAATGATAATGATAATAATAATGATAATCATAATCATAATAATAATAATAAGGCAAATTGAATTTAAATAATCCAAACATTGATTAATGGCTGTCGGTTCAAACTATGAAAATCTCAATAACGGTCCGAACTTTCGACCTATTTACCTATGGCGGACCGCCGTCAAAAAACTATAACGGAGTTAACTTTTTTTCTAGTTTCGAACGGATTTTTGAGGCCTTTTGTTCACATAGAGAATACGAGTCGAATGACGTATAACTTACCTCGAAACGTTGCTTCAAATCTGTCACACCCTCGCCAACAACAGAATTGCAAGGATGTAACGAAACTATTTATCTTGAACACATTGCATATGAGAGACTTCAAAATCATGCGTTTAACATATCATGGTTCATGTTTACAAAATAAGGTAGTATCAATACAAGTTCGAAGATTCCTAAAATCATATGACCTACATCTAAACATGTAATATAATCAAATCTTCATTTGTATTCCAAAATAAATGCATGATAACTTCTCCACGCAACTTGTTGCTTCTAATTCCCTGTAATGCATGTCAAATTTAAAAGGGTCAACAATATGTTGGTGAGATCGTAGGTTTTACGACTCGATAAACTAGTTCAAATCGGTTAGTAGATAAACACACATTTTGATGAACCTGCATAAGTCCACAACCATACCTTTAACTTCTTGTATACCCTGTTTCTTGCTAATTGTCTTATCACAAAACAATAGTTCTTGTTGGAAATATACCATTCATAAATAGTGAATTAGTGGTTGGTGCGACCAACCATGAATGGAAGTTTGTCAAGTCCCACTAGTACTAACTTATATTAATCCCTCGGCTCATCATTATGATTTAAATGGTTGTGTAGAGAGTAGGGCCATTTAAGTGATAAATTCTTGTCTTATGCAACAATATCATAACCATGTTCAAATTCTTGTATAAATAATTTATATAACATGCATAACACCCCAAAAGTTAAAATAGCATTAAAAAGGAGCTACAAAAACTCACTGTTGAGTTGTGATGATCAAATTTCAGAGATGAGATAGGGCTTCTCTACACAATCCCTACAATGTTTCAAAGTTTACATCAATATTTATGTCCTGGGAACCCTAATTAGCCATTTGTTTGTATGTATTTGTAATTATTATTATATAACAATATTTGTAAGTAAACTATATTTATTCCTATTTACTCTTTTTGTTTTGGTGAACTATTACCTTATTCTTTTAAGATTTTATGTAAGTATGAGGATTTCTTTATTGTGGCTCAAAGCTTTTATATAAGATTTGGGTTTTTACTTACATGGTTTGTGGGCTATCCTACTTTCATGGTGAACAAGTAAAGATACTTAATATGTTCTAATCATGTAAATACGTATGCATGGTTTTGTATGTTCACCTTTTCTTGAAGAAATTTTTACAAGACTTACAAAAGGTTATGCATGTTTTACGTTTGCCCATGATTAGCCCGGCACGTGTGAACCAATCCTCATTAGTCTGGTTCACAAGTTCTTTGTAGAAAGAGTCTCCCCTTTATCATGCATGAACCCTTTTTACATAACTTCATTATTTTTAGACTTCTCATGCATGGGTTCTTTTTTTTCATTTTGTAGACCTAATTCCCACGAAATTTTACAAGACCCAACCCCTCCCTTAGCCTTTGTATTTTGTTATATGAAATTGTACAAGCATATGTATTTTTCCGCATGCGTATTCAGGGGCGCAGGTTTGAAGGCACGCCCCCCTGTTTTTTCGCTCAGTAATATACGTTTTCTAGATTCGTAGTATAAAATTTTTAAAAAAAAATTATTTCACCCCCCTAAAAAAATATATATACCCTATGTTCACCCCCCTGTAAAATTATTATAAAATTTTTAAATAATTTATAAACATATAAATAATAAATTAATTAATGACTATTAACTATTAACTTAATTCATTTTTTAATTTAACTTTAATCATGTTTCTTAAATATATTAAGTCCATTAGGCATTAGCCCAAGTTCTCACAAATCACAATCTCACATTCCAAGCCCAATGGCCATTATAGCCCACCGGTTGGAGAAAAGAAGAAAAAAAAGGGAACCCCGAACCCTTTTCACTCTTGCGTCTCCCGTTTCCAGACCCACGTCTCCCACTCTCCCGAATCCCGTCTCCGACCAGCATGCAGCCACGAGCCACCAACCAACGCCGCACGCCCGCACAGTGCCGCCCGCGCCCCTGCCTCCTTGCGAACCAGCTTGCTGCAGCCTGCGCCCCTGTTTCCGCCTTCCAGCCGAGCAGCCGGCGACTGCTTCCATGTTCTATCGACGACTGCTTCCACCAGGTAATAAATTGCTTCCTTTATTGTTGTTAACTTGTTACATACCTACATTTGAGACTTTGAGTAGTTTAAGATGATATTGTTAGTTTGTTAGTTGCTACTTTGTTAGTGAATGATGAATCTAAACATTTAGGGTTTGGGTTTTTTTTCAAAATTTTTACAAATTATTGGTATAAATTTAGTGTTGGATACTTGGATTCTTGGTATATCATGTGGAAAGGGAAAACTATTGAATCATTTTTTTTAAAAAAAAAAGTTGTTGATGAAGAGTGATAAAGGCACGTCAAAAAGAACGTCAAAGATGTTCAACTAGTGAGCCGAATCATCCGGTCAATGAATAGAATCTTAACCATGGTATTCCAATTGGTAATGAAGTAATTGCTAAAATTTAGAAAGAGATTCGAACATTTAACGGTTTGACCCGACCCGAATCATCAACCCGAACATTTAACTATTAGCGTTAGGCCGTTTGGGAAAAAAATTTATATGTGCCAAAGTTTCGCCTCCCTATGCTTTAGGTCAAGCTTCGTCACTGGGCGTATTGTGGTGACTAGGTCTATTTTATCCATAAAGATACATGGTCATCATCGTACAAACATATGTACTGATTAGTTTAATCAAATTGGTGTTACCCTTGCATCCTAACCCACACGTTCTACCCTTCCCTTTTTTTTTTACCAGCCCATGCATATTCACATGCATGGCCATGATTATTCTATTCCAGCATCCTTATAATTTCTGCCTTGAATATAATTTGATGAAATAAGATCATGCATACGTGATTTCTTTCTATCAAGGGTTAAGCATGAGTTTTAATCCATTAGTAGACCATGCATGTATGCCTCCATGCATGGTCGTGACCCCTGTTTGTTCATTATTTAGTTTGAAAATCAAGATTTCCCTTGAGTTGGTATTACCTTAGTTTTAAACATAAGGTTTTTAAGGATGCGTACATTACTTTTCTATTTCGTTCAACACTACAACAATGTTAGCCTATATCGTCGACCCCTATAGCGACGCCAAAAGTCGTCCCTGCAGATAAGGCTATAGCGACGATATGTCGTCGCTATAGGGGTTCATCTGATTTTTTTTTGTACTTCACCTATAGCGACGATGTGTCGTCGCTATAGGGTTGTACGGAATATTGTTTAAATAATATTAAAAAACAATATTTAATAATATTTTAATCAAAATTATTATTTCAATTTTTATTTTAAATTAAAAAATTGAATTTAAGTTTGAAAAAAAAAGAAAAACAAAAAAATAAATATGGTATATAGCGACGACATGTCGTCGTTATACAGTATCCTATTGCGACGACCACAGTAGCGACGACTTGTTCGGGCAACAGCGACGAAACAATAGGGACGACATTTCAGCGATGAGAGGTCGTCGCTATATGCTATAGCGACGAAAACTTCACCCTATTGTGACGACAATTGTCGTCGCTATACGTAGGTATTCTTGTAGTGCAAGTAGAGCTGTTCTTTAAGTCGATGTTAGGACTAACCTTAGAAGGGAATTGAGGAGGGTTCGAGTCCTTCTGCTGCGCACGTCTAGCGAGATGGTTTTGGTTCTCCAACTGCTGGTGTCGTCGAGAGTTTGAGCTGCTGGTGGTTCACGAGCTGGCTGCCGAGTGGTCCTCCTTCTCTGTTTGCTGCGGGTCTTCTGTTGAAGTTGCTACGTGGAGCTGGAGTGTGGTTGTGTTTGCAGAGAGTAGAAAGAGGGTGGGGGTTTGCTTGTGTCGAATGGGTGAAGAGGAGAGAATAGGATTAAGAGTTTGTTGGTGTGGGTTGGAATGTAGCCACGAAAGGGGTATTTATAAGGGTTTTGAAGGTGATTTGAACTGGTAATGAGGGGGAAAACGGTTAAGTTGTGTTTGGATTAGTATTTACTTTCCAGTTACATGGTGAAATGATGTTAGAGTTAATCAAGAACTGATTTTCGGTGTCTTCTGCAGGTTTTTAAGGGGTTAAATCAAGAAAGTTGATGGTTTCATGGTTCCTTCATCCTTGGTAATATACCCACTTTACAACCCAAGAGATGGCTGCACTAGGCGCATGGTAGTGTATATCTCGGCTGATGAGGACAAGAAAGAGAGGGTGTTGTTGTCAAAGAAGAGAGTATGGGGTTGTACTTGTACTGCCATAAAGGTGGTGATGATGCCTCTATACCTTGTATAGTGACCATCCTAGGTAGGATATGACAAGGTTAGGGCTGTAATCGAGTCGAGTCGAGTCGAGCCAGGCCTGGCTCCAGCTCGGCTCGTAGATTTTCGAGCCGAGTCCGAGTCGAGCCGAAATTTCTTTCGAGCCAAAAATTCTGGCTCGAGCTCGGCTCATAAAAAACCTCGAGCCACGAGCCAGCTCGTTTTTTTTTTGTTTTTTTCCTCCACTTTACATATATATATATATATATAATTTAATATATAAAATCTAATATATATAATTATATATAAAATCTAATATATCTATATATATATAGGGGAAGGATCAAATAATAACCCTCCCTTATTGCGAGAACCCTCGTTAACCCGGCATTTTTTGCCCGAATCTTTGTTTTTTATTTTTCATGGTTTTTGTTATACATAAATAAGGGGGGGTTTCTTTTTTGTGTTTTTGCTAATTCATCACCGTTTAGAAATTATTTACAACCGTAAGTAGGTGTAAGTTACTTACATTTCGAAATGTAAGTAACTTACACCTACTTACGGTTGTAAATAATTTCTAAACGGTGATGAATTAGCAAAAACACAAAAAAGAAACCCCCCCTTATTTATGTATAACAAAAACCATGAAAAATAAAAAACAAAGATTCGGGCAAAAAATGCGGGGTTAACGAGGGTTCTCGCAATAAGGGAGGGTTAACAAAGGAACCATCCCCTATATATATTATACATGTATATATATATACATACATATATATTATACATAATATGTATATTTATATAAATATGTGTATAAGATATCGTATATATATAAATAAATAAATATATACTATATATATATATATTATGTATAATATATATGTATGTATGTGTAATATAATATATATGTGTGTGCATATAATTTAATATATATATATATATATATATATTAAAAATCGAGCTGAGCCACGAGACGAGCCAACGAGTCGAGCCATGAGCCGAGCTCGAGCCGAGCCAACCCTGGCTCGGGCTCGACTCGTTTTTATCGAGCTTTTTTCGAGCCGAACTCGTTTCGAGCCGAGCCTTTTTCGAGCCGAGCTTTTTCGAGCGAGTTTCGAGCCGAGCCTCGAGCCGCGAGCTTTTTGAACAGCCCTAGACAAGGTGCTAGTCCACTTATTAATATACTTTTATATATATATATATATATAGGGAGAGGTTCAAATTTTAACCCTCCCTTATATCGTTAACTCGTGTTAACCCGACATTTTTTTTCCGAATCTTTGTTTTGTTTTCTTCGTGGTTTTTATTATACATAAATAGGGGGTTTCTTTTTTGTGTTTTTGCTAATTCATCACCGTTTAGAAATTATTTCTAAACGGTGATGAATTAGCAAAAACACAAAAAAGAAACCCCCTATTTATGTATAATAAAAACCATGAAGAAAACAAAACAAAGATTCGGAAAAAAAATGTCGGGTTAACACGAGTTAACGATATAAGGGAGGGTTAAAATTTGAACCTCTCCCTATATATATATATATAATATAGGGGAGAGATATTTTGAAAACCCATTTAAGTTGAGAAAACTTTGGAATCTTTGAAAAAAACAATGTAAACAAACCCAAAAAAATTTTATTTTTTTATAGTTTTGTAACATCATTAGGGTCAATTTTATAAAAAAAATGAAAAAAGCGCCGAGCCATTTTTTTTAAAAAAATTAATTTGTCGACGATATAACAATGACGTAACACAGTTGTAACACAGATGTAACACGATGTACACAGCTGTACAGCTGTGTTACGTATTTGTTACATCGTCAACAAATTAATTTAAAAAAAACTGCTCGGCGCTTTTTTCATTTTGTTTATAAAATTGACCCTAATAATGTTACAAAACTATAAAAAAATAAAATTTTTTTGGGCTTGTTTACATTGTTTTTTTCAAAGTTTTTAAAGTTTATTCGACTCAAGTGGGTTTCCATTTTATACATGCCCTATATATATATATATATATATATATATAGGGATTGAATCATTTGAAAACCTAACCTTAAAGAGAAAACTCTTAAACCCTATGTGAGCCACTTACTTGGAATCTTGAAATAAATATGTGGTCCACATTAAACCTGAATAAAAAATTGGGTTTTGAATAAACAAATCATTTTTAATGTGGGTTAATGTGGACCACATATTTATTTTCAAGATTCCAAATGAGTGGCTCACATAGGTTTAAGGGTTTTCTCTATAAGGTTGGGTTTTCATTGGATTCAATTCCTATATATATATAGGATTAGCATCCTATAATAACCCTCTTTATTGCGGAAACCCGAATAACTCCGACAAGATCAACCCAAATTTTTGGTTTTTCGTTTTCATGATATTTATTATACATGTACGAGAATATGTTATTTTATGTGTTTGGGCAAATTCATCACCGTTTGAGATCTTACGTCAGTGTAAGTGACCGTTACAGTAAATAAATATTTACAGTGTAACGCAAACTTACACTTGCTTTAAATCTCAAACGGTGATGAATTTGCCAAAACTCATAAAATAACATAGTCTTGTACATGTATAATAAAGATCATGAAAACAAAAAACCAAAGTTTTGAGTTGATCTTGTCGGAGTTATTCGGGTTTCCGCAATAAATGTGGGTTAACAACGGATCCTTACCCTATATATATATATATATATAGGGCAAAGTATAAAAAATAACACTCTTTTTTTGCTACAACTACATAACCCATTTCAACCAATCATAAGCTTACACATAAGCATTTCATTAAAATATTAAAAAGGGCATCATAGTCATTTTACCCCTTATAAGTTTCCCCCCTCTTTTTTAAACATTAATAACTTTTTTATAATATATTATTTTTTAAAAAAAAATTGCACCATTATATTCGTCTCATTTTTTTTTTAATTCCGTTATAGTCTCGACTAATTTTTTTTCTTTTTTTAAATGCCCTATATTTACATCATTGTAACGAGCTTAAATATAACAAATTTATTTGAAATTTTTTTAAAAATGATAAATTACTTTGATGTAAGTTACATTGACGTAATTTATCGTGATGTAATTTACATTGACGTAAAATTCGGTTTCGGTTTTTTCGGTGAATTTGGTTTAAATTACAGTGATGTAATTTACATTGACAACAAATTAGTTTAAATTTTTTTTGAACAATGAAAAATTACATCACAATAATTATCATTGTGAGAGAAAAAAATCAAAATAATGTTTTTATTATATCACTGTAATTTATCATTGTAATTATCATTGTTAGAGAAAAATAAAATAATGTGTTACGTCACCGTTAATTATGTCATTGTAAATTACTTTATTTTGTGTTACATTACTTCATTTTTTGTTACATTACTGTAATATACCATTGCTATAAATTTTTTTTAATTAATTTGCTATCTTTAAGCTCGTTACAATGATGTAAATACATGACATCAAAAAAAAAACTAGTCGAGAGTATAACGAAATTAAAGAGAAAAATGAGACGAGTATAATGGTGCAATTTTTTTTTAAAATAATATAGTATTAAAAAGTTATGAATGTTTAAAAAAAAGGGGTAAACTTTACTTAAATAACAAATGTCTTAAATACCCTTTATATTAAAAAAAAAAAGAAAAAAAAGGAATCTGACACGTGTCACGATCCTACACACTTACCTTTTTCAAGTAACCATTGGATGATGGTTAATGGGTTGTAACAAAAGATGATGGTTATCAAAAATTTCATCCCCTATATATATATCTTAACTATTATATAATGAGTATTGGAGAGATAAACATCCAAGGTCTTAAAATTAAGAAAAATACAACTTAAAGAGCTTGTGGTACAAACAATCTAAGCTTCAACTCGCACACATTTTCTCTCCTCTTTTATTTTTGATTGAATTCTCACCCAAAAATGTTATACCATTCTCGGCAAACCCAATTCAAATACGCTTCTTAAAAAGACAAACCGGATTCTATTTCAAATTTCAAATGTTGGTGGATCTATGATATGGGTGACCACTCTCTCTCTCTCTCGATTCCACTCGCCTCCCCCTCAAAAACCCTAAAATCAAATAGAAGATTCGCTGCAAGCACCACCACAATCGTTGTCATCTTTCATTCTTAGTTGTATTTTCCTTCTACTATTTGTGATTGTGCAGGTAAGTTTGCTTGAACTTATTATTTGTTCTGTGTATTTTGTTACTTTTCGGCTAGGTGAAGAGGGACCATGTGAGGCTTTAGATGGGGATAATCAACTTTCTAGCTTTAGTGAATGGATTCTTCCTGCAAAGGAATTTGATGGCATGTGGGAAATGTTAGAATACAGTTAGTATCTTTATATTTATTATAAAATGGTTTGATTTAAAACTTAATACAACACAGTTTTGCAGCTTAATATATAAATCTGGTTTGAAGAATCGATTACTGAGATATGCAGCAAGTGCTTTGCTATTTTCCGAGAGGGGTGTTGACCCTTTTCTTGTTTCTTGGAATCTGTATGTTTTTCTCTACTTTAGAGTCTGTTATTGGTTAACATGTATCACTAACACTAATTATAATTTTCAAGCAAAGGTGATGAAGAATTCCCTATTAAACTTTTGGTTTGAAACGAATTACCATTTCTTTTTTATGCCCATTCTATAATTTTCTGATTATCATTTTTCCGCAATGTCTTTGTTTACTAAGTCAATGTAAATTTGTCAGTTTAATAGGCGCTATTTGTGATTCTTGCATAACAAATAGCCATAAAGCTTCAGAAAATATGAAACTTTGTACACAAAATTTAGTTTATCTTTAATTTGATGCCATTCTTATAAATGTTGCAGTATCATTCTTTTGCATGGTCCTGTAGGAACATGCAAGACATCATTATGCAAAGCATTGACACAGAAACTGTCAATACGTTTTAGGTCTAGGTGTGTAATGTGGTGTTCTGGCCTCTGGGTATTCTCTAAATTAGTTTCAGTGTGACAGCAGGTGTCATAAATGAAGGAAGATGCTGCTAATACCTTTGCAAGGGGTCATTGCACAGGTAATTCACTGATATAAATATCCATATGTATGTAAATACATTGAAAAATAATTGTGTGTTTCTATTGGGAAGGTTTACTGCTATTTGCCAAGGTTTACTACTATGTTTATGGGTTTTGATTTTTTGTGAGGTTTCGAGGGTTTGATACCATGCTTTGGCAGGAACACATGTGATGGAATAGGGGCTTTTCATGTGTTCTTACTTTTGCCTCATTATTTGTTAAGTTTTGGTTTTTGTCATGGATGTCTTGTACTTTCTGCTTTTTACTTGCCGGTATTAGAATTTTTTAAGGTTTCCCTTCAGTTTAAGGTTGTACATGAGCACCTTTTACAAGAACAGTTAATCATTTCTATTTTTTTTTTGCAAAAATTACATTTTCCAGAAAATATTTGTTAAATGAGTTTTGTATTCTAGGATATGCCACACACCCTTGCTCTCTTCGTAGGATTAATTTTTACAGTCAAATTGGATTATGAAATCGGTTAGCATCTGTCTTTATTTTAATGGGTTTAGTTAGTATTTTGACCATGTGGTTAATTAGATCATGGGTTATTTTCTAATTTTGATTAAAGTGGAGTCATGGTGTAGGTAATGTGTTAGTTTTTTTCCATGTTTCATGTAAGCATGGGTTTGTTAGGTCTATCTGTGAAATTTTGGAGAAATTAATTATGCATTAGAAATCTTTCTTCTATACATGAGATTTTTGAGCAGCAAAGTTTTCAACTACAATTGTGTGTGTTGCAACCTCTGCCTGAACGACACTTTTTTTGCAAATTACAAGCAACTAAAACTGGACTAATTTCAACATTTTAAAGCAAACTTCAGATTGGTTGGTTTTGTTTTTCTCTTTTGATACAATAAATTCACCAAAAGTCTGATTTAATCTTGTTCATTCCTTAAAATTTATTTGGGTTTATTGTTAATGATGTGTGGTTATATGCGTTGTGTTTATAATTGTCATTATATTTATTTGGATTCATTGTTTGTGACGTGTGATTATATGAATTACGTTTTTTTATTGAGTCTAGTATCATATTAAAGCATGAAATGGTTGTTTTACCTGTTGGTGTTATATTGTTATTAATTAAGTTGAGTCCTGTTTCTTTGTACACATGAATATATTTATGTAGTCATGCTCACTTTTATTTATTTTTTTATAACATGTGTGCATACATAGATTCATGTATGTGTATGTGTATGTGTATGTGTATGTGCCACTAATAATGTCATTGTGTCTCTTACCTGTTTCATATTTAGCAAATTAAAGGTGTTTTGTTTTTAGATTTAATAAACTATTTGAGTTTTGACTTAAAACTGATTTGAGGGGTTATTTTGGATTTAATAAAGCTATTTTGGATCTAGCCTTAAATTGCAGAAAACAGAGGTTATTGTTTGATGATGGCACATGGGGCTGCCACCATAATAAATTAAGCATGGTTGCATTAAATGAGTATAATCATAACCTGGTGGAGCATTTAATGAAGGTCATGGCTAATTAATGAAATAGCATGGTGTACATCAGATGAAAAGAAAGCCAGCTACACATCAATCAAAGAAATGGCAGGAAGGTCCTTACCCAGAGGACGCATAAAAAGACCCGTGGGGAAGAACCAGGGAGGAGAACTATAAAAGGAAGATACATGAGCATTAAAGGGCATTGGATGCTAACTGATCACTCAAAAAGCAAACATGAAAAGAAGCATTCGTAGAGAAACCGAGGGGAAGGTCCTTACATTCGAAAGGGAGTTCGGAACTTCCTGAAGGCTTACATTCTGTACCATTTTCTTGTTAGCAATAGTCTGTAAAGTGCTCTCCTGTTGATCTCTTGTATTCTCTTATGTGTTCCATATTTGTAATGCTATTGATCATTCAATGAGATTATCATTTGTGCATAGCTCGTGTCGTCCATAACCAAATCCGCTATAATTTGGTTCATCATTTGGCGCCATCCGTGGGACCCGCTTTCGGGTCACCAATTGACACGCACGATTACACGACATGGCCGATGATAATGTTCGTTCTACACCCCAAAGTTTGATCATTAAAGGCTCAGATAAAAAGGGATTGTTCCCGACTGGGAGCACCCTAGTTTCTCAACTCGAAATGACTGAAGGTTCAGATGAAGAGTTTTTCCACATCCGACCATGAGTCAAGGCCATTAACCGGCAGTCTACGCCATGGACCGGTGGTCCAAGCAAGTATCTAGCGGTTGGTGCACAAAAATGAAGATTTTATGGACATATATGTACTCTCAAACGCAGATACATAACATATATATGCCCCTCTTGAAGGATTTAAGGCAAATATGTTGTATTTTGAGGCATTCTCGACGTCCTTACGGATTATGAAGCCTTTTATTAAGAAGTCATGGCCCTCTTAGAGGTTTTATTCACTAAATCGATGCATGGATATGTTGGTTATATTCCCTAGCCCATATGAGATGCACAACTTAACTTTTTGTTAAAGATCAGAGAAGATTTGTCGATATTTTGACAAATTCGCGAGTTCCCTACAAGCTGCAAAGTTGTTTCTTCAAGAACTAATTATTCTCGAGCTCCTTACGTCAGGTTTTATCCACTAAACCAACATATTATATTTTTTCAATGGCTTATGTTTTTATATTATAGTCAATAAATTAGAGAATAGTCCTGTCAAAAAAAAAAAACAAAGAAACCACAAACATGTCAAGAACAAATGGCTTCACAAGAAAAACATAATAATTAAAACAAAAACTAATAATAAAAGCATGAAAAGACATTTCAATATATTAGTTCTATTTTTATGTCATATAATAAATTAAATAGATGTCACGATAATACGTACATTTCCTATTAAAAATAAAGTACAAAAGAAGTAAAAGAAATAGAAGTACTTCTTAAAGTACGTTTAAACAAAAAAAAAGTAAAAAAAAAGTACTTGCATAAGTACAATCGAGTAAAAGGAAAAAGAAAATAAAAAGTAGAAGAAGACAAAAGAAATAAAATTAAAAAAGTAAAAAGTACTTCTTTAAAGTACACTTTTTACTGTAACACTTTATTAAAGTGAACATCAAATCCATTACTACTTTTTACTACACATGTACTGCTCCACTGTAGCAAGTACTCTTTAAATAAATTGGACTACTAGTTAAAATAGTATACATGAACCTTTCCGAGCTCCTTACAGAAGTAAGGACATTTCAAGCCCCTTACGGGGACTGCATGTAGTCCTTTATCCTTACGGGGACTAAATGTAGTCCCTTATCCTTACTTAGATTAAATGTAATCCTTCCTTCTTACGGAGGCTGAATGTAGCCCTTCCTTTTTATGGAGGCTGAATGCAACCCATCCTCCTTATGAGGGCTGAATGGAATCATTTCTCCCTACAGGGACTGAATGTAGTCCTTCCTCCTTACGAGGACTGAATATAATCCTTCCTCCTTACAAGGACTGAATGTAGTCCCTTATCCTTACAAGGATTAAATGTAGCCTCTTACACATACGAAGACTGAATGTAAACCCTTACCCTATACGAGGACGAAAAAGTCTACATTCAACAATTATGATTCTGCTCAAGTTCCTTACCCTTACGGGGACCTTACGCTAGTAGTTATAAATCCTCTCAAGCCTCTTACCTTACGAGGACTGAAGAGTCTGTTTTTAGCAGTAATGATTATGATCAAGTCACCTACCTGTTACTAAGACTACAACTTTGATTATTCTCAAGTTCCTTACTCCTTACATTGGCTGTGATTATCTAAGACGTAAGCATATACCCATCAAATAAAAAAATGAGTATTTGACAACAGTATGTTGTCATGCTAACCTTATTTAAAGATTCATTTCATATTTCAAATGAATTTTTGTATTCAAAATATGAACAAAACAAATACTAATACGAAAGAGCATACATGCATATATACAACATTGATCAATTTAGTTTGATGTTATAAGTTCAATGCTCCTAATAGACATTTTAGCAACCCTAAATTGGAGATCATGGCATGTCGCATCAACACCGGTCATAAACACCTACATACGCATATATGAATCCTTATATATGAATGAAATATTCTCATGAGAAGTAAAAAACATAAGACTTTCTCAAGAGGAAAGAGATGTCTCATGTAGGCGCTTTAAAAGTCATAAGAAAAGTTAAGAACTTAAAGACTTTCTATAAAAAGAAAGCAACACCCAAAAATAGGGTGAAAGTGGTGGAAAGCCTTGTAAGGACCACCCAATAACACCAAAATAAGGAAAATCCATTGGTGAAATTTCAAACACCCAAAAATAGGGTGAAAGTGGTGGAAAGCCTTGTAAGGACCACCCAATAAAACCAAAATAAAGAAAATCTCTTGATAAATTTTAAACACCCAACACTAGGGTGAATGCAGTGAAAAGCCTTGTAAGGCTAGCTGATCTGGAACACAAAGACAATGGACAAAAATAGTGTCCTTAAAAATGCAAATAAATGCATTTCAAAACAAGGAAAGAATCAATCCCACCAACACTCGCGCGAATGAAAAAAAAAGCATGCATACCTCATAAAAAGAGGCAACAGGTAACCGGCTTTAGAAAAGGGTCCCCGGCAACGTACGTACACAAAGAAATATAAATGTCAAATGCATAAAAGCTTAGAGTGATCAAAGGCATATCAATGCCACACAAAAGGTGCATATCCCATTATACACAAATAGGAATAACATGATGAAGAACGAAAAAAGACAGAAAAAGCAAAAAGACTAGCAAAACCCCGCATGGACCTTACGAGTTCAGGAAGTGACCCCTGAAGAGTGGCACCACCTGAACTGGGGGGACATGATGATGGCACATGGGGCTGCCACCATAATAAATTAAGCATGGTTGCATTAAATGAGTATAATCATAACCTGGTGGAGCATTTAATGAAGGTCATGGCTAATTAATGAAATAGCATGGTCTACATCAGATGAAAAGAAAGCCAGCTACACATCAATCAAAGAAATGGCAAGAAGGTCCTTACCCGGAGGACAATAACCCGGAGGACGCATAAAAAGACCCGTGGGGAAGAACCAGGGAGGAGAACTATAAAAGGAAGATACAGGAGCTATAACATGCATATCAGCCCTAAAACGTTAAAATAGTAAAAGATGGCTCATAGAACTCACCTGAGCTAAAGTACAAGTTGCTAGCTCTTCTTCCTTTCCTTACTTTCTTACTTCACAATGATATCCTATTAATATGAACATATCATCATGATTATAACCTTATCATGAAGGTTCTCAATTTACGATTACCGCTTAAAACTTCGGCATATCGTAACTTTCATTCGGAACTTTATTTCAAAATTCCGCTTACACTCATTTTGATCATTCTTATCCTTACAATCTTGTTATACTTAAAGATTGCTTATTCGTTCGGCTTACATAAGCGTATTCTCTTATTTAATTAATTCGTCTTAGGCGTTACTAACTTACTGATTGAATCTTTCTGAACGCCCAATGTCAAAGACATTGCTTTGATAGTCATCAAATAATTAATATTGTTGATTATCTCATTAGACAGGTTCCTAGACAAATTAATGGCTTAGAAATGATCAATCCTAGTTATTGATTGCCCAGATATCATGCAATATCACATGGTAGTATTAGAATAGTTTAATAACCAAGTTTAACATACTGATCTGCCTGTTATCATAAACGTCAGATACGCTTTCCAATGAATATGTTAATGATTGTGATTAGTTTAAAACATTTAGGATTAATCTTGCATATCAAAATTAATCAAACTAATCACCTACCTTGTTATAATCAAATGGTTTAAACCACTATAACCATTGTTGTGATTCCATGCAAACCGGGCATTACAACGGCTCAAAACAAGGATTTACCCGTTAACAGTTCGAGTTTTTCGTTTGTAATCAATCCTAGCCATCATCTAGGCAATAGTCAACAACCCTAGCTATATCCTCACGTTCAAAACCAAGATTTAATCAATCGTTACCAATCTAGAAGGTTAAAGTGAACCGTTACCTATTCAGTCGGAGTTCTGCGGGTAAAAAGATGATCCAGACTTGCAAAAACGTTCCCTGGTCCGATCTAAACCTTGAGAAGCCTTAAAAATTGAAGTTTTGATGGATTGGATGATGATTTGGTGTGTGTGAGGTCGAAATCGTCGAAGATAAGGTTGAGATATGGTTTCTAGAAGAAAATCCGACTTTTTAAGCAAAAATCGCGATCTGATGACATCAGACGCATCGCCCCACTCCAGCCCCCCACTTGGGGCGTATCGCGCGGGTCTAAGGCGGCCAGATTTTTACCCTATCTTACGTTTCGCGATTCCGGGAGCATACGAACTCCGTTTTGCGCACGGTTTTCGCCTACGTTCACGATTTTTTGAGCTCTTTCCGGTGGTTATAATCTCAAGACCCAAAGAGTTCAAAATATTTGACCTCTAATCTATTGCTATATTCAATTCAGTGTATCTTGAAATCGGAGCCTCGTTTCACGATTTCGCTTACACTCATTCTCTTCAGTTTTGAGTTGTGATTCTAACCTGAGAATTTTGAGTTGTCACACATATCATCATGGATTTCAAGCATGTTCAAATGTGCTAAATTTTTCAGCTGTTACAAATCTACCCTCCTTACAATAGGTTTCGTCCTCGAAACCTGCTGCGTTTCAAACAAGTGTGGGTAGAGTCGTTTCATCTCGTCTTCAGTCTCCCAGGTAGCCTCTGATCCTTTTCGGTGTTTCCATTGAACCTTAACTTGTCTAATCGTCTTGTTACGCAATTGTTTTTCTTTCGTGTCAACAATTACAATTGGTTCTTCTATGTAGTTTAGCTTTTCATTAACTTCAGTGTCCTTTAAAGGAACATGTGCCTGCTCGTCTTCCAGACACTTCCTAATCATCATAACAATAGGCTTATGCTGGCACAAGGCTCCATAATCGTTGATTCGACCTGCCAAAGCGTTCTGCAGATCCATACTTACCCGGTAACAAGTACTGGAGTAACCATACTTACCCAATAACAAGAACGGGAGCAACCATCCTTTATCATAACATGATATACTAGCACTATATCATCATTTAACATAACATCGTACATTATCCTAATAACATAGGATTACTCATAACATGCTTTGCTAGTATCATATCATCATATCATCACTTACATGTTACAATAAAACCTATTCCTCGTATTCTACATCATACCTTCATCCTAGCAGCCTAGGATTTCATCATAGCTTAACATCTGTAATTGTCATCATAGCGTGTTATCATACAATTTTATCATCATAACTTACTAACATGCATTCATCATACTTAACATACTTTCATGCATAAACCGTGCTACCACCTAAACGTGTAAACATAGTCGGAACATATCATCTTTCGTTCATCAGCATCATAAACACATAAAAACATAAACATAACCATAAGCATGCTTTAATCACACCTTGAAGATCGTACGGTAACAAGTCGTCTTCCCTTTTATATCATACTTTAGCTGTAACAGGTAGCTTATTATGGCACTTAATCCCTGCGCCCTTATCTTTTCCTAACTTGTATGCTACAACATGTCATATTTTGTTGCTACAACATACGTTATTCTTTAACTTGAGGCTTGTGCTAAAATCCTTACACTTAGTCTCTACAAACAGTTATCTCTCTTGGCATTAAACCATATATAGAGCACTCGTTGGAAAATTGGTCCTTAATAAATTTTCTTAACATAACTTAAATACATATATTAATACATAAGTTTGTCAATGCATAAGGCCAACCAAATATTTCATTGCATACAACTGACCAACCCAAGTCCCAGGGTTGTTGCAAGATTTCATTAGTCACCTTATAATAAGAACTTTCTTGTTTCCCCTCAATAAGAAGGCTTCATCATTCACCTTATCATTTGCCTCATTATGGGAACTTCATCTTTTTCCCTTGTTAAGATGACTTTATCATTGGCCTCCACAAGGGCTACATCATTTGATCTACTTTATGCATGACAATCTTATCATAAAGCTTTCCTTTGTTAACATACGTATGCACACTATCACATAACGATACCATGAGTTTTCTTTTTTTTTTTTTTACACATGAGACAGTGTCAATCATCCTTTATCTTTAAGCTTGTACTAATACAAAGCTACTTAAGTAGTTTCTTGCAACAGACGCAAGACTCTCTTAACACCTGTAACCATATTAAACCCACATTCTACAATCTATACTTTAAGCTCTATACATATTCTATGCATGTTCAACATCTGTCATCTTGTGAAGACAAGATAGTTCATTAAACAATAACAATGTTGCAACACTTATGTATCCTCCTCTAGCATAAATAGCTTTCCGTTAGAGTTATTAAAATCGTCTCTAACATCTTTAGCATACCAGTTCTTGATTCAATCGGTCTTCACATCACTTCTTGTCAAAAGCAATTCGTATTATTTCAACCTTTCATAATCACTTCGAACTATCTTGATGGTTTAACATTTCTTTCCATTTGCATTTAACATAAGACTGACTCTAGACTTTGCATTTCACGTATACCTAAAACTAAACATACATTCATTTATCTTTGCTTACCAATCTCCAATCACACATTTATCACAATTCTCAATTCCTAATATCAACATGTATTTCTCAACCTAGTGGGACCTTGTCAGGATTTAGGATACTAATAAAGCATTATCATTCATGACAGAGAGAATAATCTCATCAAATCTCTAGGTCAAATTTTTAACTTACATTACCTCATTCGGATGTACTCATCCTTACTTTATAACATTATTTATTCGCATGTGATGAATAATTCATCCGTAAATAAAGTTCCTTGGTTACTTTGTAAGCCATTCACTTCATTCGTACGTTAACTCTATCATTCGTAAGCCAATTGGGTCACCTACACATAAACTCAGTCACCCGTACTAATTCTCTTCATACCTGATTAATTCCTTTCATCCATATGGATATACATACATTCCTAGCTTCATCATGTTACCATTGCCTGAGTGGTTACACCATGCACTGCATCCACCATCGTTGTCCTCATCACTTTCCATATATACTTTACTTCATGGGCCGTCATCATCTTCAAACTACATTTCTACCATTGATCGAACTGTGTTTCCATGTTCTAATGGATTCCTTCATTATCGACCTTTTAGTTAGCACGTTTACCATTCCTTAGGATATGTCATTCAGCATTAACTTCTCAATAACTTCAATAATGAAATCAACATGACCCTAAGGCAATTTAGGATATATAAGGTATGCGTATGATAGACAATAATACAAACTTAGTTGTATAGTAAATCATTAATAACAGTGTCCGGATATTATCATAAGGTATGCGTATCATACACTAGTTATTGATTGCCCAGATATCATACAATATCACATGGTAGTATTAGAATAGTTTAATAACCATGTTTAACATACTAATCTGCCTGTTATGATAAACGTCAGATACGCTTTCCAATGAATATGTTAATGATTGTGATTAGTTTAAAACATTTAGGATTAATCTTGCATATCAAAATTAATCAAACTAATCACCTACCTTGTTATAATCAAATGGTTTAAACCACTATAACCATTGTTGTGATTCCATGCAAACCGGGCATTACAACGGCTCAAAACAAAGATTTACCCGTTAACAGTTCGAGTTTTTCTTTTTTAATCAATCCTAGCCATCATCTAGGCAATAATCAACAACCCTAACTATATCCTCACGTTCAAAAACAAGATTTAATCAATCGTTACCAATCTAGAAGGTTAAAGTGAACCGTTACCTATTCAGTCGGAGTTCTGCGGGTAAAAAGATGATCCAGACTTGCAAAAACGTTCCCTGGTCCGATCTAAACCTTGAGAAGCCTTAAAAATTGAAGTTTTGATGGATTGGATGATGATTTGGTGTGTGTGAGGTCGAAATCGTCGAAGATAAGGTTGAGATATGGTTTCTAGAAGAAAATCCGACTTTTTAAGCAAAAATCGCGATCTGATGACATCAGGCGCATCGCCCCACTCCAGCCCCCCACTTGGGGCGTATCGCGCGGGTCTAAGGCGGCCAGATTTTTACCCTATCTTACGTTTCGCGATTCCGGGAGCATACGAACTCCGTTTTGCGCACGGTTTTCGCCTACGTTCACGATTTTTTGAGCTCTTTCCGGTGGTTATAATCTCAAGACCCAAAGAGTTCAAAATATTTGACCTCTAATCTATTGCTATATTCAATTCAGTGTATCTTGAAATCGGATCCTCGTTTCACGATTTCGCTTACACTCATTCTCTTCATTTTCGAGTTGTGATTCTAACCTGAGAATTTTGAGTTGTCACACATATCATCATGGATTTCCAGCATGTTCAAATGTGCTAAATTTTTCGGCTGTTACACAACTACAAAACCCTTTTTAAACAAATCTGTTGACAAACATTCACCGATGTTTGATTTACCTTCCGGGTGAGGCCAGCGGTGATAGATTGTACAATATTCCAATCGTTAAGATTCGGTGGAATCGTACCCGATGACGATTCTTAAATTTCGAGACGAAATTTTTCTAACAAAAGGAGATTGTAACATCAATTTCTAAACAGTAGTTCGGAACAGTAGCTTTTACAGTAGATCAGGTACTGGACTATGTGTAAATGCTTGTTATGTGATACGAAACTATTACGAAACTATTTTCAGAAACATTGTGTGAAACCATGGTTTAACCGTCAGAATCATATTTGACAACACAAATCAATTATGTACATGTTAGTTAGGACAATATTATGTATAAACGTATGTGAGAATGCATAAATCAAAATAGTAAAGGAATTTGTTATGTGAATATTAAACTAACAGTGTACTCGTGTGGATGACGATTCACACGAATATATCTGTGAGTTTAACGTTCTGAATGATGTCTAATAATTTGAAAATCAAATCGGAAAGTATGGTTATCGTCATGTTCGTAAGGGTGACGATCTGTACGAATACGCGCGAAAACGATACGAACTGACGAAACAATTAAAATAAACGATTTTGAAATTTTAAAAATAAATAAAAGATATTTAGTTAATTTATTAGGCATTAACACCTAAAACAATTTGAAATTATCTATTTTAAATAACGTTACGTTATGCGAATTTACGGAAACGACACGCTTAAGAGGAACCGAGGGAAAACGAACGAACCCTGACACGCCCGAACTATAAAAGCCCTAAACTGACATTAAATGCCATATACTACTCTCACCAACCCTTTTCTGTCGCTAAAAATCTGGACTCCTCTGTTTCCTCACTTTCTCTCTCTAAATTCAAGCTCAAATCACGCAATTCTTAAACAAATTGGGTGATTTTGGTGTCAAAACGACCACAACAACGAGTAGGTCGTGAAAGTACGAAGAATATGAACTTGAAATCATTGAAAACAAGGTAGATTTGAGCTTGAACTAGCTTGCTGTTTTCAGGGTTTTACCCATTTCCGGCTACCTACAACTCCACAGCCGATTCTAGGCCTTCTAAACACTTAGGATTTGCACAAAATTTGGTTAGGAACTCAAGGAACATAATGGATTAAATATTGGAAGGGTCGGGAACGGCTGGAACCTGGAAAAATTTTAGTATCGACATAAGAACCTTCAACCAACATAGTATCGATGGACTAGAATGTTCAGCAAGTTCTTGCATCAAAACTACTAATCTCCAAGGTCTGGACCACTAAGGGCCATCAATACTAGTAGTATCGAAGGTCTATGGCTTGTCAAACTTAGGGTTGTCGAGACTGCAATATCGGCAACATGGTTTTGGGTTCCATCGATACTATCGGCCAGTACAAATCAAGAAATTATTTTCAGTGGAATGTCTAGGAAATATCAAAGATACATGTGCGAACGAATCTAAACGAATCAACAACGAATCTAGAAGAATCATGAACGAAACAAAAATCCTATATTTCCAGAAGTCCTAGCTAGACCATTTGAATTATAGGTCACATGTTTGATGATACTTATTGAATCCCCTACCTTTCTAAAAACCTTTGAGTGATAGACTAGTCTACTCGAGTTGACCAAGGCCCAATCATTAGGACTTAGTTTTTAATTAAATGTTTATCTATTTATTTATTTAAGCATTTCAATAATTTGTTTAACTTTTGCTATGGGACCATGGGTATGTAATAAGCTTAAGGAATCAAGAAGGTTTTCAAGTTCAACGAATCAAACGAAACTAGTGTGATGTTGGTAGGGAGTGAAACACTTAATTATCATCAACAACCATATCATATGTGGTTCGGTATGTGGTGGGCTAGCGGCTGGGCTGGTGGTAAGCTTGACCCTACGTACGTACTATATATAAGCATAGTTGACTGGATAGGTGGTTGTTAGTGAGGTTAAGGTTGTCATTTCAGATGTTCAAGGTTTTCATTTTAGTGTGTTAGGTGAAACGCTTAATTATCATTAATAACAATATCATATGCGGTTTGGTATGTGGTGGTGTCACACCCCACCTCTCGTCACCTAAGATGATGTCACTCATCACTCTAAGAAGGTTGCGGAAGCATAATGGTGATGTCTCAGAGATGAGTGGTGACCTACTTAATCCGATATCATAGCACACAAATTAACTTAAAGTGAATATATTACAAGGATCGTCATTACAATCAACAATACAATTTATAAACTAAGTTTATTACATGACAACTTATTTAATTACAAACTTATGAAGTGCATCCTCACCCGGTGGTTACTGTCTTCCTGCAAAAGTTTTAAGTTTAAAAACGTTAGCACAAAGCTGGTGAGTTCGTAAAGTTCATGTTCAACAATATGATATGCAATATAAGTTCTCACAATGTTCAGTTCAAGATAACCATGGGTCCCGTATCTCGTTCCTTTCGGACGTTCTGTTCTTATTCTATAAGATACTACCCGTCGGTAACATATTAATGCCTTATTGTCTTAGTGTCTATCACAATATTAAGAAGTTCTAAAAACAAATAACAAACATTTACACTAAGGGGAGTTGCAGCTCCCGACAAATGGGTTGTCAGCCGATAGTACTATCATTGTTTTCAGTTCGGCCCCATATGGGTTCACTAGATACAGTTCGGAAATGAGGACTTATAAGTTCTGTGATATTGTTCTGTTCTACAGGCAAAATCCCATGAAATCCACAAGTTCTCAACAATCACATGAAATCACACAGATAACAGTGACACATATCATATAGTTCTGAAAAGTTTCACAGCGCTACCCCGATGTTTATAAAAGATTAAAAAGAAAAGTGGTTGTACGAAACTCACCTGATAACTTAGAAATAGCAGAATATCACACAAATGATATTAATAGAGTGATTCTGCATTTATTTATGTTTAATAAGTTATTTATATTAGATCTTTCTGAACCTCCAATGTCATAGACATTGTCTTAACAATCATCAAACTGAGGTTAAGTATGTAATTAGTTAATTTAATGTTATATCATACAATGTATGATAATGTAGGAACCTACATTGAATTAGGTTCCTAATACAAGATTGATGACACTCTTGATTAATCAGAATAATCTCGGATTAACAAAATAGTTAATGTTGTTGATTATAATGCTATAACAGTTTCTAGATAGTTTAATGGCTTAGGAATGATCAATCCTTGTTATTGATTACCCAAATATCATGAAATATCACAATGTAGCATTAGAATAGGTTTAATAACCAACCATGTTTAACATACTAATCTGACTGTTATCATAAACATCAGATAATCATTCCAATGAGTATGTTAATGATTGTGATTAGTTTGAAACACTTGGATTTAACCTTGCATTTCAAAGATTAACCAAACTAATCACCTACATTGTCATAATCAAATGGTTTAAACCATTATAATTATGGGTATGATTTCATGCAATTCGGGCATTACAACGGATCAAAACAAGGATTTACCCGTTTAAACATTGTGTTCTTCGTTTATAATCAATTCTAGCCATCGTCTAGGCAATAATCAACAACCCCAACTATATCATTACGTTCAAAATCAAGATCTAATCAGAAGAAGTTCTGCGCGTAGAAAAGTGATCTAGGCTTGTAGATAGGATCCCTGGGATGATCCGAACGTTTAGCCTTAAAAATATGATCTGGGTGATGACAAATTGATCTGGAAGGAGTTTTGAACGTGAAGAGTCGAGAGAAAAAGAAATATGAACTTATGGAAGCAATCTGACCTTGTAATTTTCATCCACCGCCTCTGGAGCCGCCGGGCGCATCCCCAGCGTATTTTCGTCAATTTTTTTGATTTTCTTCGTTTCGCGATTCCGGACAATCCGTAACTCCGTTTCGCGCACGGTTTTCGCCCACGTTCAACATTTCTCACATACTATCAACCTGTAATAATTAAAATCATCAAATCAACGTGGATTTCTAGAACGACCACATGTGCTCATGTCATTAATGACGTAATTCTCAACTACAATTGTCACAGGTGGGCTGGCGGCTGGGCTGGCGGCAAGCTTGACCTTACGTATGCCTTATGTATAAGCATACTGGATTGGATGTGATAGGTGGTTGTTAGTGAGATTAAGGTTGTCACTTTTCAGGTTTGTTCAAAATCATTTTCAATAACAAAATTACATGACTCGCCAACCATGTGTTGACTTGATCTTTTTACATGACTTCTTAGGTGACCATCATGTTTAAGCTTAGGAGTTCATGCTACTACTAGGATGCCCAGATAGAGGACCTAGTATTTTGGATGTGCATATTTTTGAACATCAACATACGAATCATTTTGTATATCTTGTGCAGTTACAAGATAAATAACTAAATTATGATTCTTTTGGTAGATTTACATTGTTAAATTATGAAACATAACTCATGTAAACTTTGTAATTCTATTTCATTTAGTGTTTTCTCATATTATATCATATGCAATGTAAACAATCTGATTATTCCGATTATCACCCGATATCACGCCCCAGGACCATTCCGCCTGACGGGAAAGTTGATCCAGCCCGTCGGCTCGAGGTGTGACAGATTGGTATCAGATCTATGGTTATAAAAAAATATAGGTCATTTTACATAAACGGTTTGGCCTAGATTATAACCTAAGGACCCTTCATGTATAGAACTTACGTGTTAGAAATTTATTTTCATATGTTTTCAACATTCAATCATAGCACTAACCGATGCATTTCGGTTGTGATTAGAATGCCGCTGAGAAGACAACTACCTTCTCCACCACCACCACCACCACTGCCACCTCCTCCTCCACCTCCACCTCCTCCAACCCCAACTATGAGTTGGATCCGGCTATGATCGCGATAGCCACACTGGTCACTAACCAGCTGAATGAGGAAATCCCTGACATGATGAATCAGATCAACACCAATAGCAACAACACTAGAAACACATCAGGGGAAGCTAGTTGTAACACCGGCACTGCACCAGACTAATCCTACAAGTCATTTGGGCAGATTTCAAGACTCTGCTGAGGAATGGGTTCTGTCCTAAGAACGAACTCCAAAAGATGGAAACCGATCTGTCCAACGATGTGATAAAGGAGATGATCACATGGGTTATACTACCCGCTATCATGATCTGGTAGCTTTGGTGCCTGAAATGGTGCCAACACTGAAGAAACTGATCGACAGATATGTTGGTGGATTACCATCCTGCATTCAGAGCTTGGTTATTGCAGCAAGCCCTGTAACTTTGGAGTCAGCTATCAGCTTGTCAGGTAAACTTACTGAAGTGATGGTAGCTTCTGGAACACTGAAGAAGGATTCCAACATAGGCAAGGACAAGCAAGAATCGTCGAAGAAACCCAACCACCATCCCAAGAAGAAACGCAAGGTCATCCAGAACTACATGATGGCCACTCCACTCAATCAAGTTGCAGTAGCACAACAAAACCTCAACAAGAAACAACAAACTAACATGTTTCCTTTGTGTGCCAAATGCCAATATCATCATGCTGCTAACACTCCCTTCAAACACAACACGGGATTTGGAGTAAAGGGACATTGGGTCCAGCACTGCAGGATGGCACTTGCTCAAGCACTAAACAATGCTGCTTTAGCCCTCCTCCACCCAACAATCCAAACTTCAACACCGAGGGATGCTATAACTGTGGCGAGGATGGCCACTACTCGAGGAACTTCCTGAAGAGGATACAATCGGCAGTTCAAGCACCTCGTGGAAGAGCTTTCGCATTGGGAGCTCTAGCTGCTCGTCAAGACCTGAATGTGGTTACCGGTACATTTCTCTTACATGACTTTTATGCTTCTATTTTATTTGACACTATGCGGACCAGATTTTTATCTCATCTGACTTTGCATGCAAACTTAGTCATAGTGAGGAACTTTTAGACTCCACTTATACTATAAAAGTAGCTGACGGTAAACAAGTAACAGTACAAAATTCTTAGGAATTGCCCATTAGTGTTGAACGATCAATCATTTACCATCGATTTGATACTGATGGAATTGGGTAGTTTTGACATCATCATAGGAATGGACTGGTTATCCCTTAACCGTGTTGAGATAGCCTGTTCCGAAAAGCTACTTCGGATACCGATGGCGAACGACCAAGTGTTAGAAGTACGAGGGGATGAAGCTAAACGAAGTGTCAAAATCATTTCATGCATAAAGGCATGTAAGTGTTTACGGAAGCAGTGCGTAGCTTTCCTAGCTCACGTGGTGGAAAAGAATAAAAACAAGATCAAGATACAAGACAAGCCAGTAGTGAAGGAATACCCAGAACGCTTTCCCGATGATCTACCTGGTTTGCCACTGGTGCAACTGGTAGAATTTCGTATAGATTTGGTTCCTAGAGCAACTCTTGTTGCTAAATCTCGCTATAGGTTAGCACCTTCGGAGATGCAGGAATTTTGAAACCAATTGCAGGAACTATTAGATAAGGGTTTCATCCGAACGATAGCTGAACAAACTGACCATCAAGAATCGGTATCTATTGACAAGAATTGATGATTTGTTTGACCAATTAAAAGGAGCACAGTACTTTTCGAAGATCGATTTGCGTTCTGGATACCATCATCTGAGGATTCAAGATGAAGACATTCCGAAAAAGGCCTTCCGAACCAGGTATGGGAATTACGAGTTCATGGTGATGCCTTTCGGATTGACGAATGCACTGGCGGTTTTCATGGCCCTCATGAACCGCGTGTTTAAGTCGTACGTAGATCAGTTTGTTATCGTCTTCATTGACGATATACTGATTTATTCAAAGAGTGAAGCCGAACACGAGATTCATCTTAGGAAGATCTTGGAACTGTTAAAGAATGAGCAACTCTATGCCAAATTCTCAAAATGTGAATTTAGGCTAAGAGAGGTTCAGTTCTTGGTTCATGTGATTAACAGTGAAGGCATTCATGTAGACCCTGCCAAGATTGAGACGATCAAGAACTGGGATACTCTGACAATGCCAACAGAGATACGATCTTTTCTGGGTTTGGCGGGTTATTATAAAAGATTTATTTCAAACTTTCGTAAGATAGCCTTCCCACTAACTAAATTAACACAGAAAATTGAACCTTTTATTTCGGAGCAGATATATGAAGATGCTTTCCACACATTGAAGTATAAGCTATGTAATGCTCCAATCTTATCTCTCCCAGAAGGTACCGATGACTTTGTAGTGTATTGTGATGCTTCTCATCAGGGACTCAGATGTGTACTCATGCAACAAGACAAAGTTATCGCGTAAGATACACGAGAAGAACTACACAACACATGATCTGGAACAGAGAGCAGTAGTCTTCGCATTCAAGATTTGGAGAGATTAATTTGTATGGCGCCAAGTGTACCATCTTCACTGATCACAAGAGTCTACAGCACATCTTTGATCAGAAGGAACTCAACATGCGACAACGATGTTGGGTTGAGCTTCTGAATGATTATGACTGCGTGATCAAGTACCATCCGGGCAAGGCAAATGTTGTGGCAAATTGTCACACCTGGCCTTTCCTTGGGCGTGACGCGACTGATCGGTGCAGGATTGCAGTCTCTAGTTACACAGTTGCGAGACCTACATGTCTGGTTGCATACGTACATCCAATAACTTGGATAAAACAATTTAATAAAATACGATTTGCGGAATTTTAATGTATAATTTATCAATACAGTTTTAATTCGTAAGTTGCGGGAGCAGTGTTAAAACAGTTTCAAAATGATAAGTAATAATAGTTGCGGAAGCGATTTAAGTAGTTTTCAATACATAACAAGCAAATGTTTAAATGTTATCAAATGGACTAAGACACTAAAGTAGATGCATGGACTCCATCCTAGCATCCTAGTTCTTCGTGTGTGTATCTTAGTTACCTGAGAAAACATGCGAGTAAAAGGTCAAAAAAATAGTTGGTGAGAGCACAGGTTTAATATCAGCAATAAACATCAATTGTTTAAAGTAAGAGTTTGCATGTCTACATATCATTAAAATGCAATATCCATTGATAGCTAGTCAATAATGTTATATCATGTGCGGGTTTGAAACCGAAGCTAACATGCTTCCTCCCACCATGTCCATCCAACTAGATATGGCAATGTTGTTTGGTCAGTTTTGCACTGTTCCGACCTCCAGTTGGGATGGCCATACGACGCGCAACAGAGGGGCTTTGAGGCCCAAATAGTACTATTCAGAATTACAACGCTACGCGCCACGCGTTATTAGCGGTTCGAGATATGTTTGTGAGGACTTATCTGTTTTGTGGATGAATGCCACACATATGCATATAGGCGATGTTAGCATGTCCAAATGTAACCAAAAAGTATGTTTATTGTTCAAAAACAGTTTGTATGAAATGCTTTCTCCCCCAAAGGTAAAAAATTGAAACGGGTCCGCGAACTCACCTGGTAAAGCAGTTCCGATTATATGTGTTCACGACTTGCGAATGCTAGCAACCTGCTAGTGAGCACCTATAATCATTTAGATCGTGAGTATGTGGTTTATGGTGTTTTGTATCCCATACAACTCTAAGTGTCGGTGTGCTCAACCGAGTGTTTGTGTGTTGACTTGTGTTGACTCTACGAATCGTTGGTGACATTTTTGTTGTGTCTAGTTCGTTTACATGTCTTAACGTAAGTAGGACACCAACATGCATCCTATGACTCAAATCGTACAACGATCACTTGGGTCATGTTATGAAAATCGTAAAATTTTCGTTTTGGGAAACTTTCTATATTTAGAAAGTTTCTATTTTTTGGAAGGATAGTTATAAAATCCCATTTCATAAAATTAATACTTCTAATATGTTTATAAAAACACGTTTGAACACTTGAAACATATCGTATGTGCATAAATCACCATTTATGTCATTTTGCCTGAATAAATTTCCTAAAATAGTAAGTATTCAATTGAAAGCTCGTTTTCAAAAATCAAAGTTCCCAAATATGTTAAAAAACCATTTTTAAACATATTTCAATAATCCTAAATCACCAAAACATGTTAAAACATCAAAATCCCTCTTTTAATTTACAAAAGTTTCCATATATAGTAAGTTTCTACAAAATCATGTTTTTCACCAAATCAAATACCAAAATGTGTTTCTAAACACTCGAATATGCATTTGACAACATCTAGACATGCCTAGATCATTACAAGTCTACAATATGCAACATAAAAGTTCCCTTTTATGGCAAGTTCTACAAAATCAACATAATAACTTATCAACACTCAATCCCACCAATCCTATGCTCTAAAATCAGTAGATCTACATTAAGATCACATAAAATCACCAACAAATTCGCGCATCCACATGGAGTTGCATGTGGGTGGATGTTCTGCATGTGGGTTTTCACCCCTTGCATGTTCGATCTAAGTACGAATAAACATGTAAAACTACCTTAGAAGCTAGGATTTGAGTTTAACAGGTGCTATCAGGCTCTAGAAATGGTTGGAGATGGTTCTCTTGCTAGATGATGGCTTCTAAAACTCCCTTGATGCTCCTATGGCTTCCAATCACCAAGAATGTGGAAGAAATAGCTTGAGGAAGGATTCACAAGGGTTTGGTAGATGGTTTCGGGTGTGTTTTGTTGAGAAGGAGTGTAAGAACTCGGAGAGTGAGTGAAAGAATCCGAACAAATGGATTGGAGTTGTTTTTAAAGACTTTTTGACCTCTAGGACCCGTCACGTACCGCGAAGGCTGATCATGCATGGCCTCGGCGTACCGCGATGCATATAATATTCAGTTTTCATCCTGAAACACGTCGCGTACCGCCATGACCGTTGTGTATGGCCTTGGCGTACCACCAAGAAATTCGGAGTTCAAAACTCCCGCTCCTGCTTCGCGTATCGCCAAGGAGTTCGTCGAGGATTCTTGGCGTACCGCGAAGGCTTCAAATTTCCTATTTTTCGATTTCGTTGATTCGATTCGTTCGCTTTTGATTAGTAACCTTTATCCTAAACGTCTAATACATATTTAGCACCTAAAACACCTTTGTTTGTTTGTTTGTCGCTTGTTCACCAACGCTCGTGAGAATCGTATGTGTTTCGTAATCATTTGTGTTTGTCATTACGAAATGTTTTCATGCTTGATTAAACATAATCAACATGTAATGAACATTCTAATAATTCCTCGAATTATTGTTCAGCGTTTGTGTTTGTGTTTACCACACTTGGTTTCATAAACCAATGTGCAATGCACGATTCGATAATTCCTCGGACTATCGTTTCGCATTGTTTGTGTTTAACTCATCTAATTAAGCATAATTAATTCAAATGCAACAAGTATGAATATTGAAATACATAATTGTAAAGGTTGTAATTTACCTGAAATTGTCGGGTGTTACACAGATGCTTTGAGCCGGAAGGAACGGGTCAAACCCTTGCACGTAAGAGCAATGAGAATGTCTGTGCAGATGAGTCTACATGACAGAATCCTACTAGCATAACAAGAAACGGTGAAACGAGGGCATATGAAGAAAGAACTTGATTATGGGGCAGAAAGACAATTCGAGTCTAAATAGGATGGAGTTATCTACTATCTGGTTCGTGTGTGGATTCCTGCGGTAGATGAATTGAGAAAACTCATTTTTGATGAAGCACACAAGACCCGATACTTGGTACACCCGGGCGCTGATAAAATGTACCAAGACTTACAGGGAATTTATTGGTGTCCTGGAATGTAGAAAGATATAGCCGAGTACGTTGGTCGGTGTCTGACGTGTGTGAAAGTTAAAGCGGAACACCAAAAGTCGTTTGGCTTACTAGAACAACCTGAGATTCAGCAGTGGAAGTGGGAACAAATCACTATACATTTTATTATGAAGCTACCCCGCACTTCCATTGGTCATGATACGATCTGGGTTATTATAGACCGATTAATAAATCTGCTCATTTCTTGCCAATGCGTGAAACCTTCACAATGGATAAATTGGCAAGATTGTACATCGATGAGATAGTGGTGTGTCATGGTGTACCATTGTCCATAATACGTTGGACCATTATACGTCGGACCATTGGCAAGATTGGAAGGGCATGGTCCGTTTTGGGAAGAAAGGCAAACTAACACCATGATATGTCAGACCATTTGAAATCATTCAACGAATTGGCCATGTGGCGTGTAGACTGTGGTTACCAGATGAACTCAGTGGTGTAGATGATGTATTTCATGTTTCAAACCTCAGGAAATGCCTAGCGGACGAATCATTAGGCAAACCAGTAGAGGAAATTCAATTGTACGAACAATTGCATTTCATCAAAGAACCTTTGGAGATTATGGACCTTGGAGTTAAAAAATAAGCCGTATTCCAATCGTTAAGGTTTGATTGAATCGTACCCGATAACGATTCTTAAATTTCGTAACGAATCTTAAATTTCGGGACGAAATTTCTCTAACAAGAGAGACTGTAACATCAGTGTCTAAACAGTATTTCGGAACAGTTGATTGTACAGTAGATCAGGTACAGAACTATGTGTAAATGCTTGTTGTGTGAAATCAATAATAACTATTTCAGAAACATTGTGTCAAACCATGCTTTAACAATCAGAATCATATCTAACAACACGAATCAATTATGTGTATGTTAGTTAGGACAATATTATGTATAAACGTATGTAAGAATGTATAAATTAAAACAGTAAAGGACGTTGTTATGTAAATATTAAACTAACAGTGTACTCGTGTTGGGTGAAACGCTTAATTATCATTAATAACAATATCATATGCGGTTTGGTATGCGGTGGGCTGGCGGCTGGGCTGGCGGTAAGCTTGACACTACGTTTGCCCTATATATAAGCATACTGGATTGGATTGGATAGGTGGTTGTTAGTGAGATTAAGGTTGTCACTTGTCAGGATTGTTCAAAATCATTTTCATTAACAAAATTACATGAATTCACCAACCATGTGCTGACTTGATCTTTTTCATGACTTCTCAGGTGACGAACAGTTTTAAGCTTAGGAGTTGTGTTATTACTAGGATGCCTAGATAAAGGACCTAGTATTTTGGATGTGCATATTTTTGAACATCAACATACGAATCATTTTGTATATCTTGTGCAGATACATGATAGATAACTTATGATTCTTTTGGTAGATTTACATTGTTAAATTATGAAACATAACTTATGTAATTTAACTTTATAATTCTATTTCATTTAGTGTTTTCTCATATTATATCATGTGCAATGTAAACGATCTGTTTATTTTGATTATCACCCGATATCACGCCCCGGGACTATTCTGCCGGACGGAAAAGTCGATCCAGCCCACTGGCTCGGGGTGTGACAAGCATTACTTGCTAATTTATTGATGCTTTGTTCATTAGTCTTTGAGTTCACATGTGACATACCTATATACTTATATTGAACTATTTTTGGTGTGAGTGTTCAAAACATATCAAACACACCAACTATTTATATTTGATCTTTTGTTTTAAACATCTTTCATGTGTAAATACAACTTAAGCATTAAAAAGGGCTTGGATTATTAGTTTTTATTATGTTTATACTTTGAATTTTGGATTTAGTATTTCCTTTTATGATGTAATGGATTACGAATGATTGGTGTTTATTTTAATGTTAAGTTTGAATTTCTTTTAATGTGATGGTTGAATATGTTACATTAAACACCCTGTGCTTTTAATCAATCTACACTTGGTGATGTGTAGACGATTCTGTCGTTGGTGGGGGCGTTACAGAGCATACAACCCCAACAACAAATGAATTCTATCTTTAAAAAAAAATTGCTTATTTGGATTCCTTTTTGTTAAAATATTTTTTGGTATCTCCCTTTTTAAACTTAGATGGAGACAACTTTACTAATGATGTCTTGTTCTAGTGGTAATATGGAGGTATTGGCGAAGTGACAGAAGACTCATGTCCTGGGTTCGATTCTTGATCCCACCCGGTTTTACCGGCTTTTCATCGTCGTGTCTTTAGGCAGGTGCTTGGGTCGGGTTTTCCCCGAGAATTGGCGGCTGGGGGACTAGAGGCTCTGTCTGGACTAGTGGTCAACTTGGGCATCCTTTAGCCATTGAAGGCCGCGTAGGAGTACCCAGTAGTTGATTAGTTGGTCGTTCGAAAAAAAAAAGAAGACAATCACTTTCACTTTGTTTCTTCTTGAACACAGTCTCCAAGGATTTATGGAACCTTCACAATCGTTCTTTCATTTGAATTAAATGGATTTCGTGATTCCAACTCCTGATTGCAAATTGCGACCAATTCGATTAAACTTAATTTTTTGATTGCAAATGTAATGCTTCCTTCTTTCTTGAAGTTGATTCAACTTGACCGGCCGCGTTTTTTGTTCGGAACCCGGGTTTCAAAAGAAATCAAACTCATTTGATTTTCACTTGTCGGATTGGAATCTACGCTTTCTCCTATCCAAACTGATTTCGAAAAATCATTTCCAAATCTTTCTTCTTGATTGATTGATTGCGTAAAAGAAAGAAATTTATGTGCATTCTTCCTTGAATTTATTATGTCACACTCCAACCAACGGCGTAATACATTGGGTGCGAGTTTAATTGTTCATAAGCTTGTGGTGCTATGTTAAAGTTTAAATAAATTAACAACCATTTAATTTAAATAAATCAAACATTCATTCATTTAATAACCAAACATTCAAAGTCCTTACAATAGTTCAAATTCAAATCAAACATTACAATAAACCAAAAGTCAAAACATTTGATTAAATAAATTAAACTAGGTCTCTAGACCTATCTTATGTCTTCAATCTTTTCTTCCTTAACATGTCACACATGTAAAATAGAGTTTGTCAACTATTTGCATAGTTGGTGAGTTTACACACTAAGTTTGAATACTAAGTAAAAAATGATGCAAACTAAAACTTAATTAGAATATGTATCAAAAGCATAGTATGATAAAAGTTTGAATAATAAAAATGAATACATGAATAACAATAGCTTGTTTCCAAAAAAGTATCCTTACATAATAATTCAAGTATAACAATACAAGAACTATCATTTGTAATTCAACTAGTTTGGTAAGTGTACTTTTCACCTTTTACACATAAAAGCCAAAGCCATTCCGAAGATAGTATCTAACCATCCTAGGCTACTAAGTACTAGCTTGCTTGACAGACAACACACATAGAATCAACACATTGTATAAACTAAGCATCTAACACATAAAACTAACTAAACTTATAATATTTATTAAATAAAATAGAACATCAAATGTATTCTTTTTATTCATCAATATTATTGGTATGAATAAACTAAACTTAAGATTGGTTTAAATAAAATAGAATATCAAAGATATTCTTTTTATTTAATCAGTATTATTTATATGACTAGACTAATTGTTTAAGAATATTTAATAATATTCTTAAAATACATAAAATACAATATTGGTATTCATTTTATTTATTATATTGCAATTGAATTTCTAAGTATAGTACCTGAATTAATTTCCCATCCATTCAATAATTAAAAGTTTGTATAGTTGAATCATAAGTTTTATAAAATTTTATTTGCTCTTTTAAAGATTTAAAATAATTATTTTGAATTATCTTTAGTTCAAAACAAATATTTTTAAAATTTAAATCTTTATATTTAAAAATCATTGTTATGTGTCTTAAGTAACACATTTTAAAGTGATAAATGTATAAATGAGTTTAGCATTTATTGAACAAAAATATAGTTAACAGAATGTTTTGAGATTTATTGTTGACTTTTAAAAGCTTTTGTAAAATTTTAAATAAAATTTAAATAAACATTGCAAAATAAATAAATTAAATTCTATTTATTAACATCCTACAGAAGTTAACAACTTTATTTATTTATTTATTTAAAAACAAACTTTGATTTTATTTTTTTGCAAGTTTTATAAAAAAAATGAATTAAATTCTATTTAAGTTTGTTTTAAAAATAATAATTCTTTTTAGTATAGAATAATGATAAAATTTATTAATTTTAGTTTTTTTTCTAAAATATAAATTGTATTTGTCCAGAATTTTATAAAAATGATTTCTAAAATTTTAATAAAATTTTTATATGGAATAAAGGTTTAGAATGGCTGGGAATAAAAAAAATGGGTTTGGGCTGCTGGCCCATGGGTTTGAACCTCCGACTTTTCCCTCACTGCCGGCGGCCATTACCGCTGTGCTGTGAAGGTATTGCCTTGAAAGATTTTGTTTGCATCTAATGTTATACAGATCCTTGAATCAACGGTGGAACCCCCTGAACCCTAATCCTAAATCGTTTCAATTCGATCGATTCAGGTATGCTAAACCTTCGAAATGATGGGGCTTTTATTCCTCATTGAATAACGATTATAATGATGTATAATATTACCTGGATTGAATTAGATTGAATTAGATTCAGGTATGCTAAACTCCTTTAATACTTAGATTTTATAAATAATTTGTATAAGACATTAATTTTTATAAAATTCCCTTTTATAAATATAATGTCTTTATTATTATTATTATTATTATTATTATTATTATTATTATTATTATTATTATTATTATTATGTATATATATTTTTTTTTTTAAAAATAGGTTATTTACTAATAAAATGCTTTTATTTTATAACCTATTATGACTTTTAAGTTTCAAAAATTATAATTCTTTTTTAAAAATGAAATTTATAAAAGCTTAGATATTGTGGTAGTATTACTTTATTAATGTAAATTCGTAGATTAAATATTCAAAGAGCATCCCAAGCTTTTATTTATTTTGAATTGAACACAATTACAAGACTTAAAATTAAATTGAAAATCGTGGGGATTACAGCCTCCCCTACTTTAGGGTATTTAGTCCCGAAATGACTAAAAATCTGAATTGAATAGCTGAGAGTACTTGGTCTTCATTTGATCTTCACGTTCCCAAGTAAGTTATGGGCCTCGTTTAGAATCCCATTTAACCAAGACAATTGGAATGCGTTTGTTCTTGAGCTTTTTGACTTCCCGATCTACTATCTTCATCGGTTTCTCGATAAAGTGCATTGACTCGTCGATGCGAACTTCATCAAGAGGAACATGAAGATTTTCATTGGCTAAGCATTTCTTTAGATTTGAGACATGAAAGATGGGATGCACATTTGACATTTCTTGAGGCAACTCGAGTCGATAAGCCACTTTACCAATCCTTTCCAAGACTTTGAAAGGACCCACGTATCGAGGAGCTAGCTTCCTTTTCTTGCCAAACCGAACAATACCTTTCCAAGGGGACACCTACATTAGGACCATATCGTTGACTTGAAATTCCAACGGCTTTCACCGTTTGTTAACGTAACTCTTTTGCCTCCTACGAGAAGTCGTTAGATTTTCACGAATACGCATGATTTTTCTTTTTTTTTCTTGAACCAATTCAGGTCCAGTGATTTGAGCTTCACCTATCTCATTCCAAAAAACCAGTGATCGACATTTGCGCCCATAGATTGCTTCGAAAGGTGCCATGTCAATGCTCGAATGGTAGCTATTGTTGTACGAGAACTCGATTTTTGGTAAGTAGCTATCCCAATTACCACCAAAGTCAATCACATAACATCGCAACATATCTTCAAGTGTTTGAATGGTCCTTTCGGATTGTCCATCGATTTACAGATGGTAGGCGGTGCTAAGGTTCAATTGAGTACCAAGAGCTGATTGTAATGCCTTCCAAAAATGAGCAATGAATCGACCATCTCGGTCATAAATGATGTTAAGTGGGACGCCATGTCTACACACAATTTCATTGATGTAGATACAGGCAAGTTCTTCCACTCGATTAGTTTCTTGAATCGGTAAAAAGTGAGCAGCCTTTGTCAAATGGTCAACAACCACTCAAATGATGTCATAACCCCGAGCAGTTCGTGGGACTTTAGTTATGAAATCCATAGCAATACCCTCCCATTTCCAAACAGGTATTTCAGGCTGTTCAAGTAATCCTGACGGTCGTTGATGTTCTGCTTTCACCTTTGAACAAGCAAGGCACTTAGATACGAAGAGTATGACATCGTTCTTCATTCCCGGCCACCAATACTGAAAATGAGCGTCTTTGTACATTTTGTCGGCACCAGGATGAATAGAATATTGTGACTTATGAGCTTCGTTTAGAATGAGTTCTCGTAACTGATTTGATTTGGAATCCACAAACGGTTTTAAAAATGAAATAAACCATTGGTTTTGGACTCAAGTTGAAGTTCAACATTAATTGGCATTTCTTCAGCTAACTTGTCTTCCGAGACCTTTTTCTGTTGAGCTTTAAGGACACGGTTTTGAAGTTCGGATGAACTTTGAATGCTTTGTAGGATGATTGACTTTCCATGAGTTTTTCGACTCAAAGCATTGGCTACTACGTTTGTCTTACCAGGATGGTAACGTATTTCGCAATATTAGTCATTAAGCAATTCCACCCAATGCCTTTGTCTCATGTTAAGCTCTTTTTGATTCAAAATGTGTTGAAGGCTCTTGTGGTCGGTAAACACAAAACACTTGGTCCCATAAATGTAGTGCCGCCAAATTTTTAATGCAAAGACCACCGCACCAAGTTCAAGATCATGGGTCGTATAATTCTTCTCATGAATCTATAATTGCCTTGAAGCATATGCAATAACCTTTCCACATTGCATAAGCACGCATCCAAGACCTTGGTTCGAGGCATCACAATAGACAACGAAGTCGTCGGTTCCATCGGGTAATGTGAGAATAGGGGCATTGAATAGCTTTTGTTTGAGAGTTTGAAAGGCATTCTCTTGTGCATCTTCCCACTTATATGGTTTTCCTTTGTGAGTTAAGGCAGTGAGCGGTTGTGCAATTTTGGAGAAATTTGAGATGAACTAACGGTAATAACCTGTCAGTTTATCAAGTTAATATGTAATGAAATGAATCTTAAAGAAAGTACTAAGAGATTATGATTTTGACCTGCTAGACCAAGGAAGGATCGGATTTTAGTTGGTGTTGTTGTAGTCTTCCAACTCTTCACCGTCTCGATCTTGGCAGGGTCAACATGAATTCCATCCTCGTTGACAATGTGTCCTAAAAAAACTGAACCTCTTTGAGCCAAAATTCACATTTAGAGAGCTTGGCACAAAGTTGCCCCTTTTTCAAGATTTCAAGGATCAAACGAAAGTGGTTGTCATGTTCAGACTTTGACTTTGAATAGATAAGGATATTATCAATGAATACGATCACGAACTTGTCAAGATATGGTTTACACACTCGGTTCATTAAGTCCCTGAAAACCGTGGGTGCATTTGTCAAACCAAAAGGAATCACCATGCATTCGTAATGCTCGTACCTTGTACGAAAGGCTGTTTTGGCACATCTTCTTCAAGAACTGGAAGTTGATGATAACCCGAATGGAGATTGATCATTGAGGAACACTTTGAGCCTTGTAGTTGATCAAAAAGGTCGTTGATTCTTGGTAAAGGGTGTCGATTTTTAATCGAGTTTGTTAAGTTCACGATAATCGATGCACATACGAAAAGAACCGTAATTCTTCTTAACAAACAAGACCGCTGCACCCCAAGGAGATTAACTAGGATGAATGAATCCTTTGTCAGAAAGTTCTTGCAATTGATTTGCAAGTTCTTGTAATTCGTTAGGTGCAAGTCGATAAGGAGCTTTCGTGACAGGAGTTGCAACAGGAACAAGGTCAATGCAAAATTTGACTTTTCATTTTGGAGGTAGACCATTGATGTCTTTGGGAAAGACCTCGGGGAATTCACGAACTATAGGAATATCTTCCAACTTCTTTTCTTCTACTTTGGTTTCCACTACATGAGCCAAGAAGGCCACATACTTCTTGGGCAAGTACTTTTGAGCTTGTATGCATTACATGAGTCGAAGACCTTTTGAGGCTTTCTCCCCATATACTCAAAGCTCTTGACCTTCTTTGGTTGGGATTCGAATGTACTTCTCATAGCAAACAATTTCAGCATGATGTTTTGACAACCAGTCCATGCCAACTATGAGGTCAAAAATCCCCAATTGCATTGGTATAAGATCAATTAAGAAGTCATGAGAATTAAGGTTCAAAGTGCAATTTGGTATGATAGAGTCAAGTTTAATTGTTTTACCATTGGATACCTCAACACTAAAAGGCTCATTCAACTTACTTCTAGGCATAGCAGGTAGGGGTTCAAATTCTAAAGAAACAAAATTTTTTATCGGCCCCATATCAAACAATACAGATGCATAAAGTCCATTTACAAGAAACGTATCGTTCACCACATCATTGTTGTTTTGAGCTTGGTCGGCATTGACATTGAAGACTTGAACCCTTGTCACTTGATTTCCTTGATTGTTTGGGGCCATCAAAGCATGGACCCTTCAAGGGCAATTGTTGGCCATGTGGTTTGGATCCCCACAAGTATAGCATGCTCTAACTCAATTTTTCCTTGGAGCAGTGATGACTTGCATAATAGCGGGGTTGACTTGAACCTTTGGCACCCTACAATTGATAACAAAGTCACCATAGCGGTTGCAGTTCGTACAGAAACGACAAGGGTTCGTGGCAGGGTGATGAAAGCTACAATTTGGACACATTGGAAAAGGACCCGTGTAGGCTTTCTTATTGGCTTGGGCATTAGTATTGGCAGGTCCAAACTGTTGAAGAGGAGTGGCATGGGTCACAGAAAAGTTCACGTGACATGCCTTTCTATTGCGGTTCTGTTTGGAGGAGGAAGATGACCCAGATTTGGCCTCTTCCTTTGGTGCTTCTTCTCCTTCTTGGACCTCTTTCGAGTTAGAGTCCCATCTTTGACATGATTATCTGTCAAAGTAGCAGCCATATGAATGGCATCAGCAATGGTAGCGGGTTTGCTACTTAGCACAAACTCCTGAATCACCATTAGCAGGCCACCAATGTATTTTTCGATCCCCCTTTCCAAAGGGGTCACCACATGAGGACATAAGAGACTGAGTTCATGAAAACGGTTGTTGTAAACAATATTTTCACCACTATCTTGTTTGAGCTCCCAAAACTCAAACTCAAGCTTTTCACCTCATTGTGAGGGCAAAACTCTCGGGTAATAAGTTCTTTGAGCTTGTCCCAAGTGAGTTCATTAGAAGTTTTTTCCCCAATGGTTCGTTTTTCATTGTTCCATCAGGTAAGGGCTCGTTTTTGTAGAGTCCCCGTAGCATAACAAACTTTCAAATTGGTCGGGCAGTCACTGTTCAAGAAGGTACTCTCCATACCCTCAAACCATTGGAGCTGTCCAGTTGCCCTATCCGACCCATTATACTTGGGTGGGTTGCATGAGTTGAAGTGCTTAAAGGAGCACTTAGGTTGGTTGACTTGTTCAGGGTTTGGGTTGACTTGACTTGACTGAGATTCAATTGATTGGGAGTTGAATATGAATAGATTGAATAGATAGCATTTGTGACATTTGTATTATCTTAGATATAGTAATAAGTAATTATTACTAATCCTAGATAATATGTAATTGAATATAAAAACACATAATTGAATCAATTGACTTTATTTAAAACATAAGGAATGGTATTCAAAATACCTTATGACATATTAGAATTAATTGGTTTGCAAGATGTTTGGTGTGATATGCTTTTGCTTATAAGTGATCATACTCTCATTAGAAGTCCCAGGAAAGCTAGACTGGTCCCACATTACCTCGGGGATTTATACGAATATTTTCCTAGACAAGAATTCTAACTACCGGTACTAAACCCTTCCAGTTACTACATATCCACCTCATAAACCTAATTCTAATGGGATTATAAAAATCAATATTGGAATTTTCTAAGCTTAAATTCTCTAAGGAATGTTAGGCATCAAGCCTAATGAGTTCATAACTTATCAACTAACGGTCACTCGCACACACGTGAGATTAGAATAAAGTTCACTTAAAAGCAAAATTCTAAGGCAATTGCTTAAGCTAAGTAATCTCCATGATATAAAGCCATCTTAAAGTAAGGCAATTCTTAGCTAAGTGTAAGCAAGGCATTTAGTTAACTATGGCTTTCCTCTATGGTATTAAACTAAGGTTTTCCTCTATGGTAACAATTATAATAAAGCACATAATGAATATATATAACACACAATACATAAGCATGTAATAAACAACAATTGTAATATGAGATAAATCATATTTGGGTAGTCCTAGTTATAGTCTAGATCACCATTTCTAATAACCTAAATCCCTATAACCATGGCTCTTATATCAATCTGTCACACCCCAACTAACAACGGAATACATTGGGGCGGCAGTTTGATTGTTCATAAGTTCATGGTGCTATGTTAATGTTTAAATAAATTTACAACCATTTAATTTAAATAAATCAAACATTCATTCATTTAATAACCAAACATTTAAAGTCATTACAATAGTTCAAATTCAAATCAAATATTACAATAAACCAAAAGTTTAAACATTTGATTAAATAAATTAAACAAGGTCTCTAGACCTATCTTCTGTCATCAATCTTTTCTTCCTTAACCTGTCACACATGTAAAATATAGTTTGTCAACTATTTGCATAGTTGGTGAGTTTACACACAAAGTTTGAATACTAAGTATAAAAGGATGCAAACTAAAACTTAATTAGAATATGTATCAAAAGCATGGTATAATACAAGTTTGAATAATAGAATGAATACATGAATAACAATAGCTTGTGTCCAAACAAGTATCCTTACATAATAATTCAAGTATGACAATACAAGAACTATCGTTTGTAATTTAACTAGTTTGGTAAGTGTACTTTTCACCTTTTTCACACAAAGGCCAAAGCCATTGTGAAGATAGTATCTAACCATCCTAGGCTACTAAGTACTAGCTTGTTTGACCGGCAACACACATAGAATCAACACATTGTATAAACTAAGCATCTAAAACATAAAGCTAACAAAGTCTAAGGCTTGCATCATAAGTTTGAATGTCACACCCCGGGCCGGCGGGAACGGATCGGGTTTTCCCGTCGGGCGGAAGGTTCCCGGGGCGCGATATCTTTGAAGGATAATCAAATGATCAGATTGTTACATAGCACATGATAATCAAAATGAGAAATGCTAATACATCAATGTTATAGAATTACAAGATTAAATTACACCGTATCGTTCATAATTTAATCAAGTAAATCTACCAAAAGAATCAATGTAACTATATCTTGTATATGTACAAGATATACAAAAGATGATTCAATGTTTAGGCACCAAAAGCATGCAACACAAAATAAGCTAGGTCTTCTAAAAGTCCTCTAGCTTAAACCTTGCATGTATGTCTCTACACCTGTCCGTCACCTGAGAAAACATGTATTTAAACAAAGTCAACACTAGGTTGGTGAGTTCATAAGTAAGTTAATTGAAAACTCTGATTCAAACACATGCACTGTTCCAATGTTTTGTTATGTTGCTTGTATGTGTAATGTTCATATGTTCACTTGATGGCTCCTCAATAGTTATACTTACAAGCACTATGTTATCCTAGTAGTGATGCTTATATATAGAGCATATGTAAGGGAACTAAGCCCTAGCCAACATCCCACCACATCACAACTAGAACTCTACACTACTTGTAATACAACTATTGATTTCCATTCCCATGTCACCTGATTGTCCCATTGTTGATCACCTGTGTTTCCATGAATAGAATAATATAATGATAGCGTTGTAGTTATCAAACCAAAGTATTGACAACCATTTTGTATAGTAAGGATGTTAGATTTAGTAAATCTGTTCCTTGTATTATTCTATTGTCTGTGTGTTAACTATTATGTTACACTTTTAATTAATTAAAAGTGTTAGTTAACTGTTGTCATGTATTGTCCAATGCAGTGTATAGAGCCCAAATGGAACCCATTGTAATCCTCACATAATCAGATTCCAATGCCTTCCATTCACCTCTATCCCACCGTGTGATCCCAAGGCCTTTACGGGGATTGTCTCATGTAATTAACAAAGTCGAATAAGAACTAGTCTTATTACATTATGCTAATTATGTGTGATTGGCAGTGATAGGCATGAAGTTACGTTATCATGGTCGCCGTTCACAGTAATCCATATGGTCACCATGTAATCCTTAAGCCGTAGTAAGAGCAAGTCTTAGTACCCTTAAGTGACGCAGGTGGTGGATAATCAATGCGATCATACTACCTAGTAGTATGTTTTTAGGGTGTTGATCAAATGTTATAAGAAATTGACTTATCACACTTGATCGTTTATGATGTGGAATGATATTCAGAAGATATTTTATCTTCTGATCATTCATGTGCTGTGATGTGTCACCATGTTTCACTGTAATAGTTCTCATTGTTCGTTTGTGTATGAATTGTCTCAATGTTCATTCTTGTAGGAATAACCAGGTGTTATAAGATAAATCTTACAACTGTGTTATTCCCATATGTTGATGATTATGAAAGTTCATTATCATAATCTTCTGAGTTTCCCTGTTATCTCATGATCATACAAGCATGCATACAATGATAAACGATAATAAGCAATTTAATATTATCAAAATCAAAGTATAAATAACATGTTAAGCAAAACTTTTAAATAAATAAAAGTAAACATGTTTCTCAGCCCCGAGAGTTAAAATCAGTTAAGATTAAAGTAAAAGGGGCATATGAACTCACCTTGCTGTTGTAGGGTTGACTTAGCTTAAAAAGGATGAAGACACGCGCTCTTGATTTCACTTGTGGTGTTTTCACGTTCCTGTATTGATTACATGTTGTGGTAACTTATAAGTTTAAGTTATGAGATTTTGTGCACGTGTATGTGTTGACCTTAACTTGATTATCGCCCGTGTGTCTCGATCGTTATTCGGCCCTGATTTGCTTGTAAAGGATGTTACTAGTATTTGATCGTTTTAGGTTACTTAAGTCCTTTCATTAATATTCCATGCTTAACTTTGTTTTGAACTTGTTTCATTACATAAATCTCTAAATTGTTGTTATTTCTCAACATGAGGCCTTGTCCATGTTTTATTGTAATTTTATCAAGTAATTACGCATTTGGATCGTAACCACCTTTGTAATAATTTATGTTTTGTATTCTGAAATACATTAACCTTTGTTTAAATTGTCTTCACAACCTTGTCCTGTGGGCCGAATAATCGATTAAGTCTTGGTCTAAAAATAATGAATTGGGCCGAATGTTAATCGCGTGAGTATCGTGTTTATTCCGTGGGTCACAATATCATGGGGATGGGCCGATTATGGGCTAAATAATGACATTGGGCCGAATATCTATGGCTTAAATAAACTGGATATGGGTTTGATGCGATTGGATTGGGCCAAGAATTAACGTGTTGGGCCACACAATGCAATTAAGCTAGACAAGTAAAGTTGGACCATAACATGTAGCTTCTGTGGGCCTAATACAATTGTTACTTGGTCGTGATTAGTTCTTGGGCCAAAAGAAAAAGGCTGTTGGGCCTGTTTGATTTTTCCAGTGTGGGATTAAGCCATGTATTGGCCAATTTAACGGTGTAAACAACAGGAAGTGGCCAGCACGTATACATGGGGCTGGAGATGATTGCTGTTGGGCTTAGGTAGACACTGTTGGGCCTACTAGATTTTCGTTATGGGCTGTTCAAGGAAGATTGGGCCAAAGATGTTTATGGGCTTCCAGAAATGAATTTGGGCCTAAAACAATTCGAAGCAGTAATCTGGATCACATATCATTCCCATGGCAGCCATTTGTTCAAATAAATTCCCAAGTGTTCGCAGACATGGAACATGGTTCGGCCAGTAAGGACCTTAGGTTCGATCACCATGTGGTCAGATGGTTCGCTGGAGCCCTATGGTTCGTCTAGCCTGCTTAAGGTTCGTGAGAAGAAATAGTTCGGCTAGGATGGGTTCGGGAAGGATGCTAGGGTTCGCCATGGCTCGTGGCTCCAAGGGTTCGTCCATGTCACTGCAAGGCTCGGGGAGCGGCTAGGTTCGCTGGCAGCAGGTTCGCAGGAGGAGGGTTCGTGTACATGGGTTCGGCACCTGTTGACTGAAGCGGTTCGTGAACAAGAATGGTTCGGCCACACTCTAATCACCCACGGACCTGTAACTGGATGTCATCATGACCACCATTTCAACTGGTTACAAGGTCACACGCATGCTGAGTGATGCAGGTCGAGTTAATAAGGTGTGTGGTCCGAGCAAAACGGTGAGATAAGCGGCTATGTGTGTGTGTATCAAATCTTATATGAAAACCCTATTTTTCATGATATTGCAAGCCTCATACCTCCGATTTCAGTGGAGGTTTCTTCCGATCTGCTGTACTTTCGTGTAGAGGATGTCAAGGGCTACGCGTGGGTTCGAAAATCACTCAAATCGGTTGAGTTATGAGCAAGTTATGGTGACTTGAAGATGTGAAGATGGTGGTGGGTGTGGTGGCCGGGAATTTGGAAAGAGAGAGAGGATGAAGATGATAAATGAGAGAAATACTCTCATTTTGAGTATTTATATCACGTGTGGTGTCTGGGTCCGTTTCGGTTGCTCGGTTCGTTAGTTCGTCGCGTATCCGGATAATTACGCGCAATTTAAAATAAATAATTAAAAATGTTCATTTAATTAATTTGATGAGTTTCAAAATTGTAAAAATGTTTATTATTTTATTTAATTAAATTAGAATTCGTTTCGCGTCGTAATTCGTTTCGTTTCGTCGAATCGCGTCACCATCGCGCGTATTCGTTTTCGTTTCGTCAAATCGCGTCACCATCGCGCGTATTCGTTCGAATCGTCATTCGAACGAACACGACGATGGTTTTGCTTTCCGACTTTTGTTTTCTACTTTCCAGTCATCATTTCAGAACGTTAAACTCACAGATATGTTTGTGTGAATCGCAAACACACTGTCAGTTCGTTATTCTGAAACGACACTGCAGTTTATGTTTAAATTGTGTTTCCTCACTGTCGGACTCAACTAAACCTCCTGTTTTCACCTTGTTTTCACATTGAATTGTCGGCCATCTGATTCCTGTCATCTATGGACATCAGATCGCAACCGATTTGTTTCTGATAATTGTTTGAACACCGTTGTTTCTCATGTTTTGTTGTGTTAACTGTAATTAAGTTTTCACTTAATAAACACAACTAATGTTTCTAATGTACGTTGTACTTAATGTATTTAAGTTTACACGAAAACACGTACAACTGTTCTTGTATTTAGAATCCTGTTAATACAAAAACTGTTCACAAATACATATGTACACATAGTTACTGTATGCAAGTACACATACCGTACGGACTTGCCGGGCGGTCGGGTACTAGTTGTCACATTGAATGAATAAGAACAAATAAAATTTTGAATATGACATGTGCAACATCCCAAAAAAAAAAAGTAAAAGGGAGTGTGAAGAACTCACATGTTAGGATGCTTAGGCTAGTTCCAAGTCCTTGATTTAAACACGATGAAGTAAGGCTATCTATTCACCTATAATTTGAGAAATTTAAGTCTTAGCAATCCTATAGTTCAATTTCAAGGATCCTAGAAAATATGGCAATCCTAATGGAGGTCCTAGTTTAAATGAAACTATGTTTTGAATGGATACTTAGGATAACTAAACTTATAATATTAATTAAATAAAATAGAACATCAAATATATTCTTTTTATTCATCAATATTATTAGTATGAATAAAATAAACCTAAGATTGGTTTAAATAAAATAGAATATCAAAGATATTCTTTTTATTTAATCAATATTATTTATATGACTAGATTAATTGTTTAAGAATATTTAATAATATTCTTATGATACATAAAATACAATATTGTTATTCATTTTATTTATTATATTGCAATTGAATTTCTAAGTATAGTACTTGAATTAATTTCCCATACATTCAATAATTAAAAGTTTGTATAGTTGAATCGTAAGTTTTATAAAACTTTATTTGCTCTTTTAAAGATTTAAAATAATTATTTTGAATTATCTTTAGTTCAAAACCAATATTTTTTAAAATTTAAATCTTTATACTTAAAAATCGTTGTTATGTGTCTTAAGTAACACATTTTAAAGTGATAAGTGTATAAATGAGTTTAGCATTTATTAAACAAAAATATAGTTAACAGAATGTATTGAGATTTATTTTTGACTTTTAAAAGCTTTTGTAAAATTTTAAATAAAATTTAAATAAACATTGGAAAATAAATAAATTAAATTCTATTAATTAACATCCTACAGAAGTTAACAACTTTATTTATTTATTTATTTAAATATAAACTTTGATTTTATTTTTTTGCAAGTTTTATAAAAAAAAAAGATGAATTAAATTCTATTTAAGTTTGATTTTAAAATAATAATTCTTTTTAGTATAGAATAATGATAAAATTTATTAATTTTAGTTTTTTTCTTAAAATATAAACTGTATTTATCCAGAATTTTATAAAAATGCTTTCTAAAATTTTAATAAAATTTTTATATGGAATAAAGGGTTTAGAATAGCTGGGAATAAAAAAATGGTTTTGGGCTGCAGGCCAATGGGTTTGAACATCCGACTTCTCCCTCACAGCCGGCGGCCATTACCGCTGGGCTGTGGGGGTATTGCCTTTAAAGATTTTGTTTGCATCTAAGGTTATACAGATCCTTGAATCACGGTGGAACGCCATGAACCCTAATCCTAAGTCGTTTCAATTCAATCGATTCAGGTATGCTAAACCCTCGAAATGATGGGGCTTTTATTCCTCATTGAATAAAGATTCTAATGATTTAGAATATTACCTGGATTGAATTAGATTGAAGGTAGTTCGAGTGGGTAGTGGCTTCGGTCGTTCCCAGTCGGTTCTTGAGCTTCGATCGCGATTCAGATGCGTTTTGAGAGAGTGTTTTTGTTTCAGACTCTTTCGAAATTTTCAAGGGATGAGATTGGAATGATTTGATTTGAGTTTTATACGCGTCTAGCTTGATTTCAAATTCTCGGTTGATTGTGTTTATTTTAGGTATAAATTCTACGCGTTTAATCGAATTAAAACTGAGGATTGAGGGTTGTAAACGCGTTCCAATCCCTTCCATATATGATATTGATGAGCTGGAGTTGGCTGTAAACAAACGGGGTGGAGATTGGGTCGAAACCGGCCAACCGGTCCTGTTGGGTTCCCACATGGTAATCGAGTAAAAGGGAGGGGTATTTTGGGATATTTACAGCTTTGGTCCCTTAAAAGTCTTCTTTGTTTCAGTTTTAGAATAACTTTTTTTCCCTCACATTTTAGTTTTACAAAATACCATTTTTAGTTCTTTATGTTTCAATGAGTATATCAAAATTTATAAAATCTTTTAAACTCCTTTATTACTTAGATTTTATAAATAATTTGTATAAGACATAAATTTAAAATCCCTTTTATAAATATAATGACTATTGTTTTATTATTATTATTATTATTATTATTATTATTATTATTATTATTATTATTATTATTATTATTATATAAAAATATCGAATAGGCTAGATATATCGTTTTATATAAAAATCTATAAGATGTGATATTTGAGAATTCAGATAATGGAATGGTTCTTAAAATGTATAGGGAAATATTGAGAGTGATTTATACTCCAAAATAATATAATGATTTTTTCTTTAAGGACAATGAAGTGAAGTACTGAAGTGTGGTGGAAATGGAGCTTATATGCATGCATCCAATATTGACCTTGACTTGCTATGTATCATCCAGTATCATAAACCAAAAGTTGTAGATGGATTGGCAATCAATTGTGTGAGAAATTGACCATTTGACTCAATGACATCTATTATCAGGAGATAATAATTATAATTATTTCTTTGGATATTAACCCAAATTTATGTTAATGATATGACGAATCTGAGATTTAAAAAACGGTATAACCCATTATATGAAATCTTAGGTTGGATATGTTAAGTTGAAATACGAATTGCTATAGTCCTATCAGTTTCTTTTGTTTTATCCCATTGAGCTTTTACTCAGCCGCATTGTTTTTCGATATAGGTTTGCATGGAAACACTAAGAATGTGTGGAATGAAACAACAAGCTAGAAGTTATGACGGATGAAGAACTAGACTTTAATAATTAAATTAAAACTGTTATTAAAATTTTGGGATATTTAATATTTGGTTTTGAACACATGTAAGAATATGTAATTAATACGTCAACCATAACTTGACTCCGTGTTCAAAATATTTCATAAAATATCTAATAGGCTATATATGTATCGTATTATATAAAAATATGTAAGGTGTGATATTTTAGAATCCAGAACATTGAATGGTTCTTAAAAAGTCATGGTGAAATATTGAGAATGATTTATACTCCAAAATAATGTAATGTTTTTTTTTCTTAAAGGACAATAAAGTGAAGTGTGGTGGAAATGGATCTAATATGCATGCATCCAAATTGACCTTGACTTGCTATGTACGTATCTTCCAGTATCATAAACCAAAAGTTGTGAATGGATTGCCAATCAATTATGTGAGAAATTGACCATTTGACTTAATGACTTCTATTATCAAGTGATAATAATTATAATCACTTAATTGGATATCAACCCGAATATCAAATGTTATTATGAGGTACCTTCAATTATTATTTTTTCTTGTTTTATTTTATTTAGTTATTATTATTTTTGCAAAAGAAGATGTGAATAAGAAGCGTTAGATTATCAATATTATTTGATCTTCAAATGTAACATGTGAACCCAACGATCGTGTTGATATAAAAGCAATTTTAAGTATAGAACTTTGAAAATCAGTGTTTTTAAAACCAGGACCACACTCGGTTTCAGCAACTCTGGTAGTTTGATTATGTGCTCAGAACTGTTTTTGAAGAAACCGAACAGTTCGACCGGCGGCCGGCGGTCTAACCCTGAAACCACTTTCGCAATCTGGTTGAACCCGCTTTCTAGATCTAATTGGGACTAAACGCCAATTCTTGCATATCGATGGTTATCTAGCCCAATTTGGAAGCTCAATTTCATTATTAATACATAATGTTTTAGCTATTTAATTATTTAGATTTTTTTCAAATTTTATATTATACTAGGTTAATATCTCGTGTATTACATGAGTTGAATAAAAATTATTAAATATTCAATAATATAAATTTAAAAATTCTAAAGATTTTTTTGTTTAAAATTTGATTAGCATTACATAGAAAATAAAATAATAACATTGTATTTTAAAAAATTCCTTTTTAAAGTTTGGTTTTTAAACATTGCATTTTAAAAATAGTTGCTTTTAAAAATTGTCTTTTTTTTAAAATAATAGGATGTTATCTTTTATTATAAAACATGTTGATAAAATAGTTTATAATAATGACTTATGAATTATAAAAAGACATTGTAATTTATAAATTTTTGGAAATTTTCAAATTTATAATACTTTGATTTTTAAAGTGTGCTTTTTAATATTAAAATACATTTATTATATTAAGAATTCATTTTTAATTATAAAAGGTATATATAATATAATTGGTATTTAATATTATTATGAAATATATTTTTTTAATATGAAGAATTTTTATTTATTGAAAAGTTATAAAGAATATATAATTATATTATTAGTATATAATAAATTCGTGTATTTATTAGGAGAGAGAAACGTTAAAAGTACTATAGGGATACTGTAGATTTGTGACATGTGTCCAATAATTATTTTGATTTATTAAGTATAATATATATATATATATATATATATAATATTTATCACGTCACTACAAAAAACAAGGGTTTTTAGGACTGAAAACTCAGTCCCTAATACTTTTTAATCAGTAGCTAATGCTTAACAGAGACTGATTAGGAACTGAAAAATCAGTGACAGATACCTAGTCCTAGATAGTGGTCCTGGTAACTGAAAATCAGTCCCCATTGTGTTGCACCAACAGGGACCACCGATCAGTATCCGATACCCAAAAATTCAGTCCACAATTTGTCCCACGGTACCGCATCATCTTAGTCTCCTATACATTCCATCTGCGACTGCAAATCAGTCTTTGATATTATGGTATTTCAATCTTTAAAATGTAGTTTTAAGGACAGAAAATCACTCTTTAAAATTGTCTATATTGTCCCTAATGTGTTTTGATAGGTTCTTGTTCGTGTATCAAATCAGTCTCTGAAAACGTGTTAAAGACCGTAACTTAGTCCTCATTACAACTCAATTTTTGTTCCTAATATGATTCTTTTAGAGACTAAAAATTATTCTCCGATTGCATATTAATTTACTCCTTACTATAGATTATTAGAATCTGATAATCAATATTAGATAAAATTTAATTTCAGTCCCCAATGTTTTGTTAATAATATGCCTTGATGAATATCAAGGACGGAAAAGTAATCCCCTGAAAGTTGTTATACAATCGACTTAAAGTAATAAATATTTAATTAGAATCACAATATCATTCATAATTTCGTTTCTTGCATTCCAATATCTTGAAGTGAAGCATTACTATAAAAGAAATAACCAATAAACACGATAAAAGTTGAACAAATCTAAAGTGTTAAATAGTACTAGTTAACTAAAAATAAAACTAAAACGTTTCAACAGATGTTCTAGGTAGTACTCTAACTATATTTCTTGAAGTATGGGTTCAGTGACCTGTGGATGGATATTCCCAACATACCTACATAAAGTCCGATAATAAATGTCAGTATATGGCCTGAATTACCATGAGGTATTTTAAGGTTAATTAAACATATAATGTGGTATGAAATCTGCGCTTTGAACTAATGACAGAAAAAAGCATTATACAAAGGATAAAACACAAGACACTCACATGTTGTTGCATGTAGTTGAATCAAATCCAGAAGCTAGATTCACAATCAAGATAGGCACAATCTGCATATATCAGAAATTAAAAACTTGTTACAATTGAATAGTTAAGAAAGAAAGCACATGAATATGAGAAAAATTATAAGCTGCAAATGAGTTAACTTTAGAGAAGAAACAAAAGAACACAAGCATTTCATGTTGAAATTTGACTGGTAAAGGGTAATTACTAAAATTTTGTGCAGAGGTTACTGATTCAAAGATCAATACTCATTCAGAACCACATTAACAGATAGTACTTTAAGTTGCTTTTTATTAAACATGTACTAAATGGCTGTAACCTTTAATGGTTGACACAGATACATTTTGCATAAATTTTTGAGTTTTATATTTGTACGCAATTGCAAGCCTTTTAGAAAAGATAGCAATGAATACCAATTCGGGAAACAAATAGAACAATAATACTTAAATTTAATGTGATTAAACATAGTTAACCAAAATTTTTTTTGCAATATATATACGAAAAAGAAATTTTATCTTGAATAAAAAAAATCTTGTAATACATAAAATGAAGGCCAAAGAAAACATCAAAAAATATTTGTGGATCATGAACGTTGAACATAACCCCAATTTCAAAAAAAAAAACAAAATTTAGCAACATTGTATCCAGCAACATATTTATCCCAAGAGCACATCGTACAATTAGGGTTATAAATCAACAAAACCAATTGACATTTATGAATTTAAAATCGGAGACTTACAAATAAAATAAAAAATGATTCTTATCTGAATAGGAACATATATAAATGAAAACTGATGTGGAACTTACATTAATTATAACAAATAGGTTGAAGATAGTGATGGTGGAGCAGATAAGTAGAAGTTCAATTTACATATAAAAATCAATAAAAAATCAAAAGAAATTAGCAATATAAAGTCATGAATATGGTAGATCAGAAAGATAAATCACTTGGACTTACAATCATGAAGATGAAACACTATGTGATTGATAGTTTGGGCGACGAAATACGATCTATGGGAGAAGAGAATTAGGGCTTCTTTCTAATTGTAGGAAAAGTAAATAGAAACGCCTAAAGGAAGCGATAGTCCGGTGGATCTTAGGGTCCGCGTGAAAGTTAAGCCGGGTTGATCTAATGGGCTGGAAAACAAAGAGGTTGACAGGTTGTGTATGTAATCTTTTTAAAAAAAACCGGATGTTGAACCGGTCTCTTTACTATTCAGTGGTAGGATAGGACCGGTTGAACTATTCGGACCGGACAGGAGAACAAGACGACGTCATAAAAATTATAAAAAAAATATATAATATAAAATATATTTTAAAAAGCTAGTTTGACCGCCTGGTTTCTCAGTCCGGCCGCCAGCCCACCGGTTTCTTCAAAAACGCTTTTGAGCACTTAAGCGTAGGGATGTTCAAAAAATCCAAAATCCGAAAAAACCGATCCGAATTAAAGATTCGGATATATTCGGATCGGATATCCGTTTTCCGAATTCGGATCAGATATCAGATATCCAAAATCCTTTTTACTCAGATCAGATATCCGAACTCAATCCGAATAATGGTTGTTCGGATTAAAAAATAAGTTTTATTCTGGTTATTCAGATATATTCGGATCGGATTGAAAATTTTCGAATTTGAATCGGGTCGGATTTCATATAAGGTTATAAAATTTTCAAATCCGAATAACCCGATCCAAATAACCCGAATAAACCGTTATCCGATCCGAAAAGGGTGCATATTTGAGACTGAAATTCAGTACCTAATATGTTCACTGAATATTAGGGACAAAAGATTGATTTTCAACAAATTTGCATTGTCAGTCATTACAAAAGGGTGCATATTTGAGACTGAAATTCAGTAACTATTAATTTACCTCCAAAAATCACTTTGGCGCAAACATATTGGCGACTGAAATACAGTTTCAAATAATTATCAAGATATTAGGGACTGATTGTCAGTCACTAAAATTTACCAAACATAAATTAGTCCTTAATAAAATAAGGACTGATAAATCAGTCCTAGTTACTATATATCTGAGACTGATATATCAGTTACTAATAAATTAGTCTTTAATAACCAGTTTTTTTGTGGTGCGTCATCCAGTTCTTAAATCCAGTCTGACGCTGACCAATAAAGAGAACGATTTAACATCAGGTCCGCTTTTAAAAACATTGCTGGAAATTAGGGCTGACAAAATGGGTGTCACACCCCGAGCAGTCGGGCCGGATCGAATGTCCCGTTGAGCGGAAGGTTCTCGGGGCGCGATATCGTGTGATAATTGGAGTGATCAGATTGTATACACAACACATTATTTGAGAATAACTAAAGCGCAATAATGATTAACTAGAAGTTTCAAAGTTAAATTACAACTGTCATGTTTGATAATTTAACCAAGCAAACATATCCAATGGAATCATAAGTCTACTATCTTGTGACCGTACAAGATATCAAACTGATTCACTGTCTACGAGCAAAATACGTGCCTCCAAAAATTACTAGGTTCGCTATTTGGGCATCCTAGTATACATCCTACAATCTTAACCTAGTCTTGTACGTCACCTAAGAAAACATGTAAGAAAACAAAGTCAACACATGGTTGGTGAGTTCATATAGTTTTGTTTTTGATAAATGAATTTGTACAAACCTGCTCAAGTGACAACCTTAACCTCACCAACAACCACCTATACTATCCAGCTAAGTACGCTTATTTATAGGGCATACCGCATAAGTAGGGTCAAGCTTACCGCCAGCCCACCACATACCGGACCACATAGTATATTGTTGTTAATGATAATTAAGCATTTCGCCCCACACACTGAACTGAAAACCTTGAACATTCTGAAAATGATAAACTTTGATCAATCCAAAATGACAAACTCAACCAACATCATACACATAACAATACCATGGAAAATGTGGAAATAATTAATTAAAATGCTTAAATAAATGAATAATTAAACATTTAATTAAAATCTAAGTCCTAATGATTGGGCCTTGGTCAAACTTGAGTAGACTAGTATAACAATCAAGGTTCTTAGGAGTTGAGGAATTCTGTAAATATCAATAAACATGCGACCTATAATCATTCAGTCTAGCTAGCACGTCTTGAAATATAGGATTTTAATGATCGTTCTTGTTCGTTCTTGATCATTCAGTTCTTTGGCACATGCTATCTTTGAATATTTCCCATATATTCTTCTGAAAATGATTAGAGGGGATTCTGTAAATATCATCAAACATGCGATGTATAATCAATTAGTCTAGCTAGGGCATCTTTTGAAATATAGGATTGACACATGCTATCTTTGACATTTCCCAGACATTCCCCTGAAAATGATTACATCTTTGAAAACAGTTCTTTGAAAATTGTTCTTTGAAAACAGATCTTTGAAAATAGTACTTTGAAAATATTTACTTGAAATGAAACAATTACCCACTTATGATAAGTACATAATCCTTTATGAAACCTGAAATAAGTTTACATAGACATAATCTAGGATAACAATTATACATAGAAAACATATATGATTTAAAAGCATTTCAGTAAAATACAATCCAAGGAAACTAATTTACGCATGCTTCTCAGCCCCATATTTATAAAACAAAAATGTTTAGAAAAGGGACAATGAACTCACGATTTTGAAGTTTCAACGCATTGAATCTGTGTAAAAGTATTGAATATGAACATTGTATATGGGTATCGAATATTTGAATATAAGAAAATGTACATTTGAGAAAGTATATGTTCAAGAAAATGTGAATGTATTCATGACCCTTCAAACATAACTTGTAAACGATTTAACAGTCAACCAATTTATTAAACATGACAAACATTTATATAAAACAGTTATATAAAACATTTAACATGTTTCTCAGTCCCGCAGTAAAACAAAATAGTTTGAAAAGGGATAGATGAACTCACCTTTGTTGCTATGCAAATGAACCACAAAAGATAGGTGCGCTCGTTGATTGTAGACTATGTATATTCAGCACCTGAGTTGATATATTACGATTCGAATACTATAAGTATTTATAGTTTATGCATATAGGGTTTGGGTCTCGGTGTGCAACTAAGTGTCCTATATACTTACTAGTGTATTACCAAGATTTTCTCTAATTTTCCTATGTTAAATGCCCTCTATGAACCCTTATCCCTTAGTTAATAATAACTAAACCTTATTTATATAAGATTTATGCTAATGAAATTCATGACCTTTTAAACAAACCATCATTTATAAAATTCTCTTTAAATTGAAAAATATCAAGTTTAAAATCCCTTAAATTATTTTGGAAATACTTCAATAAGGTAATTTATAAGTCATTGTATTTTAGTAAAAAACATAAGTTATTTTTATGAAAAATAAAAGTTAAACATGTTAGAACTTAAGTAAATCTCACTAGATTAACTCCAAGTCCCTCATTAGTTCTTTGCTACAACATTGTTCTTTGTTCATCCGTGTGTATTCCTAATTACGTTAGATTATTCAATTTGAACAATTTAGGTTGGTTATACAATTGCAAGAAATCATAAGTGTTGAGTGTTGACTCATATAGTCAATACATTCATACCTAGTTAGTTTCTTTGAATTCAAATGATCTCACTTGTTACCTTAGCTCTTTTTTGACACTATTAATCACTAGGTTGTTGTGATTTATAGGAAACATACCTAGTTTATTTGCTTAGAACTCATTAGGCTTAAGTTTGTGTAGTTAGGGTTTTTAGTTAATACTTTGTAACTACCTAAGCCCATTATCGATACTACCATCGATTTTACATTAATGTTTATGCTCAATCTTTGTCCAAAAAAAAAAAATTTAAGCTCAATGTGGTTGTTAAAACATGTGGAATGTTTAAATGTTTTAGAAAAAAATTGATCCTTGAAACTTATGTTCGATGGGCCATAGCACCCGATTAATTCACGAAAGTTATCTCCAATCCTTATTGATTTTTATTCAGCAAAAACAATTGATCTAATCCAATTTGATTATTAAACACTGGTTTTAGATGTTAAATCAGTTTAGAAACTTTTTGAATTAAAATCCTTATTATTGATGGCCAACTAACACAATTTACACCCATGAAATCCTATTGAACCAGCCATGACTAACCCATGTTCCAATCGATCCCATGAACTCAATTCTCCATGGATTAGGCTGATTCCAAGTTCTAATTACTTCAATTAGACTAAGGCAATAATATCGACAAGAGCTGAACAATATCGATGGCCTCAAGCTGCTTAATATCGATGAGAAGCCAAACCAAGTCCTGTCGATATTGTAATATCGACCACCTATGTTCAACAGCCCGTATCTCCTTCGATTTTTGCCAATATCCAGCTCCAAATCGATTCCCACACTACAGGAAAATCGACTTTTAGCGGCGACATTTGTCGCCGCAAACGATCAAGAAATCGCCGCTATTGAGTCGCCGCTAATACCCCTGTGTCGCCGCTATTGATGTCGCCGCTATTGGGTGTCGCCGCTAATACTTAGCCGTCGCCGCTAATGGTTCTGTTTCAAAATAACAGACGCAGCCTGTTTTTCGCTCGTTTCCAGCCTGTTTTCGCTCGTTTAACCTGTTTTTCATGCCAAATGATCAACACAAATATAATACCACAAAACAAAAACTACGCAATCATATAAATGATTGAAAAATATCGTTACAAACAAAAAAATATCGTTACAAACAAAAATATCATTACAAATCATTTAAAACAATCATTCGTCGTCGTCGTCTTCGTCGTCATAGCCGTCGTTACCTTTGTTTGATGGGTTCATAGAACCCAAGAACTGTGTAAGTTCATCTCTGAAGTTCGGGTCTTGAAACATTTCCTGATAATCATCCTAAAAAAAAATGAACACAAACTCATTTTCATACACTTAACAATTATCAAACGGGTCAAATTAACACAAACTCGTTTTCGTACACTTAACAATTACCAAACGGGTCAAATTAACACAAACTCGTTTTCATACGCTTAACGTTTACCAAACGGGTCAAATTAACACAAACTCGTTTTCATACACTTAACAATTACCAAACGGGTCAAATTAACACAAACTCATTTTTATACACTTAACAATTACCAAACGGGTCAAATTAACACAAACTCATTATTATACACTTAACAATTACCAAACGGGTCAAATTAACATAAACTTATTTTCATACACTTAGTAATTACCAAAATACGGTAAAAATGAAAACTTAGCATATAATTCTAAAACATTGGTCAAATTAACACAAACCCGTTTTCATCCACTTACCAATTACCAAATTGGTCAAATTTACCAAACTAACAACATAAACCAAATTTATCAAACTACCAAATATATCAACATTTACTAAGTGTGTTCGGGTCATTTACCTTGGTGAATCGTGGTTGTCTCTGCGAGTGTCCCGAATAACCAACAGAAGCGGGCGAAGCTGCACCATGGCCAGTCGGTTTAGGTCCAATACCTCGATAATGTCCTCGTCTTTGACCCATCACCTCTTCAAAGACTTCGACATCATTCATGTGAGTCGAACTACCAGCGTCATGCTCGCCATCAGTATTAGGTTCCGTTCGGGAGTCGAACGCAGACTTTAATCGATCCTGTATTTATCAAAAATAATTTAATAGATTTATACACACACACACATATATATTTTAAATAAATACTTACGTAGTGGTCCTGAGCTAGCGGCGAGTCAAATGTCCCATCCTTATAGGTATGAGCATTGTAAAATGCGTCAAGTCTGCTTTTCTCCTGTTTAACACAAAAAACTAGATTACATAATTAACTAAACACTTAAAAAATTTAAATATCTATATAATGTCAATATATATATATATATATATATATATATATATATGATTTACAATTTTTAGTGAATGCAATATACATTATTGCAACATCATTGTTATGGATTTAATATTTATGGGATTTGCAATTTTCATATGACGACATTACCAGTTTGTAGCAAAAACTACTATATGACGACGTCCCTCCGCGGTTTGTATACTTCTGTTGTTGACGTACAGAAGTGTTAACGCGTGACCGCGATTTATGGCCATCCGATGTGAAATAATCAATCGCCCTCCACCAATTCTGTTCGGGCATATCCTAGGGGGGGTTGGCCCGGGCTCTCACCAAATCTGCTTCACCTCCGACACTTAGAAAGTGTTGTTTGGCGTGGGCTTTCCGGTCTCTGTATCGTTTCATGATCGCCCCTTCAATGCCGCCCTTCTTCTTAACAGCCTCGAGATCCCGTTCAACCGCATTTAGATCGAATGACTCCTGGGAATTAAACAAATAAAGTAGTTACAAAAGGTTAAAAAGGAGTTATGAATAAAGAATTAAACAAAAAATAAACTTAATTAATCATTCATCATTTACCCGGAGGTGCTCGTACAACGCGTTCTTTTCATGGTCGGAAACATTACCCCAAGATTTTTTATCAAAGGCGATGTTGGCCTGCATGTATATTCCGATCTCGCGGGTGAACCAGTCGTTACGCTCACCAACCGGGGTAAACGTGGCCTCGGTATCAAAAGGAACTTCTAAAGGCCCCTTATTCGTTGACACCGCCCGCATTAGTTTTATGTTTTTAGCTTTGCCCCTTGTTTTTCTTCTTGGGGGCTCAACTGCAAATTAATTTAAGTAATTGATAGTTAGACACAATATATATTTATAATAAATTGATAAATATAGTAAATAATAAATTATAACAAGACTTACCGTCATCCTCGTGGACTCCTCTCCTATACCCACCCGGAGGTGTCGGGTCATCATCCCCATCACCGCCATGTCCGCGGGGCATGACGTCCGCCATCAGAATGGCCAACACAATCCAAAGAGTAAACATTTCCTAAAAAGTCTAAAAAATATATAATACGAAACACAACATGAATAAAGTTTTCAATTGCAACATCAAAATACATACATACAAACTTTCCCTACTTAAATATAATAAAAAAATGAGAAAAACTCTTCTTTTAATCAGAATCTCCATCGAACACTTCATTGCCTGCCTCAGATCCCTCTGTGTCATAATCAGGATCCTCCTCATCATATCGCTCGCCTTCGGACGCTTCGTCAACATGAATTGTTGGTGGATTAACTTCTCTTGCATTCTCGCTCTCTGTAACATGAGCAGGCCTGTTTTGAAAGTATTGGCTAAATTCAATAAAAGTACACAATTACACGAAGAGTTATTGTGAACAACGTCAAGATCTTCGACTAACTCATTGTCAACATCTTGAACCTCCTCGACGCGACCATCGTTTAATGCAGGTAGATCCCAAATTCTTCTATGATTAACATCCTCGACGACCCACCGATGGTTTTTGTTTTGGTTGCCTCGAGAAGGTTCTCGGATGTAGAACATTTGTTTCGCTTGCGAAGCAAATATGAGTTGATCTTCTTTGTGCCATTCGTGTTCAGTGTTGATACTGGTGATATTATTATCAAACCTAACACCCCTTCGAGTATCGAACCACTTGCAGCGAAATAGGACGGTCGAATACTGTTTTGTATACCATAACGCAATAATTTCTTCTATTTGGCCATAATATTTCTCACCGCTTTCTCCCTCCACTAGAACCCTAGAGTTTTGCGTTGTGCGTTGCGTGTCACGTTCATGTACCATAAACCTAACACCGTTTACTATGCAAGCAGTGTAACTATCGGCAATTTTACGCGTACCAATTGAAAGAGCATACAACTCTGAGTGAAATGTAGGAGAATTTTGCAATTTCATCTTATAGACCTAAAAAATATAGAGTAATGAGTCTTATATATGTATTAATTATCTAACGAAAATAGTAATGTTTGTTATATAAATGCATTACCTTCTCGAGAAACCACTTCGGAAATTCGTTTTTTAAATCATCTTGGGGATGTTCAGATTTGAATTCGCTACATTGATGGAAAAAATATACTTCAACTAAGGAAGGGAAAATAATTAAGATATAATGAATTGTTAGTTACAGGAACACTTACTTCATATAGTCCCTGACTTCGATCGGAGGTAGCTCTTTAAACTTATTTGCACTAGCCGGATTACATTTAGACTCAAACACCCACAACCTTCTTTTTTTGACAACGACATCCACGTTTCTGTCTGGGCAATTGAATTGAGTCTGGACCTCTCGAAGGTACATAGAACAAAACGTTAGAGCTTCCTCAGCAACATATCCTTCAGCTATACAACCTTCGGGCCTTGCCTGGTTTCTAACATAGTTTTTAAGTTTTTTCATATACCTTTCAAACGGATACATCCATCTCATACATACCGGACCTCCGCAAATCGCTTCATCGGGTAAATGCAAAACTAAATGTAACATAATGTCAAAAAAAGCTGGAGGGTAGATCAACTCTAACTTGCACAATATCATAATAATGGCATCCTTGGATTTCTTCATATCCTCAACCAATAGTGTTCTGGAGCAAAGTTGCTTGAAGAACGTACAAAGATCTACTATTGGTGTATACGTATCTTTCTCCAAAAACCCTCTAACCCCGATCGGTATCAAACGTTGCATGAGAATATGACAGTCGTGAGATTTCAACCCAGTAATGTTAGTATTGTTATATGTCACTCTCTTACTAATATTAGATCCAAACCCATCTGGCAACTTAACATCTTTAATAAACTGACAGAAAAGTATCGTAACACCTTGTGAGGTACCTTTTTGCCTTTTGTGTTTGTATTGACCCATCGACTCTCGTTACAAACTGGACAATTCTGCAACGTTTTGTGTGTATCCCAGAATAGAGCACAGTCATTTTTACAAACGTGTATCGACTCATACCCCAAACCTATCTTCTTTAAAGTCCTTTTGGCCGCATAATGCGAAGAAGGAATCCTGTTGCCTTCTGGATGTGAAGACTGCAACAACTGGAGGAGCTCATCAAATGAACTATTAGTCCATTTATTCTTGACCTTGATATGCATAAGCTTTGATAAAAAGTCAAGAGAAGAAAACTTGGTACAACCAGGATATAATTCTAATTCGACTTCCTTTAACAGGTCTTCAAAATCATCACGGACACCACTATACTCTGCATCGGAGTTCCCTTCGTCAAGGTTGGGATCCTCTTCCATAGCCTCAGCCATAACATCTTCGATAACACCGGACATATCGTTTGTCGAAGCAACGTCAGTTAAAACTACATTTTTAGGAATTTTACTTTCGCCGTGATAGGTCCAAATCTTGTATTCCGGCCAAATGCCCCACGCATACAAATGGCCTCTCATATTCTTAAAAGGTATAAAGATAGTATTCATACATTTATTACACGCACATCTAACGTAGCCTCTGCTGTCACGATAATCTTTGCAAATTTCTATAAAAGACTCGAGTCCTTGCATATATTCCTCTGATTTACGTTTTCGAATGGTAATCCAACTTTTATCAACAGACATGATTATGGAACTGAAACATAATTTATGGTTTAAAGTTAACTCTACGACGACAGAATGTGTATTCACAAGGGTAGGCTGCTAAACCCACTTTTTGAATACTTTATCTCATATATGAATGTGTATTACATGATTGTTTGTTAAGAAAAAGTCGGCAGCATTTCCCCTTAGCTCCCAGGTATATATAAATATATATATACCCGAGGAGCAAAGAGAAAATGACAACCGAATCTTTCTTAAACAATCATGCAATACACATTCACATCCTAAATGAGATAAAGTATTCAAAAAGCAGTCCCAAAACGGGGACAACCCGAAATTAATTACTAAATCAATTTCGGGCGGGTATTTCTAAGCTCATCGTTCTAATTTAATTTGAACACAAAAATCATAATTTCCTCATGACCTAATTTAATTTTAATTAAATCCAATTAAGCTAAATAATCTTGATGACACAAAGTATTTGTGTGATTCTAACACACATAGTTACATACACCATAAACAACGATGAAGATACCCAAATAAAACAACCAAAATCACAAATCATGTATGCACAAATGTCTGATTCTAACACACATAGTTACATACACAGTACAATCAAAAACAGCAAAAAAAGCCTAAATTTTAGTAAAAAGACCATACCTTCAGCTAAATAATCAAGTCCCAAAATGATAGAAAGAACCCGGTTGAAGGCTGTATTCATAAAAAAAAATTAAACCAAGATAGACGGTCGTGGCTGCTCCGGTACTTGCCACTGAATAAGCCACAAGACCCCCACCACTAGAAAAGTTGCATATGTAAAAATCAGTAAGTTAATGTACTAAACCATGAGATAACATGTGTCTCAGCGACGGTGGTCTTCGAGGTGGTCTTCAGCGGGTGCAGCGACGGTGGTCTTCGAGGTGGAGGTTCCTTTGATCGAGTGAAGAAATCGCCGGATCGAGATCGAGATCTAGAGCTTTAGGTGTTAAGTGGGCTGTGGTGATGGTGGTCGCAAGCAGAAGCGGTGGTTCACGGCGTGGAGGTGGTGGTCGATTTTGGGGGAAAGACGAACGGGAAAGAGGAATCGATCGGAGGTGATGCTATGAATGATTGGAACAGCGTGGTGATGCTGTAAACAATTTTGGGGGTATATCAGTAGGTGAGAAATAAGGAGGGAAGTCTGGCGCTATTTTTTTTCGATCAATAGCGGCGACATGTCGCCTCTAAAGGTGTCGCCGCTATTGATACTCCGGATTTTTTTAGTTGTCGCCGCTATTGATGGCTGTCGCCGCAAATATTGTCGCCCCTATTGATCAAAATTCTTGTAGTGCCAACTGACCCAAACATTAATCTAATGTAATCCATAACATCCTAGTTCGTTTTAGTGCAAATCCTAAGGGTAATTCCTAATAAATTAACTAAATATCTTTTTTATATTTTAATTTCAAAAAACTTTTATTATTTTTTTTATTGTTTATCGTTTTCGCGCGTATTCGTACGAATCGTCACCCGTTCGAACACGATGACAACGTTACTTTCCAATATGGTTTTCTAATTACAAGATATCGTTCAGAACATTAAACTTACTAATATATTCATGCGAATCGTCACTCACACGAATATACCGTATGTTCAATATTCCTTTAATGACATCTGTTATGGTTTTATTTTGGATTTCCTCGCGTACGTTTATACATAATAAGATCCTATTTAACATACACATAAGTTATCATATTACTGTTTACCATGCTTAGACATATCTGTAACACCCCGACTGATGACGGAAATGTCGGGATGCCACGAGGGATGTGTAGATTGTTCATAAGGGCATCTAATTAAATCATCACTTATCAATTAATCAACCAAATTAATTACATCATAAATCATGTTCATCATGAGCTAGTTACATCAAATACACAAAAGATTTAGCTAAACTAACTAAACTATAATCTCCAGAATTTCAGTTATTTTAGCTAAGTCCAAGAACCAAAGTGATGATGTCCCAAAAGAATGTAGAGCTATCCTGCTCTACTTACTTCTCCTCGTTCCTTGAAACATGTAAAAAAACAAGTGTCAACTCATAAGTTTTTATGTATCAAAAAAGTTTATAAAATGATTATGAAAGTTTATAAATGGGTTTATAAAAGTTTATAATTTCCCGATAAAATCCACATGTGCGCCAGCGAAATAATCCAACTCTGCGAAAATCCAACAAACACAACATCCACACAATCCAAGTAATCACATACACCATAATCACAAATAATTATCCACATATGTTCAACCAATCACATCAATTCAATAAGCATCAATCATCATAATCATATCAATATAAGTTACCGCGGAGGACCTCAGTCGACTCAATCAACGGCGGAATCATCACGGAGGACCGCAGTCAACTCAACCAACGGTATTCTTGTAAGTGTATTCGTGCACTACGGAGGACCATAGTCAACTCAACCAATAGTGGAATCACTGAGGAGTACGTTAGTCAACTCACCAACAGTAACTCAATCATCGTGGACGACCTAGGTCAACTCAACCAACAATGACTCACGGAAAAGTAATAATCCATCTCAATCCATAATTTATAATAATCCATACATGAATATCATATTGATAATCCAGTTGTCACCCATGTGTTATCAAAATAATATTTAAATTGGTATACATGTTCCACTTCCGAGTTTAAAAACAACATGGTTTAAAAGAAGGTTATGAGAACTCACCTGAACGCTTTAGATTCAGTGATCTTGTTATATGCGCGCTCACGTATGTGAAATTAAAGATACTTCAATAACCTATATTTATCGTGTATTTATATTCATAAGTATATACACTTCATTTCCATCAAACGTTCATAAGTTTTTACTTTTAACCTTTAAGTGTTTATTTAACTTAATTTATTTATTCTAAGTTAAAATGAAATACCCAAGATTTTATAAATGATCGTCCTTCCAATGTAGTTTACTCTTGTTAGCTTTTCATTGACAATGTGTTCCAAAAAAATGAACTTCCTTAAACCAGAATTCACATTTAGAGAATTTGGCATACAGTCGCTCTTCTCTTAGAATCTCCAAAACCAACTTAAGGTGTTGCTCGTGCTCTTCTTTGCTCTTTGAGTATATTAGAATGTCATCAATGAATACAATCACAAATTTATCCAGGTATGGCCTGCAAACGGTTCATGAGATTCATGAAAACCACTGGTGTATCGGTAAGGCCGAAAGGCATTACCAGAAACTCGTAATGGCCATATCTTGTTCTGAAAGCCGTCTTGGGAATATCATCATCATGTGCACGAAGCTGATGATATCCAGACCTAAGATCGATCTTTGAAAACCATGCCGAGCCTTGAAGTTGAACGAAAAGATCATCGATGCGCGGCAGATGATATTGATTCTTAATGGTCAGCTTGTTCAATTCATGGTAGTCGATGCACATTCGAAATGACCCGTCCTTCTTCTTGACAAACAGGACCGGTGCACCCCATGGCGAATGGCTCGGGCGTATAAATCCCTTATCAGTCAGTTCTTGTAATTGGCTCGCCAATTCTTGTAACTCCGAAGGCGCAAGTCTGTAAGGAGCTTTTGGCGACTGGGTTCGCACCAGGTACTAAGTCAATTCGAAATTCTACTTGACGTTCTGGTGGAAGGCCCAAGAAGTCGTCTGGAAATACTTCAAGAAAATCTCTTATAACAGGAACTTCTTCAATACTCTTTGCTTTCTCTTTCTTCTCCACAATGTGTGCTAAAAATGCTATACATTTCTTCCAAAGGTACTTGTGTGCTTTAGTGCATGACATCAGCTTAAGACCTTTACTAGAAGTTTCTCCAAAAACTCTTAAAGTTTCACCCGAAGGTAAGGGAATACTAATATATTTTTCATGACAAACAATCTCCGCTTTGTGGGTGGCTAACCAATCCATGCCTATGATAACATCAAAGCTACCAAGGTGCATAGGTATAAAATCAATTGGGAAAACGTGATCATTTAAGTTCACCGTACATCCGATAACAACAGTGTCAATATCAATAGTATTACCATTAGCCACCTCTATGTTAAACGGCTTGTCTATCTTAGTACGTGTCATTCCAAGCATGTACTCAAAATCATGTGAAACAATACTCCTATCGGCACCAGAATCAAATAGAACAGATGCATAAGAGTTGTTAATCAGAAATGTACCGTTGACCATATCCTGGTTGGCTTGAGCAGCTGGAGCATTCAGTTGAAACGCTCTGCCTCTTGGCACCCTTTGATTGTTTCTTGTAAGTCTTGGGCATCGATTTCTGAAATAACCCACTTCACCACACTCGTAATAGGCTCTTGCCTGTATAGGTATCTGGTGAACGGGTACAGCTTGAATTGGTTGAGCTTGCAGAGCTGGCAGTGCAAGCGGAGCAGCTTGCATCCTTTGTGCTTGCGGTGCCCTCCGACAAACATTAGAAAAGTGACCATACTTACCACAGCTGTCGCAGATGTGACAAGGCAAGTTAGGCATGTGATGATATTTGTAGACATAACATTAAGGAACATTCCCAACATAATTTCTAGAAGTTGAGTTGTTTGTTGATTGTTGAGCAGACTTAGCTGCAGGAGCAGTAACAACAAAATTTCTGGCCTTTCTCTTTCGATTGTTTCTTTTTGATGAGCTTCCTTGTTCAGTCTTGACTTCAGTTGAAGCCTCCTTTGCAGCTGTTTTGGTGTCAGTCTTCTTAAATCCCTTTCGTGTGAGTGTTCCAGCCTTCACATGGTTATCAGTCAATGTTGCAGATAAGCGGATTGCAGCCTCCATTGTTTTAGGGTTTCTACCATAGACCGTGTCTTGAATATGCATCGGTAGACCGCCTATATACTTCTTTATCGCCCTCTTAAGTGGTGTCACTAGATGAGGTACCAGTAGACTATACTCATGGAAGCGAGTATTATAAATTACATTATCCCCGCTATCCTGTTTGAGTTCCCAGAACTCAGTCTCAAGCTTCCTCATCTCACTAAGAGGACAGAATTCAGTGGTCATCAAGTTCTTGACCTCAGTCCATGTCAATGCTAGGGCAGCATCAACTCCTCTAGTTCGCTTTTCGCCATTCCACCAAGTTAGTGCTCTCTTTTGGAAAACACTTGTGGCATAGCGCACCTTCAGATTTTCTGGGCAGTCACTGTTGATGAAGGTGTTCTCCATGCTCTTAAACCACTGCAGCAGACCAGTGGCTGTCTTAGAACCCGTAAACTTTAGTGGGTTACAGGAGTTGAAGTGTTTGAACGTGCAGACTGGTGGGTTCGCACCACCTCTGTTCTGATTGAGAGTCTGATTGGCTTGAGTTAGTTGATTCACCAATCCAGTAATAAGTGTTGCTAACTCTTGCATGCCCGAGTTGGCATTACTGTTGTTAGCATCCCCATTGTTCGTATCATCTTCATTGTGACGACGCGACGGCATGTTTCTGAGGATATTAGAAACATGTTACTACTGTTTACAACGTAAATCATACAAACTATGGTCAAATGAGTTCATTTCGACAGTTAGGATTATATATAGGAACTATATATTTCTCCTATGTGTCCTTAAACTCATAACAAGGTAGTAATTTCCTAATATTATCCTAAAGTATCCTAGTTGGTCATATCTATTATTAACTAAATATTCCTAAGTTTCAAACAGTTTCCACCCTATACCAACACTGAAAACCTCCCGATGCAGTGCAACAAGCTTATATATAGGGCATACATAGACTTGACCACAGTCGCATCATCCGACGTCCCACCACCGTTGCATTGCACTACGATTATGCCCTTATTAGAATTTAGGGTGTACCATGTATTTTCCAATTATCTCACTTCACAAACCTTATCCTAGGTAGGATAATTTTGAGTGAAGTGGTCTCAAGTTCACTTGGACAATTAGGTTCGCCTAATGTCTAAGTTCACCCGACATGTAGGTTTGCCTATTTCTAAGTTCACCTAATGTCTAAGTTCACCTGACATTTAAGTTCCCCTAGTTTCTAAGTTCACCTGACATAAAAGTCCATATCATCACTGAGTGCTCTTATTGTCACTAAGTGTTCATATCCTCCCTATAATTCATTCTCATCAAGTGTTCATACCATCACCGAGTGTTAGTATTCTCACTATGCGTTCATATTTTCACCAAGTCTCCATCTCAATACTCAAGTATTCAGTTCGTCACTAAGTGTCCGTATCATTCATTGATTCTATTCACCCCACGTGTCCAATAAGTGTGTTCATAAGTGATTTTATATGTATTCATCAAATTTGATCATCCAATATGTCAATCCAAACCAAATTCAACCAACACTTCATCAAGAACACCTTACAACATCTCCTAATAATATCCTAAGTTCCTGACACTAACAAACCCCCAATATACTACAAATGGTATATATATATAGGGCATATGTAGGGGTAGGTCGCAACCCTCCTAGCCACCGTCCCACCACCTTTGTAGTATACTACAAGTTTGTCCTTGTCTAGTGATCAACGATGAAACAAATAATTCCTAAAGCAAATAAATTCCTAAGCAGTTAATTTCCTAAGCAAACAATTTCCCAAACAAGTAGTTCCCTTATTCTTCAATACTGACATCCACCTAATGTACCGTAAATGGTATATGTATAGGGTATATGTAGAAGTTAGTCGCAACTGCTTCAGCCACCGTCCCACCACCTTTACGATACACTACGTGCATGTCCATATCGAATCATTAGGGCACAAGTAATCATATAATCAGAAAGTAATATATGCGACTCAAATATATAGCAGGAGTTCAATTAACATGTAATAAACACATAAGCATGAAATCTTGAATATACTAACTAGTGTATGAAATAAATTCATACTAAGGTATCCTACGGTTATAGACTAGGTCAACCATTTCTAGTAACCTAATTCCCTATAACCCAGGCTCTGATACCAATCTGTAACACCCCGACCGATGGCGGAAATGTCGGGATGCCATGAGGGATGTGTAGATTGTTCATAAGCTCATAGGCATCTAATTAAATCATCACATATCAATTAATCAACCAAATTAATAACATCAAAAATCATGTTCATCATGAGCTAGTTACATCAAATAAACAAAAGATTTAGCTAAACTAGGTAAACTCTAGTCTCCAGAATTTTAGTTATTGTAGCTAAGTCCAAGAACCTAAGTGATGATGTCCCAAAAGAATGTAGAGCTATCCTGCTCTACTTACTTCTCCTCGTTCCCTGAAACATGTAGAAAATCAAGTGTCAACTACGAATTAGTTGGTGAGAAATCATAAGTTTTTATGTTTCAAAAACGTTTATAAAATGTTTATACAAGTTTATAAATGGGTTTATAAAAGTTTATAATTTCCCGAGAAAATCCACATGTGCACCTGCGAAATAATCCAACTCTGCCAAAATCCAACAAACACAACATCCAAACAAGCCAAGTAATCACATACACCATAATTACAAATAATTATCCACATATGTTCAACCAATCACATCAATTCAATAAGCATCAATCATCATAATCATATCAATATAAGTTACCAAGGAGGACCTCAATCAACTCAATCAACGGCGGAATCATTGCGGAGGACCATAGTTAACTCAACCAACCGTATTCATGTAAGTGTCTTCGTGCACTGTGAAGGACCGTAGTCAACTCAACCAACAGTGGAATCACTGAGGAGGACCTAGGTCAACTCAAGAACAAAACCCCCCTATTTATGTATAATAAAGACCATGAAAAAAGAAAAAAAAAAGATTCGGGCAAATAACGCAAAAAATGTTAGGGTTATGCGGTTATCGCAATAAGGAAGGGTTAACAAAGGAACCATCCCCTCCCTAATCATACACATATATATATCCATGCATAATTTCTTTAATTGACCATGTGATTTAAGTTATTAAAATTTAGTTTAAGTTTAAGAATCCATGCTTAACTTAGTCACATGAAATGTTCACATGACATAAGCCTTTAGGTTAAACTTAAGTATTTTTAGGAAAGAGATGGTAACTTTTAAACTCTCATGCATACATGGATATACACATCCTCAATTGCTTTTGTTCATCCATATTTTGTATCCATGTATCACCTTTTTCTTTAACTCGACATAGCACCTAAGGTTCGGAAGTCCCTTGATTTAAAGTTAACTATAGGTTCGCTGTTCACCACTGGTTCAAACAGCCCAACGGTTCGCTTAAACCCTTAGGTTCGCTGCCTATTGTTCTAATCCCTTAGGGTTCGGCCAAACTAGAGGAAAGTTTCGGTTGTTTGTACAATCTTAGCAGCCTGGGTTCGGCTAAAGACCAAGGTTCGCCGAGAAAGAAAGGTTCGACTAGCTAGGTTCGGTTCATGCTGGTTCGTGAGTTCGTGAGTTCGGCTAGGTCACCAAGAACCCTAGGTTCAGCCATGCAGAAAAGAGGTTCGTCCAGCATGTACCCAGGTTCGGGTTGTTGTCGAAGGTTCGTGGCTATGGGGTTCGTGGACAGCAGTTCGGCCCTCGAAGGTTCGTGCGGCCCAGGATTCGCCCAAGTGAGGTTCGGCTAGAACTAGGGTTTCTTGGCGATGTAGGTTCGCACAACTGAAAGGGGTTCACCACCCTTTTGCCCAGCTCCAACAGGTTCGTGAAATCGTGGGGTTCGGTCAGATCAGGCTGGCGGCTCACAGGGTTCGGCCAAGACATAAACACAGGTTCGGCCACGTGTTACTTTCGTGACTTCACTGCTCACCATCTTCCCCATCGAGCACCACCCTGTTGCAGATCTCTTTCTAGGGTTTTCAAGTCGTTTATCAAGTTTATTTCAATGATTTTAAGTTCTTAGATTGTTTCAAACATCAATAAGTTATAGGGTTTATGATTCACAACAAAAACCGAAAATAAAACTCTAGTTTTACCTCGAAATGTCGGCTAAACGTGGGATTTCTCCGTGTCTTCTCGTTCTCCTAGATCGTGCGGTCATTTAGAGCAAAAGATCTCGTGAAACCGTTGACATTTGAAGGAGAAAACTTAGAGAGAAGTTTCTAAAGAGAGAAAGTGACGAAAATTATGGTGTAGAGAGATAGCGTGTTCTTGCAAAATGTAGGAGAAGAAGGAAAAATGGCTTTTATAGCCCAGGTTCTTCTCGCGTGCTCAGTCTCGTTTAATACGCGCTTGAAAATGTTAAATGCTCCGTTTTTATCGTGAAATACATTTAACATGATACACGTTTAAATAATTACATTTCGTAATAAATAAGTGCTTTTATTTAAATTGTTTCGTAAAAACTATTCTGTTTTATTTTCGTTAAATTAATTATTTAAATAAAACGATTTGTTCGGATTTGTTTAGGTTGTGATTCCTAATAAACGTTATTAATTTCTTATTCTTATTTTAATATCATAAATATTATTTCGTGTTCTTGTCGAAACGCGTTACTTACGTACGTATTCGTAAAGATCGTCACCTTTTCGAATTCAACGCTCGTATCGTATTTCGATTCGACTTACGATTTATGGAATATCGTTTCAGAATACTATTCTTAATAATTATATTCGTGTGAATCGTTGTCACACCCCCACCTTTCGTCACCTGAGAATGATGTCATCAAAAGGGTAGCGGAAGCATAGTGGTGATGTCTCAGAGCATGAGGGGTGACTTACTTGATCCGGTATCATCATAGCACACAGATTACGAAAAGTAAAACTTACATTACAAGGTTCGTGGTTACAAATATTATTATAGTTTATACATATTACAATTTATTTAATTACAGTTGTTGCTAGTGCTGTGAGTGCATCCTCACCGTTGTCCTTGATTGCCTGCAAAAGTTTTAGTTTCGAAAACATCAGCACAAAGCTGGTGAGTTCATACAGTTTAGTTAAATCATATGATATGACAGTTAAGTTCAAATACATGTTCACAGTTCCGGATAACCATGGGACCCGTATCTAGTTCCTTTCGGACGATATGTTCAGTTCTCGATATTACCCGTCGGTAAATATCTTATTGCCTCATTATCTTAATGTCTATCACACCATTAAGAAGTTCAGGAAACAGATAACAAACATTCACACCAGGGGAGATGCAATCCTCCCAGTGAATGGGGTGTCAACCGATAGTACTATCAATGTTTTCTGCTCGGCCACACATGGGTTCACTAGATACAGTTCAAGAATGAGGACTTTGATATCATGATAGAGATACTAACGGCAACAATCCCATGAAATCACGCAGATAACAGTGACACATATCATATGATCAAGAAAAGTTTAGCAGTTATACCCCAATGTTTATAAAACATTAAAAGAACAGGGGTGGTACGAAACTCACCTGATGATATAAGGTAGCAAAATCTCTCAAATCTAACAACAAAGAGATGATTCTGCATTTAATTATATTTAATAAGTTAGTTATGTTCTAGTTTACTGATTAGATCTTTCTGAACGTTCAATGTCAAAGACATTGCTTAATAAATCATCAACTCGATATTAATTATATCATTAACCAATTTAAGGTTATATCATACAATGTATGATAATGTAGGAACCTACATTGCATTAGGTTCCTAACACAAAGTTGATGACACTCTAGATTAATCTAAATAATCTCGGATTAATCAAATAGTTAATATTGTTGATTATAATATTAAGACAATTTTTAGATGATTTAATGGCTTAGAATTGATTAATCCTTGTTATTGATTACCCAAATATCATGAAATATCACAATGTAGCACCATAATAGGTGAAATAACCAGATTTAACATACTAATCTGACTGTTATCACAAACATCAGATAATCATTCCAATGAGTATGTTAATGATTGTGATTAGTTTGAAACACTTGGATTTAACCTTTGCATTTCAAAGATTAATAAAACTAATCACCTACATTGTCATAATCAAATGGTTTAAACCATTATAATCATAGGTATGATTTCATGCAAACCGGGCATCACAACGGATCAAAACAAGGATTTAACCGTTAGAACTTCGTGTTCTTCGTTTATAATCAATCCTAGCCATCATCTAGGCAATAATCAACAATCCTAACTATCTCATTACGTTCAAAATCAAGATCTAATCAATCAAAATCAAACTAGAAGGTTAAAACGAACCGTTACCTGTTCTGACGAGTTCCTGCGGGTAAAACTACGATCAGGACTTGTATATACGATCCGTGGGATGATCCAGATGTTTGAGGAGCTTAGATTTGAAGTTTGGAAAGGTTTGATGGCTGAAAATTGCGTCTAAAGGTGATGCAGGGTCGAGAAAATGAAGTTCTGGATGATTCTATGCGTTCTGATCTTAAAATTATATTTTTTTGCCGACATAGTCGCCAGGCGTATCGCCTGGGTTGGTGCACCCACGCCAGGCGTACCGCCTGACCCGATTTTCATCCCATTTTTGATTTAAACTTCGTTTCGCGATTCCGGGGGCATACGAACTCCGTTTTGCGTGCGGTTTTCGCCCACGTTCATCATTTTTCACGTTCTAACAATCCCCATTAACAAAAGTTGTTAATTCCTCGTGGATTTCAAACACGATCAAATGTGCTTACGTCATTAATGCCGAATTCTTCGTACGCAACTGCCACAGTCTCCTCCTGTTAGAGAAATTTCGTCCCGAAATTTAGTGAAGACTTATCTGTCGACAATTGTTTATGAGAACAAGTGAGGATATTTGGCTTTCATCTGATCTTCACGTTCCCAGGTATATTCAGGTCCTCGTTGAGAGTTCCAGCGAACTTTAACGATTGGTATGCGACTGCGTTTGAGTACCTTAACTTCTCGATCCATTACTTCTACCGGTTCTTCGGTAAACTGAAGTTTATCATCGATCTGAAGTTCTTCAAGAGGTACGATCAAAGATTCATCGTTTAAACACTTTTTCAGATTTGATACGTGAAAAACGTCATGAATGTTACTGAGTTCAAGAGGTAATTCGAGTCTGTAGGCTACAGATCCAATTCGTTCAAGAATTTTAAATGGCCCTACAAACCTCGGTGAGAGTTTACCTCGTTTACCAAATCTGAAAATGCCCTTCCAGGGTGATACTTTCAACATTACACGATCACCAACTTGGAATTCTAGTGGTCTACGACGGTTATCAGCATAACTCTTTTGACGATCGCGAGCAGCTTTAATTCGTTCTTGAATCAGTGCGATCTTGTCAGTGGTTTCTTGGATGAATTCTGGGCCAATGATTTGATTTTCTCCTATTTCCGACCAGCAAATAGGAGATCTGCACTTGCGCCCATACAGTGCCTCGAATGGAGCGCATTGTATGCTGGTATGGTAGCTGTTATTGTACGAGAATTCCACAAGTGGAAGATGAATATCCCAGCTACCTCCAAAATCAATCACACAGCTTCTAAGCATGTCTTCTAACGTTTGATTTGTTCGCTCCGTTTGCCCATCCGTTTGTGGATGATAGGCAGTGCTCATATTGATTTGCGTGCCCAGAGCATTCTGAAGAGTTTGCCAAAATCGTGACATAAATCGACTATCTCTGTCAGAAATGATAGAGATCGGTACTCCATGTCGAGATACAATCTCATTAACATAGAGTTTAGCCAGTCGATCCATAGAGTAATCTTCTCGGATGGGTAAGAAATGCGCAGATTTAGTAAGGCGATCAACGATAACCCATATCGAGTCATGGTTACGTGACGTTCTGGGTAGTTTTGTAATGAAATCCATAGAGATCTGATCCCATTTCCACATGGGAATCTCAGGTTGTTGGAGTAACCCAGAAGGTCGTTGATGTTCAGCCTTCACTTTAAGACACGTTAAACATCGGTCCACGTATTCTAATACGTTTCTCTTCATCCCAGGCCACCAGTAAAAATCTCTAAGATCTTTATACATTTTATCGGCACCTGGATGAATAGAATACCTGGATTTGTGCGCCTCATCCAAGATAGTTGTTCGAGAGTTACCGAATAGAGGAACCCACATTCGGTCTTTGAAATACAACAGTCCATCAGCCTTAGTATCGAGTTTCTTGTCTAATCCCTCAGTCCCTCAGCAGAATAGTTCGTTGCTTGTAAAGCTTGTTGCTGAGCATCTTTAATTTGGGGAATTAGACTGGTTTGATAGTCAAACCTAACGCTTTCACACGTAGGGGTTTGACTCGTTCCTTGCGACTCAAGGCATCGGCCACAACATTCGCTTTGCCTGGGTGATAACGAATTTCACAATCATAATCGTTCAAGAGTTCAACCCATCGCCTTTGTCGCATGTTCAACATTTTCTGATCTAGAATATGTTGGAGACTTTTGTGATCCGTGTACACAATACACTTGGTTCCGTACAGATAATGTCTCCAAATCTTGAGTGCAAACACAACTGCACCAAGTTCTAGATCATGAGTGGTATAGTTCTTCTCGTGTACTTTCAACTGCCGAGAAGCGTAAGCGATCACCTTATCGTTCTGCATTAAAACACACCCAAGTCCCTGACGGGAAGCATCACAATAAACCGTGAAGTTATCTGTACCTTCCGGTAGTGCTAAGATAGGTGCATTGCAGAGTTTATGTTTCAACAGTTGGAAAGCCTCCTCCTGTTGGGAACCCCATATAAACGGTTGGTTCTTCTGAGTCAAAGTGGTAAGTGGCAGAGCGATTTTTGAAAAGTTCTTGATAAATCGACGATAATAACCTGCCAACCCCAAGAATTGACGTATTTCAGTCGGGGTTCGAGGTGTCTCCCATTGTTCTACCGCTTTGATCTTACTGGGATCCACTTGAATACCATTCTCATTCACAACATGCCCCAGAAACTGAACTTCTCGTAACCAAAATTCACACTTGGAAAATTTGGCATATAGCTGTTCACGTGCTAGAAGTTCTAAGATGAGTTTCAGATGTTGGGCATGTTCCTGCTGGTTCCGGGAATAAATGAGAATATCATCAATAAATACAATCACAAACTTATCCAGATAAGGTCTACATACTCGGTTCATCAGATCCATAAAAACTGCAGGTGCATTGGTTAAACCAAACGGCATTACTAAAAACTCGTAATGTCCGTACCGGGTTCGGAAAGCAGTTTTTGGAACATCATTGTCATGGATTCGCAACTGATGATATCCGGACCTCAAATCAATTTTTGAGAAATATGTAGCACCTTGCAACTGATCAAACAGATCATCAATACGAGGTAATGGATAACGGTTCTTGATTGTCAGTTTATTGAGTTCCCTGTAGTCGATACACATCCTGAATGATCCATCTTTCTTTTTCACAAAAAGAATTGGTGCTCCCCAGGGTGAAAAACTGGGTCGAATGAAACCTTTATCAAGAAGTTCCTGTAATTGACCTGAAAGTTCTTGCATTTCAGATGGCGCAAGCCGATACGGGGCTTTAGCAACAGGTGCAGCGCCAGGAATCAAGTCAATACGAAATTCAACCTGTCTTGTTGGGGGTAATCCTGATATATCTTCAGGAAAAACTTCAGGAAAATCTTTGACTACTGGGATATCAGTGATACGTGTAGGTGAAGAATTGTGCTCGGTCACGTGTGCCAGGAAAGCATAACAGCCTTTCCTTAAAAATTTCTGAGCCCGCATACAAGATATGAGACCAAGTTTTCTACCGGCTCGTTCTCCTTGAACTATCAGTGTATTACCGTTAGGTAATGGAATACGGATCACCTTAGTTTGACATACAACTTCCGCTTGGTTATCAGAAAGCCAATTCATGCCTACCACGACATCAAAGCTACCAAGCTCAATAGGAAGTAAGTCGATACAGAAAAGGTGATCATTCAGATTCAAGGAACATCCTTGAATAACACTGCTAGTTTTGATCATCTTGCCGTTTGCAAGTTCAATGACATAAGGAGTTTCTAGTTCTACCGTAGGCAATGAAAGTAATGATGCAAATTCAGGAGAAATAAAACTCTTATCTGCTCCTGTGTCAAATAAAACTGATGCATAAAGATTATTGAGAAGGAACGTACCAGTGACAATGTTTGCATCATGTCTTGCCTCGGCTGCACCAATCTGAAAAGCTCTACCCCTAGCTTGATTCCCTGGATTGGTGTTATTGGTTGGACAATTGCGCATGAGGTGATCAGGGCTTCCACAAGTGTAACATGACCGGTTCGTTTGAGCAGTGGGTCGTGGAGCTTGGTTTGGTTGACGAGCAGGAAAGTTGCAGTATTTAGCATAGTGTCCTACCCGATTACATTTTGCACAAACAGGACATGGTCCTGTGTGATGGTAGGGACACCTATCACATTTGGGCGCCGGCCCAGTGTAAACTTTCCTCTCCGGTACCGCCGCTCCATAGTTTTTCACGGTTGGTTTGTTCTGACTGGTTTCAGCTGGAGCTTTGGTCTTGGACTTGCCAAACCATTTACGTTTGGTACCTTTAGAAACGTTCGAGGTACCAGCTTCACTACGGCCCACGGCCGTCTGAGATTTTGAGATCAATGTACCACTTCTTACCGCCTCATCGGTAAGCTTGGTGGTCAACAGAATGGTTCTTTTGAGGGTTGTGGGTTCAGCAGCAGTTACATTTCCCCGAATCTGGGGAACCAACCCTTTGATATACTTCTCAATCAATGCTGCCTCAGTTGGAAACATATTGGGAAGTAGACAAGTAAGTTCATGAAAACGATCGGTGTAGGCTAAAGAATCAGCACCGACCATTGAGTGACTCCAGAATTCCTCCTGAAGTTTTTGGATTTCAGTGATTGGGCAGTACTCTGACATAATCAGAGTTTTGAATTCATTCCAGCCCATAGAATCAACTGTAACAGAACCCAAAGTTTTAGCCTGGGTATTCCACCAGGTAAGAGCTGATTCTTTCAAAGAACAGGCAGCATAAGACACCTTATGCTCCTCCAGACACTGGCTGATTTTCAGTTTTGTTTCCATCTCCTCGATCCACCTAAGGAGTCCAGCCGCTCCTTCCCTACCTGTGAAAGTAGGTGGGTTACAGGAAGCAAAGTATTTATACGTACATCCCTGTCGTGGTGGATCAGGAGCAGTAGTAGTTGTGCCTGTGGTATGAACAGTTTCAACGTGTCCACCTGTGGCATTATGTTCCACATGACCAGACCCAGAAGTGACATGTGGCTGTGGTGGTATTACAATGCCAGCAGCCGATAGTTGTTCCTTTACGATTCGGGCTATAGCTGCTTCATTCAATACCGACCCACTAGGAGCTGCCGTTGGTGTCGGGTTTGGGTCCTGGTTCACCAGAGGAACGGTATTTGTTTCAGAAACAGGTGGTGGAACTGGATTCGGTTCAGGGGAAGTAATATTCTCGGTAGCTTTCTTAGCTGGACGACCTCTTTTCGGAGCCATAGTTCTGCTCACATGCAGACAAACTCAGGTCAGTTCAAGAATATTAAAGATATAACCCTTTTTAATCACATAACTCAACCATGTTCAGACATGCTGATAATTTCATGTTGAAATGTGATCATTCAAGTATTCAAGTATAACTACATTGAAAAGATCCAGATACGTTCTCAATTCACACTAGTCATTCAGATATTCGTAGTTATACTTAGTCCTGTTATTTCAAAACATGTGTAGAGTATAACCCAACTCATTGCCTCGCAATACATGTTTTTAGAGATATGTTCATACAGGACTAGGATATGTTCTCAGTTCATGTACTAGATATGTTCTCACACAACAACAGATATGTTCACGTGTTCTCGTACAGTATGGCTCTCGTACTGTACTTTAATTACAGATATGTTCTCATTAGTTATGTTCTCGTTCACATTACAGATACGTTCTCGTTTAGATATGTTCTCGTACAGTATGGCTCTCGTACTGTACTTTTAGTAACTGATATGTTCTCGTATAGTATGGCTCTCGTACTATACTTTAGTTACTGATATGTTCTCGTTCACATTACAGATACGTTCTCGTTTAGATATGTTCTCGTACAGTATGGCTCTCGTACTGTACTTTTAGTAACTGATATGTTCTCGTATAGTATGGCTCTCGTACTATACTTTAGTTACTGATATGTTCTCGTTCACATTACAGATACGTTCTCGTTTAGATATGTTCTCGTACAGTATGGCTCTCGTACTGTACTTTTAGTTAATATATTCGCATACAGTATGGCTCTCGTACTGTATTTTCGCGCAATATATGTTTTTAGTTAAATATATTCGCATACAGTATGGCTCTCGTACTGTATATCAGCGCAATATATTTTCAGTTAGATATATTTGCATACAGTATTGCTCTCGTACTGTATTTTCGCACAATATATATATTTTTAGTTCGACATATTCGCATACAGTATGGTTCTCGTACTGTATATCAGCGCAATATGTTTTCAGTTAGATACGTTCCCATACTGATATGTTCATAGATACGTTCTCATACTGATATGTTCATAGATACGTTCTCATACTGATATGTTCATAGATACGTTCTCATACTGATATGTTCATAGATACGTTCTCATACTGATATGTTCATAGATACGTTCTCATACTGATATGTTCATAGATACGTTCTCATACTGATATAGATATAGTGTTCACATAACATACAACAGATATACAGAAACAAACATTTGATTAAAACAACACTGTTATTATAGAACCATAAAGTTTATGATACAAAGAGTGCCCTCATAATACATTCATACAAACAACCTATCCGTCTATGAGATGTACAATGAAAATCCCAAAAATGTGGGTCAACTGATCTGACTTACCGTAAGAAATACGGTAAACAGGCTAGCACTATAGCTATAGTAGCAAGTACTATAGCTAACCAGATAAGTCTAGCCTCGGTGCTCAGCGTACCGAGCATCCAGATCAGTCCCTGCAGCCTTTCCCCAAAGGCTGCCACCCGCTGCTTACATGCAGCAATCATCTCCCTCCACCAGGTCCTCCGAAGGCGATCCTCAATGGTCGCCCTCCAGGCTAGGGTGTCCGCACCCTGAGTAGTCACATGCTCCATAAGAGCCAGGTGAGACGTGAGAATCTCCATCACCGTGTTACGGGTGTCCTCCATCGTGGCATGGTGCTGCTGCAAATCCTGTCGGAGGCCCAGCAGGTCCTGAGATACCTGCTGTACCTGAGCCCGAAGCTCAGCCTGGTGGGAGGATTCTCCCACCTCGTGTACTGGTGCTGGCTCGTCCCGTGGAGCCATAGGGCGTCGTGGAGGTAGTCCCGTAGTCTTGCGGGCTTGGCCCCGCATACGCCTGAGCCCGTCCCATGCCGGGGCTCTGTGTGGTGAGGAGCTCTGCCTCCTCATGGCCGAAGCGTCGGCCAGCGGTGAGTGGGGTGGACTGTGCACCGGTGGGGATCCCGGTGGTGGTGGTGGTATGAACGGAGATCCGGGCGGTAGTGGTGGTACAAAAGGAGATCCGGGTGGTGTAGCTGGTAGCTGTGGTCCCACCTGAGATGATACAGAAGACGCATGAGATGGTACTGCACCCGAGCTCGATCCCGAGCTGTCACTGGGTGTGTCGTCAAGGATGATGTAAGGGAATCTCTGGTAAATATAGTTTTCTCCCGGATTCGCCATTGCTGAATAAACAAAGTTCTAGATCAGTATCATGAAATAAACATTGAATAATAATATTCAATACAAACATGATATGATATCTCTTCCTATCTCAAAGCAACTATTAGTCTTTAGAATTGTTATAGTTCAGCTTGGATTGACTTAAACTAGAATGCACAAGTATTACAAATTTCAGTTATGCTGGCCACTCATAACTGAAACCTGGATCACTCGATTATCCTAACTTAAATCAACACAAGTTTTGTTCGTTCGTTGTATTCAGTGCTCTCTGTGTCATTATACGAACCTATGGTTATAGTCTAGGTTTCTAAGTCAACCTAATTCTCTATAACCTGTGGCTCTGATACCACCCTGTCACACCCCCACCTCTCGTCACCTGAGAATGATGTCATCAAAAGGGTAGCGGAAGCATAGTGGTGATGTCTCAGAGCATGAGGGGTGACTTACTTGATCCGGTATCATCATAGCACACAGATTACGAAAAGTAAAACTTACATTACAAGGTTCGTGGTTACAAATATTATTATAGTTTATACATATTACAATTTATTTAATTACAGTTGTTGCTAGTGCTGTGAGTGCATCCTCACCGTTGTCCTTGATTGCCTGCAAAAGTTTTAGTTTCGAAAACATCAGCACAAAGCTGGTGAGTTCATACAGTTTAGTTAAATCATATGATATGACAGTTAAGTTCAAATACATGTTCACAGTTCCGGATAACCATGGGACCCGTATCTAGTTCCTTTCGGACGATATGTTCAGTTCTCGATATTACCCGTCGGTAAATATCTTATTGCCTCATTATCTTAATGTCTATCACACCATTAAGAAGTTCAGGAAACAGATAACAAACATTCACACCAGGGGAGATGCAATCCTCCCAGTGAATGGGGTGTCAACCGATAGTACTATCAATGTTTTCTGCTCGGCCACACATGGGTTCACTAGATACAGTTCAAGAATGAGGACTTTGATATCATGATAGAGATACTAACGGCAACAATCCCATGAAATCCACAAATTCAGTTAATCACATGAAATCACGCAGATAACAGTGACACATATCATATGATCAAGAAAAGTTTAGCAGTTATACCCCAATGTTTATAAAACATTAAAAGAACAGGGGTGGTACGAAACTCACCTGATGATATAAGGTAGCAAAATCTCTCAAATCTAACAACAAAGAGATGATTCTGCATTTAATTATATTTAATAAGTTAGTTATGTTCTAGTTTACTGATTAGATCTTTCTGAACGTTCAATGTCAAAGACATTGCTTAATAAATCATCAACTCGATATTAATTATATCATTAACCAATTTAAGGTTATATCATACAATGTATGATAATGTAGGAACCTACATTGCATTAGGTTCCTAACACAAAGTTGATGACACTCTAGATTAATCTAAATAATCTCGGATTAATCAAATAGTTAATATTGTTGATTATAATATTAAGACAATTTTTAGATGATTTAATGGCTTAGAATTGATTAATCCTTGTTATTGATTACCCAAATATCATGAAATATCACAATGTAGCACCATAATAGGTGAAATAACCAGATTTAACATACTAATCTGACTGTTATCACAAACATCAGATAATCATTCCAATGAGTATGTTAATGATTGTGATTAGTTTGAAACACTTGGATTTAACCTTTGCATTTCAAAGATTAATCAAACTAATCACCTACATTGTCATAATCAAATGGTTTAAACCATTATAATCATAGGTATGATTTCATGCAAACCGGGCATCACAACGGATCAAAACAAGGATTTAACCGTTAGAACTTCGTGTTCTTCGTTTATAATCAATCCTAGCCATCATCTAGGCAATAATCAACAATCCTAACTATCTCATTACGTTCAAAATCAAGATCTAATCAATCAAAATCAAACTAGAAGGTTAAAACGAACCGTTACCTGTTCTGACGAGTTCCTGCGGGTAAAACTACGATCAGGACTTGTATATACGATCCGTGGGATGATCCAAATGTTTGAGGAGCTTAGATTTGAAGTTTGGAAAGGTTTGATGGCTGAAAATTGCGTCTAAAGGTGATGCAGGGTCGAGAAAATGAAGTTCTGGATGATTCTATGCGTTCTGATCTTAAAATTATATTTTTTTGCCGACATAGTCGCCAGGCGTATCGCCTGGGTTGGTGCACCCACGCCAGGCGTACCGCCTGACCCGATTTTCATCCCATTTTTGATTTAAACTTCGTTTCGCGATTCCGGGGGCATACGAACTCCGTTTTGCGTGCGGTTTTCGCCCACGTTCATCATTTTTCACGTTCTAACAATCCCCATTAACAAAAGTTGTTAATTCCTCGTGGATTTCAAACACGATCAAATGTGCTTACGTCATTAATGCCGAATTCTTCGTACGCAACTGCCACAATCGTCACCCACGCGAATACATTATTAAGTTAATATTCTTGAAGTAATATTCGCGTTTAAGTTATATTCGTAACCTCACCAATGCATGTTCATTTCCATATCACTGACACATCCGTGATAGACCGAAATATGCTTATGTATAGGGCATATGTAGGAGTAGGTCGCAACCTATCCAGCCACCGTCCCACCGCTATTTCGATAAACCATGACCATGTGTCTTTGACTATGTTTAGTAACCAATAACATAACAACTCAGAATTCCTTTTCCGTTCCAAACCAAAACCCCGGATTCTCCTCAGAAATCCCTTTCAGTCGCAACTGTCTCAGCCGCCATCGCACCACCTCTTCGATAGCCCATCATTATATCCTTGCCAATCTTTGGCTATAGAATCCTAAACCACAACTATTCCAAACCAAACAATCCATATCATCTGCAATAAACTCTCTGGTTCTGTTTCGTTGTTTTTCAACTAAACTTCCCATGGTTTATGCTATAAAATCATATGTTCTCAGTATATATACCAATAATAATGACATCCAATAATTCATAGTAATCGTCATTAACATTTATCATATCAGGTCGTAACAGTACAATTAAACATGTACGGATGACCCGAAATACAGTGATGTTACAATATCAGTACTGTGTCTGCATGTGTTATTTGTAAATGTTGGGTTTGTACACTGTTAACATCAATTGTTTCATATAATATTAACACAGAATATTATGCGAACACTTTTCGTACTAGTATCTACAGTATTTTTCTACTGTTCTGAAATATTGTTCCGGCACTGATGTTACAATGGGTCTTAATGAGTTTAACAGGTTTCTGGCGACCAGATTAATGCAAATATAAAACACGAAAATAATTTGTTTAACACTTGGTTTTGTGATTTAAGCATTAAAGTTATATATTTTATGTAGCAAAAAAAAAAGTCTATCCATTTAATTTTATTTTTTTAAAAAACGTATAAATCAAATAGCAAATTTTTTGTTTTTGTTTTTGTTAAACATATTTTTCAGTATGTGCACACTTGTGTCTAGTACCCAAAAGATGATCACACGTAATACAAAGAGAAGTAGAGGTTAAGCAAAGTATTGCATGACGCATCATATAACACTTTCTTTTTTGACAAAGTTCTTAATTATCAGAATTAAAATGTTTTCGAGGATATATATAATTTTATGGTTAGTGAAATTATGGCTACCTACACGTTCACTTACATATTTTGTTTTGATAATTTGTAAAATTTAGTTTCAAAGCGTATAAGGTAAAGAAATTTAGGTACAGCGGCTGGCTCAATCATTTTGAGAGTCTAAACGGAACAAACAACATATAACTTTTTTTAAATAAATTAGTGATCATATATTTTTGAGAGTTCTAAGAACTTGTATGGGTTGCTTGACGAATTGAATGGGTCTTGTTTGGCTAGATAAGAAATTGAAGTGCGTACTTGGCTAACAGTATAATAGTTTTATTTTTGCAACATTGTCCTCGCGATGGTGGTCTAGTGGTATGAAGGTGAAAATCTGTAATGAAGGTCTAGGGTTCAAAGCCCGGCACAACCCAATTTTTCCTGAGTCACGCGATTTACCTCCCTCATGTTGGTCGCTAAACCGGTCGCTGAGAGGCGTCTAATGGCGGCATACACATTTTTTTTATTTTTGCAAGAGGGTCAGAAACAGTGTTTTCAAACCCCGACCGGACCGGCCGGTCGAACCGGGATTCGGAGGGGTAACCGGTCCGGTTCTACATTCAAGACCGTTTATGAGTGAACTGGCCGGTCGGACCGGTGACCGGTGGTCGGACCGGAAAACCGGTGGTCGGATCGGTAATTGAACCGGTTTTTTTATTTTTTTTATTTTTTTTATATTTTTATGATTTTTTATATATATATATTTATAAAATGTATATAAAATCATCCGGTTCTTAAATCCGGTCCGACCGGTCCGACCTCTGACCGGTAAGGAGACCCGTTCGATGTCCGGTCCGGTTCTGAAAACATTGGTCAGAAATGAGTGGTTGAGAAAAGACCGAACATGCATCCGTCCAAATCGATCATTAAAACCGATTATTCAAGAAATAACCACAAGGCTCGTGAAACCTCCTAGAAACCGAAAATGAAATGAAATTTTACCTCAATCTCATCGGTTGAAGGCTGGAACACCTTGTACTTCTGTGATCTACACGATGAAAGGATCGTTTTGACGCCTAGAACACTTGAATCCACCAAGATTTGAGCTCCAAATTGAAGAGAGATGGTTGGGTTCTTGAGAGGGTTTTAGAGAGAGAGAAAACGAAATTTTAGAGAGAGAAAGGGTTAGAAGATGGTGGTTGTGGCATTTAATTGCCTCATTAAATGCCCCAAACACCCGGTAGCTCGGTCTAGTTCGGTTTCGCGTAAAATGCCGGTTCGCGTGGTTTTCGCGATGACACGACACGGTTTATAAAAATAGGATTTATAAAACTATGCTAAGTTGTGATTCCTAATAAATTAACTAATATATTTTATTTATTTAAATTTTCAAAATGTTAATTTACTAATTGAATCGAATCGTCACTCTTACGAACACGACGATAACTATACTTTTCAACCTTGTTTTCTAATTATAGAATATCATTCAGAACGTTAAACTTTCAGATATATTCGTACAGATCGTCACCTATACGAATAACCCGTCGATTTAGCATTCACATAACAATATTCGTGTGTTTTGTTCTATAAAGCCTCACATACGTTTATACATAATAAATCCTAACAAATAAGTCCCATGACGGTTCTGTGTTGCCAGATAATTATCTGACTCAAGAACCCTTGTTCTAAACTTTGTTTCTATGAAATGATTATGAATTCACTGTTTGATTCATGAAATGATAATAGTATATGATATGAATATGAATTCACACCAAAATGCACAAAAGTTGTACCTGATTACTGTTCGTGTACTGTAGAGATCACTGTTCTGGTGACGGTTCCGGCACTGATGTTAAAGTCTCCCCTTGTTAGAGAAATTTCGTCCCGAAATTTAAGAATTGTTATCGGGTACAGCTTCCTTTTCAAACAGTTGGGGATACTTTGACTTCATGTGATCTTCACGTTCCCAAGTAAACTCGGGTCCGCGCCTTGAGTTCCATCGAACCTTTACAATCGGAATACGGCTTCGCCTCAGTTGCTTAACCTTGCGATCCATAATCTCTAAAGGTTCTGCGATAAAGTGTAACTGATCATCAACTTGAATTTCTTCGATTGGAATAACGAGTGATTCGTCCGCAAGGCATTTCTTTAAATTTGAGACGTGAAACACGTCATGCACGCCACTGAGCTCATCTGGTAGTCTTAGTCTATAAGCTATAGGACCAATACGTTCGATGATTTCGAACGGTCCCACGTACCGTGGTGCTAACTTGCCTTTATTTCCAAAACGTACAACGCCTTTCCATGGGGATACCTTCAACATTACACCGTCTCCCACTTGGAATTCCAACGGTTTTCGTCGTTTGTCGGCGTAGCTCTTTTGTCTGCTCCTTGTTGCTTGTAGTCTTCTTTGAATCTGACCAATCTTGTCAGTGGTTTCCTAAATTAGTTCTGGCCCAGTTATTCGATTGTCTCCAACTTCAGTCCAACAGATCGGTGATCGACATTTCCGGCCATAAAGAGCCTCGAATGGTGCACATCCGATGCTGCTGTGGTAACTGTTATTGTAGGAGAACTCGATCAGTGGCAAATGGGAGTCCCAATTCCCACCGAAGTCCAATACCCAGGTTCTTAACATATCCTCTAGGGTTTGAATAGTACGTTCGCTTTGACCATCCATTTGTGGGTGGTAAGTTGTACTCAGATTTAACTGTGTCCCTAGAGATTTCTGCAGTGTTTGCCAGAACCTTGATGTAAATCTGCTGTCTCTATCAGAAATAATAGACAATGGCACACCGTGGCTCACCACTATCTCGTTAATGTACAATCTTGCCAGTTTATCCATCGTGAAAGTCTCACACATTGGCAAGAAGTGAGCAGATTTTGTTAAACGGTCAATGATGACCCAAATTGTATCGTGACCACTAGAAGTGCGGCGTAGCTTGGTAATGAAGTCCATAGCTATTTGTTCCCACTTCCAGAGCGGAATATCAGGCTGTTCCAGTAAACCTGACGGTCTCTGGTGTTCCGCCTTTACCTTCGCACACGTTAGACATTGACTGACGTATTCGGCTACGTCTTTCTTCATTACAGGCCACCAATAGAATCCACGCAAGTCTTGGTACATTTTATCAGCGCCTGGAAGAACAGAGTATTTGGTCTTGTGTGCTTCATAGAAGATAAGTTTTCTCAATTCATCTACCGCCGGAATCCATATACGTTCCCGGTAGTAGATTATTCCATCAGGCTTCGTGTCGAATTGTTTCTCTGCTCCGTAATCAAGCTCTTTCTTCAAATTTCCTCGATCAACTGATTCTTGTTGTGCTTGAATAATCTTGTCACTTAAACTGGTCTGCACGGTTATCCCCATTGCTCTAACACGTAGGGGTTTGACCCGTTCCTTCCGGCTCAAGGCATCAGCTACAACATTCGCCTTTCCCGGATGATATTTGATCACACAATCGTAATCATTCAGAAGTTCAAACCAACGGCGTTGCCGCATGTTGAGCTCCTTCTGATCAAAGATGTGCTGCAGACTTTTGTGATCAGTGAATATGGTACACTTGGTGCCATATAAATAATGTCTCCAAATGTTCAGTGCGAAGATTACGGATCCTAGTTCAAGATCATGAGTAGTGTAGTTCCTCTCATGAATCTTTAACTGTCTTGAGGCATAAACAATAACTTTGTCACGTTGCATTAGTACGCAACCTAGTCCCTGATGAGAGGCATCACAATATACAACAAAGTCATCGCATCCTTCCGGGAGTGATAGGATTGGAGCATTACATAATTTCTGTTTCAAGGTCTGAAAAGCATCTTCTTGTTTCTTCTCCCATACAAACGGTTCACTCTTCTGGGTTAGCTTAGTGAGAGGCAAAGCTATCTTGGAAAAGTTTGAGATAAACCTTCTATAATAACCTGCCAATCCCAGAAAAGACTGTATTTCCGTCTGTGTCTTTTGAGTGTCCCAATTCTTTATCGCCTCGATCTTGGCATGATCTACGTGAATTCCCTCGCTGTTGACTACATGACCCAGGAATTGAACTTCTCTTAGCCAGAATTCGCATTTGGAGAATTTGGCATAGAGTTTCTTTTCCTTCAACAACTCCAAGATCTTTCTGAGATGTTGCTCGTGTTCTGTTTTGTTGTTGGAATAAATCAGTATGTCATCAATGAAGACAATGACAAACTGATCCAAGTACAGCTTGCACACTCGGTTCATGAGGTCCATGAAACCATTGGTGCATTTGTAAATCCGAAAGGCATCACCATAAATTCGTAATGCCCGTATCTGGTTCGGAACGCCGTCTCCAGCATGTCTTCGTTATGCATTCGCAATTGATTTCCCTTGATCTACTTATCTAGTTTAGCTATATTTCAAGCACGGTTCTAACATTCGTCGTGTCCTAACATCATAGAATCTGAGTTCTCTAAATCCAGTAATTCGGATCCTATAATGTAACACCCAAACTTTATACACGATTACACGTGTCCCATTTTTTTAGGTCCTAGATTAAACTTTCTCAAAAATTTTGTTCGGAAGCGTAAAAATAACATTTCATAAGTTAAACACACTTAATTTCAAATCATTTACATTTATGATTAATAAAACTAGTGTGTTTAAGTTTAATACCATCAAAGAATTTTACATAACGTTTGGTTCTGCTTCATAACATGCGATCTGATCGCCTGATGCATATCTATCTTTAACGTGTAACATCACATATAAGTCACAATTAGTTCATATGAACTAAGTAACCCCTCCCCGAGTTCCCACAACTCATTTAACACATCCACATACATATCATATGGATGTTTATCATATTTAGATAATAATATATCATATTCAAACATCAACTTGCACACATCACACATTGTGCAGTTATTTCCCTTAATGGGACATTTTCACAAATATGATTATATTATCTAATCCAATTCTATCACCAGCACCTCTGGCTAATTTAAACACCAAATATATATATTTTATTGGTTTAACCAATTACCCACACACCTGTGGTTTCAACAATTTAGTTTCCGGATTAACCGGTTATCCACACATTTGTGGTATCATACATATATTTTTTTAAGTCCTAAGATGTTCACCCACCGGTCCTTCCATCCAAGACAATTGCTAGCACCTCTAGCTATCCATCATTGTGGAGTCAAAATATTGTGTCTAAGATGTTCACCCACCGGTACTTCCATCTAGACAATTGCTAGCACCTCTAGTTATCCACCATTGTGGAGTCAAATATTAAGTCTAAGATGTTCACCCACTGGTACTACCATCTAGACAATTGCCAGCACCTCTGGCTATCCACCATTGTGGAGTCATATATTAAGTCTAAGATGTTCACCCACTGGTACTTCCATCTAGACAATTGTCAGCACCTCTGGCTATCCACCATTGTGGAGTCATAAATATTAAGTTTAAGATGTTCACCCACCGGTACTTCCATTTAGACAATTGCCAGCACCTCTGGCTATCCACCATTGTGGAGTCATAACAACAAAATGTAACAATACATCTTTCACAATCAAAATTCAAGCCGAGTCATTTCTATTCGAATTGACTCTCACAATGTAATAATATCATATTACCAATCATCAACTATTAATCACAATAGTTTAATCAAAATTACACTATCGTGTTCACATTTCTGTACTTCCATCATAGCTATTTGTCAGCACCTCTGACTATTCACACATTTGTGATATCATACTCAAACACCGACTCATCCGGCTATTATTATGCAATCCATGTTGCATACTTAATTCAATCGTAACATAAACACATTGGAACTTAGCATATGTACTTTAGAGTCTATTAACTCAATTAGTTCCAATCTAGTTATGCACATTCATTCAAATGAATCAATCAATATTTATATATATCTTTTATATATATCACAATCAAGTAGACTCTGTCTACTACTTATATGTAATGTTACAGTAAGTTGGGTAACTTACCTGGTTCAAGCGGTTGTTCACTTCTTACAACCTCTTTTCCACTTCTGTGAATTGTCCTTTGACTTTCCCCACCAATTACCTAGTTGTATTCACATATATACAACTAGTTTCAATACTTATAGCACATACAATCAAGTTTAACACACTTGATTGATCTGACCTGCTCAAAGTCAATTTATCACATAACTGACTCTATCTTACTACGTTTAGCAAGTTTTAGTCCATTATCACAATTATTCATATTTCATGCCTCCCCAGGCATTTTATCAAATAATTGATGTTCATTATATTAGTTACGATCTTTAATTATTTTTATTATTCAATTTTTATTTTTAAGATCATAACTACTAATAATGGTAACATCAATTCATCAAAATCATCATTTAATCGATGGATTATAATCCATAATTTATTTAAAATCATATTCAACCCATCATGCTAGTTATTACACCATGATATGGGTTTCATAGCAACCGGACATTATCCCGGCTTCAAAACGAAGATTTCACCGTCAAAATATCAAGTTCTTCGTTTCTAACAATCCCTAGTTATCAACTAGGCAATAATCAATACCCATAATCATAGTAATACAATCAAAACTAAATTTAATCCACACAATATTAAACTAGTAGGATAAAAAGAATCGTTACCTAATCGAACGGATGTTCGGTTGCAAAACAACGATCAGATGTTGCAGATACGTTCTCTGGTACGATCTGTAGGCTTAGACGACTTCAATTCCAAGTTTTGCAGCCACAAATGTTGTTTGTGGGTGTAAGAAGCTCGAGAGAAAGGGTTTAAACCCTTCTGGAAGTGAAATCTGATCTTATAACCAATTTTGCCGACTTAACACGCCAGGCGCATCGCCTAAGCTGATGCACCCAGTTGGGGCGTAGCTCCCCACATCAGCATTGTCAAATTTTGATCTTATCTTGTTTTCGCGATTCCGGGAGCATACGAACTCCGTTTTGCGCACGGTTTTCGCCTACGTTTACGATTTTTCGAGCTCTTTCCAATGGTTATAATTTTAATACCTGAAAAATTCAAAATATATGATCTCTTATTTAACGCTATCTTCAACTCCGCGTATCTTGAAATCAGAGTCTCGTTTTCGTGATTTCCCAATTAACGATTATTTACAATACATTCATTATTGAAAACCGGTTGTTACAAATCTCCCCTCCTTACAAAGGTTTCGTCCTCGAAACCGATTAAACCTCAAAAAGGAAAGGTTAATACTTTCTCATTTCATTTTCTGACTCCCACATGGCGTCAGATCCCCTTCTGTTTTTCCATTGAACCTTTACCTGGTTCAGGGACTTGTTTCTCAAAAGTGTGACCTTTCGGTCTAATATAGTTACCGGCTTTTCTACATAGCTCAACTTGTCATCAATTTCCAAGTCTTCTAGTGGCGCATAAGCCGATTCATCCGCCAAACATTTTCTCAGATATGACACATGAAAAGTGTCATATATATCATTCAATTCCTCCGGTAGCTCAAGAAGATAAGCAGCCTTGCCAATTCGAGCTATAATATTGAATGGTCAAATGAAACGCGGCTTAACTTCCCTTGCTTTCTAAAATATATAACACCTTCCCAAGGAGAGACCTTTAACAATACAAAATCTCCCACCTGGAACTCAATAATCCTCCTATGCTTATCAACATAGGAATTCTGACGGTCTTGTGCCGCCTTCAAATGAACTAGAATCTGATCTATACGTTCATTTGTTACTTTAACTACCTTTTTATTTGCCAATTCTCATTGCCCGGCTTCTCCCCAACACAGGAGTACGACATTTCCTCCCATACAACATTTTATATGGAGGTATTCCAATACTGGAATGATAACAGTTATCGTATGAGAACTCGGCTAAAGGAAAATAATCATCCCAACTACCCCCAAAATTAATTATACACGCTCGTAACCTATCCTCCAACGTTTGAATGTTCCTTTCACTTTGACCATCAATCTGAGGATGATACGCCGTGCTTATTAACAATCCTAATTCTTCATGGAAATTTCTCCAGAAATGACAAGTACATCAAGTGTCTCGATTAGAAATAATCGTCACTGGCACACCATGCCTAAACACCACTTCTCTAAAATATATTTTAAGCATAATTGAACATTTATCCTTAGATAAACATAATCATTATGCATGATTATACACAATCAATCTACAATTGATTATTTGGTTTGACTTTCTTCATTCAAACCAAATCATACACTCAAGTGTATTTCTACATACATCTTTCACCTCTTATTTGAATATTCACATAAATATTCATCCCATCATATGTATGTATACGATTTATACATACAATAAGTATCCTATTTCTTTACAAATAGGCTTAACCTTGACTTTTTAAAGTCAAATATCATGTATAATGTATTTAACACATAACCACAACCGAATGACTTAACATTCGCGTTATTCATTTATTCTATAACCGAATGACTTCACATTCGTGTTATTCGTTATCTCATAAGAGCTGTTAATTACACACAATGGTAATTATTGCATTCATTTACATAGATAGACATTCTTATCTACCATTCATGCTCAACCCTTATCATTTAACACAATACATATGTGCACACAAAACTCCAGTTGTGTATCTTATTTCCCAAAAGTCAACTTCAACAATTTGACTCTTGAAACTTAATGACTACACTCTTGTAGATCATCCTTTGTTCACACACCTTGTGAATCTACTACATTGGATTTGCAGGTTTTATGTTCACATACCTTGTGAATCGAAGCCTGCACATTACCAATTTAATGTCTACACATTTGTAGATCAGCACATTCACAGTATGACGGTTGTTTACATTCTTGTAAATCAACTCAATCATTATCACTAGTTGAATGTTCACACACCTTGTAAATCATTCAACTACTATAACCACACAAACAATAACCATTTACATAAAATTAAATCACAACAATAATTCACATATATGCTAAATGTACGAATACTTGTAGTGTGGACCCACCTAATCCTACAACTACAAGTTCAGTCACCTGGGTACTTACACCCAATTTGAACACATTCAATTGTGTTTACATTTATATTGATCACCAATTGAGTTTTACACACATGATCACAACACTTGTGATTCATCATCACAAGTTTAAACAACTCAATGGTAACAGGTGACTTACTATCATGTACATATACATGGTTTACTCCCAATGCCACAAAATATGGACTTACATGACAATTATTAATGCCACGCACTAGTGGTCTTACATTAGTTTCACACGAATGTGAAACGTCACCCATTATCTGTGTTAGTTATTCTAAACATATAACGACACCTTTATTAGTTATGCAATTTATCGTAATATTAATCAATTTCAACAATCCGAATACCACCCCATGTGGTTTCATATTCATATGCTTCCACACAATGTGGATTATCATCAACTTATAGTGTCAACTATAATTTATCATTTAATAACACTTTTTAACTTATGCAATTAGCACATAACATTCATCCAATACTACAAGACATCGATCAAGTAGTAACAACAAACATAATCACATAACACATAAGCACTAATATGTCTTATGGTTGCATATTAGTGAGTAGGTAACTCACCTATTCACATTAATCATAACTTTGACTTTGTAAAAGTCAACATCGTTTGACACATACTCACATATTGACCAATCCACACATATGTGGATTATCCCAATACCTCACTAAGGAGGATTAGTATGAAAAATTCAATGTCATTCCAAGACGGTTTTACATACCCAACACCAGGCCACTCACTAGTGGTCATACAAACAAGTTCAATGCCACCCACCAGTGGTCTTACATGTTAATTCCAATGCCACCCACCAGTGGTCTTACATGTTAAATCCAATGCCACCCACCAGTGGTCTTACATGTTAAACACACAAAATGCTATAAGTAATGGTCTTAAATTTGCTTTAACACTATTATAAATAGTTTCCAATTCAATGTGTCAATTACTATTAACATATAATGACATTATCACTAGTTATGAAATCATATCATAACATTCACCATACGTATACACATTGTATACTTACAACTCTATATATCACGCATATAGATTATATGCATATTATATAAATTATTAACATGTTTAAATCATTACATCTCAATCTTAAACATGTATGAACACATAAATATAATTATGTGTCCTTTTTCCCCATCCTTCCTTAAGCGGTCAATGTGTACATTTTTAATTCATGTATATACACCAAGACACTTTCCATGTTCAAATGGATTAATTTCCCCAACACACCAAGTGTTATTGCCTACACTCATGTAGGTGATTTCACATTAATTTTCCAATTCATTTTTCTTGAATTGGTAACACTATTACCCACAAGTAATAGATACATTAAACTCATAACACCTTACCTAATTTCAATATCCTAAGTATATAATGATTCCCATAAGAACTCGTTCATATCATGTTTGCACTAGTAAGTTGGCCAGACATACTAGTCCACTCATTATATGCCCAATTCCTTACTTCCGTCATTTCATACTCTATACATCGATTTCGGTTTCACATAATCAATCAAATCATATTTAACATGTAATGATTCACATTACATTTTGCAATTATATACAGGAAATAGATATGCTAACCTCATGCATTCGGCATCATGATCGGGTCTTCGAATCAAACGTTATGTTTTCATATCAAGAGCACACGAGTTTGAGATCAAGACGCACTTGATTCCCTCAAACCATTGCTCTAATACCAACTCTGTAACACCCAAACTTTATACACGATTACACGTGTCCCATTTTTTTAGGTCCCAGATTAAACTTTCTCAAAAATTTTGTTCGGAAGCGTAAAAATAACATTTCATAAGTTAAACACACTTAATTTCAAATCATTTACATTTATGATTAATAAAACTAGTGTGTTTAAGTTTAATACCATCAGAGAATTTTACATAACGTTTGGTTCTGCTTCATAACATGCCCGATGTGATCGCCTGATGCATATCTATCTTTAACCTGTAACATCACATATAAGTCACAATTAGTTCATATGAACTAAGTAAGTAACCCCTCCCCGAGTTCCCACAACTCATTTAACACATCCACATACATATCATATGGATGTTTATCATATTTAGATAATAATATATCATATTCAAACATCAACTTGCACACATCACACATTGTGCAGTTATTTCCCTTAATGGGACATTTTCAAAAATATGATTATATTATCTAATCCAATTCTATCACCAGCACCTCTGGCTAATTTACACACCAAATATATATATTTTATTGGTTTAACCAATTACCCACACACCTGTGGTTTCAACAATTTAGTTTCCGGATTAACCGGTTATCCACACATTTGTGGTATCATACATATATTTTTTTAAGTCCTAAGATGTTCACCCACCGGTCCTTCCATCCAAGACAATTGCTAGCAACTCTAGCTATCCATCATTGTGGAGTCAAAATATTGAGTCTAAGATGTTCACCCACCGGTACTTCCATCTAGACAATTGCTAGCACCTCTAGCTATCCACCATTGTGGAGTCCAATATTAAGTCTAAGATGTTCACCCACCGGTACTACCATCTATACAATTGCCAGCACCTCTGGCAATCTACCATTGTGGAGTCAAATATTAAGTCTAAGATGTTCACCCACCGGTACTTCCATCTAGACAATTGCCAGCACCTCTAGCTATCCACCATTGTGAAGTCATAAATATTAAGTTTAAGATGTTCACCCACCGGTACTTCCATTTAGACAATTGCCAGCACCTCTGGCTATCCACCATTGTGGAGTCATAACAACAAAATGTAACAATACATCTTTCACAATCAAAATTCAAGCTGAGTCATTTCTATTCGAATTGACTCTCACAATGTAATAATATCATATTACCAATCATCAACTATTAATCACAATAGTTTAATCAAAATTACACTATCGTGTTCACATTTCTGTACTTCCATCATAGCTATTTGTCAGCACCTCTGACTATTCACACATTTGTGATATCATACTCAAACACCGACTCATCCGGCTATTATTATGCAATCCATGTTGCATACTTAATTCAATCGTAACATAAACACATTGGAACTTAGCATATGTACTTTAGAGTCTATTAACTCAATTAGTTCCAATCTAGTTATGCACATTCATTCAAATGAATCAATCAATATTTATATATATCTTTTATATATATCACAATCAAGTAGACTCTGTCTACTACTTATATGTAATGTTACAGTAAGTTGGGTAACTTACCTGGTTCAAGCGGTTGTTCACTTCTTACAACCTCTTTTCCACTTCTGTGAATTGTCCTTTGACTTTCCCCACCAATTACCTAGTTGTATTCACAAATATACAACTAGTTTCAATACTTATAGCACATACAATCAAGTTTAACACACTTGATTGATCTGACCTGCTCAAAGTCAATTTATCACATAACTGACTCTATCTTACTACGTTTAGCAAGTTTTAGTCCATTATCACAATTATTCATATTTCATGCCTCCCCAGGCATTTTATCAAATAATTGATGTTCATTATATTAGTTACGATCTTTAATTATTTTTATTATTCAATTTTTATTTTTAAGATCATAACTACTAATAATGGTAACATCAATTCATCAAAATCATCATTTAATCGATGGATTATAATCCATAATTTATTTAAAATCATATTCAACCCATCATGCTAGTTATTACACCATGATATGGGTTTCATAGCAACCGGACATTATCCCGGCTTCAAAACGAAGATTTCACCGTCAAAATATCAAGTTCTTCGTTTCTAACAATCCCTAGTTATCAACTAGGCAATAATCAATACCCATAATCATAGTAATACAATCAAAACTAAATTTAATCCACACAATATTAAACTAGTAGGATAAAAAGAATCGTTACCTAATCGAACGGATGTTCGGTTGCAAAACAACGATCAGATGTTGCAGATACGTTCTCTGGTACGATCTGTAGGCTTAGACGACTTCAATTCCAAGTTTTGCAGCCACAAATGTTGTTTGTGGGTGTAAGAAGCTCGAGAGAAAGGGTTTAAACCCTTCTGGAAGTGAAATCTGATCTTAAAACCAATTTTGCCGACTTAACACGCCAGGCGCATCGCCTAAGCTGATGCACCCAGTTGGGGCGTAGCTCCCCACATCAGCATTGTCAAATTTTGATCTTATCTTGTTTTTGCGATTCCGGGAGCATACGAACTCCGTTTTGCGCACGGTTTTCGCCTACGTTCACGATTTTTCGAGCTATTTCCAATGGTTATAATTTTAATACCTGAAAAATTCAAAATATATGATCTCTTATTTAACGCTATCTTCAACTGCGCGTATCTTGAAATCAGAGTCTCGTTTTCGTGATTTCCCAATTAACGATTATTTACAATACATTCATTATTGAAAACCGGTTGTTACATATAAAGTCTAGATGAGAAAGTGATAGCTTACCCACTAGCTTTAGCCCTTTTTGAATTCCTACAGCCTTTTAGTGTCCTAATTAGATAAGGTTCCTTTCCTAATTATAGTAATTAAGCTGTAACTAAGAATTACCCTATCTTCATTTATTTTCTTAACATTTATTTGACCTACTGCTTCCTTCTGTTTCTATTCCTATTATCTTATTGACACCAAACTTAATTACAGTTTCCTTGGATTTATCGTTTCTAAAGCCACAACGGGGTATGTATTTCAATTTAATATGCCATCAATAATTTATCGCAGAGAATGAAATATGCATACCTGTGGGGTCTTCCCACTCCAAATCTGCATCAGAAGCTGGTAAAGTAACCATTTTCTCAGAACGCGCATCACCAGCTGAGGATATCCTTACTGGGCAGTCTCGTGCAATGTGTTCGGACATTCCGCACACATAGCAATCCTTGTTGTGTCAAGGAAGGGGATATGTAGAGTTTCCAGGGTTCTGATTATGAGTCGGGGAATTATTACAATCACGACTCCAGTGTCCCTTCCTCCCGCAATTCAGGCAATGTTTGCACAGTTTATTCTCAGCATGGTGAAAACCGCACGTGGCACATAAAGGAAATTTTCCAGCCTTCTGTTTGCATACTAATCCCATTGATAATCTGCATTGATGATTCCAATGGCCCATCTTACCACAACGGGTGCATTGCCTGCATGAGGCTTCAGCACGGTGGTGATAGGGACAGCTAGCGCAGAAAGGGGCTTTCCCAGCATAACGTTTACGACCATCTGACTCAGAAGCAACAACCATTTGGTTAAGGGGAATGGCCTCAGTGTAGATTACAGGATCTCTTGATTTCTTAGGACGACACCATTTTCGCTTCTTGCTTGTTTCTCCTTGTGCAAATCCTTCAATTCCCGTGATTGTCTTCGGGCAGCATCGAGTGTTCACATCACCTCTCATTACTTGAGTGATGATTCCATGGAGAACCGTCATCATCAGTTCAGCAACTAGGGTGGCGAGTGCAACGGCTTCTGGGTCCACCTCGTTTGTAGGGGGAGGTGGTGATGGTTGTCTTCTTGGTGACATTCTGATCATAACCAATAACATTATCGGTTAGTGCAATGATCGAATGCAGAAGACACAATGCAATAAATTCTTAAGTCTTAGGTTCTCTACATGCAGGGTCCCTAGGTTATAGTCTAGGCCAAACCGTTTAAATAAGTGACCTATATTTCTCTATAACCATGGCTCTAATACCAATCTGTCACACCCCGAGCCGGCGAGGTTCTATCGGAGTCCCCGTCGGGCGGAAGGTTCCCGGGGCGCGATATCGTGAGTGATAATCGAAATGATCAGATTGTTTACATTGCACATGATATATATAATGAGAAACTAATAAAATAAAATAGAATTACCAAGTTAAATTACATCAGTTAAGTTTATAATTTAACAATGTAAATCTACTATCACATCATAAATATTCAATCTTGTATGTGCACAAGATATACAAAATAACTGTGTATGATGTCCAAAAGTATGCAGGTCCAAAAAGCTAGGTCCTCTATCTGTAACCTAGTCCAAAAGCATAAGCTTCTTAGTTAACCTGTTCGTCACCTGAGAAGTCATGCAAAAATCAAGTCAACACATGGTTGGTGAGTTCATATAGTTTAGTAATTGAAAATGATTTGAAACCTCTTTCGGTAAAGACCCTAACCTCATTAACATCACCTGATCATCCAGCTCGGTATGCTTATGTATAGGGCATACCCCTGAGTCGAGCCTACAAGCCCGCCTAGACGCCATCCCACCACATACTAAGCCGCATGACATTGATATTAATGATAATTAAGCATTTTTACCTAACACCCCTCTAATTTAGATTATGCTTTCCAAAATTTGATTTACCTTTGATTCTCTTGAATTCATCATAGATACATGATTTCCCAAAAGTCGGTGATAGAAATATAATGTTAAATATTTATTAAAAAAAATAAATAAAACATTTAAATACAACTAAGACATGATGATTGGGCCTTATTTGACTCAATCAATTAGACCTAGTTGTTGGTGGTTGTCCAAGTTGTATCCTCTCACACGTGACCCATATCAGGCATAACTCACAAGGAGTATTCCTGATCTTGCCGGGATTTTAATGATGCCCGTACAGCCTGACCCAATGGTCTTCTATACCTGAAGGGACTTTACGGATATCCTTTGATCTGCATAATAATTACCTAGACAGGAGTCTAGGAGTATAAACAATCATATATATGTAAAACATATAATAAATAAAAGCATTTAAGTAAACAATTTAAATAAAAACAGTTTACGCATGCTTCTCAGCCCCGCGTTTTAAAACAAAAATGTTTAGAAAAGGGGCAATGAACTCACCTGTGCTGCTATGTAAATGATTCTAACACAAAATGCGCACTCTTGTTTGTAGACTACGTATCTTCAGTTCCTGAGTTGTTTTATAAGATTTTGAATACGATAAGTATACGTATTAGTAGTTGTATCTAAGACTTGGTCTCGGTGTGTGTAACTAAGTGTCCTATGTTACTAAGTGTTTTTTATGATTTAATCTAACTTAGTTACCCTTTTATGATCCCCATTTCCCATGATTAGTTATAATAACTTAATTTTAAATTTTAAGAAATTTCGGCAGAGTTTCCTTTGTTTCTAGTTCAATTCCAGACAATTATATTGTCTATTTTACAACAAGTTCCCAAACAATTAAATCACAATAAGCCTTTAAATCAAAACATTACAATTAACTTCCATTTTAACTCAATATTAAGTCAAAATCATTTAATTAAATCTAACAAATTACAAATAGGTTTGTTTTATTAAAATCTCATTACTTCTTATTCCAATTAAACATTTAATGTGTGATGGGCTTAATTAAGCCCCATTGGGCCCACTTAGGCCCAATTGAAGATCTTTGATTTCTAATTGATTTCAAGACTTGTGCTTTTGATTCTCATGAACTTAGAATAATATTATCCGGTTGTTAAGCCATCTTATGTCCCCTAACAACTCATGTTGAGTTGTTATTGTATGTTAAGGATAATCTTGTTATAGTAATCCCTAGCCCATGCACTCACACTTAAAATTAAGTGGTTACCCCTTCATGCAACTTATAAGATTCAATCATCATAAGAGCTTAGGTTAATAGCCAACTAATCATTTCTTAAGCCATTAACACTAGTTTTCGTTGATCCTAGATCCTCATTAACCTAATTAGGCAACCATAGGGTTCGGACCCTGGTTAGGGCAGCGAACCTACGGCCACATCCCTAAGGTTCGGCTACAGTTTCGGTTTAAAGGTTCGTGAGTTGCATGGCCATGGTTCGGCCATGCAAGGTTCGTGGGTTCTAAGTTTCGGCATCAAGGAGATGGTTCGGTGATCATAAGGTTAGTTTCAAGGGTTCGGTTGGTTCAAGAGATAACACTTAGGTTCGCTGCTAGTTGTGGTGTGTAAGGGTTCGACAATTGATTCGGCTAAAATGGGAAGGGTTCGGTCCATGCATCCTCTCCAACAAACCTTTTAGGTCCAGTCATGGCAGTTGATAGACGAACCAGTAAGGTTCGGCTTATAAAGGTTCGCCATAACAGGGTTCGTTGCTTGTGAAGCATGGTTCGTTCGGCTTATGACTACCTACACGTTCACTTACTTATTTTATTTTGATAATTTGTAAAATTTAGTTTCAAAGCGTATAAGGTAAAGAAATTTAGGTACAACGTCTGGCTCAATCATTTTGAGAGTCTAAACGGAACAAACAACATATAACTTTTTTTAAATAAATTAGTGATCATATATTTTCGAGAGTTCTAAGAACTTGTATGGGTTGCTTGACGAATTGAATGGGTCTTGTTTGGCTAGATAAGAAATTGAAGTGCGTACTTGGCTAACAGTATAATAGTTTTATTTTTGCAAGATTGTCCTCGCGATGGTGGTCTAGTGGTATGAAGGTGAAAATCTGTAATGAAGGTCTAGGGTTCAAAGCCCGGCACCACCCAATTTTTCCTGAGTCACGCGATTTACCTCCCTCATGTTGGTCGTGAGACCGGTCGCTGAGAGGCGTCTAATGGCGGCGTACACATTTTTTTATTTTTGCAAGAGGGTCAGAAACAGTGTTTTCAAACCTGGGCCGGACTGGCCGGTCGGACCGGGATTCGGAGGGGTAACCGGTCCGGTTCTACATTCAAGACCGTTTATGGGTGAACTGGCCGGTCGGACCGGTGACCGGTGGTCGGATCGGAAAACCGGTGGTCGGATCGGTAATTGAACCGGTTTTTTTATTTTTTTATATTTTTTTGATTTTTTTTATATATATATTTATAAAATGTTTATAAAATCATCCGGTTCTTAAATCCGGTCCGACCGGTCCGACCTCTGACCGGTAAGGAGACCGGTTCGATGTCCAGTCCGGTTCTGAAAACATTGGTCAAAAATGAGTGGTTGAGAAAAGACCGAACATGCATCCGTCCAAATCGATCATTAAAACCGATTATTCAAGAAATAACCACAAGGCTCCTAGAAACCGAAAATGAAATGAAATTTTACCTCAATCTCATCGGTTGAAAGCTGGAACACCTTGTACTTCTGTGATCTACACGATGAAAGGATCGTTTTGACGCCTAGAACACTTGAATCCACCAAGATTTAAGCTCCAAATTGAAGAGAGATGGTTGGGTTCTTGAGAGGGTTTTAGAGAGAGAGAGAAAACGAAATTTTAGAGAGAGAAAGGGTTAGAAGATGGTGGTTGTGGCATTTAATTGCCTCATTAAATGCCCCAAACACCCGGTAGCTTGGTCTAGTTCGGTTTCACGTAAAATGCCGGTTCGCGAGGTTTTCGCGATGACACGACACGGTTTATAAAAATAGGATTTATAAAACTATGCTAAGTTGTGATTCCGAATAAATTAACTAATATCTTTTATTTATTTAAATTTTCAAAATGTTAATTTACTGATTGAATCGAATCGTACGGTAGTCGCGCGTATTCGTTCTAATCGTCACTCTTACGAACACGACGATAACTATACTTTTCAACCTTGTTTTCTAATTATAGAATATCATTCAGAACGTTAAACTTTCAGATATATTCGTACAGATCGTCACCTATACGAATAACCCGTCAATTTAGCATTCACATAACAATATTCGTGTGTTTTGTTCTATAAAGCCTCACATACGTTTATACATAATAAATCCTAACAAATAAGTCACATGATGGTTCTGTGTTGCCAGATAATTATCTGACTCTAGAACCCTTGTTCTAAACTTTGTTTCTCTGAAATGATTATGAATTCACTGTTTGATTCATGAAATGATAATAGTATATGATATGAATATGAATTCACACCGAAATGCACAAAAGTTGTACCTGATTACTGTTCATGTACTGTAGAGATCACTGTTCCGGTGACGGTTCCGGCACTGATGTTACACCTCCTGTGTGCTTGTGGTGGCTCATGAGAGATCCAGGTAACTAGACCTTCGTGACATGACCTGGAAACAGTGAGTTCACACGATTAAGACCTTCGCCGTTCCAAAAAAAAAACTGATCCACAAACCGAGACAAATAAAACTAGTGGCTAACAATGGCGTAAACTTTTCATGGAAAATTGGACAATGACAAGTTCAACGGGTTGTTTAGTATTAAAACAAATTAACTTAAAAAAGGCTATTACATATTTCTCACTCCTAACTTGTAAAATTACATATTTTCCAAAACATGTTTTAAGAGCATTGTACAATATGCATTAGAAATTTGTACCTTAGGGAAATATGTGATTTTTCAAATTACGAAGGAGAAATATTCAATTCTCCCTAAAAAAATGGTTGCTGTTATATACATATAGGAAATACATAATTTAAAAACCACTGCTTAGTGTGATAACCGTGAACCACGTAAAAATCATATAAAAAAAACATTTTTTTGAAATTTTTTTACAGGTTTGTAACACTATTAGGCGTATTTTTATAAAAAAATAAAAAAAGCGCGGACCATATATTTAAAAAAATATTTTATAAAACCATGTAAAACATACGTAACACTGCGTCAAATCTGACAACATTTTTTTTACATTTTGTTACGTATGTTTTACTTGGTTTTATTAAAAAAAATTAAAAATATATGGTCGGCGCTTTGTTTATTTTTTTATAAAAATGTGTCCAATAGTGTTACAAAACTGTAAAAAAATTAAAAAAAAACATTTTTTACATGATTTTTGCATGGTTTTCACGGTTTTCGTACTAAGGAGAGGTTTTCAAATTATCTATTCCTTATATATATATAGGACAAGAATCAAATAAAAAGTTTATTTTGACTAAGAATTCTAAAATGGATTTTTAAAATCTCTAAAACGAATTTTTAAAATCTCTAAAACCGACCTAAACGAATTCCGATTGAACTCATTTCGATGCCATTGGAACCGTCACATTTAAACCCAACAATATTTGCTCTTTGGTTTAGATTTAACAACTAATTTTAGAGTTTGGATTTTCGTGCATGTTTTTTTTACCTTTTAGGTTCAGAGTTTGTTTTTATAATTTTAGTTTTATGATTAAAGTTTATTGTTTATGATTTAAGGTTTAGGTCTTAGGAAATTACAAAGCCGGTTCCAATGATGTAAAAATGAATTCAATCGGAGTTTGCTTGGGTTGGTTTTCGTGTTTTTAAAAATACCTTTTAGGCAAAAAAAAACTTTTTAAGGGAACTTTTCCATATATATATACATATATATATACTAGTGAGATGCCCGCGTGATACGGTGTAAAACAAAACAACTCTTTTAACTAAAAAGTTTATTATGATAAAATTCATAATTTAAAACGTCAAATATGATATGACAAAAGTGTGAAAAAGTAATTTATTTGATTTGAGAGTGCTTTCTTTTATATGTATTATATGACACTTTATTTTTTAAATGTATCAATGTGAGACAAACTAAAAAGTAAAAGAAAACAATTTGGTTTATGGCTCTTAAAGCTTTGTTTGTTGTATTCTATGTTATAAGAGTTGTAAAACTCTTAATTTTAAGAGTTTTTGATAAAAGACCATTATATCCTTCTTATATGTATTATATAGTAGTATAGATATAGATATGATGTGGTTTCTTTGTTAACTCATGTTTATTGCGTTAACGGAATAACTACATCTTATTACTTTGGGGGCCCTCTTTAAAGTAAATCTAAAGGTATAAGTTTTTTTTTTTTTTATTAATATAAGTAGGCCATACATTTATTAAATTAATTAAATAAAGAAAAAACTTACAGTTTTACATTTACTTTAATATGAACCCCACAATAATAAGATTTAATTATTTGGTTAACGTAATAAGAAAGATTTAATTTTTAATCATCTTCCTATATATATATTTAATTGCAAAGGTTTACAAACATGGATTTTGATGTCGTTTTTTTGGTCCAGATGGCGGTTATAAACCATTTATGAGATTTCGGGTCAAACTGCTTTTTAAAACCAGGTACAAATCATTAACCATGTTTTTCCTTCAAAAAAGTAGCCGTTAAACGAAAACCTAATCATTAAAGACGAGTTAACTTCTTTTTTTTTTGGAACGGCGAAGGTCTCAATCGTATGACCCACTGTTTCCAGACTATGTCACCAAGGTTTAGTTACCTAGACCTCTCATGATCCACCACAACCCCACAGGAGGAAACTCCACTGGGAAAACCCCCTGACCCCCCTCAGACCCCTTTTTCGCTGCGGGAGAGATTTGAACCCAAGACCTCCATTTGGGAGAATCATGTGGTACCATTGAGGCAATGACTCTTTATCGGGGCTTTTTTTTTCTCCGGTCAAAAAAAAAAAAACTTTTTTTTTCGCCGTTAAATGAAAACTGTTTTTTTTCGCTGTTAAAAAAAAAAAAAAAAACTAATCGGGACTTTTTTTACAAAACTAGCTGTCTTAAATGATTAAATAGTTGTTTACTCCAATTTTTTTGCATCATTGCCGTCTCATTCTTAGCTCTTCAAAACATTCTTGAAAAACCTGACAAATTTAAGTGGCCAAAGTGCTATTAGTATTCATACTTCATTAAACGAACCAACCATAGTAATAGTCCCATCGTCCATTCTGAAAATTAACCTTATAAATTTTTCTGGCTTAAATTTTTTTATTAAATATTTATCATATGTAATAACTAAACGTTCTATTTGCTGTGCATTCATGTAATGTATATATGTGTGGGTTATCAAGAATCCAAAGTAAAATTGTCCTAATTTTTACGTTATTTTACATATTTTGTGAAAAATAACGTTAAAAGTGTTGTAATGATTAATTTCAAATGATAATTATGAGCCAGAGACTCATTCAAAGTAGTTTTTCTATCTCAACTGAGATAAGTGTAAGGTTCGTGTCCATCTTTTCCGCCATCCAAACCCTACTAAAAAGTTCGAATATACTGGGTAAATTTATTTGTTTGTTTATATGTAATAAATAAATATTTATTGAGTTTATATTTTTTTTAGTATTTATTTAATCGGATGCAATTGCAACTTTAAATTAAACAAAAAATATTATCAAGTTTATATTTTTTTATTTAATATTTATTATATCTAAAAAGTAAATAAGTAAAAGAGTCTTATTGAGTTTATATGTTTTTGTTTAGTAAGTATTAACTGTATAAAAAAAACAATTTTTTTGAATTAGTTTGTACTTTTTTATTAAGTAAAAAAAATATTTTTTAACTCGTTATACCGGTTAACGATTTGGTTTCATATACAGGTTAGGATTTCTATTAATAAAAAATAACTGTTTTTTCGAAAAAAAAAACCGTTGACCACTTGTTGACCGGCTAACTTGTTCCATTATACCGAGAATGCTTTTCAACAGTTAGTCGGTTTGTGCACCTCTAGTGGGGACTAGAGATATACATGTAATGTTGTCCACATGATCATATATGTCTATATTATTGACTCTTTTTCCCTTTTCTAAATTTTGCCAATATATAGCTAGTTTTATTCTTATTCGATGGTTAGGTAGTTTCATATTTTTGTGATAAAATACATTTTTTACATTGCATCATCCATGTATGTAGAGTAAATGCAATATAAGGGTTTTACATTTAAATATGTGTTCGCTTCAAGGTTGAGGTCTTGAGGCGCATTTTTTTTTGAACGGTCAACAAAAACATATAAATAAAAACAAGACTAAGGTTCCGTTTGTTTTTAGCCGGAAGGTATGCGCGAGGTCTTTTTGGTGCAGATGTGGATCAATCATTTCTAGGATCTTCTAAGGTCTACAGAGACTGCCCACCACCACCCACCACCACCGGCCACGGCGCCTCCACCACCGCTCACGTACACCGCCGGCCACCGCCTCCAGCCTCCTCCGCCGCCGGCCGCCACCCTATCACTCACCACCGTACACCACCGCCAATTTATTTTAAGAGTTAACAGACGTTAAAAATCAAATACTCTTTTTCTTGCATATTGACAGACATTTGGTCAATCTCTTCTTTTACAGATGTCTGCAGATGTGTCCGCAGACTGCAAACATTTTACCTTTTAAAAAACAACCAGAACCTAAGAGATTAGTCTCAAGGTACAAAGCAAAAAACAAAATATAAATTACAAAACAACCCCATTTAAACACCACTTATATCCTCAAACTATAAAGATTAAAAGCATCCCAATCATCTCATGTAAGTTGGGTAGACCTCAATCTAGCACGAATCCATAAGTGACAACTTGATTATATACAACTACTAATATTTATTACTGACTAATATTATATTGTTTTCTAGGCTCATTGTTATTTTTTTTGAACAGTCAACTATCCTACTCCTATATTACACCCAATATTCCATCCTTGTTTGGATTTGAACCCAAGACCTCCTCTTTAAAAGACAATGCCTCTACCCAGTGGGCTAGTCTCACATTGCCTCTACCAAGTGGGCTCATTGTTATTTGATCGTCTTTAATTTGTTGGTGTGTGGAGATGAAATAAAATCCAATAGTCATTATTAGTAAGTTTCTCACCTGGTAGTTATGCTGTTATGGTACTTATCTTGTGTTCAATGAAGAATGAACTCGTTTTTCTGTGTGTAGTATTAATTTTTGACCGAAATATTATTTTTTGTTACAAGTAAAAAAGACAATTACATATTCTCCTTTTTAAAACATATTCTCCCTTTAAAGTAAACTAGTTAATTACATTTCCTGCCTCTCAAGGGGAAATATGTAATTTATTTTAGGGTTGGGGAAATATGTAATAAAGACACTTAGCAACGAGATATATGTAAAAAAAAAAATTTATAAAAAAGTAGTTGTTGGACCAAAAACTAGTCGTTGGACAAAAAACTAGCCATTGAAAACCTATCAACTGATTTAGTTGTTTTAAAAAAACTAGCTGTTTTAAATGGTTCTATTGTCGTTTAATCTAATTTTTTAAACCATTTTACCCTATAGAATGGCACAAAAACACCATCTTTTGGCTATTTCTTCGCTTTTTCTTCAATGTCAGCCAAGAAATGTCATCTTTCATGTGTTTTGGAATTTTTTTTGGATATTTCATGTATCTTTCTGATTTCCCTATCGTGTGGAGCCCAAAAGAACTGACGTATTTTGAAAGGGAGAAAATACAATTTCTTTTAGAACAAGTTGATTTTTGTCATATTATATTAGCAAGAAAATTATTAATTTCTTATATTTAAGTGCATCCAACCCTACTTATACAAACTCAACATTTATTATTCCTTTTGTGCTAAGTAATTAATAAAGATGGAAGGTTGGTGTTTTGTTATACATAAATCCTCATTAATGTTGTCAATGTTTTTAGTTTTTATGGTTGGTTGGGCTCATCAAAGGATCTCCATAGAAGAAGAAGAAAAAAAGACCCTTCTTGAAATTAAATCCTCACTTGTTGAGTTTTCAAAGTCTTACAATGGTGTTGAGAATCTTCTTCCGAGTTGGGTGGTTAATGATGGAAGCAGTTACTGTGATTGGGAGAGGATCAATTGCAACTCAACCCCCTCCTCAGTTGGTGATCATTATAAGTATGTAACCGACCTCTCTTTAGGCAACATGTTCTCCATGAAAGAAAGTGATTACTCCTTACGGATTATTTGGCCATTAAACATTTCGCTCTTCATTCATTTTAAGGAGTTGAGAAGACTTGATTTGTCATGGAATTATATTGGCGATACATTTCTTGTGACCACAGGTATCATGCATCTAATGGCCGGTTTAATTTTCATGAAAACTTGATTTGTTATATTGCGATATGATGGAGGGATAGTTTATTTTGCCTTTTTTTTTGCAGGACTTGAAAAATTGTCAGAATTGAAGAATCTTGAGACTCTTAATCTTAGTGGTAATTTTATAGAAACCAATAACATCTTTCTTTCATTGAGTCAACTCGCTTCACTCAAAGTTTTGGATCTCAGTTTCACTCGAGGAGGCTCGCCTCCTTATGGTAAGGGTTAATTCCATCTTAACTTTTATTACAATATGAATTCATGATACGAAGATTGATGTTCACTACACTTGCTTCTAGTTACAGATATTTCCAAATTTCGTATTCCAGAAAACATGGAGGTATTGGATCTCACTGCATGTGACTTTTATGGCACCTTACAAATTGAAGGTATATATATGTGCAACGTTATAATAAAAGTGGTTTTTTTGAGTAAATAGCTTAGGAATGATTTAAGACCATTAAATTTATAATTAATAGTTGAGATTAATTTATATAGAAAAAGTTTGTAAAAGAGTATTTTTAGTCATGTCTCCTTATATTGACCTTTTATCATTTTCTCCTATTTTTTAAATGATCATAACTTTATATGTGATATTAATTCTTACGAACAATTACACAAAAAAAAAAAACGTTTTTTATCCGTCAAACGAGTATTGTTATCAAAAATATTAAAAAAAAAAATCGTTTTTCAACATCATTTATTTCTAATGCGTTCATTGTTTCTTTTTGCTCGTTACTATGACTTTTTATTTTATGAAATAATGACTTTTAAAAAAAAACAAAATAGTAAGACAATACAATCTTGTACTTTTATATGTAAATCATAATGATAAAATAACAACAAATTTATTTAATATATAAAAATCAATGACAATATAATACACAATGATCTAAAACATAAAGCACAATGATAAACACACATATCACAATAACCTAAAATATGTGCTTTCAAGAATACAATTATGGTTAAAAGCTACAATTATTTACTTCTAATATTTAAATCGTAAAAATTAAATAATTATATTTAGCACAAAAACAGTAACAAAAATTTATTAAGTAAACTAAAATCTAAAACACAATGATGACCTCGTATTACACAATAATCAGAACGTAAAACGCAATAATAGATGTATTATACAATGACCTAAAGCTAAAAAAACAGTGATCAAAATGTATAAATATAAAAAAAAAGATAATATTTGCTTTACAAAATTATGAGTTCTAAAAAACACAATAGTAAGATAACACAATTGTGTATTTTTAATATATAAAACATAAAAATTAGATAACAACAATTTATTTAATGCATAAAAAACAACGATAAAATAACAAAAAATGAGATGAAAGATAAAACACAACAATAAAGACATTTTACATAACAAAGACGTATTACATGTTACACCTCGACCAATGATGGAATCATCGGGTATCACGAAGTGTAGATTATTCATAGCGCGCACAAACATACACATTAAGGAAGGGTATAAAAGTTTTTTAAGTATGAGGGTATAAATGGCAATTATGTAAAGAAAGGGGAAAATATCAAAAGATATACATATTTGTGCGTTGGAGACTTGGGGAGACAGGGACGATTGGACGCTAAGGGATGATTGGAGTATATAGTACTGGACGAAGATCGGTAAGGCAACAATCTGGCTCGACAATGGAATATCGGGGACGACCAGACGAGATCGGCTGGCGAAGGATGAAGGACGATCCATCGAAGGAGATTGAAGAAAAAATTGGTAATTCTAAGTTTCAATCATGTGAAATACTTGAGGTAATCATCTCTTCTTGTTCTCTGAATCTCCATAGGGTCTCGAAATCGCCAGAATTTGGCCGATTAGGACTGCTATGTCACCGGAATCGCATGAATCGTCGTCGACCAATTAGTCCGACTAGGCTCCGACTTTGACCGAGTTGGACTGACTATCGATTTTTGGACCAACTAGGTAAAAATTAATCGGTACAGGGCTGTCTTTCGGATAATCACCGATTAATCCCGATTTTTACACCAATGTTATAAACCCACAAGTACTCCTTTCAATCTCTAGACTTACACATTTAGTCCTTCCCAATTTAAGGAAGTATGCTGGATCAGGTTGTTAACTTCAAACAACACTTCACAAGTATTTCTATCTATTAATCTAACAGATGCGGAATCTCTGTTAGAAGGATCTCTCAAACACTCAAAGGTAAACAAATAATCTTCAAACACAGGTAAGAACACAAGAATAATTTTCAAGCTCAAAGATATATTTCTCTCAAAGTTATGCCAGTGTTACAACAAACAAGCACACGCGCACACTTATACAAGTTACAATGAGAGGTTATATAGCTAAGGCTACAACCGTATACTCGTAGGAATACAAGTTGGGTATACTAGACAATACACAAAGTAAAGCTTATTCTAGTATCTAAAGTGTCTTAACAGGCTAAGACACTTAACTACAATCATTACACTTGTAGACATTGACTTTACAAAAGACTAGCTAAATACAAAAGACATTTAATGTTTTGATCTTCAAATGCTTTCGGCAATCTTTTGCATTTAATGCTGCTGAGGAGAAGTAAGGTGTTGTGTCTGACTCTCGGTATGCCATCTTTGTTTTAATCTGACCAACATGTCTGTTGTCAGCACCTTTTGTACCATAAAAGGTAATCAGCTACAGTCTTTGTCAGATGATTATCCTCGAAAGTCTTTGTCTTTGGAAGATGCAAAGGAGAATCTTCAGAAGCCTTTTTTCTTCATAAGCTTCAAGTCTTCGGAAGCTCTGAATCTTTAAATCTTCTAAGTGTTGGCCTTCCGAAGTAGTTTGTCTTGTACAGCCTTAGGTAGGAGTAAGTTACCCTTCGGAAGCAATGCTGCTTCCGAAGAGTAACTCCTTCCTTCCGAAGGTTGTTTGCATTTGTAGAGTTCATTACTTAGACAAATGAGAAGTTTGGTGAGCATCAGCCTTTATTAGTCTCTACAGTCTCCCCCTAGGCTGATGCTACCAAAACTTCCTATATTATTCTCCTGGTCTTCCTCTCTCCTCTCAGAACCTGAGCTCTAGCCTTTACCCATTTGCAGGCTATTCTCTCATCTGATCCATTATCAGGATTCTCAAGTGAGAGTTTCTCAAGATCAAATACAAAAGGCTCAGCTAACACCATTAGCTACATAATATCCAGAAACTTTATTCCTCCATTGACGTTAGTGAGTGTGAACATCTTTTGTTGTGCATTAAAGCTCCACTTCACTATAGGAATTTAAGAGTGAACATGCATTAAGGAATGAATGTCCTTTTGATTGTTTTTAGGTTTTGAAGGGTTCTGGATTGCCTTTTGGTTCTGAGGGTTCTGAATCAGGCTCAGAGTCAAAGGAGATGGCAGTAGTTCTTTTTCTTCTTCTAGCCATGGTCTTTCTTCTTCTCATTCTTGGTTTGTCTGAGACTATGGCTTGACTCCTCTGATCTCTGGCCTGTTGGTCTTCCACATTGGAGCCCACTGCTGCATCTGTTCCTGCAGTGGACTCTGGACCTGCATCCCCAGATCCTGGATGCTCAGTTCCTCTCCTCTCATCTGCCTTTGATTGTCTCTCAGGATTAGGGTCTTTTGATTGATGTGTCTTTGCAGCCTTTTTACCCTTGTTGATCTTAATCACTGAAGAGATTCACATGTTATTAAGTGAGGGACTTGATGGAGGAGAGACTGTTTCTTCCTTAGGGTTTAGAGGAAAGATGTTGGGGAACATGGCCTTTGTAGCTTCCCCACACATGACTTCTTCATCCTCTCCGATCCCAGAACCAGAGATAGGAATTTCAATTATAGCTCCTCCCCCTAAACCTAAGCCTAAGTTTATGCTTGCCCTTTGAGCCTGTATTTGCTCCATAGAAGGCAACTCACCTCTGGCAATCTTGGCTTTTATGTCTCTGACGTGCATATCCATGGTTGAGTTCTTCATAGGGCCTAGCTGCCGAGCATGAAAGCCATACTGAAGTAGGAAGGCCTTCATTTTGTCTCTGTAGGCGGCCTCCTTTTGTTTCTTTGTCAGCACCACCTTGGCTTTGGCTGCAGTTGCTGCCTATTCCTACTGCTGCACCCTATCCAGCTCAGCAGCCATCAGAGGTACCGACCAGAGCAACACTTCATAAATATCATACCCCTTCTCCTGGAGAAGAGCAGAGAGTCTGATAAGCTCATCATCCAAGGAAGTGTCTGGTCGGCTCTTCTTCTTCTTCTTTGACATCCTCTCTTCCGGTTCTGCTTCCTCCTCTGGGGTTAGCTTCCTTTTTCCTTTGTTCGTCATTCCCCCCCCCCCAGAGGAGATGGATCTTGTAGCCTCACCTGCTGGTTCATCGGCAAACATCTCTTTTGTGGAAGAATCATCAAGTATGACTGGGCCTTCAGAAGCAGCTGTAGATTCGGAGTTAACCTTAGCATTCACTGCCTCCTCCAGTTGACCAACCACCTTGGGAGATTCCTTAGTGGTGTCCATAAAGAGTTTAGGAGCAGAGGAGAGGTCTTTAGCAGCCTTTGTCCCAGAAGGGGACACAGGTTCCATGGAGATGGGTGGTTGTTCTTGAATAGGTTCCTCCATGGCAACCTGGGCTGCAGTCTCAGAAGGAGACTTAGTCCTAGAAGGGGACCTAGCTCCATAGAGAGATTTGTTGTGAGCTCTTTCTAAATCTCTATGGCAACCTCACTATTAGCAGAAGAAGAGGAAGAGGAAGTAGTAGAGTGATGAAAGTAAGTGCCTAAGAATTCATCCCATTCATTAGTCAAAGTGACTATGGATGGGTTGAAGTCTTATGCAACTTCCTCTTCTCTTGCTTCTGATCCTGACCCTACAGATGGTGCCTTCTCCCCCTTTTTGGTAGCATCAGGGGAGAGAAAGGTAGTGGTAGTAGGATCAGGACAAAGGGGAGAACAAACAATGGGGGGTCGTCTCCTGAGGTCCAAGATAGTAGCCTCTTTGGCTTAGACCTCCATCCGCAGGGTAGCAACCTCAACTTCCAGGTGAGCTACCCTGGCTTGGAGAGTAAAAATAGCAGTCGTCAATTCCTCAGTGGTTGTGCCCTCATCCACCTGAGTGGAATCATTGGGCGATGGAATCCTGAGCCCTGCTCCTGCACCTCCACCACCAGATGTGGTTTGAATTCCCCTCATTGAGAAGATCTTCAAAGAAGTCCTTACCAATATGGGTTGCTGCAGATGAGGTCCTATTACCTATACAACTGTCCTGAAGATCTTGAGAAGGTTCATCAGTAGTGGCAGCCTCAACTGAATTGACCCCTTCTATACTCCTGGGGTCAACCTCTGATATGGTAGGCTCTGGGTCAGGGAACCTTTCTTGTAGTTGTGTCACCACTCTCATTAGTGTTTGGGTAGTGGGAGAGTGTGGGTCATCCAAAGCTATAGCAGAAGTCCCTTGAGCCTGGGTAAATGGATGGGTGGGGGGCATTTCTGGGTGATATACTCCTGGAGACCTGGGAGACAGTCCCTGAACTAGTGGAGTTGCTTCATCAGAAGCAAAATCGATAATAGGGGTATCCCTTTGGGTATTCTCAGGTATGTTTGGTGACATACACTAAGGGCTTTCAGGCTGGTGAAGGGCAGCCACAAGTTCCAGAGGAAAAACCTGTGGAGAGACAGCAGGTGTGGTTTGCACCTTAGGTGGAACTGTGCCCTTTGCAGTTCTTTCACCTTTTTCTTGACAAATTTAGAAGAAGGGGCCTGAACAGCTGTAGAGAGCTGTTGAGGGGTTCGGCGGCGTTTGTAGGTAATCTTTATGGGATATGGAACAGAGTTTTTTTGATTAGACTTCTTGAAGAAAAGAGTTTTGTCAATTGTTCCTCTTTTGAAGTTGTTGGTCAACAGGATAGAAGATAAAGTTTCATACCATTTTTGGGAGCTTGATGCAGCCCATATATAGCTTTATCAAGCTTACAGACATGATCAGGAAACTTTGGATCTTCAAATCCAGGAGGCTGACATACATACACTTCCTCATCAATCCTTCCATATAAAATACATTTTTCACGTCTATTTGAAAAACCTTGAAGTTCTTGGCAGCTGTAAAGGCTAAAAATATTCTGATTGCTTCAATTCTTGCAACTAGGGAAAAAACTTCATCATAGTCTATGCCTTCTTCCTGGGTGTATCCTTGAACAACCAACCTTGCCTTGTTCTTGATGACAACTCCTTTGTCATCCTTCTTGTTTCTAAACACCCATTCCGTTCCAATAACATATTTACCTTTAGGTAAATGGCAAATCTTCCAAACTCCCTGCCTTTCAAATTGAATAAGCTCCTCCTGCATGGCTTCTCCCCAGCTGCTATCTTTCAGTGCCTCAACAACTTTCTTTGGTTCTATTTGGGATAGAAAGCAAGAAAACAGACAGATGTTTGCTTCATGCATAGAGCTTCTTGTTCTTATTCCTTCTTCAACATTGCCAATAATGTTCTTAACTGGATGCGAGTTCTTGGAATGACATCCAGTTGAGCATCTAAATCCAGATTGCTTAACTCAAGGTTGGGAAGAACCACCTCAAGCTGGATTTCTGGCAGATCTTGTGGTCTCTAATATTGGACTGTGGTGGGAGGATTTTCTCTGGGAAAAGTAGTTTCCAGAGTGTTTGTTTCATCTGAAGGAATCCCATCTTCTTCTTGACTCACTGGGACTGAAGTAGAGTCACTTAAAGGAACAGCATGTGAAGTGTTAACTGTTTTAGACTATGAGACATCATTATGTGCTGAAGTGGATTCTGCCAAGATTTGTCTTGAAGCTATTGACAGTTCAACATGAAAGTCTTCTTCCCTTGTGGACTTGGAGGAGTCTATGGTAGTTGACTGTGAAGCTGGAACATACTCTTTCACAAGATAAAATGCAGATGTAAAGCTATTAATATCAAACAGCCAATCAGGACCAGTTCTAGGTTTATTGATAGTATGTTCATTGAACTGAACATTTGCAGACTCTTCAATAATTCTGGAAGCTTTGATGTACACTCTATATGCTTTTTCATGTGAAAAGTACCTAACGAAGTAGCCCTCTGCTGATTTCTCAACAAATTTGGCTAGATGATCTTTGGTATTCAAGATGGTGCAATGACATCCAAATGGTTTGAGAAATCCAATAAATGGTTTTCTCTTATGCAAAATTTTATTAGGAGTCATACCATGTGTCTTAACTACCAATATTCTGTTTTGGACATAACAGGCAGTATTGACTGCTTCTGCCCAAAAAGTTATTGGTAGTTTGGCATCAGACAACATGGTCCTTGCAGCCTCAATTAGTGTCATTTTCCTTCTCTCAGCAACACCATTTTGTTGTGGAGTCCTAGGAGCATTAAATTGTCTTGTGATACCTTTAGATTCACAAAAAGAATTTAAAACATGATTCCTGAATTCTGTTCCTTGATCTGATCTGATTATTTTTACATGATGGTCACTTTCATTCTCTATCCTTAGAATGAATGCTTTTTGGGTCTCAGCAGTTTCATCCTTGGTACTTAAGAAAAATACCCGGGATTATTTTTACATGATGGTCACTTTCATTCTCTACCAAGCAATATGACTTTCTACCAAGACTTTTAACACTTATGGGACCAAACAAGTCCACGTGAAGTAAATGCAGGACTGTTGTGATTGAATTTATCTCTTTGACATGATGAGATGTTTTGTGCTGCTTACCTTTTAAGCATGCAACACATTTATCAACACAAATGAATTCTTTTGTTGGTAAACCCGTTACTAAGTTATTTTTAGCAAGTTTATTCATGTTCTTAAAGTTTACATGACAAAGTCTCCTATGCCAAAGAGATGATTCATCAAGTGAATCTTTTGAGACAAAGCAACTTATATAAATAAGTGGTGCAGCTGTGCTCATGTCTAGCATGTACATGTTGTTTCTTCTTGGAGCCCTGAGCAGAATTTGATCATTTGGGACTAAAAATCTTGGCTTCAGAACAATGCATTCATGCTTAGTAAACAACATGTTGTGCTTTTGATCACACACCTGTGATACACTCAGTAAATTATAATTTAGTTCCTTTACAAAATGCACATTCTCAAAGCTTACCTTGCCATTTGTGATTGTTCCCCTACCTGTAATGTAACCTCCTACTGGGTCACTTCCAAATGCAATAGGACCTCCAAAGAATGGTTCATATTTGTCCAAGTGAGTCTTGTTGCCTGTCATGTGTCTGGAACAGCCGCTGTCAACAATCCACAAGTTGCTCTTTGATTCCTGTTGTCCCTGCATCTTGACAAGTCACATCTTGGTTCTACATCTTGACACCTGCAGCCACTAACTCATCAACCAACTGAACATACCTGAGATGTTGAGAAGTCATCTTCTCATTGTTTTCTTGGCAGAAGTTCTCAAACTTCTGTTTCAGCATGTCCTTCTTATTTTCTTTAACATCTTCAGATCCCTCATACATTTGCTGTAGAGAGTTCCACAGCTCTTGAGTAGATTTGCATTTCTTGAATGCATGTATGATTGAGTTAGGTATAGCCATCTGACTGAGCCACAAAGCCTTCGAGTCCACCTCCATTATCTTGTAATCTTCATCTGAATAGAGAGCTGGATCTTTTGGCACATGTGCTCCACCGGCTCCAGTAGTAGGAACAGTTGGGATAAAAGGTCCTTCAAGAACTGACTTCCAGAGCTTGAAGTCCTGATTCCTAATGAAACCCTCCATCCTGACTTTCCACGTGTCACAGTCTTCTGGAGTAGACATTGGTGGCTTATTGAGAGTACCATTCTCTGTATCATGTTTGTTTAGCGCAGCCATTTGAACAAACACAGAGTATATGAGTTTTGAAGTAACGAGATTTAGAAGAAATAGAACTAGTAACTTAAGGATGATTAACCACTTAATTTCAAGAGCCAAAGCTCTGATACCACTTGTTGGATCGGGTTGTTAACTTCAAACAACACTTCACAAGTATTTCTATCTATCAATCTAACAGATGCGGAATCTCTGTCAGAAGGATCTCTCAAACACTCAAAGGTAAACAAATAATCTTCAAACACAAGTAAGAACACAAGAATAATTTTCAAGCTCAAAGATATATTTCTCTCCAAGTTATGCCAGTGTTACAACAAGCAAGCACACGCGCACACTTATACAAGTTATAATGAGAGGTTATATAGCTAAGGCTACAACCGAATACACATAGGAATACAAGTTGGGTATACTAGACAATACACAAAGTAAAGCTTATTCTAGTATCTAAAGTGTCTTAACAGGCTAAGACACTTAACTAAAATCATTACACTTATAGACATTGACTTTACAAAAGACTAGCTAAATACAAAAGACATTTAATGTTTTGATCTTCAAAGGCTTGAGGCAATCTTTTGCATTTAATGCTGCTGAGGAGAAGTAAGGTGTTGTGTCTGACTCTCGGTATGCTATCTTTGTTTTAATCAGACCAACATGTCTGTTGTCAGCACCTTTTGTACCGTAAAAGGTAATCAGCTACAGTCTTTGTCAGATGATTATCCTCGGAAGTCTTTGTCTTTGGAAGATGCAGAGGAGAATCTTCGGAAGCTCTGAATCTTTGAATCTTCTAAGTGTTGGCCTTTCGAAGCAGTTTGTCTTGTACAGCCTTAGGTAGGAGTAAGTTACCCTTCGGAAGCAATGCGGAAGCAATGCTGCTTCCGAAGAGTAACTCCTTCCTTGCAAAGGCTGCTTGCATTTGTAGAGTTTATTACTTAGACAAATGAGAAGTTTGGTGAACATCAGCCTTTATTAGTCTTTACAAAGTACTACAAGACTTCTCCGTTTTCTAGTACAACATTAGTCTCTCATTGTGCAAAACACATAAAACATGCCAAGTTAGACACTAATCACAATATCTTTGCTAATGAGTTAATACTTTTAACATCCCCTAATTTAATCAGCAAACATCATTATTGATCCAAAGTTTAAACATTTTAAATATGTACAAAGGCATCCTTCATCCCATCAACGTGTTAAACCTTTTAACATCTTTAAATATATCATTAAACTTTAGAGATACAAAAACTTTCCCGGACAATTTTCCGTGGCCACTCGTGCGTGTAAGAAATTCGCTTCTTCAAATTAGAACAAGCCAGGATAACCTCTATATATAGTAAAGACACGAAATGAACTCCTTGTTGGATACAACTTTTGCTCGGTTATTTCCAACGAAAAAAAATTTTAAGCTTAGTTGATCTTTTCTTGAAAAGCAATTGTACACATATCAATAATTCCCCAACACTTATAGACAATTATTTACAAAATATGTGTATGTATTCCAGGACCAACTCAACCAATTTGAGGGCCGTAAATGACATTAAAATCTGAGGCCCTTCTTCTCCTTGAGAACTTACATTGTCTACCTGCGTATTTTGATTTATTCGTTCTCTTTCAAGCTTAGGTGACCCTTTATTAAGAGTGTTTGTGGTCTGGTATTTAGGCGAAACCATAATAACGGTTTGTGAATAACTATAACTAAAACCAAAACCAGACATTTAAAAATAAAACCAAACCTTTTTTAAAAGTTTGGTTTCAATTTGGTTTTACGGTTTGATCTTTCTTGTTTTGGGCTTTTTGAATTTGTTAAAAAATAAAATCGAATCAAACCTAACCATTTTAAGGTTTGAGACAGACTAATCAAATTGCAATCCCAAGAATATTTTTTTTAATTAAATAGCACCTAAATCATCGACTCTATACATACGTATCTACATAATAAATAGATAGATACACATATGTATGCATGCAAGCATAAATACGCACAGTCCGGTTCGGTTTTTAGTGAAACCATAAATCAAACCGTTCACTACATTTTAATTTTTTGAAACCGATCGACCAAATGTTTGAGGAAAAACGTGACCATAAAACCGAACCATATGGAGCTCCAAAAAATATGAGGCCATAAGCCATTGCCTAATATTTTTATAAAGTGAGCCGACTCTGTTGTATTCGATTATCACATTTTATAAAACAACACTAAGCAGTTTTGGTCTCCTTTTAATTTTTTCAACAAATGTGAAAACTCAATATTATAGAGAAACCCTTAAATTCTATTTAGGTCATCAATTTGAAATCTTGAAAATCAATATATGATACACATTAAACTATATTAAAATTGAATTTTTATTCAAAAATCAATTTTTTATTCGGTTTTAATGTAATCAATAACATATTTTTTTCAAGATTACGAATAAAAGATCCATATCCATGTTTTCAGAACCGGACAGGACGCCGAACCGGATATCTTACTAGTCAGACCGGTCAGACCCGTTGGACTAGATGCCATAATAAATGTATAAAAAATTCCCAAAAAATTATAGAAGGATTAACACATTTAAATGAACATAATTAATGTTCAAACAATAATAATCATGTTAAAAAATACAACATATGATTTTAATGTTTCTTTGAATTTTAGTTAAAAAAAACTTACAATCCAGTCCAAATCGGTGAACTGGTCGGTTCCCTATAGGGCAGTTCACATGCTATTTTTGGGCCGGCCACCCCACCGGTTCTTGGCCTGACCGTTTTCAAAACACTGGTCAATATAGAATTTAATGGTTGCATGTATTAAGATTAGGTTTTCACAGGATATACAATACTTATACACACACATATAGGAGATGCATGGTTCAAATGTTAACTTCAATTGTGGCAACTCATTAACACCTTTTGATTTAATCTTTAAATAAAGTCATTTGAAATTAGTGGCTTATATTGACTCTGGAATAAGTGGCTGAAATTTGTTGAAGAGTAGTTTGAACATTTACGGACTAATTTAATTTCATTTAAAAAAAAGTTTCTCCCCTATTTTTAAACCTTCATAACTTTTATATATAATTTACTAGGTTAATACCCCATGTATTACACGGGGTATAAATAAAGAAATATCATATATAAATACTAATGAAAATATATACATTTTAAGATGTTTTTTAACAATATAATTAAAATTTAGCATAACTTAATACTTTAATTAATAAAATAATTATATTATTTGTTAAATAACTTTTTCAAAGTTTATTTTCTTCAAACATTTCTTTTTTTTTTCTTCTGAAATAACTTGCTTTTTTTAAAGAGTGTGTATTTTAACATTAATATATTTTTGTTGTATTAAAAATACTTTTAAATTTAAAATCATATAAAAGATATAATTAATATAAGATGTAATTAATAGGAGAGAGAGGTGAAAAATTAAGTTGATGTGATATAGAAAAATGACATGTGTCCCTAAAAACCTTTATTTATTAGAACACTAGGTTATAAACCCGTGTGGTACACGGGTTTGCGAATTAAAAATAATTTTATTATATATTTTTAAATTTACATGATTATATTAATACTAATTATATTCGTTATACCTTTTTTATATTGAAAAACTTTAAAGATAAAAATTTATAAAAAAATGTTCTTAAAACATATATATTAAACAAAGATGTATTAAACATTTACACAAGTTAAATATTTGAATTTTAAAATTATTTGTTTAAAATAACATAATACATATTTTTTACATATATTTCAAGAATGTTTTATAAAAAATATTAAAGAATTGATTAATAATTTAATCATTTTATTTGCTAACTTAAATAAAATCATTAATATTTAATAGGAGAGAAAAGATTAAAAAAATCAAAATTTAATAAAAAACATAGCATAAATATATTTATGATGAGAGAGAGGCGGGAAAAAAATATTTAGGTAGCCTAGAATGTTGACAAGTGGTACTCACAAACCTTCATTTATTATATTACATAGATTATATTCGTTATACCTTTTTTATATTGAAAAACTTTAAAGATAAAAATTTATAAAAAAATGTTCTTAAAACATATATATTAAACAAAGATGTATTAAACATTTACACAATATTTGAATTTTAAAATTATTTGTTTAAAATAACATAATACATATTTTTTACATATCTTTCAAGAATGTTTTATAAAAACTATTAAAGAATTGATTAATAATTTAATCATTTTATTTACTAACTTAAATAAAATCATTAATATTTAATACGAGAGAAAATATTAAAAAAAATCAAAATTTAATAAAAAACATAGCATAAATATATTTATGATGAGAGAGAGGCGAGAAAAAAATATTTAGGTAGCCTAAAATGTTGACAAGTGGCACTCACAAACCTTCATTTATTATATTACATAGATTTTTTTTATAAAAATTTCACCACTAAACTTTTCACATTCTTACCTTTAATTAAAGTACAATCTTGTCCAAAGTTTTCCAATTATTCGTAATTACACTCACGTAACGAACAATAACATTAAATAAAAGGTCGTTACATTGGTGTAATTAGAGCTCGTTACGTTATAAAGGTTTACCCTCTTATTTTTAAACCTTCATAGATTTTATTTACATTTTTATTTTTATAAAAATTACACGAGCAAACTTTTGACGTTTTATTTTTAATTCAACTATATTCTTGTCCAATTTTTTCAAATTGTTAGTAAATACACTGTTGTAATGAGTTGTAACATTAAATGCAAATACAACTAGTTACATAATCAAAATTTATCCCCTTCTTTTTAAAGCATTCATAACTTATATATACATTGTTATTTCTAATAAAAAAATACACTATTTAACTTATCACATTATTATATTTAATACTAATATATTCTTGTCAAAATTTTCAAAATGTCCGTAATTATACTGATATAAAGAGCTAAAATATTAAATATAGATTGTTACATTAGTGTAATTATAGCTCGTAACGTAATAAAGTATACCATTTTATTTTTAAAAACCTTCGTAACTTTTTTTATAGAGTAAACTTCGTTTTTGCTCTGTGGTTTGGTCAAATTACGCTTTTGCTCCAAAAGTTTCAAAATGCTCGTTTTGCTCCATAACGTATGCATTCGGTCTCAATCAGCTCCAACCCACTAACACCGTTAATTCTTTTTGTTAAATATAAGGGCATTTTAGACTTTTCACAAATGAGGACTAGATGTGTAATTAAGTTAATTAAATGTCCCACCTCCTTCCCCAAAACCACTAACCCCTACCCACCCCATTTTCTCCGGCCTTCCCCTAGCGACCACCACCGCCTTTTACCCAAGGCTACAACCAACTTGGATAGTTCTCAACAGGAGGCTACGACTACCGTGGATAGTTGTCAACTGGAGCCTACAACCACCAAGGATAGTTGTCAACAAGAGGCCACCACCATCGGCTGCCATCTCCATCATCGTCAAAAGCCATCACCATTACAATCGGCCATTTCCTAGTTCACCACCACCATTTGTTACCATCCTCCTTCCCACCATCACCATCACCATGACCACCATTATCGACCCATGCATAACCCCCATGTCTCACTTGCAAAACTCTCTTTGTACAAAAAAAAACCTAATCTAACTCGTATCTAACCTAATCGCACTGGTTGTAGCCTCCAGTAACACGAAAGAAGGTCGGCCACCCGCCACAGTGATGTTGATATGAAAGCTTGAAGGTTGATGTCGGTGGTGTTGTGGACGATGGAGCTGTTGATCCTACAAAAACCTAGCGATGGCCGTGGTAATGGTGGTCGATGGTGGATGTGTCACAGAAGCTGCTGATAGTGGTGGTGGCGGGCGAGTGGGCGACGATAGGGGTGATGGCGGCCGACGATGGTGTTGAGGCTGATGGTGGGGGACCTGGTGGTCATTGGTTAAGGGGAAGAAAGTGAGGGTGGGTAAGGGTTGGGTACTTATTTGAGTAAAATACATATTTAGTCTTTTGTTTTATCATTTTGTCATATTAGTAATTAGGTGAATGACACAATTAGCCCTTAAGTGCAAAAGGTCTAAAATACCCTTCCATTTAACAGAAAAATTAAACGGTGTTAATGAGTTGGAACTGATCGGGACCGAATGCATACGTTATGGAGCAAAACAAGCATTTTGAAACTTTTGGAGTAAAAACGTTATTTGGACCAAACCACAGGGAGCATAAATGAAGTTTACTCTTTTTTACTAACATCTAATATAATCCTAGCAATTGGTACACATTAAGTTCGACGGCCGGATGTGTCACATGATGAATGTGCGCGCTGTTCGCCGCTAATGGTGATGTCGCCACTAATTCCTGTTTTTCTTGCCGTGATTATATTTTTATATAAATGTGAACATAAAAAAAAGATTATTGATGAAAACTTTAGTTCTAACAAATTTTCAGAATTAATCTTCACAAACTACCTTGTCAAAATACATCAACTTCATTTCATATGATTTGAACCACAAAATGTGTGAATAAGAACATCAAATTTCAAATGTAAAACTAACCTTACAAAAAAAATATTAATAATAACTTAAGACCTAAACTCTCTTTGTTTCCTAATGAATGCAATCAGGGAAAAGAAAAAGGGAAGAAAACAATATGACCGATTATTCAGTCACTATGAACTTAGAAACACAAAAATTGAAGCTCATACATAAGTTGTACATAAGAAATTGAAGAATATAGAATCCCCGTCTTTAGACGACAAAAAAAAAATATATGTTTCACAGGTTTTCAAAACGTTTGATATAAAACAAAAACCAGTTGGAAGAAAAGAATCATAATTGTGAAATTAAATACATCCTTTGATATGAGATAAGAGAATGATTATTAACTTGAAAGTGATTCTAACTTTAGCATATTTTGACTTACAGATTGATTTTACAAGTTCAATCAATCAATTATATATTACACGTGTCTCATTATATATCTCAATCAAAATAAAAAACACAAATTATGCATAGTGATTTTGAGGCGACGAAGATGGAAGTGATAATTGAAAACATGTATAGAAGTCATAGTTTAGGATATCATTATAATATGTATTAAAATTAAAATAAGAAAACAGTATAGTATGATTTCCGTTTTATTTGACAACTATTTAAAGTAGACATATCTTTTTAAATATTTTGCACACTAACAAATACCAAAAATTTATGCATAACCAGGTTCAGGTTCCGTGGCAACTACTACATTAAGAAAATTGAAAATTTTAAATCTTGGAGAAAACCTATTCAATGAAAGTCTTGTATCATCTTTAAGTGATCTTATATCACTTAAAAGTCTAGATCTTCATGGCAACTCTTTTTCTGGATCGTTTCCATTCCAAGGTATGTGTTATATCTAACTTAATAAATATTATCGTCTTTGCTTTTACGAAAGTTATTCTATGTCTCTATGTTAACTTTATAAATAAAATATGAATTATATGATGTTTAACATCCAAAATGTTATGTTAGTTACATTAGCATGTTAATATTAAAAAAACGGTTACATTAAATTGATAATATTTTTCTAGCGAAGATTTTTATTTTCTAATGGAAATTATTGCTTCAAACAATTTTTTTTTCTGATTTGAATATGAGTGATAGGACATGTTGCCCATCTACATTTGGCATCACGCAGAATAAGATTTTTCTTATGCCTTTATAGATTTTCATACACAGCAAAACATTGAAACCAAATGACTAGAAAAACATTTACATAAACAACAATAAAACATAAAGTTTGTAACTGAAACCAAGCATGAATATTATATCAAGGCTCATAAGTTGTACATAAGAACTTGAAGAATATATCATCCTCATCTTTAGATGACAAACAAAAAAATATGGTTCAAAGGTTTTCAAAACGTTTGATATATAAACAAACAGTTAAGAAAATAATCATAATTGTGAAATTAAACAACACCTATGACATGAGATCAGAGAATGGTAATTAACTTGAAAGTGATTCCAACTTTAGTAGAATTTGACTCAGAGATTCAATTTACAACTTTAACAAATCAATTATATTTCAGACCCAGCAATGAAGATGAACACAATAATCCTCTTAAGTTGTGATTTTAATTCTTTGTCATAAAATATAAGATCATATCAAGAACATAAAACTCATGAGAGTTTGATGTGTACAAATAATATTGAAAGAAATATGAAACTCTTTGACCTAAATACTCTAAAGTCTCTCACATGTATAGCTCATCAAAACCAAAAATACACATTATAGATAGTGATTTTGAGGTGAGTCAGGTGACAAAGATGGAAATGATTATTGAAATCATACACAGAAATCATAGTTTAGGATTATTATTAATATCATAGTTGAAAACATATCTAGAACTACTCATCAAGCCCAAGAAACTTATCAAGTTAATTTTGTTTTTGAACGATGAAATGGGGCTTAATGACATGTCTTTTCATTGCACAAATGGATCCTTCAGACTCAACAACCCACTCATTACAACCACAGTTCGCTACAAATTACATGGTGTCGAATGTTGGAAATCAAAGCTATTCAAAGCAACAGTATATCCAATGTGTAAAGCAAAACTCTAGATTAAACGAAAGTTAATTTCTGGGGAAAAAACAAATTTCATTCAAACTCAAACTTTCTTAAAAGAAATTACATGCATACGTTCATATTAAAATAAACACAAAGAAAATACAATAAAACTAAAACTGCTTCATTCCCACGTAACCATGAAGAAGTTCCCCATGCAGTTCTCAAGACTTCCCACGTTTGTCTTGAAAATATCTTCTTTCTTCCACGTCAGAATTGCCACGTGCGATTACATTCTCCTCCTCAATTCTGATCCTGACCAGTATCACGTAAATCCACAAGACCCAACATCTTCCTTTGTTCCAAGAACTTGACCCGCGGCAAAGGTTTTATCAACATATCCGCCTTCTTCAAATCTCCACTTACATGCTCCACCTGAATTTGCTCTCTCTCCACACATTCACGAATGAAGTGATACTTTGTATCGATATGCTTGCTTCGTCCGTGAAACACCGGATTCTTCATAAGAGCAATAGCGGATTTGTTATCCACCAATATGGTAACGAGCTGAGCCTTACATTCAATCAATTCAATGATCAACTCTCTCAGCCACAAGGCTTGACAAGCCGTCGCAGTTGCCGCCATAAACTCTGCTTCGCACGAAAAGAGAGCTACTGTCTTCTGTTTCTGTGACACCCATGTAATTGGGTTTTCGTGAGAAAAGAATACCATACCGGTTGTTCCCCTTCGATCATCCAAATCCATTCCATAGTTGCTATCGCTATACCCCGTTAAACCGCCATTACCACTTTTATTGTACATGGGACCATAATCACTAGTTCTTTTCAAGTACCTCAAAATATATTTAACTGCATTAAGATGACTGACTCTAGGACTTTCCATAAACCTGCTCACAACTCCCACAGAATATCCTAAGTCAGGTCTTGTATGAAACAAATATCTGAGACTCCCCACAATTCGTCGATAATCTGTGGGATTAATGAGTTCACCATTCTCATCTTTTTGCAAACTTAATTTGTGTTCCATAGGTACCACCGAAGGATTACAATCCCACATGCCAACTGATTGTAATACTCTTTTCACATAACCAGCTTCTTTTAGAGTAATACATCCCTCTTGTTGTTTAACTTCAATCCCAAGGTAGTAGGTTAACCTACCCAAGTCACTCATTTCAAAACCTTCTTCATTTAAGTCTTGAAATGGTTAATCTTTTCTTCATGTGTACCTGTGACAATCAAATCATCTACATAAACTCCTACTATAAGTATAGTGTCCATTGTTATCATCTTGTAGCTTGTTCCTTGACACACCGAGAAAAACCCATACCTTTCAGCACTTTATCAAGTTTGGCATTCCAAGCCCTAGGTGCCTGTTTAAGGCCATTGTTGGATCGGGTTGTTTAATCTAAACAACACTTCACAAGTATTTCTTACTTAACTCTAACAGATGCGGAATGTTCTGTTAGAATAATCTCACAATTACACTCAAAAATGACAACTTAATAATCTTTGAACGACAATAATAATAAGAACACAAGAATAATTCAAGCTCAAGGATATATTTTCTCTCAAAGTAGAAGTGTACAAGCACATCAACAACGCACACTTAGTAAGTTTACAATGGGAGGTTATATAGCCGAGGCTACAACCGTATACACTTAGGAATACAAGTTGGGTATACTAGACAAGTACATAAACTAAAGCTTATTCTAGTATATTGAGTGTCTTAACAGGCTAAGACACTCAGTCATGATCATTATACAAATAGACATTGACTTTAACAAAGACTACTAAATACAAAAGACATTTAATGTTGATGATCTTCAAGGCTTCAGATAATCTTTTGTATTTAATGCAGCATGGGAGAGGTAAGGTGACTTATCTGACTCATTACATGTTGTCTCTATCTGTCATCAGACCACCATGTCTTGTGTCACTACCTTTTGTACTTTGAGAGTGTTCAGCTACAGTCTTTGAAGAAGGAATCTCTTCGGAAGTCTTTGTCTTTTGAGGAGGTTGCTGAGAAGAGTCTTCGGAAGCACTTGATGATTGGAAGCTCTGAAATCCTTTAAGTGTTGGTATTCCGAAGCTTTTTTCTTGTACAACCTTTGGCAGGAATAGGTTATCCTTCGGAAGCAATGTTGCTTCCGAAGAGTAACTTCTTCCTTCCGAAGGATGTTATTCTTCGCGGCATTTGTACTTGGACAAAATAGGAGGTTTGGTGAGCATCAGTCTTTATTAGTCTTTACAGTCTCCCCCTAGGCTGATGCTACCAAAACTTCTAAGGAAGGAACCTTGGCTTCCATGTACCTCTTAGTACCTGTGCCCTTTTTCTTATCAATATTAAGCATGACCTCCCATCTGCTCCATTGTCAGGATTATTGAGAGGGAGCTTATCTAGATCAAAAATATAGGGTTTGGCCAACATCGTCAGATGCATAAGATCCACCAGCTTTATTTCTTCATTGTAATCGGTGAGGATGAATGTATTTTCTTGTGCATTGAAGCTCCAATTTACTAAGGGGATGTATGAATGCTCATGCATTAGTCTACTGATATCCCTCATGTCTTCTCGGGGTCGTGTAGTTTCAGGAGCTGCTTCAGATGTGACTTCAGGCACAGAGATTATTGCTTCAGGTTCAGAGTCAGAGGAGATGGCAGATGTTCTTCTTTTCCTTCTGGCCATGCTCTTTCTTCTTATTAGTCTTGGTCTGTTTTGAGCAGTGGCCTGACTCCTCAAAACTCTGGCCTGTTGGGACTCCTCAGCAACCGAGAGTTCTGTTCTCCTCTCACCAGCCAATGTCTCTCTTTCAAGATCAGGGTTTTGTGATGATTGTTTTCTTGTAGCCTTCTTACCCTTGTTGATGTTTATCACTGAAGAGATTGGCATTTTGTCCATATCAGGACTTGGTGGAGGAGATGATTGTTCTTCTTTTGGATTTAGGGGAAACATGTTGGGGAACATTGCTTTGGTTGCTTCCCCACACATGACCTCTTCTCCCTCTCTGATCCCTGTACCAGAGAGGGGAAATTCTATTGTTGCTCCTCCCCCCTAAACCTAAGCCTCTAATTAGGCTTGCCCTCTGAGCCCGTATTTGCTCAATTGGAAGCAACTCACCTCTGGCTAGTTTAGCCTTGATATCTCGGATGTGCATATCCATGGTCGAGTTCTTCATAGGGCCTAGCTGCCGAGCATGGAAGCCATATTCCAGGAGGAAGGCCTTTGACTTGTCTCTGTAGGCCTTCTCCTTTTGCTTCTTGGTAAGGACAGTTTGGGCCTTGGACGCAGCAGTATCCTATTCTTGCTGCTGCACCTTGTCTAGCTCGGCAGCCATTTGAGGCACCGACCAGAGCCATACTTCATCGAAGTCATAGCCTTTCTCTTCGAGCAAAGCAGAAAGTCTAACTCGTTCTTCATCTTGAGAGATGTCTGGTCGGCCCTTTGTTTTCTTTGGTCTTCTCTCCTCCTGTTCTGCTTCCTCCTCTGGGGTTAGCTTTCTTTTTCCTTTGTCATCAGCAGTTACTTTTGCCCCAGAGGAGATGTCTCCTGTTGCCTCACCAGCTGGTTCATTGGCATGTAGCTCTTCTATGGAGGAAACATCAAGAATGATTGGGCCTTCGGAAGCAGCTGCAGCTTCGGAGTTAACCTTAGCATTCACTGCCCCCTCCGGTTGACCAACCACCTTAAATGCCTCCTTGTTAGTTTCCACAGAGAGCTCAGGAATGGAGGAGAGGTCTTTAGCAACTTCTGTCCTAGAAGAGGACACAGGTTCCATGGATATGGGTTCTTCTTGTGTAGTTTCTTCCATGGGAACCTGAGCTTCAGTAGCTTCCGTCCCAGAAGGGGAAACATGTTCCATGGATACTTGTGTGGCTTCTTCCATGGAAACCTGAGCTGTAGTCTCAGTAGGAGACTTAGTCCCAGAAGGGGACTGAGGTTCCAAAGAGACCTTTGATGTTTGCTTTTCAGTCTCTTTGGCAACCTCCCTTGTATCCTTAGAAGAAGAAGAAGAAGAAGAGGAAGAAGAAACTTGAAAGTAAGTGCCCAAGAAGTCATCCCATTCAGTAGTCAAAGTGGCTATGGATGGGTTAACTTCTTGTGCACCCTCCTCTTCTCTTGCTTCCGATCCTGACCCTGCATTTGGTGCATTCTCCCCCTTTTTGGTAGCATCAAGGGAAGAGAAGGTGGTAGTCTTAGAGTCAGGATGAAAAGGATGTAAAACAACAGGTGGACGCCTCCTGAGATCCAGAATAGGTGCATCTTTGGTCTGGATCTCAAGCCGCAGGGTAGCTACCTCATCTTCTAAATGGGCTACCCTGGCTTGGAGGGAAGATATTGTGTCCGTCAATTCCCTTGTATGTGAGCCCTCATCCACAGATGTGAAATCCTTGGGCGATGGAGTACTGAGCCTAACTCCTGCACCTCCACCACCAGAAGTGGTTTCTTGGCTCCCTGGATTCCCTTCATTGAGAAGGGCTTCAAAGAAGTCCTCCCCAACATAGGTTGCCGCAGGTGAGGTCCTATTGCCTGTACCACTGTCCTGTGGATCTTGATTAAGATCAATAGTAGTGGCAGCCTTACCTGTATTGACCCCTTCAGAACTACTAGGGCCAACCTCTGAAAAAATGGGCTCTGGGTCAGGAAACCGTTCCTGTAGCTGTGTCACTACTCTCATTAAAGTGTGGCTAGTGGGAGAGAGTGGTTCCTCCACAGCTAGAGTAGCAGTTTCGTGAGCCTGGGTGTGAGTATGGGAGGGGGCATTTCTGGGTGATAAGAACCTGGAGACATGGGAGACAGTCTCGGATCTAGTTGAGGTGCTTCAAGAGAAGCTGACTCAATAATTTGGGTTTCCCTTTGGATATTCTCAGGTATGTGTTGTGACATACACTGAGGGTTTTCAGGTTGGTTTAGGGCTGCCACTGGTTCCAGAGGAAGAACCTGTGGATCAACATGAGGTGTGGCTGACACCTGAGGTGGGACTGTGCCCTGTACAATCCTTTTCACCTTTTTCTTAGTGGGTTTAGAAGAAGGAGCCTGCACAACTGTAGAGAGTTGAACAGGGGTTCGTTTGCGTTTGTAGGTAATATTTACAGGATGAGAAACAGAAATGGAAGGTGTGGGTTCAGCATTTGTGGGGTTGACAGAGCTGTCACCTTCAGGAACTTGTTGTTCCATTGATAGAAGAAGAGCAGTAAAGTTCCCAGAGAATTGGGCACTCTTCTTCTTCAATTGTACAAAAACCTTGGAAGAAACCAAGGGCATTTTGTATGTATTCCCAGTTAGAGAGAGGGAAATTCCCAACTCTTCATTAAAAATTTGTTGCAAAAACCTGGGATACATGCAAAACTTCTTTGGGGACGAGGTATTGTCAACCAAATTATTGAAAATAAAAGCAGAAAAATTAAACAGTTGATTAGAAACCAAGCCATGAATAGCCGAAGCTAAGTCAGATGTACTTGGTCCCAACCACCAGATTTATTTGAAAGACAATGTAAAAACACATGTATGAGGTACTTGTAGTTATAGGACACTCTACCCTTCAAATAAGTTGCTGAAGGGAGAGGACCTTCGTACCCCATCGACTGAAAAGTCGATGCTACCTCATCCTTTGTGAAAGAAACTGTTCCACCGGCATCATTGAGTTTAAGATGCCGACAGATGGTTTCCACAGTGATAGAAATGGGATGAGCATCAATGGTGGCAAGAAGAGAGCAACCATTGGAAGATGATGAAACAGATAAAGATGTCCAAAACTGTTGGTGATGAGATTCATACACCAAGGGCTGAACGGTTAGTGCAAAGAAATACCTGCTCCTTTGAAGTAAGGAGATGATTGGTGCGAAATCGTTATCATGTTCTGACGATAACTCCGCAGGTATATTGTGAGCAGGTTTGAAAGCAAGAAAATCCATGGAAGTTTGATAGATTAGGGCACGCTTTGGGAGATCACAGAAAAAGGAAATTTCAAAGTGAAACGGTTTGAGAGAATTCGAATGAGCGGGAGACCTTTATATACCTTCGGATTTCAGCATTTAATATATGGACACATTAAATTTGAGATCCAGATGTCAGATAAAGGACTTCCGATGACAGCTGGTTTCACAATAAATATAAGAATTTTCATTAATTGCCACATTGCTTCCGATGAAGGGGCTTTCGGAAGGAATGAAATAAATCAGAGTGTTTTTCAGAAGAAATTTGCTTCTGATGTATAAAAGTGTATAAAGTCGGAAGCACTGCTTTTGAAGTAAAAACAATGAATAGAAATACACACTTTATTCATCAGAAGGAATGCTTGAGATAAGCTTTAGACAAAATGTTCTTCGGAAGATACCTTCTTCTGAAGAGTACCTTAAGAAGATGAGGCTTTCAAAGTTTAATGTATCGGAAGTCTAATGCTTCAGAAGATAATTTAGTCTTCTGAAGAGTGAAATCTTCCGACTTTGGAAGAAATAATGCTTCCGAAGACTGAACCTATCTTCTGCTGAGTATGTACTCATCAGAAGATAAGTTAAGTTTATCTTCCAAAGAATGATTTATTCCATATTTATTCATTTATTCAAAGTTAATCATACCAATTGCTGTTATTAAATACCTGAATCTTCCCTCATCAAATGCCTTGGTGAATAGATCGGCCAAATTGTGTTCTGAATCAACTTTGACTAGATGGATTAATTTCTTCTCTGCACAGTCTCTGATGAAATGATATCTGATGTCAATATGCTTGGTCTTGGAATGTTTGACAGGATTATTAGTGATGGAGATTGCACTGGAATTGTCTATCTGAATTGGAGTATTGAACAGATCTATACCATAATCCTTCATCTGATTTTGAATCCAAATAACTTGTGCACAGCAGCTTGAAGCAGCTATGTATTCAGCTTCTGCAGTAGAGGTTGAGACACATGACTGTTTCTTACATTGCCAAGACACAATTCTGGATCCAAGAAATTGACATCCTCTAGATGTGGATTTCTTGCTAATATTGCAACCCCCATAATCACTGTTAGTGTAAGCCATGAACTGAAAGTCTTCATTTCTAGGATACCATAATCCTAGACCTGGTGCTCCTTTGAGGTATCTAAAAATTCTTTTCACTGCAAGCAAGTGTGACACTTTGGGATTGGCCTGAAATCTTGCACACACACAAGTTGCAAACATTATATCTGGCCTGCTTGCTGTGAGATACATCAAAGAGCCTATCATTGCCCTGTACTGGTGTTGATCAACATCCTCTCCCTCAAGATCAGGGCTAAGAGATGTTGTCTTGGACATTGGAGTTCCCAATGCTTTACAATCAGAAAGTTTGAATCTGTCAAGAATGTCTTTGACATATTTTGATTAACTAATGAAAATCCCTGTAGAAGTTTGTTTCACTTGTAATCCAAGAAAGAAGGTGAGTTCTCCCATTGAACTCATTTCAAATTTGGATTTCATTAGAGATTCAAAATCCTTGCAGAGAGATTCATTAGTAGAACCAAAGATAATGTCATCAACATATATTTGAACTAGCATGATATGTTGATCAGACTTCTTGAAAAAGAGAGTTTTGTCTATTGTACCTCTCTTGAAGGTGTTAGCCAACAGAAAAGAAGATAGGGTTTCATACCATTTTCTGGGAGCTTGATGCAACCCATAGAGAGCATTATCAAGCTTACAGACATGATCAGGAAACTTTGGATCCTCAAATCCTGGAGGTTGGCACACATAAACTTCTTCATCTATTTTTCCATATAGAAACTCACTCTTCACATCCATCTGAAAAACCTTGAAGTCCTTTGCAGCTGCAAATGCTAAAAAGATTCTCATAGCTTCAATTCTGGCAACAGGTGCAAAGACCTTATCATAGTCTATTCCCTCCTCTTGAGTGTAACCTTGTACAACCAATCTTGCTTTGTTTTTGATGACCACACCCTTGTCATCTTTCTTGTTCCTGAAAACCTATTTGGTTCCAATGGCATACTTTCCCTTAGGTAAAGGGCAAGTCTTCCAAACTCCCTGTCTTTCAAACTGAAGAAGTTCCTCTTGCATAGCTTCTACCCAGCTGTTGTATTTTAATGCCTCAGCAACTTTCTTTGGTTCTATTTGGGATAGAAAGCAAGAAAACAAACAAATGTTTGCTTCGTGCATGGATCTTCTGGTTCTTACTCCTTCTTCAACATTACCAATGATGTTCTCAACTGGATGAGTGTTATGGATGCGAGTTCTTGGAATCACATCCAGTTGAGAAGCCACACCCAGATTGAGTGACTCAAGGTTAGGAAGTACCACCTCAAGCTGGATTTCTGGCAGATCATGTGGATTCAGAATTTGGACTGTTGTGGGTTGGTTTTCTCTGAGAGTAGTGGTTTCCAGAGAATTTTCCTCTGCTGAAGGACTTCCTACTTCTTCTTGATGTTGTGAATCAGAAGCAGCTTCAATTGAGGGACCTGCCTGAGATGTGTTGATTATCTCAGACTGTGACACATCATTTTGTGTTGAAGTGGATTCTGCCAAGATTTGTCTTGAAGCTATTGGCAGTTCAACACGAAAGTCATCTTCTCTTGTGCATTTGGGGGTGTCTATGGTAGTTGTCTGTAAGACTGGAACATACTCTTTCACAAGATTAAATGCAGATGTAAAGCTATCAAGATCAAATAACCAATCAGGGCCTGTTCCAGGTTTATTGAGAGTATGTTCATTGAACTGAACATTTGCAGACTCTTCAATAACTCTGGAAGCTTTGATGTATACTCTATAAGCCTTAGCATGTGAAGAGTACCCAACAAAGTAGCCCTCTGCTGATTTCTCAGCAAACTTGGCTAAATGATCTTTAGTATTCAAGATGGTGCATTGACATCCAAATGGTTTGAGAAATCCAATAAATGGTTTTCTCTTATGCCAAATTTCATAAGGAGTCATACCATGTGTCTTAACCACCAATACTCTGTTTTGGACATAACAGGCAGTGTTGACTGCTTCTGCCCAAAAAGTTATTGGAAGTTTGGCATCAGACAACATGGTCCTTGCAGCCTCAATTAGTGTCCTATTCCTTCTCTCAGCAACACCATTTTGTTGTGGAGTTCTAGGAGCACTAAATTGTCTTGTGATACCTTTATATTCACAAAAAGAATTTAAAACATGATTCTTGAATTCTGTTCCTTGATCTGACCTGATTATTTTTACATGATGGTCACTTTCATTCTCCACCCTTAGTATAAATGACTTTAGGATCTCAGCAGTTTCATCCTTGGTGTTTAAGAAAAACACCCAGGTATACCGAGAGAAATCATCCGTAACCACCAAGCAGTATGATTTTCTACCAAGACTTTTAACACTTGTGGGGCCAAACAGGTCCATATGTAGTAAATGCAGGATCGTTGTGATAGAATTTATCTCTTTGGCATGGTGAGATGATTTGTGTTGCTTACCTTTTAAGCATGCAACACACTTGTCAACACAGATGAATTCCTTTGTAGGTAAACCAGTCACTAAGTTGTTTTTAACAAGTTTGTTCATGTTTTTAAGGTTTACATGACAAAGTCTTCTATGCCAAAGAGATAATTCATTAAGTGAAGCTTTTGAGACAAAGCAACTTATATTGCTGAGTGGAGAAGCTGTGCTCATATCTAGCATATACATGTTGTTCTTCCTTGGTGCTCTGAGCAAGATTTGTTCATTTGGAACAACAAAACCAGGTTTTAACACTATACATTCATGCTCAGTGAACAACATGTTGTGCTTTTGATCACACACCTGTGATACACTTAGCAAATTGTAATTAAGTTCTTTTACAAAATGCACATTCTCAAAGCTTACCTTGCCATTTGTGATTGTGCCCCTACCTATTATGTAACCTCCCACTGGATCACTTCCAAAAGCAACAGACCCTCCAAAGAATGGTTCATATTTGTGTAAGTGAGTCTTGTTGCCTGTCATGTGCCTGGAACAGCCGCTGTCAACTATCCACAAGTTGCTCTTTGAATCCTGCTGTCCCTGCACATGACCATAAGTGAGTTAGTTTCTGATGGGAACCCAAGCCATTGTGGTCTTGGGTTTTCCATTAGCATCATTATAAGTAAATTTCTTTGTCATCATCTTAGTTGGACTAGATGATGTGCTTGCTGTTGGTGATATGGGTGACTGATCAGTTGGTTTACATGTTTCTTTCTTCTTCCAAATTTGCTTGACTGATGAGGTTTTCGGAAGTTCTTTCTTCTTTTGACAGCCATCGGAAGATCTTTTGATCTTTGCTTCCGATGACTTGGTAGAAGGATTATTCTTTTGATAATTTTCTTCCGAGGTTCTTCTTCCGAAGGTATGAGTTTTGTTTGGGCTATCGGAAGGCCTTTTTGCATGTGCTTCCGATACTTTCTTACCTTCGGAAGCTTTTTGGTTTTGTTTCTTCCAACTGTCAGAAGTATTGACTTCCGAAGACATGGATGATTTACTCCAGCCCTTCTTTCTTCCTCTGTCTTCCTTTCTAGAGACACTTCTTTTAATTGGATTGAAAAAACAATCAGCAGCAAAGTGACTTGACTCTCCACACATCAAGCATGTAATCTGATTTTTGAAGGATTGTAGCTGCTGATTCCTTTTAATGAAAGCTGAGCTTTGATCCACAGAGGATGATGATTTGGATATTCCAACATACTTGTTGGATTGAGGTTTTGCCTGTCTTCCTGAAAAGTTTACCTTTCTCTCCTTTGATCTACCCCTTTTGGATTTGTCAGATGGACAAGTAACATATTCATCTGAGGAGATATTCCCTGTATGTTTAGCTTTGACAAAAACTGTTGAATGTTTCTTAGTTTTCTTATTTTGTTTCTTAGTTTTCAAAGACTGTTTTTCTTTTGCTGGTTTAATGGGAACATCATCCTCATCTGAACATATTGAGTCACTTGGATTTAGATCAGAGGAGTTATCATTGTGATCCACCTTATGTATGTCTAACACATCATCATACATAAGTTGGATCTCAGGTTTACACCTAATCTCCACCATAGGGGTGTAAGCAGATGGAGGCTCCATATTGTTATAATAACCCAATCCAGCCCCTTTTTGCTTTACCAAATCTGCAGTATCATTCATTCTTAAAAGTTTTTCAATCTTTTCACCTTGGCTTAGAAATTTGTCTCTGTAAGACTCAGCCAGTACAAGTTCAGTCTTGGCAGTGGTTAGTCTTTCTAAAAGATTTTTAATTTGACACTGTTTGTTTGTGTCTTCATGTTTTAAGCTTGAAATAGTCTTTTCCATTTCTTCAATCTTTTCTTTGTAATTTCTTTCAGCCTCAAAGAAATTTGCTTTGACAACTTGTAAAGACTCAAGCTCATTACAGAGTTGAGAATTAATCTTTTTATACACAGTTAATGTTTCTAAGCATTCAGGTGTACACATGTTATCAGTTACCTTGTATGAAGATGATGAGTCTTTTGCCATCAAAGCATTGTTGGAAATGGAAGCATCCTCAGCTTGAAAGCTCCAATATGCAAAGTCTTGTTCTGCAATGTTTGCATTGTTTGTTGAGCTTGATGGTCTTTGCAGTGGTTGCCCAGAAGTTGTTGGCTGAGTTCCTGTGGACTTGCATTCTCTAGCGAAATGACCTAACTGTTGGCAATTAAAGCATTTAAGCTTGGACTTGTCCAGACCAAACCCAGTTTTCATATTGTGCTTCTTAAACTGCCTCCCAGTTCTCTGATAGAACTTCTTTGCTCGATAGGAGATCATGGCCATCTGATAGTTGATGTCCATTTCCTCTAAATCATCTGCAGGAATGCCATCTAAGTCTTCCTGACACAAATGGAAGTAGTTGGTTTCTTCAGCCATAAAAGCTCCTTGACCAGAGGCTAGTAGAGGAATTGGATTAGTGAGAGGATTTGTGTATGTGTTTGATGAAGTTGAGGTTTCAGTATAGGTGACAATGGGTGTGGAGGTAGGATGGTAGATGGATTGATGGTTCTGGTATGGAGGATTGTTGATGGGTGCATGAAGAGCAGCTGAACCAGATGGTGAATGGAAGGCTTTAGATTCTTGGGCATCCAGTTCCATCTGATAGGCACTGAGAATACCGAACAACTCTCCTAGAGTTAGAGTCTTCAGATTTTCTGTTCTTCTGATTGTTACCGAATAAATGTTCCATGCCTTTGGAAGAGATCTCAGAAATTTTCTGAGCACGTCTTGATTATCCAGAGTTACACCTGCAGATGTCAATTCATTCACAAGTTGGACATACCTTAGGTACTGTGAAGACATATTTTCATTGTTTTGTTGACAAAAGTTCTCAGCATATCCTTCTTGTTCTCTTTGACATCATCTGAACCTTCATACATCTGCTTCAAGGAGTTTCACAGTTCTTGAGCAGACTTGCATTTCTTGAATGCATGTATAATAGAGTTCGGTATTGACATCTGAATGAGCCAGAGAGCTTTAGAGTCAACTTCCATCTTCTTGTAATCTTCATCTGAGTACATAGATGGATCTTTTGGTACTGCAGCTCCCCCGACTCCAGCAGCAGCAACTGTAGGAATGTAAGGACCTTCAAGAACAGACTTCCAAAGTTTGAAGTCCTGGTTCCTGATAAATCCTTTCATTCTGACTTTCCAGGTGTCAAAGTCTTCAGGTGTGAACATTGGTGGCTTGTTGAGAGTGCCATTTTCTGTATCATGTTTGTTTAGAGCAGCCATCTTAGACAAATACAGAAAATAAGAGTAATGAAACGATGAGATTTTTAGAAGAAATAGAACTGGTAACTTAAGGATGATTAGTCACTTAAGTTTAAGAGCCAAAGCTCTGATACCACTTGTTGGATCGGGTTGTTTAATCTAAACAACACTTCACAAGTATTTCTTACTTAACTCTAACAGATGCGGAATATTCTGTTAGAATAATCTCACAATTACACTCAAAATGACAACTTAATAATCTTTGAACGACAATAATAATAAGAACACAAGAATAATTCAAGCTCAAGGATATATTTCTCTCAAAGTAGAAGTGTACAAGCACATCAACAACGCACACTTAGTAAGTTTACAATGGGAGGTTATATAGCCGAGGCTACAACCGTATACACTTAGGAATACAAGTTGGGTATACTAGACAAGTACATAAAGTAAAGCTTATTCTAGTGTATTGAGTGTCTTAACAGGCTAAGACACTCAGTCATGATCATTATACAAATAGACATTGACTTTAACAAAGACTACTAAATACAAAAGACATTTAATGTTGATGATCTTCAAGGCTTCAGATAATCTTTTGTATTTAATGCAGCATGGGAGAGGTAAGGTGACTTATCTGACTCATTACATGTTGTCTCTATCTGTCATCAGACCACCATGTCTTGTGTCAGTACCTTTTGTACTTTGAGAGTGTTCAGCTACAGTCTTTGAAGAAGGAATCTCTTCGGAAGTCTTTGTCTTTTGAGGAGGTTGCTGAGAAGAGTCTTCGGAAGCACTTGATGATTGGAAGCTCTGAAATCCTTTAAGTGCTGGTCTTCCGAAGCTTTTTTCTTGTACAACCTTTGGCAGGAATAGGTTATCCTTCGGAAGCAATGTTGCTTCCGAAGAGTAACTTCTTCCTTCCGAAGGATGTTATTCTTCGCGGCATTTGTACTTGGACAAAATAGGAGGTTTGGTGAGCATCAGTCTTTATTAGTCTTTACAGCCATATAAAGCCTTATTGAGTTTGGACACCATATGTTCCTTTTTCTTTATTTCAAAACCCGGTGGTTGTGTCACGTAAACTTCTTCTAACAAATCCCCATATAAGAAAGTTGACTTCACATCCAGATGATGACCTATCCAACCCCCCTCTGCTGCCATGGCCAAAAGTAATCGAATGGTTTCAATCTGTGCTACAGGCGTGAACACTTCTTCAAAATCAATGCCTTTCTTTTGAACATATCCTTTAGCCATAAATCTTGCTTTGTATTTTACAATCCTACCTTCTGCGTCCTTTTTAACTTTATATACCCAATTCAATCCTATAGGATTGTATCCTTTAGGGAGATCAACCAATGTCCACGTTTTATTTTTCTTTATGGACTCCATTTCTAAATTCATTGCTTCCCTCCATGCACGCATATTGATAGCTTCCTTCAGTGTTGCTGGTTCATCACCAACAAACATGAGTTCCCCACCTTCATTATTAATTTCTTCTGTATTCTCTTAAATGTCATGCAAAGGACGAAAACCTTGGGGAGGAGTATTATCATGTGGGCCCCACTATTGGAAAATCCATCACGTGAAGTAGCAGAGACATTGGATGAACTTGATTGTACACTTTCAACTCCAACAGTGTTACGTGGTTTAAAATCACCATCAACACTCTGATGACTTGGACTTTTTGGTATGGTTGGAGGAGACAAATTTTGATCCAATGGTTACATCTTTTGAGTATCATCATTTAAAGAAAACTGTACATTAGTACTATCACCGGTACTTGTACCTTTTAATTCCTCTTTTTTCTCATTAAACCAAACATATTTTTTCTTCTCCTCAAACACAATATCTCGAGATATACATATTTTGTGCTCTTTGGGATCATACAATGGGTATGCTTTACTTCCTTCATCTATTCCCATGTTCACCATTATAACACTTCTGTCGGATAGCTTTGTAACTTTATTCGGTGGCATCTTGACATGCGCTACACATCCAAAAACCTTCATATGTGCAAAAGTCGGCTTTCTCTTCTTCCACCTTTCGTATGGTGTCATATCTTTAACACTTTTCGTCGGAAATCTGTTAAGAATAAACACCGCATGTCTTACACCCTCTCCCCAGAGATTCTCCGGTACATTCATGGTCTTTATCAACGACCTGGTGACTTCGAGAACCGTTCGATTTCTGCGCTCCACAACCCCATTTTGTTGAGGAGTGTATGGTGCAGTAAGTTGTCTCCTTATTCCCTGCTGTTCACAAAATGAGTTGAAGAGGTGAGAGTTAAACTCACCACCCCTGTCTGTTCTCAGTTCCTTAATCCTTATGACACTTTCCTTCTCGACTTGGGTCTTGAAATTCTTGAACTTCATGAAAGCCTCATCTTTTGATTTAATTACATACACCCACATATACCTACAGTAATCATCTACTATAAGCAAAAAATATCTATTACCTCCGGCAGTTTGTGGTGAGATCGGACAACAAAGTTCTGCATGCAATAGCTCAAGTGGTATGCTAGCTCGCCATTGACTTTCATGAGGAAATGGGTGTCATGTTTGCTTTCCTAACAAACATCCTTCACAGACTTGTTTTGGATGTTGTATTAAAGGCACTCCTCTCACCGATCCTGATTTCACCATAGACTCCATTATCCTGAAACTGATGTGTCCCAGTCTCATCTGCCAAATCCAATCTTCATCATCGAATTTTGCGTTAAGGCATGTTGGTTGAGTTGTTTTGAGAGTCACCATGTAAAGCCTATTCTTTGAACGTGGAACTTGCATGAGGAGATGCCCAGCACAGTCGTGCACCTTTAGTTATCACCTTCCATTTCCATTTTATAACCACCCTATGTTAATTGGCCCAAACTGAGTATACAATTGTGAAGTGCAGGGATAAAGTATACATCAGAAATAACTTGTTGATCTCCATTCTTGCATTCAAAGAGAATAGTTCCTTTGCCTTTAATCTGGACCTTTGAACCATCACCAAATCTTACTTGGCCAGTAATTCTTTCATCTAATTCTGCAAATAAACCCCTGTGACCAGTCATGTGATTACAGGCTCCATTATCTAAGTACCAAACATTATGTTGAGATATGTCCTTCTCAACTTCAGAAAACATCCTATTTTCATTAAGCAGCACCATGACTGGTTCTTCTTCTCCATGCACTGTCAGGAGAATAGCATGATCTCCTTCATCTTCTTGAGTGAGATTGACCTCGTCTTCTTTGTCATTCCCGGCTTTACATTCCACGGAATAATGCTCGTATTCATCACACTTGAAACACTTTATGTATTTCCTGTCTTTGAACTTTCGCTTACCAAACCCCGTATCCTGATGAGACGGTCCTGCGCCGCGCCCACCTCTTCCCCGGTTTGAGCCACGTCTTCTTGACCCACTACGCCCACCACGATCATAATGTAGTCCTCGACCACGTCCTCCACTCCAGGTGCCCTTCCCAGGAGCTTTCTGTGATACTTGGGTTTCTGCCTTTGCAAGCAATAACCCATTTTCACCGCTGGTGTTTCCTTGGCGTAATTTTAACCGGTCTTCATATGCTTTCAACCTTCTGATCGCCTCATCTAAAGACATTTTGTCCACATCAGCATATTGTTCTATCGACGCTACCAACTGCAGGTACTTATCTGGGACTGAGTCTAATAGTTTTCTCACAACCTCACCATCTGTCAGAGTTTCCTCGAGGCTGCCAAACTGAGAAATCATACTACTCAGTTTTCCAGCAAAATTGTCAATCGAATCTCCCTCCTTCATCTTCAATCCTTCGAAACTACTTCTCAGGGTATGTAGACGAGCCTTCTGTACCCTTTCAGCCCCTAGGTATCTCATTTTCAGAGATTCCCAGACCTTTTTCGATGTCTTCTTTTTGGCTACTTGCAACAGTACATCTTCAGGAATCGCCTGGAAGAGAAAAGCTCTCGCCACCTTTTTTTTCTTCTCATCTTCAGTCCCCCCGACTGAGAATTCTATGGACTCCCATAGTCCTTAAGCATCTAGGATAGCCTCCATCTTGATAGCCCACATAGTGCAATTTGAAGACGTAAGAACCGGACACTGCAGCCTGACAGATCCGGTTTCCTTTGGAGCTTCTTGATTCTTAACCGCCGAAGAGGAAGACGTCGACATCGGTGTGAAACTGGGGATACTTTGGCATACACAGAACCTTGAAAGATCTGATACCAAGTGTTTGAAATCAAAGCTATTCAAAGCAACAGTATATCGTTTGTCTTGACAATATCTTCTTTCTTCCTCGTCAGAATTGCCACGTGCAATTACATCGAAAGCCCTGGTGTTGGCGGGTGTTGTACCTGAGCAAATCCACCTGTCCCTCAGAAGGAAACCCGTTTTCCGGTAAAACCCCCTGCTGACTGCTTTGACTAGGATTTGAACATATGATCTCACATAGTCTACGTTTTATGAGAATTATAGAGTGTCAGTTTATCTATAAGCTTTTTGTCACTTAACAACTTAATTTGACGTCACGAAATAAACATATGGAAACTTGGTACAAAACAAGGAGACTTGTGGAGTCAATGAAGCTAACAAACTAAGACGTAAGAATGCTACACCAGTATGCAGCTATAACAACATATTTTTTAAGAGCTTTACTGATGATTGACTTGTCGTCACTGTAGTTTAAAATAGTCATATAGATTAGGACCAATAGGTTAAAATAGTCGTCGGCACATGTCTCATCGATGTTATCACCTAATGACGACGTATCGCCAGTTGGTTCAAATTACCACAAACAAACATACGAAAATTCACAGTGTTACATTCATTGCAAATTATATTGTATAATAAAGCTAACCTAACCACCACCTTATATGCAAACATAAACAAAAGGGGTACCCTAGAGACGGAGCTTGAAAAAAAGGTCGGAGGGGCTGAATGATTTTTAAGAAGAAAACGGAGGGACCCGAAGGATTTTTAGGATAAAAACGAAGGGACAGGAAGGATTTTCCAACGAAATACTATTATATCGACTCTTCTGAGCGAAAAAACGGAGGGATGGAGGGGGGAGGGTGGGGCACCCCCGAACCCCGTATAACCTCCGTCCCTAGGTACCCTACAAATACCCAAAACAACCCAAGGTTCAAGACCCACTACTTTGACTTAATAAACACATAATAAACATGTGACTAATTAACTAAAATTCTACAACCTGTTTGACTCAAGAAGCTCCATTTCTTGTACCTGATTTCACGGTTTAGAATCCATCAGGATTAATCCTACATTAACCTTCTTAATCTTGAACCTAACCCTTCTGATCTTCACCACTTCACTTGGAACCGTACCAAGACTCTTAGTACCCGATCACACACAACTAGCTCCATGGCTTAATTGTGATTATTTCACCACTGATTCAGCATCCCGATTCAGATGTCAGATCCCACCGGTAAACCTGATCACCACTTCATAACTCGTCATTTGTTGCCGTTCAGACCCTTCCCGGAGCCCTCAAGACCTTTTCCTTTGTCATATCCAAAGTCATCCACTCTTATATGTTATAACCCCAACTTTCCCGATCAAACCTATTCTGAGAATTCTTCCACCGAACATGAAAACTAGGCCGCTACCTGATGCCTATACCGTTCCCTTAACCCGACAAACAAGCCGATTCCAAAAGCCACATGCCTTGATTCGTTCTGGCCCTCCTTTTGCACCTTCGGTTATTGGTCACTTTATCTTACATGAACACGCCCGATCAAAGATGGAGATTACTTTGAGTGCTGCAACACCCTCCGGTTACGACCTAAATCAGCCAAAAACTACTGCTTTAGCTCCTCTTTTGATGACCACTAACAGCCACGGACCGCCAACGCTCATCACCTATCACACCCCATCCCTCGTCACCTGAGATGATGTCATTCACTGTTCTGAGAAGGTTGCGGAAGCATAGTGGTGATGTCTCAAAGATGAGATGTGACTTACTTGATCTGATATCATAGCACACAGATTAACTTAAAGTAAATATATTACAAGGATCGCCATTACAATCAACAGTATTGTTTAAAAACTAGGTTTATTACATAAAAACTTATTTAATTACAAACTTATGAAGTGCATCCTCACCCGGTGGTCACCATCTCCCTGCAAAAGTTTTAAGTTTAAAAACGTCAGCACAAAGCTGGTGAGTTCGTAAAGTTCATGTTCAACAATATGATATGCAATACAAGTTCTCAAAATGTTCAGTTCAAGATAATCATGGGACCCGTATCTAGTTCCTTTCGAACGTTTTGTTCTTTTTCTATAAGATACTACCCGTCGGTAACATCTTAATGCCTCATTATCTTAATGTCTAACACAGCATTAAGCAGTCTAAAAATAGGTAACAAACATTCACAGCAAAGGGAGGTGCAAACTCCTAGCAAATGGGTTTTTAGCCGATAGTACTATCATTGTTCCCCGTTCGGCCCCACATGGTTCACTAGATACAGTTCAAAAATGAGGACTTTTAAGTTCTGTGATAGTGTTCTTGTTCTCCAGGAAAAATCCTATGAAATCCACAAGTTCTCAACAATCACATGAAATCACGCAGATAACAGTGATACATATCATATGTTTAATAAAAGTTCCACAGTGCTACCCCGATGTTTGTAAAAGATTAAAAAGAAGAGGGGTTGTACGAAACTCACCTAAAGTATCTAGATAGCAAGATCACTCGCAGACTGATGATAATAGTATAAGTCTGCATTAGTTTATGTTTAATGAATTATTTATGTTTTAACCTACTGATTATATCTTTCTGAATGTCCAATGTCAAAGACATTGTCTTAACAGTCATCAAACTGATGTTAAGTATTTAATTAGTTAATTTAATGTTATATCACACAATGTATGATAAATGTAGGAACCTACATTGAATTGGGTTCCTAATACGAGATTGATGACATACTTGATTAATCAGAATAATCTCGGATAAACCAAATAGTTGATGTTGTTGATTATAATGCTAAAACAATTTCTAGACAGATGAATGGCTTAGGAATGATCAATCCTTGTTATTGATTACCCAAATATCATGAAATATAACAATGTAGCATTAGAATAAGTTTAATAACCATGTTTAACATACTAATCTGACTGTTATCATAAACATCAGATAATCATTCCAATGAGTATGTTAATGATTATGATTAGTTTGAAACACTTGGATTTAACCTTGCATTTCAAAGATTAACCAAACTAATCATCTACATTGTCATAATCAAATGGTTTAAACCATTATAATCATGGGTATGATTTCATGCAAACCGGGCATTACAACGGATCAAAACAAGGATTTACCGGTTAAAAAATCGTGTTTTTCATTTATAATCAATCCTAGCCATCATCTAGGCAATAATCAACAACCGTTACTATCTTATTACGTTCAAAATCAAGATCTAATCAATCATTATGAAGCTAGAAGGTTAAAACGAACCATTACCTGACGAAGTTCTGCGCGTAGAACAATGATCGGGACTTGAAAACACGATCTTGGTTCGATTGGGATGTTTAGAAGGCTTTGAAATGGAGTTTAGATGCTAAAGATGAGTATTTGGTCGTCTGCAAGTGAAGACAGCTCGAGATAGTAGAAGAATAAACTTCTGGATGGAAATCTGATCTTTTAAAAATATCCACCGCCTCACAGCGCGCCGGGCACACCGCCCCAACTCGGCGTGTGGCCCGGGGCGTATCGCCCCATGCCTGTTTCGTCCAATTTTTGATTTGATTTTCGTTTCGTGATTCCGGACAATCCGTAACTCCGTTTCGCGCACTGTTTTCGCCCAAGTTCATCATTTCTCACATTCTATCAACCTATAATAATTACAATAGCTAAATCAACGTGGATTTCAAGCACGACCAAATGTGCTCACGTCATGGATGCCGTAATTCTCGTATGCAATTGTCACATCACCGGTCACCCCCGTTGTACCAAACCGTACTTCTCCCACAACACCGGTTAAAACAGAACAATTTATTGAATTATTGTCTCTGTGTGCTGTTGTAGAATAGCCCTGAAATAGCCCCAGTTGTTCCTTTGTGATTTGCTACAACAGCCCCTTTGGTTGCGATCATAAACAGCAGCCCCAAACCCAAAACACGACTCTCAAACCCTTGAAACAAACCTTATGCTCTGATACCAAATATTAATTCAGTTTACCAGAAACACACATACGAAATCTCATGTAAAGGGAGAATTTAGCTTACTGCTTCACGGTGTTACATTCATAAAAAAATACATTAAATAAGAACAAAAACTAACCTAACCACCCCTTCTACGCAAACATAAACAATGGAGATACCTCTACAAATAAGCAAAACAATCCATGATTCAAGGCCCACTAGTTTGACTTAATAAACACCTAATAAATATGTAACTAATTAACTAAAATTCTATAAATCGTTGGACTCACGAAGCTCCATTTCTTGTTCCCGATTACCTGGTTTAGAACCCGTCAAGATTAACCTACTTTGCTGGTGGAGTCAATGAAGCCAACAAACTAAGACAAAATAAATTATCCAAAAAAATTAAAAAAACATTATTAGTATGAATTTAACTAGCAATTTATAATTGTATGAAACCAAAGTCCTCATCCATTTAAACACTCGAACCACTAAACATATGCACACTTTAAATTAAGCATCCATTTATATTTTTTAGAAACGTTTAGAGTGTTTGATGCTAAAGTCAGAGATTTCTAGACATTACAATTAGGTATACCTTATTTATGATCTCAAATAAATAAATATATGAATACTAATTATACATAAATAAAAACTTTTGTGGCATTTTCAGAAGCATACTCTTTATTCTACCGGATAAAAGTAAGGTTTACCTTCGTTCAACCCTGGCCTCTCAAACATTGCAGAATAGTTGTAATTACAGGGTATATTTGTTTGTTTGTTTACCACTCTATGTATATGTGTGTCTGTATATATATGCATATATTATAATGGTGTGATTAAATTGAATGAAATTGGAAATGATGAAAATTAATAAAAAACAAACATAACCCGGTTAGAGCAATATGGCTACAAAATTAAATCGCAAGAATTAAAGACTAATAAAACAATGCAACAAATTTGCCACTTCAATAGCCATCACAGGAAATCAGTCACAGAGTAAATCAAACCTGACATTTGTGTTGACATTATATCTATGGGACATGTCAAGGTTTGTTTTTAACTTGTAGTGGTTTGACTCTATCATATTAAGTCCTACCAAGTTAAGCAAGTGAATTTTTAATAAGTTAGACCATGAAATTTTGGTTGATTCTTTAATCTTAAGTCATGCCAAGATTTATATCAAGTTCATACTTTTGTTGACTCTATAATATTAAGTCATATCGCGTTAATCATTCACTTGAGTGAAATGAGAAACTTTATAGGAACTTCAAACTAAATTTATATATGTAATGAGAATTCCAAGTATTTTGGTGTTGGAGAAAATATATTTTGCTTATGTATGTTCTTTCACATTTATTAATTTGCCATGAATAAAACCCATAGTTTCTTAAACATTTTTGAAAGATAATTTATGAGTGTCCATATATATATGTATATAAATGTATAGGATTGTGAAGAAATAATAACCCATTTTGTAAGATTAAGCAAATGCTGAAGGTATGTTTGGGTTTGTTTATAGGTTTCTATCATATATTATTTTTTTATAGAAATCACCCAAAAAGTCTAACCTTTAATTTGTGTTACAAAACATTTGCAAAAGAATCCATGAATTGTAGGTATGTTTGTGCATTGGTTTGTTCATGGGTTTTTATCATTTGTTAGCTTGAATAGAAACCCCACAAACAAAAAAAGCTTTGTTTTATCAACCATGTGTTAGAGAGCTAAAATAAGAATCAAAATGAGTAGTAGAAGAAGAACATAAAGTGAATTATTGTTCAATTGTGATATAAGTATATTTAAGAAATGTTTTACCTTGGATATTTAAGAACTCCAGGAAGAACACAAGAGAAAAAGAGAAAAATTTAAGAAAAGTGGATTAAATGAAAGGAAAATGGATGCAAATGCGGTGGTACTTATAGTTGAAAAAATTGGAAGAGGAAAGGGCGGCAAAAGGAGAGTGGTGGGAATGCGTTGAGTTTGATGTGTTTGGTATGTAAGTTGATATTGGTTTTAACCCATGGTTTATGAGTTTTGTAATTGTTAGGTCCATTTTTCATTTTTCTTTTAATTTAATGGATTCTTGCAATAACATAAATCAGACTTATACATTATTTAGGCTTTAGCTTGTTTAATGAACTAAAAAATAGCAAAGGAGATGAACATGTTTTGTTGCGGATGTTATAGTTTCTTCCATTAAGAAATTTAGTATTTGTCAGCTATGGGTGGTTTTTCAGCTAATAGTTAAGGATATTTCTACTTCATCTGATTTGTTCTTACCATGTGAATTCTGGACCGCATTTAGAGTTGCATCTAACATTGATAATAGGAATTCGACTTCTTTTCAGCATCTTTACCTCACAATCCATCTCTTCGATTGCTTCCTTAATAAAATGAGTTTATCATCGAGTCGTAACTCGGCTAATTGAATTATTAGTGATTCATATGACAAACACTTTTTAAGATTTGATGCATGAAATACATCATGCACCTCACCGGGCTCTTGTGGTAATTTTAGTCTCAAAGCCATGGGATCAAATCTATTAAGGATTTCAAAAGGTTCAACACACCTAAGCGCCAATTTTCCCTTTTTCCCAAATCATAACAAACCCTTCTAGGGAGATACTTTCTATCACACCCCAACCGACAACGGAATACGTCGAGGCGTGATTTGTGATTGTTCAAAAGCTAATGGTGTTACTTTAAAGTTTAAATATAGTAAGCATCAATATTAAAGATTCATTCAATCAAACAACCATGTACATAACGAATATCCAAATAATCCAAACATACAAAAGAAAACGTAACAATGTTTGATTTAACGTTAACTAGGTCCATTTCCTAATATAGTCTGCATATTCTTCACTTAGCCTGTTACACATGTAAAATAAGAGTTTGTCAACTATTTGCATAGTTGGTGAGTCTCATACAAGTTTATATAACTACATATAAATAAGATGAAAACATATAGTCTAAGTAGCATTGAATCAAAAGCATATATCTCCACAAGTTTGCTAGTGTGTACATTTTCACCTTTTTTATACAATTATCTAATTTAATGCGAAGAAAGTATCTGACATTCTCACACTACTAATATACTAGTATGAATATCATGAATAGAATCAACAAAAAAAGTATGAACATTTCAGCCTTTATACACAATAATTTATGTCATGCAAAAAAAGTATTTGATCTTCTCGGGCAAGTAATGTACTAGTATGAATAATATGAATAACATCAACAACACTAATTGATTTCAAACGAGTATTAAAACATAACATTCAAATCAAAACTAACTAGAACTAATAGCTTGCATATATAATTTGAATGACCTAGAATTGAACAAGTTTAAATGAAGAATTTGCAACATCTCTAAAATTACAAAATGTAAAGAGAGAGTATGAGGAAAACAATATTATGCTTAGCTATCCAAGAATGTCTTTATAGAGTTTGCAAAGTAGGGCATTCACACTTCACCCTATGTTTGTATGAGTATAAAGAATGTCTTAGTTTTTCTTAGATTTCAAGTATTGCCTCTTAATCTAAGGGTTCTTAAGATGTACACGGTTCTGTGTAATGATAAAATGTTTGGAAACAAAAGAATTGTATTTATAGCTTGATTGGTAGTTTTAAAATAATTACTTAAAAATTTAATTAAATATTTTATAAGTTTTTTAAATAAATATGTGGTAGCTTAATTGCTTGTGATAAGCCTTCAGTTTTCTTTACTCGAAAGCATTGTTATGGTCTTCCGAAGAAGAAATAAGTTTTTTTTGAAACTCTGATTGGAATCTCTGGATGGTTTGTTCCTACTTTCTTTGTTATGGCTTGGTTGACTACGGCTCTTGAATTATAGTAGCAGTTTGCAGCAAAATGATCAAACCCTCCACAAATTAGGCATTTTGCATGCGTTCTTTGAGTTCTTTGCACTTCAAAATTGGTATTAGAGAATTTTATTTCCTTCTTGCTTGCCAGAGGAGACTTGTCTCTTGGCTTAGATGATGCTTGGCATGATTTGGATGATCCAACACAACTTCTTGTTTGAGCGGCTTGTTTACATGTTGACTTTGGTTTTGTGGGAATGCTGTTTCTTGGAGATTTAGTAGCTTTCTTATGAGACTTGTTAGATGGACAATTTACATAGTCATCGGAAGAGACGGTGCAACGATTATTAGAGGTTGATTTTTGAAAAACTATTTTGTTCTATATGCTTGTGTTTTTTGTTCCTCTTTTGTGAGTTGTTTTTGGTGTCTTTTCCTGCACCAATTCCTCTTTTTCTGAGATTTTTTCATTTATGATGGGTTGGCTATCAAATGATTCTGCTTCACTTTCATTCTTGAGAATCTTAAGCTCTTCATCAAACACAACTTGAACTCCGGTTTGTCGTGAACATCCACGTTAGTGGTGTGGACTATTGGAGGTTGAACCTCATGATACCCAAGTCCAGACTTATGTTTGTACAAATTCTGTGAGTTTTCAGTTATCTTGAGAAGTTTCTCAAATTTGTCACGTTGACTGAGAAACTTGTCATGATAAGATTGAGCCAGTACAAGATCAGTCTTAGCATAAGTTAATCTTTGTAGAAGGTTGTTAATATGTCACTTGTAGTTAGTCTCTTCATGTTTAAGACTTGAAACAATTTTCTCTAAAGTTTCAATAGTTTCCTTATAAGTTTTCTCAGCTTTGAAGAATTCTGCTTTGACCACATGTATGGACTCAAGTTCCCCACAAACTTGTGCATTAAAACATTTATTAGCATTTAGTACTTTATGACATTCAGGTGTGCACATATAACTATTTACCTTAAATGTGGACTTTGAGTCATTTGCCATGAAGGAATTGTTGGAGGTCAATGCTTCCTCGAAAAATCACAATGCTCTACAAAGTTGGCATTGTTTGATTGAGATGTGGCAATTGGTTGCTGGGCCTGATGATTGAGGGATGCCAGCATATTTCTTTGAAGTGCCTTGCACACTTTTGCTAAGTGACTGAGCTGCTAACAAATGAATCATATTAACTTGCTTTTTCCAGGCAAAACTTCTTTTCATATTGTGCTTCTTGAACTGTCTTTGAGTTCTTTGATTGAATTTCTTTACACGATATCAAATCACGGCCATGTGATAATTGTGATGTCCATTTCTTGAAGGTCATCGGATCGTATACCCTTTGTATCTTGTTGACAAAACTAAAAATAGTTGGATTCTTTCGCTAAAAGGCTCCTTGGCCAGAAGTGAGCATGGGCACTAGGTTTGCAAAAGGGTTATGCTATGCAGTTGATTATGTGGGAGTATTAGGGCATGTGATTATGAGTGTGGTATTAGGGAAGTGATTTTGTTAATAACCCTGAATGGTTGAGTTATGATTGGGGGCATATAAGGCTGCTGACCCGAATGGTGCTGAAGATGACGGTTCTAGGTATGGCTGTTGAGAATCTATCTCCTTCTGATAGGAATTTAGAATGCCAAACAACTCTCCTAATTTCAAAGTTATGAGATTCTTAGTCCTATGACAACAGTGTAAATGTTCCATACTTGAGCAAGAGCCCATTAGAACTTTCTCATCAGATACTGACTCTTCAATTTACACATGTAGTTGTTATTCATCTACTAATTATACATAACTCAAGTATTGTGATGCCATGCTCTCATTAATAATCTGAAAAAATTTCTCGAACCGTTACTTTAATACATCTTTCTTATTTTATTTAACATCATCAAATTCTTCAAACATTTACTGAAGGGAGTTCCATAGCTCCTTAGCAGATTTGCACTTCTTGAATGCATGAATGATGGTGTTCGGAATAGTCATATGAAAAAGTCAAAGTGCCTTTGAGTAGACCTCCATCTTCTTATAATCCTCGTTTGAATATAGAGATAGGTTTTTAGACATAACAACTCTTTCGCTCCGGCAGCTGCAACAGTTATGCCTCAACAGGCCAAGCCATAATAATTACACCTTACAAATGACTTCATTGACTTTTATAGTAATTACCTAAACTACAAAAGAAATTAATGAAATGATCTTCAAAGAATCTTCAGAATCATTGCTAGTCTGAGAGTTGTAAGTTGGAATGCCGACTATCACAAGAATGTCTTCTGATTTGGTTCTGATAGTAGAAACAAGCTCTGTAGCTTTTTTCTATTGTATCTTCAGTATCAACAGTTTTTAATCTTCAAAGTCTTTGTATTAGAAGCTGTTATGCATCGGAAGCAATTGACCTTAAGGGAACATTTGTGAGATACTGATATTTTGTCATGAATGTCTTTCGATGCTTTGTTTTCTTCGGAAGTTTTCTTTTATGTCTGGCCATTAAAAGTATAAGATTTATTCTTGGGAAGATTTCTGTCTTCCGAAGGATAATTTTTCCTTCTGAAGGTTGAATCCTTCTTAAGCATAAATATAACCTTCTAATGCTTCTTGGATTTGTAGGAGTTGAGGTTAGTCAATGCTTTATGTTTTTTGGTAAGCACCAACCCTTTTATGACTCTACACAAGTATTTGATGCTCTCTGACACACCTGAATCGACCCAAGCCCATCCTAGGAGAAGAGCAGCAACTATGTTAGTATGTTGATTTTGTCTCAGCAATATGCCTCGAGTCGTATTTGAATAAAAAACCTTTCACAAGGAAGTCAAATGAGTAACTAAAAGGAAGTCAAATGAGTTACTACTAGGCTAGATCTTGACGACTCTCAAGCGGTTTCATTCCTTCTTACTGTACTACTAAGTCAACCCAACCCGAATGGGAAGAAGGGGGTCAGCCAAACATCGGTCCACTCTTTTGCTGAGCACACCAATCAGGAATTTTTTTTAGAAAAGGAAGGGAACTTCTCACTGAAGGAGGCAGTAAGCTGCCGCAGTTGCTTATCTTTGACTTTTTTTAGAGATATGAAAAGGAAAAAACATAGTTAATTATTTGGTTTAGTGATTTTATTTTATTTTAATTTCAAAGGTTCAATGATGTGCTTCTATTTATGACCTTAGTTTTCAAGTGTGATTTCTATTTTGATTTATGTTTGAATGAACAAAGAAGATAATGATCAAGTTGTTATGTATGATTGTATGGATTTTGTGGTGAAGAAGGGTTTTTGGTAATTTATGAACATTAAAATGGAAGGTGAGAAATCGTTAACTAGCACAAAGTAAAGTTTAACTTCTATGTCGTGGGAATTAATTTGATGGATTTCAATTCCATCTTGGGTGAAGCAAACATGAATTTGTTGGAATGTTTTCATATTCTAGTTCCATTTCCATTTGAACATGTGAATCAATTCCATTGTCGTTTACAAACCAAACGAGCATAGGAGTGTCATGTCAACAAAAATATCAAATTAAATGAACTCTAGGGGTAAAATTGGAAAAGCCAACTATTGTTAACATTTATAACTTTTGTCGTGCTTTTAAAACGTATAAAACTTTATGACACGTCTTCATTCTTTTACAAATATTATATCATAAAATAAAATGATTTATATTCTATAGTATTATCATGTAAAGAGATTTTAAAAAATGTGTTTTTAATTGTTTAGAAAGAATTCAAATTTATAACATGAAGTGGTAATATCTAACATAGTTTTATATTTTTGTCCATGTGTGTTAATTTATTTTAACATGATGCTTTAAGGAATTTTAATATAGTGTTTCATTTTGAATTTTTTTTACGTATTTACGTCAACCCTTTAGAACACGTGACGCTTCCTCAATTCACACACCTTTTAGGCAAAATCTATTTTTCAATATAACCTAATCTTATGTGTGTGTAGTTATGATCAGAAAACATACATCCTTGAGTTGTGAGAAATCGTGAAAACCAACATGAAAAAATAAAAATTACTTTTTAGTTATGTAGAATTATTTGTTATTATAAGCAAATTAAAAATAAAAAATTAAAGAATGTGTTTCACACATGTTATACATTGGTTGTTAATGTTACACATTATAAAAAGACATTTGTAACATATTATAGAATGACGTTTTTATAATGTGTAACAAATACTGTTGGATCGGTTTGTTAGCTTCAAACAACACTTCACAACTATTTCGTTCTATCAATCTAACAGATGCGGAATTTCTGTTAAAAGGATCTCTCAAACACTAAATGCAAACAAATAATACTTGAACACAAGTAATAACACAAGAGTAAATTTCAAGCTCAAAGATATATTTCTCTCAAAGTAAACCAAGGGTTACAGCTTGCAAGAACACTTGTACAAGTTACAATGAGAGTTTATATAGCCAAGGCTACAACCGTATTCTCGTAGGAATACATGTTGGGTATACTAGACAATAAACAAAACAAAGCTTATTCTAGTATCTAAAGTGTCTTAACAGGCTAAGACACTCAATTACAATGATTACATTTATAGACACTGACTTTAACAAAAGACTAGCTAAATACAAGTCTTCGGAAGCTCTGAAGCTTTAATTCTTATAAGTGTTGATCTTCGAAAGCAGTTGACTTGTACAACCTTCAGCAGGAGTGAGTTGTCCGTCGGAAGCAATGTTGCTTCTTAAGAGTAACTCCTTATTTCCAAAGGCTGTTAGTATTTGTAGTGTTCAGTAGTTAGTCAAAACTAGAAGTTTGGTAAACATCAGCCTTTATTGATCTTTACAGTCTCCCCCTAGGTTGATGCTACCAAAACTTCCTATTTTACTCCTCTGTGAGCCCATTCACCTCTAAGAACCTGTGCTCTAGCCTTTGCCCATTTATTGTCTATTCTCCCATCAGATCCATTATTAGGATTATGAAGTGGGAGTTTCTCAAGATCATACACAAAAGGTTCTGCTATGAGCATTAGTTGAAGAAGATCCATTACCATTATTCCCCCATTGATCTTTGTTAGTGTGAATACCTTTTGTTGTGCATTGTAGCTCCACTTCACTATTGGAATATAAGCTCGAATGGGTTCTGGATTTCTTCTAGGCTCTGAATCAGACTCAAAGTCAGAGGAGATAGTAGTTCTCTTTCTTCTTCTAGCCAAGGTCTTTCTTCGTTTCATATTTGGTTTGACTGTGACCATGGCTTTATCCCTATGATCTCTGGCCGTTTGAGCTTCCTCATTGGAGCCCACTGCTGCGTCTGTTCCTGCAGTGGTCTCTGGATCTGCATCCCTAGATCCCAAGTGCTCAGTCTCTCTTCTCTCTTCTTCCTTTGATTGTTTCTCAGGATCAGAGTCTTTTGATTATTGTTTGTTAGCAGCCTTTTGACCTCTATTGATCTTAATCACTGAGGAGATTGGCATGTTATCATAGGAGGGACTTGATGGAGTGGAGAGATGTTCTTCCTTTGGGTTTTGAGGGAACATGTTGGGGAACATGGCCTTTGTAGCTGCCCCACACATCACCTCTTCACCCTATCTGATCCCCGAACCAGAGATGGGTATTTCAATGGTGGCTCCTACCCTAAGCCTAAGTTCAGGCTTGCTCTCTGGGCCTGGATCTGCTCCATAGAAGGTAACTCACCTCTGGCAACTTTAGCTTTTATATCTCTAACGTGCATGTCCGTGGTGGAGTTCTTCATGGGACCGAGCTGCCGAGCATGGAAACCATACTGTATGAGGATGGCCTTCATTTTGTTTATGTAGGCGACCTCCTTTTGTTTCTTTGTGAGCACCACCACAGCTTTGGCTGCAGCAGTTGTCTATTCCACGATCCAGCTCAGCTACCATCTGAGGTACCGACCAGAGTAAAACCTCATCAATATCATACCCTTCTCCTGGAGAAGACCAGGGAGTCTTGAAAACTCATCATCTAGGGAAGTGTGTGGTCAACCCTTCTTCATCTTGGGCCTCCTCTCCTCCTGTTCGGCTTCCTCCTCTGGGTTAGCTTCCTTTTTCCTCTGTCCATTGTTTTTTACCCCAGAGGAGATGGATCCTGTAGCCTCACCAGTTGGTTCATCGGAAAATAACTCTTCTGTGGAAGAATCATCAAGTATGACTGGGCCTTCAGAAGCAGCTGCAGCTTCGGAGTTAACCTTAGCGTTCACTGAAGATTCCTTAGTAGCATCCACAGAGAGTTCAGGATTGGAGGAGAGTTCTTCATCAGCCATTGTCCCATAAGGGGACATAGGTTCCATGGAGATGGATGGTTGTTCTTGGATGGATTCCTCCATGGCAACCTGGGCTGCAGTGTCAGAAGGAGACTTAGTCCCAGAAGGGGGCTGTTGGATCCCAACAGGGATCTGGGCTCCATAGAGAGATTGGTTGTGAGCTCTTGCTCAGTCTCTGTGGAAGCTCCTGTATTGTTAGAAGAAGAGGATGATGAAGTACTAGAATGATGAAAATAAGTTCCCAAGAATTCATCCCATTAATGGTCAAAGTGACTATGAATGGAGTGAAGTCTTGTGCAACTTCCTCTTCTCCTGCTTCTGACTCTATAAATGGTGTATTCTCCCCCTTTTTGGTAGCATCAGGGGAGATAAAGGTGACCGTAGCAGGATCAGGATGGAATGGTGTGCAAATTATTGGGGGACGTTTCTGGAGGTCCAAGATGGTAGCCTCTTTGGCTTGGACCTCCGACCTCAGAGTAGCAACCTCAGCTTCTAGGTGAGCTACCCTGGCCTGTAGAGTAGAGATTGTGGCCTTTAATTCCTTAGTGTTTGTGCCCTCATCCACCTGAGTTGAATCACTAGGAGATGGAGTCCTGAGCCCTGCTCCTGCATCTCCACCACCAGATATGGTTTCTTGGCGCCCTGGATTCCCCTAATTGAGATGGGCCTCAATGAAGTCCTCACCAATGTGGGTTGCCACATAGGAGGCCCTATTTCCTGTACCACTGTCCTGAAGTACCTGAAAAGGTGCAGTAGTAGTGGCAGCCTCAACTGCATTGACCCCTTCTACACACCTCTCATATGGTAGGCTCTGGGTTAGGGAACATTGCTTGTAGTTGTGTCACCACTCTCAATAGTGTTTGGGTAGTGGGAGAGAGTGGGTCATCCAAGGCAACTACAGAGGTCCCTTGAGCCTGGGTAAATGTATGGGTGGGGGGCATTTCTGGGTGATAATCTCCTGAAGACCTGGGAGATAGTCCCTGAACTAGTGGAGTTGCTTCATAAGAAGCAGACTCAATAATTAGGGTATCCCTTTGGTATTCTCAGGTATGTATGGTGACATAAACTGAGGGCTTTCAGGCTGGTTGGGGGCATCCACCGGTTCCAGAGGAGTAACCGCTGGGGAGACAACAGGTGTGGCTTGCACCTAGGTGGAACTGTGCCCCTAGCAGTTCTTTTCATCTTTTTCTTGACGGATTCAGAAAAAGGGACCTGAACAGATGTAGAGAGCTGTGCAGGGGTTCGGCGGCGTTTGTAGGTGATTTTTATGGGATGAGGAATAGATGGGGAAGGTGTAGGTTCAGGATCTGTGGGTGCAACAGAGCTATCACCTTCTGGAGTAGGTAACTCCATAGAGTGAAGAAGAGGAGTGAAGGTTCCACTGAACACAACGCTCTTCTTCTTTAATTGAACAAAAACCTTTACAGTGACCAAGGGAATGTTATAGATGTTCCCAGATAGTGAGAGGGATGATCCCAACTCACTGTAAAATATATGTTGTAAGAACCTGGGATACATACAAAACTTCTTTGGTGACAAAAGATTGTCAGCCAAGTTATTGATAATGAAAGCAGAGAAATTAAACAGTTGGTTTGAGACCAAGCCATGGATAGCCGAGGCTAAGTCAGAGGGAACTTGATCCCAACCACCTGTCTTATTAGGCAGGTGGTGCAAAAACAAATGTATGAGGTGCTTATAATTATAGGACACTCTACCCTTCAAATAGGTTGTTGAAGGGAGAGGACCTCTGTACCCCATTGACTTAAAGGTCAATGCTACCTCATCATTGGTGAAAGAGACCCTTCCCCCATCATCATTAAGATGAAGATGCTGACAGATGGTCTCCACCGAAATAGAAATGGGATGAGCATCAATGGTAGCAACAAGAGTTCTACCACTGGCAGATGAAACCACAAAACTTGAGTGCCAAAACTGTTAGTGATGAGATTCATACACCATAGGTTTGGTGGTTAGGGCGAAGTGGTACCTGCTCCTTTGAAGAAAGGAGATGATCGGAGGAAAGTTAGTGTCATTGTCAGATGACAGTTCCGCTGCAAAGTTGTGAGCAGGTCGGAAGGCAAGATATTCCATGGCGATTGAAGGAATTTAGGTTTAAATTTGGAGAGAAAGGGTAAATCGATTTGAAATGAAACGGTGAGAGAAAGTGAACGAGCAGGAGACCTTATATACCTTCGTATGTCAGCATTTAATATAGAGACACATTAAATTTTGAGATTCGGATGTCAGAAAAAGGTCTTCCGATGACAGCTGTTGGGAAAATGAATGTTCAAAATTTGCTAAGGGCCAAGGTGCTTCCGAAGATGTTACTTTCGGAAGTAGTTCATAAGACTAAAAATGCTCTTCGGAAGATACTTAATTCCGAAGCATATAAAATATAACATCGAAAGCACATCTTCTGAAGGTTTAGATAAGTTCATCAGAAAAATTGTTCTTCGGAAGACGTCTTCTTCTGAAGAGTAACTTTAGAAGACTGAGATTCCGAAGGTATAGATAATGTATCGGAAGAGAAATACTTCGGAAGGGAATTTATCTTCTAAAGTGTGAATGCTTCCAACATAAGGAATGAAGAATGCTTCCGAAGACTTAAACTATCTTCTGAGAAGTAATTACTCATCAGAAGATATTTTAATTTATCTTCAGAAGAATTGTTCATTCCTTATTAATTCATTTATTCAAAGTTAATCATGACCATGGCTGTTATTAAATACCTGAATCTTCCTTCATCAAATGCCTTGGTGAAAAGATCAGCCAGATTGTGTTCTGTATCAACTTTGACTAGATGAATTAATTTCTTCTCTGCACAATCTCTGATGAAATGATATATGATATCAATGTGCTTGGTCTTTGAGTGCTTGACATGATTGTTGGTGATGGAGATTGCACTTGAGTTATCAATTTGTATAGGAGTGTTGAACAGCTATACTCCATAATCCTTCAACTGATTCTGAATCCAGATAACTTGTGCACAGCAGCTAGAGGCAGCAATGTATTTTGCTTCTACAGTAGAGGTAGAAACACATGATTGCTTCTTGCATTGCCAAGACACAATTCTGGATCCAAGTAATTGACATCCTCCTGATGTGGATTTCTTGCTAATATTGCAGCCTCCATAATCACTATCAGTATAAGCCATGAACTGAAAATCTTCATTTCTAGGATACCATAATCCTAGACGTGATGCTCCTTTGAGGTATCTAAAGATTCTCTTCACAGCAAGCATGTTTGAAATCTTGGGATTGGCCTGAAATCTTGCACACAAGAAAGTTGCAAACATTATATCAGGCCTGCTTGCTATGAGATACATCAAAGAGCCTATCATTGCCATGTATTGATGTTGATCAACATCCTCCCCCTCAAGGTCAGGGCTCAAGGATGTTGTCTTGGACATTGGAGTACCTAAAGCTTTGCAATCAGATAACTTGAATCTTTTAAGAATGTTTTTGACATATTTTGATTGATTAATAAAATCCCTGTGGGAGTTTGTTTCACCTGTAGTCCAAGAAAGAAAGTGAGTTATCCGATTGAGCTCATTTCAAACTTGGACTTCATTAGTGATTCAAAATCCTTGAAGAGAGATTCATTAGTAGAACCAAATATAATATCATCAACATAGATTTGAACTAGCATGATATGTTGATTAGACTTCTTGAAGAAGAGAGTCTTATCGATTGTTCCTCTCTTGATGTTGTTGGCCAACAGAAAAGAAGATAAAGTTTCATACCATTTTGTGGGAGCTTGATGCAGCCCATATAGACCTTTATCAAGCTTACAGACATGATCAGGAAACTTTGGATCTTCAAATCCAGGTGGCTGACATACATACACTTCCTCATCAATCCTTCCATACAAAAAGGCACTTTTTACATCTATTTGAAAATCCTTAAAGTTCTTGGCAGCTGCAAAGGCTAAAAATATTCTGATTGCTTCAATTCTTGCAACTGGAGCAAAAACTTCATCATAGTTTATGCCTTCCTCCTGAGTGTACCCTTGAACAACCAACCTTGCCTTGTTCTTGATGACAACACCTTTTTCATCCTTCTTGTTTTTGAACACCCATTTTGTTCCAATGGCATACTTACCCTTTGGTAAAGGGCAAACCTTCCAAACTCCCTGCCTTTCAAATTGAAGAAGCTCTTCCTTCGTGGCTTCTACCCAGCTGCTATCTTTCAGTGCTTCAGCAACTTTCTTTGGTTTTATTTGGGATAGAAAGCAGGTAAACAAACAAATGTTTGCTTCATGCCAAGAACTTCTTGTTCTTATTCCTTCTTCAATATTTCCAATAATGTTGGATGGGTGTTATGGATGTGTGTTCTTGGAATTACATCCAGCTGAGAAGTCAAATCCAAATTGCTTGACTCAAGGTTTGGAAGTACCACCTCATGCTAGATTTCTGGAAAATCTTGAGGTCTCTGAGATTGGACTGTGGTGGGATGATTTTCTCTGGGAGGAAGAGTTTCCAGAGTGTTTGTTTCAGCTGAAGGACTTCCACCTTCTTCTTGATTCACTGGAACTGAAGTATAGTCACTTAACGGAACAGCCTGAGAGGTGTTCACTGTTTCAGACTGTGAAACAACATCATGTGCTGAAGTGGATTCTGCCTAGATTTCTCTTGAAGCTATTGGCAGTACAACACGAAAGTCTTCTTCTCTTGTGAACTTAGAGGAGTCTATGGTAGGTAACTGTGAAACTGGAACATACTCTTTCACAAGATTAAATGCATATGTAAAGCTATCAATGTCAAATAACCAATCAGGGCTTGTTCCAGGTTTATTGATAGTATGTTCATTGAACTGAACATTTGCAGACTTTTCAATAATTCTGGAAACTTTGATGTATACTCTATATGCTTTTGCGTGTGAAGAGTACCCAACAAAGTAGCCCTGTGCTGATTTCTCAGCAAACTTGGCTAGATGGTCTTTAGTATTCAAGATGGTGCATTGGCATCCAAATGGTTTGAGAAATCCAATGAATGGTTTTCTCTTATGCCAAATTTCATAAGAGTCATACCATGTGTCTTAACTACCAATACTCTGTTTTGGACATAACAGGCAGTGTTGACTGCTTCAGCCCAAAAAGTTATTAGAAGTTTGGAATCAGACAACATGGTCCTTGCAGCCTCAATTAGTGTCCTATTCCTTCTCACAGCAACACCATTTTGTTGTGGAGTCCTAGGAGCACTAGATTGTCTTGTGATACCTTTAGATTCACAAAAAGAATTTAAAATATGGTTCTTGACTTCTGTTCCTTGATCTGATCTGATTGTTTTTACATGGTGATCACTTTCATTCTCTACCCTAAGAATGAATGATTTTAGGGTCTCAGCAGTTTCATCCTTGGTACTTAAGAAAAATACCCGGGTGTACCGAGAGAAATCATCAGTGAACACCAAGCAATATGACTTTCTACCTAGACTTTTAACACTTGTGGGGCCAAACAAGTCCATGTGAAGTAAATGCAAGACTGTTGTGATTGAATTAATCTCTTTGGCATGATGAGATGATTTGTGTTGCTTCCCCTTTAAGCATGCAACACATTTATCAACACAGATGAACTTTTTTTTGTTGGTAAATCGGTTACTAAGTTATTTTTAACAAGTTTATTCATGTTTTTAAGGTTTACATGACAAAGTCTCATATGCCAAAGAGATGATTTATCAAGTGAAGATTTTGAGACAAATCAACTTATATTACTAAGTGGTGCAGCTGTGCTCATATCTAGCATGTACATGTTGTTTCTTCTTGGAGCCCTGAGCAGAATCTGATCATTTGGGACTACAAATCCTGGCTTCAGAACAATGCATTCATGCTCAGTAAACAACATGTTGTGCTTTTGATTACACACATGTGATACACTCAGTAAATTGTAATTTAGTTCCTTTACAAAATGCACATTCTCAAAGCTTACATTGCCATTTGTGATTGTGCCCCTACCTGTGATATAGCCTCCTACCGAATCAATTCCAAATACAACAGACCCTTCAAATAATGGTTCATATTTGTGCAGGTGAGTCTTGTTGCCTCCTACCGAATCAATCCCATGTGGCCTTAGGTTTTCCATTGGCATCATTATAAATAAATTTCTTTGACATCATCCTAGGTGGATCAGATGATGAGTTTGTTGCTGGTGGGATAGGTGGCTGAACAGTTGGTTCAATTGTTTCCTTTTCTTCCATATTTTCTTGACTTTTGAGGTTGTCGGAAGAGCTTGCTTCTTTTGACAGCCATCGGAAGCACCTTTAGCCTTCCCTTCTGATGGCTTGGTTTTTTCTGAGAAGTGGGGATTTTCTTCTGATATTCTTTTTCCTAAGGTATAAGATTTCTTGGATTTGTTGGAAGCATTCTTTGCATGATCTTTCGATGCTTTCTTTCCTTCGGAAGCCTTCTTGCTTTGTTTCTTCCGATTATCAGAAGTACTTGCTTCCGATACTTTCTTGACTAAATTTCTTCCTTGTTCTTCCGAAGAAATAGATGACTTGCTCCAGCTCTTCTTTCTTCCTCTTCCTTGTGTTTCAGAAAAAAATCTTCTTCTTGGAGTGTAGAAGTAATCAATAGCAAAGTGATTCGTCTCACCACACATTAGACACACAGTCTGATTGTTGAGAGATTGTTGATGCTTTTCCTTTTTGAAGAAGGCTGAGCTTTGGTTCACAAAGGTTGATTGTTTGGATGTTTTAACAGGTTTGTTGGTTGGGTGGTTTACCTGTATCCCTGAAAAACTGGTTTTTCTATCCTTTGATCTACCCCTTTTGGACTTGTCAGATGGACAAGTAACATAATCATCTGAGGAGGTACTCCCAGTTTGTGGGTACTTAGGTTTGACAAAAACTGATGAATGTTTCTTAGTTTTCTTATTTCTTTTCTTAATTTTCAAAGCTGGTTTTTCTTTTTCTAAATTAATGGGAGGATCATCCTCATCTGAGCATGTTGAGTTACTTGGGTTCAGATAAGAGAGATCATCATTTTGAGCCACTTTGTGTATGTCCAACTCATCATCATACACAAGGTTAATTTCTGGTTTACACCTAATCTCCACCATAGGAGTATAGGCAGATGGAGGCTCCACTTTGTAATAACCCAAACCAGCCCCCCTTTTCTTTACTAACTTAGTTGTATCACTCATTCTAAACAGTTTTTCATACTTTTCACCTTGGCTTAAAAATTTGTCTCTGTAAGACAGCCAATACAAGTTCTGCCTTGGCAGTGTTTAGTTTTTTTAAAAGATTGTTAATTTGACATTGTTTGTTAGTGTCTTCATGTTTTAAACTAGAAATGGTCTTTTCCATTTCCTCAATTTTTTCTTTATAATTTCTTTCAGATTCAAAGAAATTTGCTTTGACAACTTGTAAAGACTCGAACTCATTACAGAGTTGAGAATTTATCCTTTTATAAACATTTAACTTCTCTAAACATCAGGTGTGCACATATCATCAGTTACCTTGAATGAAGAAGTTGAGTCATTTGCCATCAAAGCACTGTTAGAGATGGAAGCATCCTTAGCCTGGAAGCTGCAACCTTCAAAGTCTTGTTTTGCAACATTAGCACTATTTGATGAGCTTGATGGTCTTTGATGAGGTTGTCCAGATGTTGATGGCTGAGTGCTTGAGGATTTACACTCTCTGGCAAAATGCCCTAGTTGTTGACTATTGAAGCATTTGAGCTTGGACTTGTCAAGCCCAAACCCAGTTTTCATGTTGTGCTTTTTAAACTATCTGCCAGTTCTTTGATAGAACTTCTTTGCTCTATAGGAGATCATGGCCATCTGGTAGTTGATGTCCATCTCCTCAAGGTCATCTATAGGAATGCCATCTAAATCTTCCTGGCACAAGTGAAAATAGTTGGTTTCTTCAGCCATAAAAGCTCCTTGCCCTGAGGTCAGTTTGGAGCTGAGTTAGAGAATGAGTTTGAGTGTGTGGTTGATGGAGTTGGGGTTTCAGGAAAGGTGACAATGGGTGTGGAGGTAGGGTGGTAGATGGGTTGATAACTCTGATAAGGAGGATTGTTGATGGGTGCATAAAGGGCTGCTGAACAAGAAGGTATATGATAAGGTTTAGGTTCCTGTGCATCGATTTCCATTTGGTACGTACTGAGTATACCAAACAGTTCTCCAAGCTTCAAAGTTCTTAGATATTCTGTTCTTCGGATGGCAACATAATATATTTTCCACGCTTGTGGAAGTGATCTAAGAAACTTTCTGATCACATCTTGGTTCTCCATTTTGACACCTGCAGCTACTAACTCGTCAACCAACTAGACATAGCTGATATATTCAGAAGTCATATTCTCATTGTTTTCTTGACAGAAGTTTGAGAACTTATGTTTCAGCATGTCCTTCTTGTTTTCTTTGACTTCTTCGGATCCCTCATAGAGTTTCATAGCTCTTGTGCGGATTTGCATTTCTTGAATGCATGTATGATCGAGTTGGAAATCGCCATCTAGATGAGCCACAAAGCCTTCGAGTCCACCTCCATTCTCTTGTAATCTTCATCAGAATAAAGAGCTGGGTGTTTTGGCACAGGTGCTCCACCGGTGCCTGTAGCAGGAACAGTTGGGATGAAAGGCCCTTCAAGAACTGACTTCCAAAGTTTGAAGTCTTGATTCCTAATGAAACCCTCCATCCTGACTTTCCATGTATCATAGTCATTAGGATTAAACATTGGTGCTTGTTGAGAGTAACATTCTCTGTATCATGTTTGTTTAGAGTAGCCATTTGGACAAACACAAAGGATATGAGTTTTGAAGTAATGAGATTTTAGAAGAAATAGAACTGGAAACTTAAGGATGATTAATCACTTAAGTTCAAGAGCATAAGCTCTGATACCACTTGTTGGATCGGTTTGTTAGCTTCAAACAACACTTCACAAGTATTTCGTTCTATCAGTCTAACAGATGTGGAATTTCTGTTAGAAGGATCTATCAAACACTCAATGCAAACAAATAATCTTTGAACACAAGTAATAACACAAGAGTAAATTTCAAGCTCAAAGGTATATTTCTCTCAAAGTAAACCAAGGGTTATAGCTTGCAAGCACACTTGTACAAGTTACAATGAGAGTTTATATAGCCAAGGCTACAACCATATTCTCGTAGGAATACATGTTGGGTATACTAGACAATAAACAAAAGAAAGCTTATTCTAGTATCTAAAGTGTCTTAAAAGGCTAAGACACTCAATTACAATGATTACATTTATAGACATTGACTTTAACAAAAGACTAGCTAAATACAAAAGGCATTTAATGTTTTGATCTTCAAAGGTTTTAGACAATCTTTTGCTTTAATGCTGCTGAGGAGAGGTAAGGCGTCGTGACTGACTCACGGTATGTTTTCTTTGTTTTGATCAGACCAACATGTTAGTTGTCAGCAACTTTTGTACCATAAAGTGTAATCTGTAAGAGTCTTTGTCATAGAATTAGTCTCGAAAGTCTTTGTCAAATAAGATGCTGAGGAGTGTCTTCGGAAGCTTTTGTTCTTCAGAAGCTTCAAGTCTTCGAAAGCTATGAAGCTTTAATTCTTCTAAGTGTTGATCTTCCAAAGCAGTTGACTTGTACAACCTTCAGTAGGAGTGAGTTGTCCGTCGGAAGCAATGTTGCTTCCGAAGAGTAACTCCTTATTTCCAAAGGCTGTTAGTCTTTGTAGTGTTCAGTAGTTAGTCAAAACTAGAAGTTTGGTGAACATCAGCCTTTATTGATCTTTACAAATACTTTTAATTATTATTATTTTCTTTATTTTCTTATAATAACATATATCACATATCCAAAAAAATTGATCGACACATGAGGTTGTCATATATTTTCTTAATGACAAATTGACAATAGGCTTTTATTATACTCTTCTCGTATATGTATATATATGGGTTAAAGGCATGCAAAATAGATTCTTACACAAACATACATGGTAAGGTTGTGTACATTAAATCGCGAAGCAAAATTAGACATATGTGAAATTGTGTGTTCCACTAAAAGTCATATATTAATTTATTTGGTATGTGTGTATATATATTTATTTATCTATCACTTAACCTATGATAACTCTTTAATGAACTTAAATAATAATATTCGTGGATTGTTTTGACCCAATCTTTTCATCTCATATCTAATTTATTTACAACAGATCACAAACCGTAATTCTCTTTACACGTCGTTCTTTGATTCCTCTAATCTTTATCTCTTGATACAATGTTCAACGCGTTTTCTTGCTAAATTGGTTGTATAAGTGTTAGTATTTTGATTACTATTACCATGATTCACTGTGGTCATCGATTTGTTGAATGTCTATTAATGGATTACAAACATTAAAAATCATTTAACATTGTTCTTTGTATTAACTTTTTTTCTTTCGTTTGTTTCTTGATTCAACGCATCAACATGTTCTCTTGCTATATTTGCAATGTAAATGTTCGTATTTTGATTACTATTAATGTTATTCAATGTGGTTTTCGATTTGTACTTTTAATGGGTTTTAATCGATTGTGTTTGCTTTGTTGCATGATGCATTCCTTCACGGGAGTAAATTGATTTGTGAGTATTCATTATTTGGGTTCTTTTATCTATCATTGGTTATCATTTCATTGATTAAGATTTTGAATTTATTGTTTCAATCACGCTTTGAATCACACCCAACAGAGACTTTATAAGGTTTCAAGAACTTATTCATCTGTTATATAATTTCTTAGGTAAGAATTTTGTTTCTTTTGAAAAATCTACACTAAAATACATTGTTGTTGTGATTTAGGGTTTTTTGAAGCTTTTTATTTCTGACTAAAAATTTGGTATTAACTTAGGTTGTTTATAGATTGAGCTATCATTTAAGTTTTAACTTGAGAGGTTTTATTTATTTTATGCTTTTAATATGCCAATTATAATTGACTCAGAGAGAATTCATTCATTTACATTTCTTGTTTTATTTACAAACTTCCTTTCATTTTTCTATAATTTCATATTCGTGTTATTCATATTTTGTTGTATGTTAATTTTGAATACAAATGTAGGCATATTCATATCAAAACAATTTCTAGTTGTAGCAGTTATTCTTATACTGTGACTATCTTATAACAACAATAAGATAAAAGAAAATCCTAATTGATATTCACGCCTATTAATTTGCGTAACAAAAAAATCACACATGTATAACTAAAGAAATAATAACCTTAATCAACAACCCTAACTCAAAAAGCATCTCTGGCTTCTCTATTTTGTATGCAACTAATTTGTGTTATTTTGTATCACACAAATAAGCCATTTAATTAACCTGGAAAAGTTGGTAAAAGAATAATGAAAGCATCAATTAATTAAGTTTCCTCTCATTTTTTGATCGATGTATTATAATTAAACATCAATCACATTATTTTAAGAATATTAAGTTTGTGAAGTTGTTAAAAGAAGACAAGGGTATATTGCATGCAACTCATTTGCGTTACTTTGTATCACAGAACTAAGCCATTTGATTAACCTGGAAAAGTTGGATTTGAGTTGGAATAATATGAGTGTCACACCAAGTATTCAAGGTAAAAGAATAATGAATTCATCAATTGATTAAGTTTCCTCTCATTATTAAATTGACGCTTTATTACAAACATATATAATTAAACATTTATTTTAACTTATGATGATCCTTTTTATATAGAGTGTATGAGTTTAACGAGAATGGAAAAGCTAGTGAGCTTGTCCCTTGGATTTAACATTTTCAACAAGAGCATCATATCATGTCTGAGTTTCCTTCCATCCCTCAACACTCTTGATCTCGGTTGTTCTGATGAAGGAACTGGATTAAGTTCCTTTCCAATGCAAGGCATGTAAATTTCTTTGTTGTAAGAAAACAAAATATATATATAAATATATGTTTGCGTGTGTGTCTTATATCTACAGATTCTTACATGTATAGAATTATCTTCATTGAGAGAGTTAAAGGCACTTGATTTGAGCGAGTGTTGGCTTCAATCAATCACGTTCAACAGTTAAGTTGTTTTTAATAATACACAGCCTATTCTTAAATATAATTTTAAAAACATGCAGTTGGTGTAGTTATATATATGCATTCGTTTTAAATTAATTGGTGTAGGTACCTTGAGCAACCTTGTGCACTTAAATCTCGATTTTAACAACTTCTTCTCGGTGGATGATGTCATGAGATCCATGGCTACAGCTTTTCCATCCCTTAGATTTCTTTCATTATCCGGATGCTTTGTGGGAGGAAGACTTTTTGCTAATGGTTTGTTACTGTGATAAAAAACATATAGTTACACTTGAATCATTAATTAATACACTAAGACACTGTTTCTTTTTTCTTCTAATTCTTTAATAGAATTGATTGATGCATCTATTTTCAGAAGTGCCTGATTTGCCCTATTTGAAAGTCCTCATCTTGAGTGGTAACAATTTAAATGGAACATTACCGATACAAGGTACGTATGCATTTTTATTTTATTTTCTTTTGTTTGTTTATGGAAGAATTTGGTGGAGTTCATTATATATGTACTGTACAAGTGGTTATTTTTACGTATTTTGTTTATTTTTATATATGAAATACCAATTCACAAACTTGAAGAGTATATTCAACTTTTAATACATTCACTAATTCTTAAACAAGTGTATCGTTTTATTTGCTTTGTTTTAATTCTTTTTTTTTGGATGATATTTTTTTTTTTTGTGGTTAAACAAAAATATACCACACCTATATATGCTCACAATTGAAAAATATATGTTTATTATTATAAACGGATCCATAAAATTAATCACGTGACCAACAAATGAAAAATATTACGTTTGAAAGTTGTTACAAATTTTAAGTGGAGTTATTATTGTTTTTCTTTTACCTAATTTTTTTGTCTAATTTGCGTCGGTTAGAAGTCATTTTGGAAGTGAGTTGTTCAATCGAAGTCTAATTTGTGAATATTGGAAATTATTAGTTAGTAGGTTATAGACCCGTGTATTACACGGGTTTACGAATAAATATTGTGTGATTTTTTGATTATGTCTTTATATATTTACTTAATTAAAATAATAATATTAGTTATATCTTTCTAATATTAAAAAAAATAAAAAATTGATAAGAAAATGTTCTTAATATGTGTGTCCATACATACATACATATAACATTAAACATTGATGATATTATCATATTAGTCTAATTCCCCGTGTGTTACATAGATTTGATACAAAAAATATTCAGTGATAAAAAATTTAAAAATTTTAAAACGATATTTTGATATAAAATGAATAAATTATGTATTAAAAATTACTTTAAGTAATAAAACAATAATTACAAATTTTAATAACAATAAGAATAACATCAAACCTTCTTAATTTGTAATAATTGAGATATTTGAAGTAATTAACTTTAAAAATTTAAGTTACTTTTTTATCAAAAACTAATTATTTCAAATTAATTTTTTTTAAATTATCATTAAACATACAAGACAAAAAATGTAACTCTTATTAGCATTTTTATTAATTTTGATTTATATTTCACTTTATTGAAAAGTATTTATATTTAAAGAAAACTTGTATTTTATAAAACTTGTATTTTTTAAAATAACGATTTAATATATTTCGTTGTTTTTAAATTTTGATAGTTCGAAAAAAGTTAAAATATATAAACTTTTTAAAGTATGTTTTTTAATTAAATGATTTGATTTTCAATTTATCAAAAACTTTTTACTTTGTCAAACACAAATAATTTAGTTATTATTAATATAATCATTTAATATGAGAGATAATATAATTATTTAATCTTTATCTTTACTTTATAATAAAAGAGTAAAATTTTGTCATTTGTCAATTTCTCACACAAATAACGACACTTGTCACATTCTTATAATATTATTGTCATATGTCAGTTACCTATTATATCACTTAATTCTCTTTCATATTAAATAACATTATCTCTCTTATTAAATAAATTATTTTTCTTATTAAATGTCATCATCACATTAAAAGTAAAAATTTCCACTATCATAAAACACAAATTAATTAACATTAATTATCTTCTAATTTACTATTATTTTAAATTTAAAAATTAAACAGTAAAAGATTATCGATTTATTAAAAGAAACTACGTTAAAACTGTGTATTACACATATTAAATAAATAAATTTTAAAATTATTTATTTTAACTATCTTAAATTTATCCTTATTAATTATCATTTTTCTTTTACTATGTAATGCAAAACTAGGGAGATATGATAGCAATAAAAGAAAAAAAAAAGCTTGGTAAAATGATTGAATTTATACTGTTTTATGTCGATTGTAATTATATCATTTTATTAATTTTTTTGTGAATTGTATCTTAACTCTGTGTCAACCCGTGTGTTACACGGGTTACTAACCTAGTTAAAGATAATTAAGTGATGGTATAAAAAATTAACAAGTGTCAAGATAGACTTAGAATGTGCCAAGTGTCCAATAAAAATTTTTTATTTATTATATTAGTAAGATTTGCTCTCATTGTTGACTTTAATTTTTAGTGATGTATTTAAGTTTACATTTTAAGCATTTGGATAACTCAAAATGAGAAGTTAAAATGATGTATAACAAGCGTTAATTAATCATTCTCAAATACAATTTTTTTTCTTTTTTTAGCTATATTTTATTTAAGAGTTTATATAAAAAAATGTTTAGATTTTTATATAAGAGTTTATAAATTCCGTCAAATTCCTAACCCAAAACGTTTTATAATAATGCATAGCTCATAACAATTTTTTTCTCTTTGTTAGCCTTTATTTTTTGAACACCAAAGAGAATTTCATTAAAAACAAACGTCTATCCACAAGTAAGAAACTTTGGAATAAGACTTAATTATTTCTTGCCTTGGAAGTCTTTTTATATCTTTGTTACGTTTTTATCTTTTGTACAGCTTTAGCTTCTTTTCATCATCTCGAGATCTTAGATTTGAGTCTCAACAATTTTAGTGGAAGCATCCTATCAAGAATAAATCAGTTATCTTCTCTTAATGGTTCACTAACGAATGATGGTAAGTTGCCTAAGCAAATTAAATTATTGAACTAATATAGATAAATGGTGAGTCATACATATTTCTCTATTTTTACAGAGTTTTGTAAGTTAAAAAACCTTCATGAGCTTGATCTTAGTTACAACATGTTTGATGGAAAGCTACCTAAATGCTTCAATAGACTATCATCTCTTAAGTGGTTTGATATTTCTTCAAATCAACTCACAGGAGTAATTCCGTCGTCTCTAATTATTAATCTCACATCTCTCAAGTATGTTGATTTTAGCCATAACAAATTTGAAGGCTCGTTCTCGTTTAGCTGGTTCTCTAATCACACGAAGCTTGAGTATGTTGCATTCTCAAGTGATAATGACACGTTTGAGGTGGAAACAGAAGAGGCTATTGGTTGGACTTGCATGTTCCAGCTAGAATTTCTTATTCTATCAAGTTGCAATATTAACAGAGACAAAGGAAGTGTTATTCCGAGCTTTCTACTTCACCAGCACAAGTTAAGGGAACTTGACATGTCACACAATTCCTTGGAAGGACAGTTTCCCTTGTGGTTGATTAAAAATAACACAATGCTACAAATTCTTATTCTAGGTGACAACTCATTTGGTGGAACACTTTCTGCATCATCCTATAGAAATGTTAATATCAAGTGGTTGGATGTTTCCGAAAATCATGTGATTGGTCCTATTCTCAATGATATAAAGGAGTCATTTCCTTTTATTACTCATTTGAATTTGTCAAGGAATTCCATAGATGGTGTTATCCCATCTTCAATTGGTGATTTGAGTGCGTTAAGAGAAATTGACTTATCTCATAATAGGTTTTCCGGAGAAGTACCAATTGGATTGCTCACAAACTTAACTACCTTGAGTTTGTTAATATTGTCAAATAACAGTTTGCATGGTGAGGTACTTTCGCGAAACTTCAGTTATAGTGACATAGATGGGCTTCAGTTAGACAAGAATTGTTTCACCGGTAAAATTGGAAATATGAGTGCCATGTATACTTTAACCGTTTTGGATATCAGCGATAACTTTTTTACCGGTTTCATCCATGACGATATAAACAAAATTAGCATGATGCCTCCTTATCTCTGGTTTCTTGATCTCTCAAAAAATTTGTTTTCAGGACCGATCCCTTTCTCCTTAAATAATTTTAAAATGACAAAACATATTCATTTGGAATCCAACAAATTTTCTGGATCAATACCTAAATATTTTTGTAATTTAACTGAAGTTTTGACTTTAGACATTGGCAACAATTATTTATCTGGTAGGATTCCAAATTTTCTTGGTGAACTATCAAATTTAAGGATTCTTCTTTTGGGAAAAAATAACTTTAATGGTTCTATTCCGAGACAATTGTGCCACTTAACTAATGCAACTTTGATTGATCTATCCAATAACTTACTCTCGGGTTCGATACCTCGATGTCTACAAAATATTGCTCGCCCAAGTTGCCAAGCTTTTATGCAAGATAGCCAATTTTCTTATAGTAGAGGATTTGGGAATTCCTATTATTATAGGATTATTCTACAAAGACAAATGCATGGAAATATTTATAAATTTATACAATTATATTCTCAATCTCCCCAAATTGGAGGAATAAGTGACAAAGTTTTGTTCACAACAAAAAGCCTCTCCCTACCCTACAAGGGTGATGCTCTTGATACAATGTCAGGATTGGATTTATCTTGTAACAAACTCACAGGTAATATTCCAGAAGAACTAGGGTTATTGGCCTATATTCATGTTTTGAACCTTTCTCACAATTGGCTGTCTGGACCCATTCCTGTGAATTTATCTAATCTTGCTAATGTAGAGTGTTTGGACCTGTCTTTTAATAGTTTGACTGGAAAAGTTCCATCAGAACTAATTAAGTTAAACTATTTAGCTGTGTTCAATGTCTCTTTTAACAATCTATCAGGTAGACTCCCAGAAATAAAAGCACAATTTGTTACGTTTACCAAAGAAAGTTATAAAGGAAATCCATTGCTTTGTGGACCGCCGTTAGAAAATGAATGCAAAACGGAATCACATGGAACTCAACCGTCAAACGATGAAGGAAGTGATGAGAAATGGTATGATTTGGATATGGCATCATTATATGGAAGTTGTAGTTCCACATGGTTCGTGTTCATGTTGGGATTTGCAGTTGTTCTTTATGTCAATCATTACTGGCGTAGATGGTGGTTTCATTTGGTTGAGGAAAGTATATATACATGCTTTTACTTCATCTATGATTTAACAATGAAGGTCTGAATGCTCTTTTTTATAACATTTTTCTTGTAAAATATGTTTATGTAGATGCGTTTGTGTTTATAAATATGCTTGGTGGTGAAAAAGAATTTATAAATATTAAACACGACAAAAAATATTAATCAATCGTCCACAAGAAATCTCATGTAATCCCCGGGGTGTTCCGTTAAAAATTCGAACTTTATAGTCGTGTTAATTCGAAATAAATAAAAGTCCTGAATGTTATTTGAAAACTTTTAAAATTCATAAACTTATAGGTTTATATATATTTATTCATAAACATTTATTACATTATTGAAATAACAATAATAATAATAATAACAAAATATAATATAACCTTTAATAAAATTTTATTTTATAAAAATAACGAAATTTTTTTTAAAGCTTAAAAGTCAAAATGGATTTTAATAAGATTATAAAATTTATTTACAAGGTTAGTAAATGAAAAATAAATTAAGTTTATAAAACATAATTAATGAAAATTTTATAAATTTGTAGAATAAAACAATAGAATTTGAGATACAAACTTTGAGGGGTTAAAAGTAGCATTTTATAAACCTAGTATGAGAGAAGTGGATGTTTAAAACAACATCTAATAGAAAATAAAAGGTATGGGGCTGATTGTGTCAAAACCCAAACCCTTATTTCTTCCATCTTCCTTACCCAGTTATCCAAACCACCCGACCCAGACCCGAACACAACCCGACCAGCTTTGGTTCCAGCTCAACAAACGCGTAGAACAGTTCAATATTTAGTGTTTTAGGAAACAGATCAATCACGTAAAACCTTCCGAAATAAACAATTTAGGGGATTAAAACCATAAACGCGTGAATTTGTTACCAAATATACCTATGCGAGTGACGGGATTCAAATTCGGTTAGAACCGATATAAAAATCAAATTAAACAAATGTATTTAGTTCTTCTGGTCTCGTCGAAGCTTTCTATGCAAATCAATAACACTCACAAAACGTGATTGAGCGTGAATCAATACCCATCTCAACCGAAACCTCCTTGAACTCGAAAACTCTTAGATCGAATCCATTCCAGGTAATTTATTATTTCATATCACTCGTTTTAATCCACATAATATTAGCCCTAACATTTTGGGTTCTCACGATTACACAATCGGACGAATTCGATCAAGATGAATTCTAGGGGTCATCTTGATTTGGGGCTTAATTTCAATGTTAGTACGTATAATAGAAGGCCGAATCAATCAAATTCAAGGCATCCTAGTCTAGCTCAATGGTTAATGCTTGTACATGGCGGGTGGCAACCCGGTTTCTGCCCTTGGCAGCTCATTAAAAACCGGTTTTGATGCATTTTCCATCCATTTTAAATAATTTTTTTGATATAAAAATTATGTTAAAAATCATGAAAATCATTCCTACAAAATCTGTCAAGTTCAAATAAAATTTTACCCATATTTTATTAGTTTTTCTAATAAATACTAATTAGATAAATATTTTAAATAATTTATAAAAATCCTAAATCATGTTTGAAAATACTAAAACAAAAGAAATTAATGTTTTTATATTTATTTTACTTTCTTTGTGATTTAAATAAAAATATTTCAAATTGGATTTAATTATTATCTTTTATAAAGTTATATAAACTAGAACCATAAAAAATATGGTTCAAACACATTCTGTTCAAATTTTTTTTAGAATAAATTTAATTTGAATTCTTTTATCACATTAAAATATGTTTAAAAAAAATTAAATAAATAAATAAAAGCATATTTCAATGATTTTTACAAGAAAAGGTTTAAGAATATTTTCAAGAAGTAATCTAAAAAAAATAAGTTTTAAAATAGTTGTTTTAAAACTTGAATTCAAGATTATTCAAAATGATATTTTTAAAAAATCTTTAAAAGATAAAATAAAATTTTTTAATTTATTTTCAAACAAATAAATGTTATAATACACAAGCTTTTAAAAACAAAGTAAATTAGCTAAATGGATGGAATTTATATCAAGTAGCATACTTAGAATTCAATTACAATATCCAATTTTATTTATTATAAAAATATTATTAAATATTCTTAAACAAATAGTTTAGTATTCATACAATAATATTGATAAATAGAAAGAATACATTGATATTCTATTTTATTAAATCAATATTATAAGTTTAATTTTAAGTATCCATTCAAACATAGATATATTCAAACTATTACTTCTATTAGAATGCCATAGTTTTAAAATCCTTGAACTTGAACTATAGGAATGCTATGTGACAACTCAAAATTCTCATGTTAGAATCATAACTTGAAAATGAAGAGAATGAGTGTAAGCGAAATCGCGAAACGACGCTCCGATTTCAAGATACACTGAATCGAATATAGCAATAGATAAGAGGTCAAATATTTTGAACTCTTTAGGTCTTGATATTATAACCATTGGAAAGAGCTCTAAAAATCATGAACGTAGGCGAAAACCGTGCGCAAAACGGAGTTCGTATGCTCCCAGAATCGCGAAATGAAGATTAAATCAAAATTTGGACAAAATCCCCTAGGGAGGTACGCCCCGGGCCACACGCCTAGCTGGGGCGGTGCGCCCGGTGCCGTACGGCAAAAATTTTTAAAGCGATTTGATTTCATTGGGATTGACATTTCTTCCATTTCTCTCGACTGTTTCTTGCTCCAGACGAAAATATAGCATCTTAAAACATAGAATCACCATTTTGAAGCCATTAGAAGTCATAAATCTCACCAAGGATTGTGTTTTCAAGTCCCGATCGTTGTTTTAACCGCAGAACTTCGTCAGATCAGGTAACGGTTCGTTTTAACCTTCTAATTTGATTTTGATTGATTAGATCTTCTTTTTGAACGTAATGAGATAGTTAGGATTGTTGATTATTACCTAGATGATGGCTAGGATTGATTATAAACAAAGAACATGATGTTTTAATGGTTAAATCCTTGTTTTGATCTGTTGTAATTCCCGGTTTGCATGAAATCACAACTATGATTATAATGGTTTAAACCATTTGATTGTAACAATGTAGGTGATTAGTTTGATTAATCTTTGAAATGCAAAGGTTAAATCCAAGTGTTTCAAACTAATCATAATTATTAACATACTCATTGGAACGATTATCTGATGTTTTTGATAACAGTCAGATTAGTATGTTAAACATGGTTATTAAACCTATTCTAATACTACATTGTGATATTTCATGATATTTGGGTAATCAATAACAAGGATTTATCAATTCTAAGCCATTAATCTGACTGGAAACTGTTTTAGCATTATAATGAACAACATTAACTATTTGGTTAATCCGAGATTATTCTGATTAATCAAACATGTCATCAACTTCATATTAGGAATCTGAATCAGTATAGGTTCCTACATTATCATACATTGTATGATATAATATTAAAATAATTAATTAAATACTTAACATCAGTTTGATGACTTTCAATGCAATGTCTTTGACATTGAACGTTCAGAAAGATCTAATTAGTAAATTAAAGAATAAATAACTTATTAAACATAAATAAATGCAGAATCACTCTATTATATCAGTCTGCGTGATATTCTGCTATCAGTGAGATATCAGGTGTGTTTCGTACAACCCCTTTTATTTTTAATCTTTTATAAACATCAGGGTAACACTGTGGAACTTTTATTAACATATGATATGTATCACTGTTGTCTGTACAATTACATGTGATTTGTTGAGAACTTGTGGATTTCATGGGATTTGACTGTAGAACAAGAACACTATCACCAAACTTGAAAGTCCTCATTTATTGAACTGTATCTAGTGAACACATGTGGGGCCGAACAGAAAACAATGATAGTACTATTGGCTGACAACCCATTTGCCGGGAGCTTGCAACTCCCCTTGGTGTAAATGTTTGTATCTGTTTTTAGAACTTCTTAATGTTGTGATAGACATTAAGACAATGAGGCATTAAGATGTTACCGACGGGTAGTATCTTATAGAACAAGAACAGAATGTCCGAAAGGAACTAGATACAGGTCCCATGGTTATCTTGAACTGAATATTGTGAGAACTTACATATCATATCATATCATATCATATTGTTGAACATGAACTTTATGATCTCACTAGCTTTACGCTGACATTTTAAACTCAAACATTTTTGTAGGAAGACAGTGACCACCGGGTGAGGATGCACTTCATAAGTTTGTAATTAAAAAAGTTGTCATGTAATAAACTTAGATTATATAATGTAATGTTGGTTGTGATCACGAAAACCTTGGAATGTATTTAATTTAAGTTAATCTGTGAGCTATGATATCGGATCAAGTAAGTTACACATCACCTCTGAGACATCACCACTATGCTTCCACAACCTTCTCAGAGTGACGTATGATATCATCTCAGGTGACGAGAGGTGGGGGTGTGACATGCTAAGACTTGACTACTCAAATTATAGGTGAGTAGATAGCCTTACTTCCTAAATTTTTTAGTCAAGGACTTGGAATTAGCTAGCAATCCTGCAAGTGAGTTTTCTTCACACTCCCTTTTACATTTTGCTTTTGGGATGTTACACATGTCTTATTCAAAACTATATTCATTCTATTCTTTATTCAATCTATGATGCAAGACTTAGACCTAGTTAGCTTTATGTGTTAGAGGCTAGGCTTATACAATGTGTTGATTTTATGTGTGTTGCCAGTCAAGCATTCTAGTACTTAGTAGCCTAAGATGAGTTAGATACCATCTTCGCATTGGCTTTTGTCATTGTGTGAAAATGGTGAAAAGTACACCTAGCAAACTTGTTGAAATACGACTGTTAATTTATAGTATGGCCATATTTGAATTAATATGTTGTATGGATACTTGTTTGGACACAAGCTATTGTTATTCATTCATTCATTCATTCAATTTATTCAAACTTGTATTCATGCTATGCTTATGATACATATCTAGTAAGGCTATAGTTTGCATCCTTTTTATACATATTATTTAAACTTAGTGTGTGAACTCACCAACTATGCAAATAGTTGACAAACTCTATTTTACATGTGTAACAGGATAAGGAAGCATGATGAAGACATACGATAGGCTTAGTGACCTAGATTAATTTTGAAACAAATGTATATACTTTTCAATTGTAAAGCTTTGAATATTCAATTCAAGTGATGTTGTTTATTATTAATGAATCTTGTATTTGGTTTTGTAATAATGATGCATTTAATATTGAAACTTATAATAGCACCATGAGCTAATGAACAGTCAAGCTCGCATCCCGACGTATTCCGCCGTTGGTTGGGGTGTGACATATTGGGATTAGAGCCATGGTTAGAGGGATTTAGGTTATTAGAAAATGGTGGCCTAGACTATAACTAAGTTTTCCCTATATGAGTTATCTCATATTATCTTTGATTGTTTGCTAATTGCTTATGTGTTATGTGCTATTATTATCCGTTATGTGTTACACTATGTTTAATTGTTACCATAGAGGAAAGCCATAGTAGTTAATAAAATACCTTGCTTACATTTAGCTAAGAATGCCTTAGTTTAAGATAACTTCTTCTTATGGGGATTAATTAGCTTAAGCAATTGCCTTTGAAAATTGTTTTTAAGTAAACGTAATTCATACCCAGTACACTCAAACAATCTTTAGATGATAGGAATTCAAATCTCATTAGACTTAATGTCTAATTATATTCCTTAGACAAAATAGGAATTCCAATATTGATTTTAAGATCCCGTTACAATTAAGTTTGTGAAGCGTATATGTACTACCTGGAATAGTGTAGTACCGTTAGTTGGAATTCCTGTCTAGGAAAGCTATTTCTATAAATCCCCGATGTACTATGGGAACTATCTAGCTTTCCTGGGGACTTCTGATGAGAGTAGAATCACTTATAGGCCAAACCATATCATACCAAACACCTTACAAACTAAAATGATTCTAATATGCACCCGGTATTCAATTGTGAATACCATTCCTTATGTTATTCAAACAAGTTCAAACGATTTGCTTATTTGTGATTTTATTATCCACTCAATTTTGATTTAAATCCTTGATAAAATTGAGTTTGTTAAGATGAACATGTAGTAAATGGAAGGATGAATATCGGTAGTTGAGACTCCTGTCTAGGAAAGCGATTCATAATCCCTGACGAGGGACCAGTCTAGCTTTCCTAGGGATTATCAACGAGAGTATTTTATCTATAGGCCAAAACATGTTACATCTTGCAAATAACATTAATTCTAATAATCCAAAAGGAGTCCAACTTGGATAATACCCCTTAATATTTTTAAGCAAAATCAAGGTGATTTCAATACGTTTCTTATACGATTCTAAACCTTAAGATATCATAACTAAAATTAGTTATGATGATTCATCATTACATCTCGCAAGTTATGATGTCATTTCCTTTGATAAATAATAATATATATATGTTATGATTCAAGAAAGTTAATAATGTCATACCTTAGATTGTGATGGTGATACATCACTACATCTAAGAGTTATGATGTTATCTTTCTTGAATTGATAATGTATATATTATGATTCAAAAACTCCAATATCATACTTGAGATGCCATTTTTCCCTTTGTTGAATAATATATATTATGATTCAAGAAAGCTAATAATAACAAGCCTAAGATTATAATGGTTTTACATTACTACATTGAAAGGCATTGTGATACCTTTCTTTGGAATTATAATGTATATATTATGATCAATACCTCAATGATTCATACTTGAGTAAAGTGATGGTGATTCATTGCTATCCTCACATGATATGATATCATATATCTTTGTTCTATGTTGCCTATGTTGTGATTCAAGAAGGTAGTAACATTATATCTAAGAGTTGTGATGGTGATACATCACAATATCAAAAGGTTATGATGTTACTTTTCTTGGGTTGATAATGCATATGTTTTAATTATTATAACTACATGATATCATACTTGAGGTTAGTGATGGTGATTCATCACTGTGTCTCACAAGATATGATGTCAATTCTCTTTGATTTATGTTAACTATGTTATGATTCAATAATTAGTAACATTTTACTTAAGATTTGTGATTCATCACTACATCTAAAGTTCATGGTGTTACCTTATTTGGATTGATAACGTATATGCTATGATTTTTATAACTCCATGATATCATACTTAAGATTAGCGATGGTGATTCGTCGCTACGTCTCACAAGATATGATGTCACCTCTTATTGTTTTATGTAGTTCATGTCATGATTTAATAAGTTAGTAATATTAAACCTAAGATTTGTGATGGTGATACATCACAAAAATCTAAAAGGTTATGGTGTTATCTTCCTTTGATTTATGATGTATATTTTGATTCAAGAAAACCGATAATATTATATTTAATAATTATTAATGGTGATTCATCAATAAATATAAAAAGTTATAATATTACATATTCCATATCCAAACCCATGAAAGAAAATTCGATGATATGGTTCATACGATTAGTGACTTGTCACTACATCTATAAAGTTAATATATCACATATCTTATTGTAATCCATGATGCCTATATTATAATTCTATAAACCCACTAGGATATTATGCCTAAGATCGGTGTTAGATAATTCTAGCATGTCATTAGGTATTCCATCCTGATAATCATTTTCTGTGTTTCAAACAAGTCACAATGATTTCTGATTTTATTATTTTAACCAAGACACACAAATTTCTTATTATGTTCTGTTTAAATTTCAATAGAAAGATATGATTTTGACTTATGAATTTAAGTATGGGTGATTCCATATAAAATTTTAAAACAAGTTCACATGAATCATACTATTGATTTTTAAACAAATCATTCTATATTCACATGTCTAGACAACTACTCAAAGATTCAATGATATTATAATTAAGCTTAGTGATAATTAGTTATCACAACTATCAAAGCTTATATTATCAAATAACTATGTATTCTATATCATTCATTTTTTCAAAAAAAAATCAATCATCTACCAATTCATATGTTGCAACCAAGAGATTCCATTGCAAAATTTCAATGCTGAATACCTCTATACTCATACAATCCTTGAAAGCTAGTCAAAGTCTTCCACACCTATTCAAACACGTCTAAAGTTTATGTTAGCCTTGGTAGGCGTTTTGTATGCTATCAAAGTATTAGCAGTGTGGTGGGTTGGCTGCGTTATACCCTATATATAAACACTAATATTACATTGATAGTAGCACCAAAAGCTTGATCAAGAGCTAGAGTAGTCAATTCAATCTACAGTTTTAAGTATAATATTCTAGTCAAACCAATTGTTGCTCAATTTCTAATACTTGGTGTATATTCTTACACTAGGTTAAATCAAAGAAATCAATAATCACACGAATCATGTTAATGATTCTTAAGTGAATTATTATATATTCATATGTTCAAACATTACTCAAAGATTCAGTGATTTCATAGCTAAGTAGTTATCATAACCATATAATATCACATACTATTGAATCATTCGTACATTCAAAAGCGATCATTTAGAAATCCATACAACTATGAGACTTTATTGCAAGATTGCAATTGTTAGTATCTCTAAACTCATACGAATTCTAGAGTTAAAAAGATATTCAAACGTCTATTCAAATGTAGTTAAGGTTAGGTTAGTCTTGGTAGGTAATTGGAATGCTATCAAAGTATTAGTGATGTGGTGGGTTGGCTGCGGTATACCCTATATATAAGCACCAATAATATATTGATGGTAGTACCGAAAGCTTGACCAAGTATACGATTAGTCAATTTAATCTATAATTTGAGTGAACTATTTTTCAGTCAAGAACAATCGGTATATATATTACTACCCATATATAACAATATCTGGAGAGTATTTTATCCCAAGCTATTCAAATACATTTGTAGTTAACCTCACCATGAATTGAGTTTACTATCGTTAAATTCAAAACCCTCATAACAAGTAAACTAGTTGTATACAAATCTGAAACGCCGAGTGCATTACAAATACCTATTCTGATTAAAGTTCAAATATCATTTCAAGGTTCTAAAACAAATTGTGATTTTAAACTCTCCGAAAACTATAAATTAGTGGTTTAGATATTGAGACACTATCCTATAACCTTGATAATTACAATTCTAATAACACTAAATCAAGAACCAAAGTCATTAAATAAAAAAAATATACAATTAAAGATGATAAAGAAACAAAAACAAGTTAAAAGAAACAACTAACGATGTTGTCAAAATTACTATTAAATAAATTTAGGACCGAAATTCCCTAAAGTAGGGGAGACTGTAATCCCCGGGGTGTTTCGTTAAAAATTCAAACTTTATAATCATGTTAATTCTAAATAAATAAAAGTCCTGAATGTTATTTGAAAACTTTTAAAATTCATAAACTTATAGATTTATATATATATATATATTTATTCATAAACATTTATTACATTATTGAAATAACAATAATAATAATAATAACAACAAAATATAATATAAGCTTTAATAAAATTTTATCTTATAAAAATAATGAAATTTTTTTAAAGCTTAAAAGTCAAAATGGATTATAATAAGATTACAAAATTTATTTACAAGGTTAGTAAATGAAAAATAAATTAAGTTTATAAAATATAATTAATGAAAAGTTTTATAAATTTGGAGAATAAAACAATAGAATTTGAGATACAAACTTGAGGGGTTAAAAGTAGCATTTCATAAACCTGGTATGAGAGAAGTGGATGTTTAAAACAACATCTAAAAGAAAATAAAAGGTGAGGGGATGATTGTGTCAAAACCCAAACCCTTATTTCTTCCCTCTTCCTTACCCAGTTATCCAAACCACCCGACAGACCCAAACACAACCCAGCTTCGGTTCCAGCTCAACAAACGCGTAGAACAGTTCAATATTTAGTGTTTCAGGAACAAATCAATCACGTAAAACCTTCCGAAATAAACAATTTAGGGGATTAAAACCATAAACGCGTGAATTTGTTACCAAATATACCTACGCGAGTGACGGGATTCGAATTCGGTTAGAACTGATATAAAAATCAAATTAAACAAATGTATTTAGTTCTTCTAGTCTCGTCGAAGCTTTCTATGCAAATCAATAACATTCACAAAATGTGATTGAGCGTGAATCAATACCCATCTCGACCGAAACCTCCTTGAACTCGAAAACTCTTAGATCGAATCCAATACAGGTAATATATAATTTCATATCACTCGTTTTAATCCACAGAATATTAGCCCCAACATTCTGGGTTCTCAAAATTACACAATTGGACGAATTCGATCAAGATGAATTCTAGGGTTTCAATGTTAGTATAATAGAAGGCCGAATCAATCACATTCAAGGCATCTTAGCCCAGCCAAATGGTTAATGCTTGTACATGGGGGGTGGCAATCTGGTTTCTACCCTTGGCAGCCCATTAAAAATCGGTTTTGGTGCAATTCCCATCCATTTTAAATAATTTTTTTGATATAAAAATTATGTTAAAAATCATGAAAATCATTCCTACAAAGACTGTCAAGTTCAAATAAAATTTTACCCATATTTTATTAGTTTTTCTAATAAACACTAATTAGATAAATATTTTAAAGAATTTATAAAAATCCTAAATCATGTTTGAAAATACTAAAACAAAAGAAATTAATGCTTTTATATTTATTTTACTTTCTTTGTGATTTAAATAAAAAGATTTCAAATTGGATTTAATTATTATCTTTTATACTGTTATATAAATTAAAACTATAAAAAAATATGGTTCAAACACATTCTGTTCAATTTTTTTAGAATAAATTTAATTTGAATTCTTTTATCACATTAAAATATGTTTTTAAAAAAATTAAATAAATAAATAAAAGCATATTTCAATGATTTTTACTAGTAAAGGTTTAAGAATATTTTCAAGAAGTAATCTAAAAAAAATAAGTTTTAAAATAGTTCTTTTAAAACTTGAATTCAAGTTAATTCAAAATGATATTTTTTAAAAATCTTTAAAAGATCAAACAAAATTTTGTAATTTATTTTCAAACAAATAAATGTTATAATACACAAGCTTTTAAAAACAAAGTAAATTAGCTAAATGGATGGAAATTTATATTAAGTAGCATACCTAGAATTCAATTACAATATAATAAATATAATGAATATTCAATATCCAATTTTGTTTATTATAAAAATATTATTAAATATTCTTAAACAAATAGTTTAGTATTCATACAATAATATTGATAAATAGAAAGAATACATTGATGTTCTATTTTATTAAATCAATATTATAAGTTTAATTTTAAGTATCCATTCAAACACAGATATATTCAAACTATGACTTCTATTAGAATGCCATAGTTTTAAAATCCTTGAACTTGAACTATAGGAATGCTAAGACTTGACTACTCAAATTATAGGTGAGTAGATATCCTTACTTCCTAAATTTTTTAGTCAAGGACTTGGAACTAGCTAGCAATCCTGCAAGTGAGTTTTCTTCCCACTCCTTTCACATTTTGTTTTTGGGATGTTACACATGTCTTATTCAACACTATATTCATTCTATTCTTCATTCAATCTATGATGCAAGACTTAGACCTAGTTAGCTTTATGTGTTTGAGGCTAGGCTTATACAATGTGTTAATTTTATGTGTGTTGCGAGTCAAGCAAGCTAGTACTAAGTAGCCTAATATGAGTTAGATACCATCTTCACATTGGTTTTTTTCATCGTGTGAAAATGGTGAAAAGTACACCTAGGAATATTGTTGAAATACGACTGTTAATTTATAGTATGGCCATACTTGAATTAATATGTTGTATGGATACTTGTTTGGACACAAGCTATTGTTATTCATTCATTCATTCAATTTATTCAAACTTGTATTCATGCTATGCTTATGATACATATCTAGTTAGGCTATAGTTTGCATCCTTCTTATACATATTATTTAAACTTAGTGTGTGAACTCAACAACTATGCAAATAGTTGACAAACTCTATTTTACATGTGTAACATTATAAGGAAGCATGATGAAGACATAAGATAGGCTTAGTGACCTAGTTTAATTTTGAAACAAATGTATAGACTTTTCAATTGTAAAGCTTTGAATATTCAATTCATGTAATGTTGTTTATTATTAACGAATGTTGTATTTGGTTTTGTAATAATGATGCATTAAATATTGAAACTTATAATTGCACCATGAGCTAATGCACAGTCAAGCTTGCGTCCCGACGTATTCCGCCGTTGGGGTGTGACATCTCAATCGTGGTATAAAAATTTATAGGGTTTGGTGAGGGTGAAATGTAGACATACCATACCTTTATTTCTAAAAAGGAAAAATTGCTTTCAAAGATACTCTAACTCAAACACATAAAAGATAAACAAGTATATGATATTTTACAATCCAAATTTTCATTTCACCAAACTATTGTGAACTTTTGGAAACAAAATTCAACTGAGTTTGATTTCATAATATGGAAACTTTCCATGCATAGCATGTGTTCGATGAAATGCGTAAAAGAAATTTTTTAACTTCAATTGTATTAGTTTGTATGTCATGATAGATGATCAACATGTAACCATCCTACATTGTTGAAACGCAGACACCTCGAGGACTAGCTATTTGACCAGGAACAAGGCTTTAGACACTTAGTCAAAGCTTTGGTTTTAGCTCCCTCTAGAGCTTTGCACAAAATTATTTTAGTTGCTTTAGTTTTCTTTCTTAGAAAGAGAGAAGATAACAGATAAAAAGCACAAGGAATTTTGGGGGAAGTATTCAATTTATTCAGGGAATGTTGGGATATAAATACCCAAACATTCTGAGATACAAGACAAGAAATAATAAGATACATAGCTGACATTGTTACAGACACTGATACAACAGACTCATACAAATACAAATCAACAACAACAAAAACAAGAGTCTTCAGGAGTCTTCAGGTCTTCCGAGGTTGAAGCAGTTGTACTAGAGTTCAGTGGTTTATTCTTTCGGAAGATGTTCATCGGAAGATGATTGAGTAGTAAGTTATGTGGGAAGAGGAGATTTTCTTCCGAGTCTTTAGTCTTCTTCCGATGCAATGGTTGTCTTCCGAAGATGTCAGGATCAGCTATTGTCTTCTGAGGTGGATAAGTTCAGCGACACTTCTTTTTGGCGAAGCTTCCGCCGATAGTCTTCCGATGCTGAAGCAGTTTTTCAATCGGAAGAGAAGCATCTGTGGCTTGTCTATCCGTGGTTTTATTCAGGTTTTTGGCTTTAGTGGTTTTGCTTATCAGTCCTTATTTTCCAACAATCTCCCTCTAGACTGATGAAGCCAAAACCTACTTATTTTGTTTTAAAGCCAGACCAATTTTATTCCTAAGAGTTCGAACATAGTTCAGAACTTCATACTCTGTATCAGTATTGTCCAGAGTCTTGTGCTGCAGTTCCTTTAGATCATTTTTTGGTAGGGTGAGAATCTCATCCCAATTTGAGAAGAAGGTTCTTGAGCCATTGTATCTTTCAATGGCCATACTCTTGGAAACAGAGTCATGGAACCATCTTTTTATCCTTATTCTTGAGTTGTTGATCTGAGGAGGCTGGGATTTAGAAGGTAGGCCCAAAGGAAGAGGAGCTCCAGCTGTCCAATGTATTATTTCTCTTCTTATTACTTGATCTTTTGAATCAAGTACCTTCTTTACCACAACATGCTGATGAGGCTCATAGTTCATGAGAAGATCTGGAAGGATTTCCTTATAAACATCAATCCAGGGTCTGAATTTGATAGCAGAAGGAGATTCTGCAGACCCAACACCTAGGCTTCCCATAGGTGCATTTAGCAAATGATCAAGCATTGTGCTGGGGTTGGCATCCTTGAGCTGAGTCACTATAGAAGGAGAAGAAGGAGTGACTTCTTTTCACAGCTTAGGGTGATCTTTCCATCACCACCCAGTCCCACCCTTATACCATGCGCACAAGGCGTGACCACTAAACATAGAATGGGGGTGACTACCATCACGACGTAAACAAATTTTTGTAGGTTTTTAATTTTATTTTTTGATAATTTCAACCAATAAAACAATGCACATCATTATTCACCTTTTCACTCACCCACTTGGTATTCTAGCCTGTAATTCACCTTTATCAATCACACCACTCTACTTGTGTGGTGCCTACGAGGCATGCGGTCAAGTCCTAGTCACACATGTCAATTCTATCACTCCCCCACCTGTCTTCACTTGATGATATCACTATTACGACTGAGGTTGCAGAAGCATAGTCGTGATATCTCAGAGATATGGTGCAACTTTCTTCGTAACAATATAAGAACACACACAGTTATCTAAAATATATTATACATGAGCCAAGATAACTGTTATACAATACATAACTATATATTACAAACTTAATATCGAAGATAGGTTCTTGGGTTCCTAGTCATACATGCTCCTAAAAGTGCTTCCCCACCATTCTTCATTGTTTGCTTGAAAAGTTTTAAAGATTGAAAAGTCAACATAAGGCCCGTGAGTTCGTAATAAATGACTCAATAACAATATGATATGTTGAGTAAATTCAATGTTATGCATTGACATGATTGGAATAATAATGTGACTCATTTCCACTTCCTTTCCAATATATATTGATATGATGTGATACTACCCAAAGTAAATGCTCTTTCCTCACAGTTAATGCCTCACTACATTAAGCTAATAATGGAAATGGTGACACTAGCAGAGTTGCAATCCTTCATGAAAATAGGTTTGTCAACCCGATAGTACTATCTTTATTCACTCGTTCGACCCATATGGGTTCACTAGATACGGTTTGGGATGTGAGAACTTTGAAATAACATACAAAGCTTTGCCTTACAATCATCCCATGATATCCACATTATAAAGGCAATTATATCGATATTACCTAAGCATATCATAGGTTTGGAAAGTTTTCACATTAATTTCCCTAATGTTTGTAAACTAAAAGAAAAAGGGTATTATGAAACTAACCTGTAATGTTATGGTATCAATAGATAGTTCACGAGATTTTTAATTTAGACCTTGAATTACAATCTGTAATTAGTTAAAGTTTTGTTAATCGTTTGTGCTAGATTTGGTTTATCGAGACATTCCTCGACATTCCAAGTCAAGAATATGGTAAACCGAAATCATCGAGCAGATCTTGTAATGCATGTGCGGCCAAAATTGATTTACAATTATTATTGGTAATCTTTTTGCTAAAGTCATCGATTTTTATTAATTTTCTAAAATTCAGAGTTGTAATATTGAAAATCGATGCGAAAGTGACTTCCGTGTCGAAATCAGAATATTAGTCAGCTTCCAGATTGAAAACGAGTCTCCAAATTGCGAAGCTGACCATGAAACAAAGCTCAGAACATGAAAACAATCAAAAATAGGTTTGGCACAAAAATGGTCATTCACGGCGACAAGAGGGATGCACTCCGCCATGGTCGCCACTGTTTTGCCGAAAATTGGCTGGTGGCGGTAGGTAGTGGAGGCTTGGTAGCCCGGGTCAGTGGCGAGGGACATGGCTCAATGGCCTGGGCCGATGTCACACGATCCTGGCATATGGCTTGGTGGCAAGCAAGCGATCCAAGTAACGGCTTGGTCATGGCCAAGTCTCCTTTGTTACTACTTGAGTCCTTGTTACTACTCGCGTTGCATCAGGACGCACCCGAGTCCTTGTTTTGAGGCGTCGCAACACACCACAAAGTCATCGCATCCTTCTGGAAGAGATAGGATTGGCGCAGTGCATAGTTTTTGATTCAACAGGTTGAAAGTAGTTTCTTGTTTCTCTCGCTAATCGAATTTCTTGTCCTTGTGATTTAGGGAAGTCAGTGACTGAGCGATCTTTGATAATCCCTCAATAAATCGTCTGGAGTACCCTCCAACCCTAGGAATTGTCGCACCTCAGTTGGAGTCTTCGGTGCTTCCCAATTCTTGATGGCCTCGATCTTAGCTGGGTCTACATGTATTCCCTTCTCATTAACCACATGTCCAAGGAATTGGACTTCACAAATTCAAAAATCACATTTGGAAAACTTCGCGTATTGTTGTCCGTTCTTCAGTAATTCCAAGACTAGCTTTAGATGTTCAGCATGTTCCTCCTGATTCTTAGAGTAGATCAGGATGTCGTCAATGAACACTATTACGAATTTTTCGAGATAAGGCTTGCACACTCTATTCATGAGGTCCATGAATATAGCTGGTGCGTTGGTCAATCCGAAGGGCATGACCAAAAATTCATAGTGTCCGTATCGGGTTCTAAAGGCAGTCTTAGGAATATCGTCTTCTTGTATCCTAAATTGATGGTAACCCGATCTTAAATCGATCTTCAAATAATAGCTTGATCCTTGTACTTGATCAAACAAGTCGTCTATTCGCGGTAACGGGTATTGATTCTTGATCGTCACCTTGTTCAGCTCCCTGTAGTCGATACACATACGGAATGATCCGTCTTTCTTCTTTACAAACAATATCGGCGTTCCCTAGGGTGAGAAGCTCGGTCTGATGAATTCCTTTTCTAACAATTCATTCAACTGGTTAGACAGTTCTTGCATTTCTGTTGGTGCTAGTCGGTATGGAGCTTTAGCAATTGGTGCTGCTCCGGGAGTGAGGTCTATCTGGAACTCGATTTGTCGTTTTGGTGGTAGTCCAGGTAAATCCTCGGGAAATACTTCAGGAAAATCTCGGACTACAGCAATGTCCTCGATCTTCTTCTCCAGCTTTGGTTGTTCGGTGATAAGAGTTAGTATCGCAGAGTACCCTTTCTGTAGGTACTTGCTCGCTTTCATGCAAGATATGATATTCAAGGGTATCCCTCGTCGTTATCCCTGAATTGAAATATGTTGTCCGCTCGGCAACGTCACTCGCACTATCTTCTCGTTGCATACAATCTCAGCTTGGTTCACGGATAGCCAGTCCATTCCAACGACCACATCGAAGCTTCCGAGAGTCACCGGCATTAAGTCGATTTCGAGCTCGTGATCCGCTAAAACCATAACGCATCCTCGAAAGACGTGTTGTGTTTCAATCAATTTGTATCTAGTGGTGTTGGGGTAACATCAAGAAATTTGCTAAACTCACTAGATATAAAGCTCCTATCGGCACCGGTATCAAATAATATCCTAGCATAGACATTATTTAAAAGAAACGTACCGGTTACGATGTTTGGGTCATCCTTGGCTTCCCCTAAGTCTATCACGAAGGCTCGACCCTTGGCTGCTCCACCTCCAACTTTCTTCAATTGCGGGCAGTCCCTCCGCATGTGCCCCGGTTTACCACATTCGTAACACCTCGGAGGATGTTCTGATTGTTGTTATTCTGGTTGAGGTTGGGGTTATTGTTGTTATTTGGAAGCTTAAACCTGCAGTCTTTGGCCATGTGGCCATGTTGTCCGCACTTCAGGAGTACCTTTCGCATTGCCCAAAGGGTATGAGCATCGGTTACACAGTGGATACTTTCCTTGGTATATTCCCTTCCCCTTATCGTCAGGTTGGGTGGCAGTGAAAGCTCTGGCTGGTGCAGATATTTTGTTGTTGTTGGTTGGATAAGTGAGTCTGGGGATGGCTGGGTTCCCACTTGCGCTTGTGGTTGTCTTGGGGCTTTAGGTGTTCCCCCCGTTTAGGTAGCTTTTCTTGTGCCACAGCATGGTCGGTGAGTTTGTGTGCTAGCCGGATGGTAGGTTGGATTTGAGTTGGGTCAGAAGCTGTGACCATGCTTTGGATTTGTTCGGGCAGTCCGCTGATGAACTGCTCGATCTTCTTATACTCGGGGGTCACCATTCCTGGGCATAGTTTATGCAGTTTGTGGAACCGTGTGGAGTATTGTTCTATCTCTGAGCGCACCATCTTGTGAACCCATTATTCTTCTTCCAGCTTTTTGATCTCATTTCTGGGGCAGTACTATTCCGGCAGTATTCTGGTGGAATTTCCCCAAGTCATCGAGTTATTTCCGTCCAAACCCAGTGTTTGGACATGGGTATTCCACCATGTGAGGGCCGGTCCCTCAAGAGTACCTGTTGCATATTTAACCCGGTTTTCATCTGCGCAATCGCACATTGAGAAGACAGATTCAGCCTTCTCCACCCATCGGAGCATTCCAACGACTCCCTCGATCAGTTCCCTTGAAAGTATGGGGATGGCAGCTCAGAAATGTCTTGAATGAGCACCCCTTGTTGGTGCTTCCATACGATCCTGTTCGTCAGTAACTAATGTCTTGTGTTAGTAATGGTGTTAGTTATACTATGTTAGTCGGGTTAAGCAAGTGTTGGTACCGTTGTTTGTCCCACTAGTCTCGCTATGCTGATGACTTGCCTCATACTCGGCAATCGCCTTGTTTACCCGGCGATCAACCATCATCTTGATGGTTGCCGCACCGATCTGTCTCTTAGGGGCACGTGTGTGTTCCTCGTCCGACCATTTTGTTAGTTCTAAACAAAGTAAATGTTGTGTTAATTGCCAACAGTGCTAAATGTTAGATTCAGAATACAACAGGAATAAGGTACACAAGAGTAAGTCAAAATTCCATTTCATTACTAATAATCTTTTGAGTACATCAAGTTTTGCAAAATAAATTATTACTACCACAATTTGTGTATGAGCACATCCCGCTCATATAGGCATACAATAAAGTAAAATAAATTGAAATAGGAAAATCTAACTAATCCGAAGCTATGGTGGAGTGTGAGTCTCCACTGTTTGCTGGACCATCATCCTAGTCCTCCTCAGGATCCTCATCGGGGTCCTCATCAAAGTCACCCTCTTCGAGGTCCTCGGCCTCGAACTGTGGCTCCTGATCCTTCTCAGGCTACACAATCAACTGCTCGGCCCAAGCGTTCTGGAGTACCGCCTGGTTCTCCTTGGTCCAGGACCACTACGGCGACTTCCCTCTGTCGCTCCTCCAGTTGTGCTGTCCGGATTCGGAGCGCTGCAATCTCGTCTACTACCTGCTCCCACAGATATTCTATATGTGTCCGGAGGTGCTGGTTCTCCTCTCGGAGAGCCCTGGCCTCCTCGTCCCGCTCGTGCGACCTTCGGGCCTCTCGAGCTGTCCGAGCTACACGGGCTGCGAAAGCCCGCTCACGTGGCACACCTAGTGCCGGTTGTCGATGAGCGCAAGGGTCATCCGTCCTCAGTCGCTGGAGAGGTACTCTCTCCTTAATAACCCAATCCCACACTATATGTGGGTACCAACTCCACGACCTAGCACGTTTCGCTATACGCACCCGCACTGCTTCCTCAGCATCAACTTGAAACACGATGTCTCGTATTCCCTGACGGTCCTCCTCCGTTAACTCGTACTCGTTCTCCGTGGGACGTTTCCCCGGGTTCCTCCCATTGTTCTCATTGTTTGCCATCCTGTAAATCTTAAATCACTAAGTTACAGTTAACAATAATAACATATTATTGTGCCATGTCTAGTGTTGTGTCTAGTGTTGAGCAATGGCTATAGTCTAAGTTCACTACATGCAAACCTAGTTCTCTATAACCAAGTCTCTGATACCAGTCTGTCACACCCCCAAATTCCCACGTGTGGAGTCAGTCCACATGGGTGTGACGTGGCCAGAATAGCAGCTCATGGTCATATAGAACAACTCTATATGCGTTTTCAAAATACGATGTTTGACATATGCACAACCAAACAGTTTATAAAGTAAGCAGCGGAAAATAATATGTTTGACATGCAGCAGAAAGTAAATTGTCAGGACTACATAATTTGAATACATAAGATAAATTGTTTGTTTTCAAAGATCATAATATGAATGCACGTGATCCTATGCTCGTTCCTTATGTGCATCTTGAATTTCATATGCCTGTTAATTACCTAAGAATACTTGTTTAAGAAAAAGTGTCAACACAATGGTTGGTGATTTCACAGGTTTTGATATACATAATAGTTTGAAAACATGTGTTATGTTGTTTATCATAATGTTAGTTGATGACCTGTCGTTGGGGTCTTGCAAAAACCTAATTAACCTAGGTAGCTAGTGTAACTCAGGTATCGTATCCACGAGGAACATGTGGTCAGTGTTATATAATTTTGTTTAACTTAATAAATTCACTTAAGAAAATAAACTTGGATGTTGGATTTTGGTTTTTATGTAAAACAAATTTAAGTAAACTAAACAAACGAATTAAAACAAAAGAGTTGTAAACAATAGATGGAAAATGTGATCACTCCGGGTTTTGAATTAGGAAGACAATAAGGTTTTTAGTAACTTGTCAATTGGGAATCACATAGACATGATTCATGCTTTAATTGCTAAACATATATGGTTTTGAAAACAAAGCAATGATCTTGTTGACAACCGATGACTAGACCGATGTTGTTGACTTGATTGATTACAAGTTCTACAAAAACAAAGATTTCTAAATCACTTTAAAACCCTAATTCCGTTAATTACTAATTCAATCATACACTGAATGAAAATAAAGTAATGAACTTGAACTATAAATTGCAAAAGAAACAAGAAATCATAATCGTTTAACAATCAAAACACTATTGAATCCATAAAACTACGAAGAATGAATTCAATACCAATATCCAACGAATCAAAGAACAAATCCAATTATCAAACCTAATTCTTCACCCGGAGATGATCACAATCGAACTAGCCGGACATCCTCAAACTTGAATCTTCACAATCGTTGATCATAGGCATGATTTGATCTTTGCTTCTACGAATCCGGATGATCTTGGATTGATTTGGATGAGTTGGAATGCCCCAAAAACTCTCTTTTTCGCCCAGAAATCGTCCCAAAAAGTCTTAGAAGCGAAACCCTAAAGTTGGGCCTTAAATATGGGAGAAATTAGGTAAAAATCGGACTTTTCCTGTCGTCGCCGTATGATATGCCGGGCCCGGGCGTATCAAACGCCCACCAGGATACCCTACGCCCAGAACTTTCTGTCAACGCTGAAATTTGGGCGTATCATACGCTGGCCGTATGATACGCTGGGTTTTCCGTACCATACGCCCAGGATTTTCTCACCATTGGCTTCGTCTCGTCGAGAAACTCAGTTTTCATATGTTATGGGCCCCGTAACTCCTCTCCTAGCCTGAGTTAAGCATCCGCAAAGTTTTGGCTTGCCGAGCTTCATGTTTTTACCTTTTTTCTTGCTCGGCTTCTCTTCTAATCATCCAATAAGCTCCCGAACACGTCTTTAACCACTTGGCACCTGCAATTCATAAACATACTCAAAGTAAACGTGTTTCGTGCCGCAACTTGATAATATCACGCAGTTACGCATCAAACAATACAACTATTCACACCTTCATCACATCCCCACACTTGTTCTTTGCTTGCCCTCAAGCAAATCTCATCCAAACCATCCAACCATAATGATCAAATACATTTCCCAATTGCCCCGCCAATTTTTACATTAAGTTCTAGATCATAACCAAATCACAAGACTTACTACATTACATAGTTTTACATTGTGACAAGTACAAACGATTTTTCAAGCAAAACATGGAATAACCTCTAACTAGACCTAACATGCTTCAAGTATATTTCACATGAATGTATTGCACCAATCACAATGTTCTCTCCACTCGGTTTATTTCTGAACTAGTCATAATGCACTAGTATATATGTGAACTCTCAACCAAAAGTGAATGACCATCATCATAAACTTGTATTGCAATCATACTTCCACCGAATTGCTAAAACCATACACAAATCAACAGGAGTTAACGGGTTGTAATGAAAGGCTAGGGTTAAAGTAGGTACAAGGAATTTGATAGTGACGACAAAATAATGGAAATTGAAGAATACTGAACCACTACAAAGCTCCGTTTACCATTATACTATAACGACTCTTTTTGTTGCTTCATATTAAGGTCATTTGACCTAATAGTATGCTTTTTTCTCTTTTTTTTCTTTTTCTTTTTTTTTCTTTTTCTTTTTTTTTTAATTTTTTTTCATTACTAAATTTGAAAACTAACTACACAACTTTTGGATTAAGACTTTAAGGCTCAACAAACAATTAGGCTAAGGCTAAACATGGTTTCTAATGGTTGGGTTGAAATTAGAAATTATCACAAACAAAAGGCTAACAAAAACGATGGTGAATCCTAATGCCTCAATCATTTTTGTGCAAGTTCTAGCATACGATATCAACATGCATTGCAACACAAGTTCTAATTTAGTATACACTTTGGTATCACTCAGAAGCAATCAACACTAAACAAAGATATTACAATTAAGGCTCAACTCTCACAAAAACGGTGGATAAAAGGTTGACGACACAAAAACATTCATGCTACTTACAATCTAGCATGTCACCCCTAATTAGTTGTTGTTCCATTTATGGTTTCTACAAAACACTTGCCACAACCACTATCATGCAACTTAAAGACTCAATTATGACCAAGAACCTGATTCAAACATTAACGGGTCAATTGTTGATGATTTACATTGAAAATTCTGATTTTCAAGCCCTTTGAGTTTACTTGGAGCAACTCAAAAAGTTTTTTTTTCGTTTTCACCCCCCAACATCCCCACACTTGAGATACATTGTCCCTAATGTATGGTTCACTTTAAAATTTAACCACAATCATGCAATCATCTCTTCAAAATCATTAACCAAACTTGAATTCAAACCCTAAACAAAAACACAACTAGTAATGAGGGAAAAAAACATGGACCTGATCTTGTTGTCCTCGTGATGTAGATAATGCGAATGATGCCATATCGACCTCGAATCTCCGTTGTCTTCCCCATAGTTATTTCCAGCTATGATTTTGGCAGAAACTCAACAAAACAAAAAATATTAAATACGAAAACACTTAAAAATAAACAAACTAACTAAATAAAATTAATACAAACACATAGGTTGCCTCCTATGCAGCGCTAAGTTTTGTTTATGGTCTATAGCCAGACCATACCTTATGTATCTTTCACGGAGGTCGTAGTGAACATTTACCTACCGAGTTGCCAACATATGCTCGGTATTTAACATGCTGGATCCACATCCACTTCCTCGTGATCATCATGTCCTTTAAATGCTTGCGAGGCCACTTCTGAATGGTTTGCCCAATATCTTGTAATCTCACTTTTCTCTTCTTTGTTCTTGAACAGTCATCCCCAACTTTGTTACTTTGAATAGTATGTAATGGGGGATGATTAAAACACTTAGGAGAGTCTCAGTCATCGGTTCATCATGTGCTGCTATGTCATTTACCTGATCAACACATTTAACTTCATGCTTTGGAAGATCGATAACCACTTTTTCTATCACTGCACCGTCAACCACATCAATTGAGTAAGGTTCATCCGCAATGGAAGGAGTTGGTGTGGTATTCTCCACAACCTCTTTCTCTCCATCTGAAAATTGCATCCTTACGTCAATTCTCATTGAAAGCACTTCACACTTGAAATTTAAGCATTCGACACTTTGTTGATCTGTAAGGTGGTCTGATGATAACACCTCATTTATCTTGGATAGAAACACGCCCAATCGAGCAATTTGTTTCTCTTCCTCAGATTGATAAGTAATATGAAGTGGCTCAATAATTGGGCTTGCAAGATTTTCTTGACAATTGGGGTAACTATCATACTCCTCATGATAACCTGAATAAGGTGTCATCTTGGGTCCATAGCTATTGCAATCCCACTCTAACCTATAATTGTAGTCAGCATCCGACTGATAAATTTCTTGGTAAGTTGATGAAGCTGGAAAAGTATCTGGATAGGGTACATCATCATAGTAAAGAGACGCAAGATATAATCATCTCCTCATATCCTCTCCCCTTTGCCAAAACTCAGGACAATCATCTTTCTGGTGACATGGACTCCCGCAACACATACATGAGTATTGCACAAAATTCATCGCTAATCTGCACACACACACAAAAATACCCACGTAAACCTGAACAAACTAACTAAATAAAATTAAGAATAACTGAAAAACAAATGAAAATAAGAATCTTTTTGTTTTTTTAGGATTTAAAAGAAAACAGTAAAAATAAAATCAAACAAGATGATATAACACTAAGCGCACTAGTTCCCCGGCAATGGCGCCATTTTGATGACATGTCGTTGGGGTCATGCAAAAACCTAATTAACCTAGGTAGCTAGAGTAAGTCAGGTATCGTATCCACGAGGAACATGTGGTCAGTGTTATATAATTTTGTTAACTTATTAAATTCACTTAAGAAAATAAACTTGGATGTTGGATTTTGGTTTTTATGTAAAACAAATTTAAGTAAACTAAACAAACGAATTAAAACAAAAGAGTTGTAAACAATAGATGGAAAATGTGATCACTCCGGGTTTCGAATTAGGAAGACAATAAGGTTTTTAGTAACTTGTCAATTGGGAATCACATAGACATGATTCATGCTTTAATTGCTAAACATATATGGTTTTGAAAACAAAGCAATGATCTTGTTGACAACCGATGACTAGACCGATGTTGTTGACTTGATTGATTACAAGTTCTACAAAAACAAAGATTTCTAAATCACTTTAAAACCCTAATTCCGTTAATTACTAATTCAATCATACACTGAATGAAAATAAAGTAATGAACTTGAACTATAAATTGCAAAAGAAACAAGAAATCATAATCGTTTAACAGTCAAAACACTATTGAATCCATAAAACTACGAAGAATGAATTCAATACCAATATCCAACGAATCAAAGAACAAATCCAATTATCAAACCTAATTCTTCACCCGGAGATGATCACAATCGAACTAGCCGGACATCCTCAAACTTGAATCTTCACAATCGTTGATCATAGGCATGATTTGATCTTTGCTTCTACGAATCCGGATGATCTTGGATTGATTTGGATGATTTGGAATGCCCGAAAAACTCTCTTTTTCGCCCAGAAATCGTCCCAAAAAGTCTTAGAAACGAAACCCTAAAGTTGGGCCTTAAATATGGGAGAAATTAGGTAAAAATCGGACTTTTCCTGCCGTCGCCGTATGATACGCCGGGCCCGGGCGTATCATACGCCCACCAGGATACCCTACACCCAGAACTTTCTGTCAACGCTGAAATTTGGGCGTATCATACGCTGGCCGTATGATACGCTGGGTTTGTCGTACCATACGCCCAGGATTTTCTCACCATTGGCTTCGTCTCGTCGAGAAACTCAGTTTTCATATGTTATGGGCCCCGTAACTCCTCTCCTAGCCTGAGTTATGCATCCGTAAAGTTTTGGCTTGCCGAGCTTCATGTTTTTACCTTTTTTCTTGCTCGGCTTCTCTTCTAATCATCCAATAAGCTCCCGAACACGTCTTTAACCACTTGGCACCTGCAATTCATAAACATACTCAAAGTAAACGTGTTTCGTGCCACAACTTGATAATATCACGCAGTTACGCATCTAACAATACAACTATTCACACCTTCATCATTAGTCCTGAGCCATAGTATCCAAGTGTCAGTTCGTCACTACCGAACTAGACTTGTTAGTCCATGCCTCCGCTATGTCTCGTAATAACTAATGTGTTGTAAAACACATCTGTTTTCTCTATTTGTTTTTAATTGATTTTGTACAGTTTTATTCAACTTTAGAGTCAATTGATGCTGGTTCTTCACATTTCCACAAATTGTTGCTTGCGGGTCATAAACGTGTGTATTTGGTGCAAAAGATCAAGAAATAGAGCTCCCGGTTGGTCGAGAACAAATCCGAAGACACAAGAAGATTAAAACTGGAAATTAGACTTGTCGCGGAACGCGACAACAACTTGAAACCCTGTTGCGTAGCGCGACAGGTGGAAAATGTCGTTTTTACCCCTGTTTAATGATTGCGGGTTTGACCCGATTATTTTTTCGGGTAGCGGATTGCGTCGCGTAGCGCGAAGGGTAATTAGGTACGTGTCGCGTAGTGCGACAGGGCTAAACTTTCAGACTTTTGAGTTTAAGGTTTTTCAAACGGCTGGAGGCAGACAGATTCGATTTGGAGACGATCAGATACGACCTAGGAGGCGACTAGAAGCAAGGATACGCGATTGAAGTCAAGTTGGACCATCGGGAAGCCCTAGACGAGTGATTCGAAGGGTGTAACGTGATCGGTTCTTCTTTCTTTCTTGTTATTCCTTTTTACTGATGTTTGAGATGTGTTTTGACATTGAATGCTACTGTTTATTTAGTATGATTTGTGGCTAAACATTCTAGACCACCTAGGGTTTTATGAATATGCATGTTTGATGTTATTAAAAATTGATTGTGGAACAAGTTTGGATTTTTAATGGTTTTATGATTTGGTTTGGATTCTTGGATGTGTATGAATGTTTATGACATTTAAGATTGAGTTATTGTTTCCTCATGTGCTTTGACGAATGTCGTTCGTGTAATAGGCATGTGCTAGGTCATTTACTTTGTGTTTATGATTTGTGGATGTATTACTAGACGTAGCAATTCATAGGAACAATAATTAGGTCATAAATGAATTAGATGTTTAACCAAATTCAATAGCCGTGTGGTGAGGGTTTGTTAGCTTGTCTTGCGTGTTTAAAAACTAGTTAAAGTCTTTGTGAAAAGACTAAGATTAGGTTAATTAAACATAGTCTTGCATGCTAAATCCAAGATGAATTTCCTTATTGTCCTTTGCATTTGATGTATTAAAACTATCATTTCCGTGAGGTAGATGGTTTTGAGGATATACCATTAATGGGTTGGTTAACTTGTGAGAGTAATTAACCTAAACCGGTGTTTAAGATACTTATAGACAACTTAGTTGAAATCTTTGAAAATGGTTAAGGAATCTCTAAATTGTTGATAAGTTAATATTCAAAGATCCCGGTTCCACAACAAGTTCCATAATCAATCTAAACATTAAACATGTATAAAGTAAACCCTAGGTAGTCTTTTCATCATTAGTGAGTTTTAGTTGCATTTCCTTATTTGAGTCTTAATTTGGTTTTTAGAATTTTAGTAGTTCTAGTTTATTTAGTTATTTATAAAACCCCCCTTTCAAACAATTAATTTAAATTAAGTATTTTGTATAGATAAGTCCTCGAGTCTATTTTGCACTTTCTATAGGAGTCTGTGGGTTCGATATCCAGACTTACTTTTCTGTACTACTTTTCGATAGGTTCACTTGCCTGTTAGTAGTTTAGTTTAGAGAGTCTAGAGTATTACTTAGTGTCTAGGTTAGTTTTGATTTTTATTAGTTTTAATTTAACTACTTTGCACACATCAATAACATAGCAAGATAGGTAGACATTTCACGTGTCCCGGCCTCCAGTCAGTATTGTGCCACGCGGGATTCGTCACACCCAAATAGATCTATTCAAACTCACCTCGTTGTTTGTACATTAACGGTAAGACTTTATGAGGGCTTGTTACGATTTCAACACTTAATGTTTGTCTAATAAACCAACATACACAAATATGTTTGTACAGTAACAGTGTTTGACTCGATTCAACAAGTATTATCCCCCTATTTGAAAAGTTTGCAAAAGAGTAAAGAAGGGCCGTAAACTCACCTTAGGAGTGATGAAAAGTGCAAGCGTAAGCTCTTGCTTGAAAGGCGTGTCAGTCACCGGCTACCTATATCGTATACCATACGTGAGTTCGTGTAAGTGACCGTGTTCGTGTTCGTGCTCGTGTTTGTGTTCAACAACCCTCGGTTGTTATGTTTGTCCGTCTCGCTCCACATTTGACCGTGTTTGCTCATGTTGGTCCTCATTGACCGTGTTTGACTGTGTTTGACAATGTCAACTCAACGACCCGTTGATGAACCTTGTGTCGGTTGTGGTTTGTGTAACATTCGTGTTAGTGCTTGTCGTGTGCAAAACGCGCTAGTTGCGTCCATGGAAAACTTACTATATATAGTAAGTTTCCATTTATAGCAAGTTTCATATCACATATAGTTTTTAAAGTTCTAGCATACTCGTTAGTCCTACGTGATCATGTTAACACATAGCACATAGTCATAAGTAGTCAAATAAACATACCAGTCGTTTTTACACAATAAAGTTTCCTAAAAAGGAAAGTTTCTAAATTTATCATGCCCATTATCGGAAACCATCTACCTTAGCATACAATAACCATATCGTTTAGCTCTTACAAATCATACATTATACATAGTAATAGAGTTTTCTAAGCATTCCTATACCATTTAATATCATTTAAACATATCAATCTAGACCAATTTGTTAACTAGCAAGGTTTCGACAAGAAAAGTTACTATAAATAGTAACTAAGCCCCAAATGACCCGAAACAATCCCAAATCAATTCCTTAGCATTTTAATCATCATATTATAATCCAAATGGCCAATCTATACACATGCATGTTCACAATCTCATCCATATCACCATTTTGTAACTAAAAAGTTACTATATATAGAAAGAATCTCAAATAGCCCTTATTGACCATAAAAATCATGTTTTAATACTACAAATGTACTCAAACATTATGAAGAATCATTTCCATATACTCAAATTCATCTAAAACACTTTAGATCATGCATGCATGTAAAGATTTCATCACTTTGTGTACAAATCATGCCTTATAACAACATACATCATCATGGATTGTCATAAATCCTCGCAATATCATCATAGATCATCAATAACATTAGATTTAACTATAAACCCAGGTTCATAGGGTTGAAAATTCATGCACACAAAGCTAGAGAGCTTGCATGTGCTTTTCGGTGCTTGCATGTGTGTGTAATGAAGTGGAGAGTGTGTTTTAGCCATAGATTTACCTTCAACTGCTCCTAGATTCCCTGAGATGATGAGTACTTGTCCTCCCAAGCTTCTGGACAGCAGGAATGTGTAGCAACAAGGTGATGATGGTGGTCTCCATGCTCCTAGGTGGATGTCAAGCTTCAACCTTCAAGTTCTTGAGCTTCAAATGGTCTCTAATGGCTTCCAGGGAGTTCTTAGATGAATAAGACGAAATGTAGGTGTCTGGGAATCGAGAAATGAGGTGGTAGGGTGCTTAAGCATGATTACATCTTGCTTTTATAAGATTTTTGCGTGTTGGAGTCGTCGCGTACCGTCGTGAAGGCCAAAAAGATGCTCGGTGTACCGCGATGGATTTCGGGATTTCAAAATCCCCGCCCCCTCGTCGCGTACTGCCATGGGCCTCTCCGAGGTCCTTAGCGTACCGCGACGAGTCCCGGAAGAGCCCAATATGCCCAATTTCTATGGTTTGATCCGTTCTTCGTCGTTTTCACGCTTACGGACTATTGTTCGGCCTCGTTTGAACTTCCATGTTCAATGTTTGAGCGTTTCGTGAGGTTTCTAGTGTTTTGTTACACGATGTGCTTTGACGTTCACCGACGTTCATGTTTTTCTTAGACACGTGTGTGCGAGTTGCGATAATTCACCGAATTATCGTGTTTGAGTCAGTGTTTGTACTGTCATACCACGTGTCACACTAAATTAATCTAATTCTAGTGCCACGTGTACAAATATCAATTAAATAAATATTTAATTAAAAGAATGCTGACTTGGATTTTTCAGGGTGTCACAACAATTAACCGAACGAGGCTGTAGAGTAGTAATGGAAGATAAGTATTTGTGGTTATATGGAAGTGATCAACCGTTGCTTAAGAAAGTGAAGTGGTGTATGAACAAGTTGTAAAGGGTGAACTTGAATATTGTCACACTTGTGTCCTTGTGACTCAAGCTGATAAATGTGACACCTGGCAAATTCAGGTAAATTGCAACTCTTAAAACTTTACATTTCACATTCATACTTGTTGCATTTCATTTAATTTTGATCAATTAGATGGCTTAAACACAAGCAACTACGAAACGATAGTTTGAGGAACTATCGAATCGTACATTACACATTGGTTTTGGAAAACAAGTGTGGCCAACACAAACACAAACACTAACACAAAACAATAATTCGAGGAATTATTGAATTGTGCATTACACGTTGGTTGGGATTAATCAAGCGTGCAAACATTTGTAAAACACAAACACAAACGATCACCGATAATTCAAAGAATTATCAAAACACACACGAGTCTTACGAACGTTGGTGAACAAACCATTGAATGATAACTTCAGTCCTAACGATGTTAAACGATGTGTCATAAGCATGAAATGATCAAAAAAGGAATCGAAACGATGAAATTGGGCCAATTGGGCTTGCCTGGAGTTCCAGGCGGTACGCCTGAGCCCAACAAGTAAACCTAGGCGGTACGCACGGGAAGGGAAGGAAGGCTTCGGATGCCAGGCTCTTGCGCGGTACGCCTGGCCTCAGTGAGCCACGTCAAGCGGTACGCCTGACAGACCCAGATAGCAAAAATGGATTGACACTCAACCTATCTCACTTTTAATCATTCCAATCCTATTTCTCGGCCATAACACCTCTATCTTGAGTTCCTACCCCTGTTTCTTCATCATTTCACCTTTAAAATCTCCATTGATGAGCTTGGAAGCCATTGTTGAAGCTTTTTGAAGGTTAAAAAGCTTAGGAAGTGAAGCTTGGAAGCTTGTTCTCATCAACGTCGTCACTTGAACCTCCTAAGAAATCATTCCCAGCCACTTTTGAAGCTGCCAAATCCCTGACCCAACTTCATCTGAGTGGTTTAGAGCATCTAAGGTAGTTTTACTTACTCATCTAGTGATAGATCTAACATGCAATGGGTAAAAAACCCAAATGCATGAACATTCACCCATATGCAACTCCATGTGGCTCTTGTGCATGAAATTTGTTGATGTTCTTGTGTTGTTTTAGTGTAGATCTACTGATTTTAGAATGTAGGATTGATGAGATTGAGTTTTGATAAGTTATTTTTATGATTGTGTAGAACTTGCCATAAAAGGAAACTTTTATGTTGCATGTTGTAGATTTGCGATGATCTAGACATGTTAGACATGTCTAGACATGTTGTCAACTGCATATTGAAGTGTTTAGAAACACATTTGGGTATTTGGTTTTGTCAAAAACATGATTTTTGTAGAAACTTACTAAATATGAAAACTTTTAAAAATCAAAAGAGGGCTTTTCATGTTTCAAGATATTTCAGTGAACTTTGAGTATTTTAATATGCTTAAAAATGATTTCTAAGCATATTGGAAACTAGGAACTGTGAAAACGAGCTTTTAAACGAAAACGTACTATTTTAGGAAACTTTATTTGAGCAAAATGACATAAATGGTGCTTTATGCGCAAACGACATGTTTTAAGTGTTTAAAAAGTGTTTCTGTAAACATATTAAAGGTATTAACCTTATGAAATTGAATTTCGTAACTACACCTTCCTCAAATGGAAACTTTCCAAAAATGGTAACTTTTACGATTCTTACACGTCACTTAAGTGAACGTCGTACGATTAGATTCATAGGATGCATGTAGGTTTCCTACTTGTATTTATGACACATTAAACGGACTTAACACAACAAACGTGTCACCAACGATTCGTAGAGTCAACACAAGTCAACACACACACTCAGTTGAGCACACCGACAATTGAGTTGTATGGGATACAACGCACCACAAAACACATGCTCACATCTATATGGCTATAGGTGGATACTAGCAGGTACTAGCATTCGCAGGACGCGAACACAATCACACCAGAACTGCTTATCAGGTGAGTTCACGGCCCCTTTTTACATTTTCTACCTTTGAGGGAGAAAATATTGCATACAAACTGTTTTTGAACAACATACTTTTGGTTACATTTGTACATGCAAATATCACGTATATGCATATGTGTGGTACTCATCCACAAAACTGATAAGTCCTCATTAAACACATCTCGAACCATTAATAGCGTGTGGCGTTTAGCGTGGTAATTCTGAATAGTACTATTTGGGCCTTACAAGCCCCACTGTTGCGCACTGTATGGCCACCCCGAATGGAGGTCGGAACAGTTCATAATTGACCAAACAACATTGTCATATCTTGTTCGATGGATTTGGCGGGAGCCAGCATGTTAGCTTCGGTTGCGAACCCGCATATGGTATATCTCATATTGACTAGCTATCAATGGATATTGCATTGTATTGAAATGTAGACCTGCAAAACACTTTCTTTAAACATTTTGATGTTTACTGCTAAATACAAACCTATGCTCTCACCAACCTTTGTGTTGACCTTTTTCTCACATGTTTTCTCAGGTAACTAAGGCACACGCATGAGGAGTTAGGATGCTAGGCTGGAGTCGCATGCATCTACATAGTGTTTTAGGCCTTGAGAACATTTATCATTTTGTTATGTCATGTATTGATTAAACATCTTTAATTGTTTCCGCAAACTTTAAATTTATGTTATTTTTAAGAATATTTTATTAACGCTTCCGCAACTTATTAACCTAAACTGTTTTGATAACTTACTTAACTTCTACAACTATGATTTCATAAACTACCTTGTCCAAGTATTTGGATGTACGTATGAAACCAGACATGTAGGTCTCGCAACACTATGTGACCGGAGACTGCGATCCTGACAGTCCGTCACCCACGCCCCAGAAGGGACGGGATTTCTCAGGGTGCGACAATAAAACCGATTGGCTTTGGCAAGCAAGACTTGGGCATGTGAATTTTCATGCATTACATGATATAACATCGAAGGGACTCGTCAAAGGGGTGTCTGTAGTAAAGAACCTTGCTCGTGTGTGTGATACATGTCTAGCAGGTAAACAACATTGTCATGCATTCCTGGATCAAGCAATATTTAGAGCCTGTAAACCTCTTGAACTTGTGCATGCCGATATATGTGATCCAATATCACCAAATACCTTGCAAGGAAATAGCGTCTTCCTTCTCTTTGTTGATGACTGTAGCTGGTAATCATGGGTGTACATTATAAAATCAAAAGATGAAACTTTCTCGTTATATAAAAAATTCAAGAATATGGTCGAAGAACAGAGCTCATTAAAATTAAGAGCCTACAAACTGATTGTGGAGATGAGTTAACATCCAATCTGTATAATATTTTTATGAAAATGAAGGGATAATACGACACCATTCATCACCATACACCCCACAACAAAATGGTGTGGTGGAACGTAAGAATAGAACAATTCTTCGTACAACACGAAGTCTGTTGAAAGCAATGGAAGTTCCACAAAAATTATGGGGAGAAGATGTTCAACATACTGTTTACTTGTTGAATCGAACAACCACAAAGTCAGTTAAAGGAGCAACCCGATATGAAGCATATAAAGGAAGTAAGCCAAATTTTTCGCATGTTCTAGTCTTTGGCTGCCTCTCACACATGAAAGTTCCAACACCTCATCTTACTAAGTTGAATAGCCGTAGTAAACAAATGGCACACCTTGGAAATGAACCTGGTAGTAAAGCATATCGTCTATACGATGTTCAAAATGGCAATATTGTAGTATCACGTGATGTGATATTCGAAGAAAGTAAAGGGTTTGATTGGAAGCATCATAGTAACAAAGCTTCAGGAAACGAATTTGCTTGGATCGAGTTCGTGGTGGAAGAACAAAACGGCTCCAATAATTGAACATCCAACACTGATGAATATATTGATGTTGACTCTGACCCAATTGTTTAAGATAAAGATACTTCATAAAATGGAACCGGTGAAGCAGAGAACACGAATGATATGGAAGAAGCAAATTCTACAAGTTATGGCCATACACCAGTAAGAGGATTTAAAATTCTTGATGAATTGTATGATCAAACTTATCCTATTGAAATACCAGATCATTATTTGTTTCTTATTAATGATAAGCCATGGTATTATAATGAAGCGACAGGTGATCGGAAATGTAACAAGAGATAGAATCAATTGAACGCAATAAAACTTGGCATCTCACTGAGATGTCGATCGGTAACAAATCAATTGGGTTGAAATGGGTGTATAAGGTGGAACGGGATCCAAAGGGATATAAGTAAGTATAAGGCACGGTTGCTTGCTAATGGTTACGTGCAAAACATGGCCTTGACATCGATGAAGTTTTCTATCCTGTTGCAAGGATGGAAACATTGTGTTTAATTCTTATGCTTGCAGCATGTGAAGGGTGGAAAGTACATCATCTTGATGTTAAGTCTGTCTTTCTCCGTAGTGTTTTGAAAGAAAAGTGTACGTAAAACAATCGCAAGGATTTGAGAAAAAGGGAAAAAGGAACTTGACGTATTGATTAGATAAGACTCTATACTGTCTTCGACAAGCTACACGAGCTTGGAATTATAAGCTTGATCAAACATTGAAGGAACTTGGTTTTGATAGATGTCCCTAAGGACAAGCCGTGTACAAACAGGGTGATCAATATGGATTACTAATGTGACAACTAGTACCTGACCGCCCGGCAAGTCCGTACGGTATGTGTACTTGCATACAGTAACTATGTGTACATACGTATTTGTAAACAGTGCTTGTATTAACAGGATTCTAAATACAAGAACAGTTGTACGTATTTTCGTATAAACTTAAATACATTAAGTACAACGTACATTTGAAACATTAGTTGTGTTTATTAAGTGAAAACTTAATGACAATTAACACAACAAATCATGAGAAACAACGGTGATTCAAACGATATTCAGAAACAAATCGGTTGCGATCTGATGTCCATAGATGACAGGAGTCAGATGGCCGACATTTCAATGTGAAAACAAGGTGAAAACAGGATGTTTAGTTGAGTCCGACAGCGAGGAAACACAATTTAAACATAAACTGCAGTGTCGTTTCAGAATAACGAACTGACAGTGTGTTTGCGTGGGTGACGATTCACACAAACATATCTGGGAGTTTAACGTTCTGAAATGATGACTGGAAAGTAGAAAACAAAAGTCGGAAAGCAAAACCATCGTCGTGTTCGTTCGAATGACGATTCGAACGAATACGCGCGATGGTGACGCGATTCGACGAAACGAAAACGAATTTCGACGCGAAACGTATTTAAAATTTATTAAATAAAATAATAAACATTTTTTTTACAATTTTAAATATTTAGTTTTAATTACGCGTAAAAATCCGGATACGCGACGAAAACGCGAACCGAGCAACCGAAACGGACCCGAACACCCCGCGTGATATAAAAACCCTAAATGAGTCTTTTATCTCATTTTTCACCCACACATCTCCTTCTCTCTCTAGATTTCCGGCTAACACCAAAACCTCCATTGTTACACCTTCAAATGCTCATAACTTCTTCGTTTCTCAGCGGTTTTGAGTGATTCTTTCGCCCACGCGTAGCCCTTGAAGCCCTCTACACGAAAGTACAACGGATCTAAGCTAATCACCACTGAAAAACGAGGTATAATGCTTCAAAAGTCACGGGAATTAGGGTTTTCTTTTATTTGTTTTGTGCTATTGATCGAACCAGCTCACACAACCGGTCAACCACCTTGTTCTGATGAACCCCACGATCGTGAAACCCTCTAACCGCACAACCAGAGTCTTGGGAACAGTCAGGTTCGATGAGCTTTGGGAACGTGGTGATGAAGACTTGGGTTCGTGGGCTGCAAACCGTGGAGTTCAGACCACCATGGCCGAACCCTTCGTCATCTTCACGAACCCACCCTGCTCGCAGACGAACCCTGCTTGTCTTTGGCCGAACCTTTTGAGGTTTACTAGCCGAACTCTTCTGCAACACGAACCCAACTCCGGCGAACCTTACACCCCGGCGAACCCTCCTTCGAGTCACGAACCCATGCAACTCAACGAACCCACAAGTGCCGAACCCTACATGAAGACTCCATGGTCGAACCTTGACTCATCACTCACGAACCCTGCTGCCCAAGTACTACCGAACCTTCAATGTGTATCATCAGTTTTGTGGCCGAACTTTGATGAGAAGCCATGTGCCACGAACCCACCTTGAGTAACCGAACCTAATATCAATTTAAAACAAAGATTCGCTGATTTCAGTAGCACCTCATCCATGTGATTGTTCTGATTTGATTAAGTCCAAATGATATGGCCCATCAACTATGCGATTCAAACAAATCAGTCGGCTATCCCACTGTACAGCCTACACACACATATTATATATGTTCGGCCCAATCCTATTGTCTGGGCCCATTTCTTGTGTTTTGGCCCAACTCCGATTTCAATGACCCACCAAAAATGTGATCAGGCCCAACACATCTTTTGAGCCCAAATTGTGTTGGCCCAACCGTAAAACTCCTTGGCCCAAAGACGATTTCTGGCCCACTATACTACTGCGGCCCAATGGGATTGTTCGGCCACATACGTTATCGGACTCAAATTTATTCGTGAGTCCAAGATAAAGCCCACATTCGGCCCAATGATTAAGGAGAAAGATCACCACATTAAACTAAGTTATATTGGTAATGGGCATGAAATTATTCAACTAAACTACTACAAGTTAACAAGGTTGTAGACTTAAGCTTCAGATAATTAAAAACTAAGTAGCTTGAGTAAACGTGCAAACGAGTTCAAGTGTAATTCAAATGAATTAAGGACTATGTAAGTCTTTCACAATCAAAATGGGCCGAATGAAGAACAATGATCGAGACCCGCGGGTGTTAACCAACACTAGGGTTAACACATTTATACACACGTAATTAAATTACAAATTTATACTTATAAGTTAAATACGCGATGTGAAATCAATACAGGAACGTGAAAACACCACAAGTGAAATCAAGAGCGCGTGTCTTCATTCTTTTTAAGCTAAGTCAACCCTACAACAGCAAGGTGAGTTCATATGCCCCTTTTACTTTAAATCTTTACTGATTTTAACTCTCGGGGCTGAGAAACATGTTTGCTTTTATTTATTTAAAAGTTTGCTTAACATGTTATTTATACTTTGATTTGATAATATTATATTGTTTATTATCGTTATCATTGTATGCATGCTTGTATGATTATGAGATAACAGGGAAACTCATATGATTATGATAAGATGATTCTTAATCATCAACACAATAAAATAACTTAGTTATAAGATTTAACTTATAACACTTAGTTATTTCTACACAATCAAGTACTTAAACAATATACATTTAAATGTAAAACAAGAATATTCCCTCATGGATGCTTTGGGAATACATGGATTCAGTAAATGATGGTCATGATAACGTAACTTCATGGGATTCTTATCATTTACAGTAAATGACGGTCATGATAACGTAACTTCATGGGATTCTTGTCATTTACACATATTTAACATAATGTAATAAGACGAGTTCTTATTCGACTTGTTAAACACACGAGAACATTCCCACACGGATACTTTGGGAACGCATGGATTCAGTAAATGACGATTCTTATCATTTACAGTAAATGACGATCATGATAACGTAACTTCATGGGATTCTTGTCATTTACACCCGATTATCATAACGTAATAAGACAAGTTCTTATTCGACTTTGTTAATCACATGAGACAATCCCACACGGAAACTTTGGGATCACACGGCGGGATAGGAGAGAATGGAATGCATTTTAATCTGATTACGTGAGGATTTAAAATGGATTCCATTCGGATTCTATACGTTGCATTTGGAGACATATGATGAACAGTTAACTAATACTTTTAATTAAATTAAAAGTGTATCATAAAAGTTAACCTCACAAGTAATAGAATAATATAAGGATCAGATTTAAATAATCTAAATTCCTTAATTTGATGAGGGTTTATCAATACTTCGGTTTGATGACTAAATCCCTCTTACTATATTATTATTCTACATATGATTACACAGTGGACAATTCGGATAGTTGGGAAATGGATATCTTTAGTTGTATCGCAAGTGGTGTGGAACTTGGTTGAGTATGTGGTGGGATAGCGTCTGGGCTTGACCCTTTCGTGATTCCCTATATATAAGCATACTTAGTTAGGTGATATACTACTTGTACATATAACTAAGGAGAGGCCATTGGGTGGAACAGGTGAAACAGGTATACAAGCAACAATTATATCATTGTGAATGTGTGAATGATCAGTCAATGGTTTACAATTTACTTACTTATGAACTCACCAACCTAGTGTTGACTTTGCTTAAATTACATGTTTTCTCAGGTGACGAACAGGTGTAGATACTTCATGCAAATGATAAGCTAGTGGACTAATAGAAGACCTAGCTTTCTTTTGATTGCATACATTTTGATATGACAGAACACTGAATCACTTTTGTATATCTTGTACAGATCAAGATATAAACTCATTGATTCTTTTTGATTAGATCTACTTAGTTAAATTATGAAGTACAATGTAATTTAACTTTGTAATTCTATTTCATGTCATGTTTAGCATTTCTCATTTATATCTCATGTGCTATGTAAACAATCTGATCATTTGATTATCATTCAAAGATATCGCGCCCCGGGAACCTTCCGCCCGACGGGAAAGCCCGATCCATTCCCGCCGGCCCGGGGTGTGACAGATTGGTATCAGAGCCATGGTTATAGAGAAATATAGGTCATATTACTTAAACGGTTTGGCCTAGACTATAACCTAGGGACCCTCATGTAGAGTTCTTATGATATAGGATTCTATTTGCATATGTCTTCTACTTCTGATCACTGCACTAACCGATTTTCTTTCGGTTATGATCAGAATGCCGCCACGAAGACAACCACCTCTACTACCGCTGACTCAAGGTTCAGCTCCGCACTCTTCGACACCGACACCGCCAGACTCTCCTACACAAGCACCTCCACCTCCTCCCCCGCCACCACCGGCGTATCAGCTGGATCCCGCTACCATTGCACTGGCCACTCTGTTGACCAGTCAACTGAGGGAGGTAATCCCAGACATGATGAACCGAATCAACACCAACAACAGCAACAACGTTGCCAACTCATCAGGAGAAGGCAGCGGTAACACCAGACAGAGTCAGGACTATGCCTACAAGAACTTTGTAGGTTGCAAGCCACCCAGTTTTAGTGGCAGTGAGGGTGCAGTCGGACTGATCCAGTGGATCGAGAAGATGGAGGCTACCCTCGACATCAGTGGCTGTCCTGAACAGAATAGAGTAAAGTATGCTGCGGGATCATTTAGCAAGCGAGCGTTAACCTGGTGGAACGCTCAGGTATCAATCAGAGGCCGGGATGAGGCCCAGGCCATGCCGTGGAACGAATTCAAGGCGATGTTGAGGGCAGAGTTTTGCCCAAGAAATGAACTGAAAAAGGTTGAGACTGAACTACTCAATCTGGAGATGATTGGTGCTGGGCATCTGGCCTACACCACACGATTTCATGAGTTAGCCACTCTGGCACCGGATGTGGTGCCAACACTTGAGAAGAGAATTGAGCGGTATGTTGGTGGATTACCGCCCAGTATCCGAGGTCATGTGATTTCTGCTCACCCTACCACCATGGAATTAGCTGTTACACTGTCAGCATCCCTGACAGATATGATGGTTGCCTCTGGGGCATTCAGGAAGGAGGCTGAAACAGCCAAAGCTGGAAATTCCAAGAAGTCGGATAAACGTCCGGCTAAGAAACAGAAAGTGGTTAGAAACTTTGCTGCCACTACTCAAACTCCGATGCGCAATCAACCACCACCATTGGAGATCAGGAAGCCATACACTGGCACTGCACCTTTGTGCAACTCATGCCAGTACCATCATCTATCAAATGTTCCGTGCAGACACTGCACCAACTGTGGAAGATTTGGTCACACAGCAAACTACTGCAGGAGTCAGAGGACTCAGAACAGAAACAACAATGCAGCTACTGCTGCTGCTGCTGCAGATCCTAGGTCTTGCTACAACTGTGGCGAACCAGGACATTTCTCTCGGGATTGTCCCAAGAGGAATCAACAAGGGGCTCAAGCACCAAGAGGAAGAGCCTTTCAGATAGGAGCTGCTGCCGCTCGACAGGACCCGAATGTTATTACGGGTACATTTCTCTTATCTGACTTCTATGCATCCATATTATTTGACACTGGTGCGGATCAGAGTTTCATCTCATCCGACTTTGCATGCCATCTTAATTATGATAAGGAATTGTTAGACTCCCCTTATACTATTGAGATAGCAAATGGCAAACAGATTACAGTAGACACTATATTTAGGAATTGCCCATTGACACTTGGCGATCATACATTCTCCATCGACTTGATACCGATGGAGCTGGGCAGTTTCGACATCATCATCGGAATGGATTGGCTATCTCTTAATAGAGTTGAGTTCATCTGTTCCGATAAGCTACTACGCATTCCTGTGGAGAACAATGAGGTCTTGGAGATTCGTGGAGACCAAGCGAAACGCAGTGTCAAGATAATATCGTGCATGAAGGCTCGCGAGTACTTACGAAAACAATGCGTTGCATTCCTAGCTCACGTGATCGAGAAAGACAAGAAGACAATCAAGATTCAAGATGTACCAATTGTGAGGGATTTTGCAGAAGTCTTTCCGGATGATTTACCCGGACTGCCACCCGAGAGATCGGTGCAGTTCCGAATCGATTTGATTCCGGGGGCAACTCCAGTAGCCAAGTCACCTTATCGACTTGCTCCATCTGAAATGCAGGAGTTGTCTAATCAGTTACAAGAACTTCTCGATAAAGGATTCATCCGACCGAGCTTTTCCCCGTGGGGAGCTCCGGTTCTTTTTGTTAAAAAGAAGGATGGAACTTTCAGGATGTGCATAGATTATCGAGAACTTAACAAACTCACCATCAAGAATCGGTACCCGTTACCGAGGATTGATGATTTGTTTGATCAGTTACAGGGAGCACAGTACTTTTCAAAGATAGACCTGAGATCAGGCTATCATCAGCTCCGGATTCAAGAAGAAGACATACCAAAGACGGCCTTTCGTACCCGATATGGTCATTACGAATTCATGGTGATGCCATTTGGATTGACGAACGCACCGGCTGTGTTCATGGATTTGATGAACCGGGTGTGCAAGCCGTATCTGGATCAATTTGTTATCGTCTTTATTGATGATATACTGATTTATTCAAAGAACGAGAAGGAACACGAACAACACCTCAAGACAGTTTTGGAGCTTCTGAAAGAAGAACAACTCTATGCCAAATTCTCTAAGTGTGAATTTTGGTTAAGAGAAGTTCAGTTCTTGGGTCACGTGATTAACAGTGATGGCATTCACGTGGATCCTGCCAAGATAGAAGCAATCAAGAACTGGGATGTGCCTACGACACCAACGGAGATCCGATCATTCTTGGGATTGGCAGGTTATTACAGGAGATTCATCTCGAATTTCTCTAAGATAGCCTTGCCTCTCACCAAGCTCACACAGAAGTCTGAACCTTTTGTGTGGACACATAAACAAGAAGAGGCATTCCAGACATTGAAACAAAGATTGTGCAATGCTCCAATCTTAACACTCCCAGAAGGCAGTGATGACTTTGTTGTATATTGTGATGCTTCCCATCAGGGACTCGGATGTGTTTTGATGCAACGAGACAAAGTCATTGCTTATGCCTCACGACAGCTGAAGATACACGAGAAGAATTACACGACACACGATCTTGAACTGGGAGCTGTTGTTTTTGCACTAAAGATTTGGAGACATTACCTTTACGGTACTAAATACACTATCTTCACAGATCACAAGAGTTTACAACACATATTTGATCAGAAGGAGCTTAACATGAGACAGAGACGTTGGGTTGAGCTCCTGAACGATTACGATTGTGTGATCAAATACCATCCGGGCAAAGCAAATGTTGTTGCAGATGCTTTGAGCCGGAAGGAAAGAGTCAAACCCTTACGCGTTCGCGCAATGGGAATGACTGTGCAAACCAGTTTGAGAGATCACATTCTACAAGCACAACAAGAAGCAGTGGCAAGAGACAATCTGAAACGCGAGCTCGACTGTGGAGCCGAGAAACATTTCAAGACGAAACAAGATGGAGTTATCTATTATCTGGATCGTGTTTGGATTCCAGCAGTAGATGAACTTCGAACACTCATTTTTGATGAGGCACACAAGACACGTTACTCAGTTCATCCTGGTGCCGATAAGATGTACCAAGATCTTAGGTCGTTTTATTGGTGGCCAGGCATGAAGAAAGACATTGCCACTTATGTTGGCAAATGTCTCACATGTGCCAAAGTCAAAGCTGAACACCAGAAACCTTCGGGTTTGCTGGAACAACCGGAGATACCACAATGGAAGTGGGAACAAATAGCTATGGATTTCATTACCAAGCTACCCCGCACTTCCAGCGGATACGATTCTATTTGGGTCATCATTGATCGATTGACCAAGTCCGCACACTTCTTGCCGATCAGAGAGACATACAAGATGGAGAAATTAGCGAGACTATACATTGATGAAATAGTAGTTAGGCACGGGGTGCCATTGTCTATTATTTCTGACCGGGACAGTCGATTTACTTCGCGGTTCTGGCAATCATTGCAACAATCCTTAGGGACAAGTGTTAACTTGAGCACTGCTTATCATCCACAAACGGATGGACAAAGCGAGCGCACCATTCAAACCCTAGAGGATATGTTGAGAACATGCATTCTAGACTTCGGGGGAAGTTGGGATACACACTTACCTCTCATTGAGTTCTCCTACAACAATAGCTACCACAGCAGCATCGGATGTGCTCCTTTTGAAGCACTTTATGGTAGAAAATGTCGGTCTCCAATTTGTTGGACCGAAGTGGGAGACAACAGAATCACTGGGCCTGAACTTATTCAGGAAACTACTGATAAGATTGCCCAGATACAACAACGATTACAAGCAACACGTAGCCGCCAAAAGAGTTACGCAGACAAACGGCGCAAGTCTTTGGAATTCGATGTGGGTGACCGAGTCATGTTGAAAGTGTCCCCATGGAAAGGCGTAGTTCGTTTTGGGGCTAAAGGCAAGCTAGCACCTAGGTATGTCGGACCGTTTGAGATTACTCAACGTATAGGTCCTGTGGCATACAGACTCAGACTCCTTGATGAGCTCAGTGGAGTACACGATGTGTTTCATGTATCAAATCTCAAAAGGTGCTTAGCAGACGAGTCATTGATCATACCATTGGAAGAAATACAAGTTGATGAGCAACTACACTTCATTGAAGAACCTGTAGAGATTATGGAACGTGAAGTTAAGAAACTGAAACGTAGCCGTATCCCTATTGTAAAGGTTCGATGGAACTCCAAGCGTGGACCAGAATTTACATGGGAGCGCGAGGACAACATGAAAGCAAAGTATCCCCACTTGTTCGAGAAATAAAGACCGATCTTTATGCTTAAATTTCGGGACGAAATTTCTTTAACAAGGGGAGACTGTGACAACTAGTACCTGACCGCCCGGCAAGTCCGTACGGTATGTGTACTTGCATACAGTAACTATGTGTACATACGTATTTGTAAACAGTGCTTGTATTAACAGGATTCTAAATACAAGAACAGTTGTACGTATTTTCGTATAAACTTAAATACATTAAGTACAACGTACATTTGAAACATTAGTTGTGTTTATTAAGTGAAAACTTAATGACAATTAACACAACAAATCATGAGAAACAACGGTGATTCAAACGATATTCAGAAACAAATCGGTTGCGATCTGATGTCCATAGATGACAGGAGTCAGATGGCCGACATTTCAATGTGAAAACAAGGTGAAAACAGGATGTTTAGTTGAGTCCGACAGCGAGGAAACACAATTTAAACATAAACTGCAGTGTCGTTTCAGAATAACGAACTGACAGTGTGTTTGCGTGGGTGACGATTCACACAAACATATCTGGGAGTTTAACGTTCTGAAATGATGACTGGAAAGTAGAAAACAAAAGTCGGAAAGCAAAACCATCGTCGTGTTCGTTCGAATGACGATTCGAACGAATACGCGCGATGGTGACGCGATTCGACGAAACGAAAACGAATTTCGACGCGAAACGTATTTAAAATTTATTAAATAAAATAATAAACATTTTTTTTACAATTTTAAATATTTAGTTTTAATTACGCGTAAAAATCCGGATACGCGACGAAAACGCGAACCGAGCAACCGAAACGGACCCGAACACCCCGCGTGATATAAAAACCCTAAATGAGTCTTTTATCTCATTTTTCACCCACACATCTCCTTCTCTCTCTAGATTTCCGGCTAACACCAAAACCTCCATTGTTACACCTTCAAATGCTCATAACTTCTTCGTTTCTCAACGGTTTTGAGTGATTCTTTCGCCCACGCGTAGCCCTTGAAGCCCTCTACACGAAAGTACAACGGATCTAAGCTAATCACCACTGAAAAACGAGGTATAATGCTTCAAAAGTCACGGGAATTAGGGTTTTCTTTTATTTGTTTTGTGCTATTGATCGAACCAGCTCACACAACCGGTCAACCACCTTGTTCTGATGAACCCCACGATCGTGAAACCCTCTAACCGCACAACCAGAGTCTTGGGAACAGTCAGGTTCGATGAGCTTTGGGAACGTGGTGATGAAGACTTGGGTTCGTGGGCTGCAAACCGTGGAGTTCAGACCACCATGGCCGAACCCTTCGTCATCTTCACGAACCCACCCTGCTCGCAGACGAACCCTGCTTGTCTTTGGCCGAACCTTTTGAGGTTTACTAGCCGAACTCTTCTGCAACACGAACCCAACTCCGGCGAACCTTACACCCCGGCGAACCCTCCTTCGAGTCACGAACCCATGCAACTCAACGAACCCACAAGTGCCGAACCCTACATGAAGACTCCATGGTCGAACCTTGACTCATCACTCACGAACCCTGCTGCCCAAGTACTACCGAACCTTCAATGTGTATCATCAGTTTTGTGGCCGAACTTTGATGAGAAGCCATGTGCCACGAACCCACCTTGAGTAACCGAACCTAATATCAATTTAAAACAAAGATTCGCTGATTTCAGTAGCACCTCATCCATGTGATTGTTCTGATTCGATTAAGTCCAAATGATATGGCCCATCAACTATGCGATTCAAACAAATCAGTCGGCTATCCCACTGTACAGCCTACACACACATATTATATATGTTCGGCCCAATCCTATTGTCTGGGCCCATTTCTTGTGTTTTGGCCCAACTCCGATTTCAATGACCCACCAAAAATGTGATCAGGCCCAACACATCTTTTGAGCCCAAATTGTGTTGGCCCAACCGTAAAACTCCTTGGCCCAAAGACGATTTCTGGCCCACTATACTACTGCGGCCCAATGGGATTGTTCGGCCACATACGTTATCGGACTCAAATTTATTCGTGAGTCCAAGATAAAGCCCACATTCGGCCCAATGATTAAGGAGAAAGATCACCACATTAAACTAAGTTATATTGGTAATGGGCATGAAATTATTCAACTAAACTACTACAAGTTAACAAGGTTGTAGACTTAAGCTTCAGATAATTAAAAACTAAGTAGCTTGAGTAAACGTGCAAACGAGTTCAAGTGTAATTCAAATGAATTAAGGACTATGTAAGTCTTTCACAATCAAAATGGGCCGAATGAAGAACAATGATCGAGACCCGCGGGTGTTAACCAACACTAAGGTTAACACATTTATACACACGTAATTAAATTACAAATTTATACTTATAAGTTAAATACGCGATGTGAAATCAATACAGGAACGTGAAAACACCACAAGTGAAATCAAGAGCGCGTGTCTTCATTCTTTTTAAGCTAAGTCAACCCTACAACAGCAAGGTGAGTTCATATGCCCCTTTTACTTTAAATCTTTACTGATTTTAACTCTCGGGGCTGAGAAACATGTTTGCTTTTATTTATTTAAAAGTTTGCTTAACATGTTATTTATACTTTGATTTGATAATATTATATTGTTTATTATCGTTATCATTGTATGCATGCTTGTATGATTATGAGATAACAGGGAAACTCATATGATTATGATAAGATGATTCTTAATCATCAACACAATAAAATAACTTAGTTATAAGATTTAACTTATAACACTTAGTTATTTCTACACAATCAAGTACTTAAACAATATACATTTAAATGTAAAACAAGAATATTCCCTCATGGATGCTTTGGGAATACATGGATTCAGTAAATGATGGTCATGATAACGTAACTTCATGGGATTCTTATCATTTACAGTAAATGACGGTCATGATAACGTAACTTCATGGGATTCTTGTCATTTACACATATTTAACATAATGTAATAAGACGAGTTCTTATTCGACTTGTTAAACACACGAGAACATTCCCACACGGATACTTTGGGAACGCATGGATTCAGTAAATGACGATTCTTATCATTTACAGTAAATGACGATCATGATAACGTAACTTCATGGGATTCTTGTCATTTACACCCGATTATCATAACGTAATAAGACAAGTTCTTATTCGACTTTGTTAATCACATGAGACAATCCCACACGGAAACTTTGGGATCACACGGCGGGATAGGAGAGAATGGAATGCATTTTAATCTGATTACGTGAGGATTTAAAATGGATTCCATTCGGATTCTATACGTTGCATTTGGAGACATATGATGAACAGTTAACTAATACTTTTAATTAAATTAAAAGTGTATCATAAAAGTTAACCTCACAAGTAATAGAATAATATAAGGATCAGATTTAAATAATCTAAATTCCTTAATTTGATGAGGGTTTATCAATACTTCGGTTTGATGACTAAATCCCTCTTACTATATTATTATTCTACATATGATTACACAGTGGACAATTCGGATAGTTGGGAAATGGATATCTTTAGTTGTATCGCAAGTGGTGTGGAACTTGGTTGAGTATGTGGTGGGATAGCGTCTGGGCTTGACCCTTTCGTGATTCCCTATATATAAGCATACTTAGTTAGGTGATATACTACTTGTACATATAACTAAGGAGAGGCCATTGGGTGGAACAGGTGAAACAGGTATACAAGCAACAATTATATCATTGTGAATGTGTGAATGATCAGTCAATGGTTTACAATTTACTTACTTATGAACTCACCAACCTAGTGTTGACTTTGTTTAAATTACATGTTTTCTCAGGTGACGAACAGGTGTAGATACTTTATGCAAATGATAAGCTAGTGGACTAATAGAAGACCTAGCTTTCTTTTGATTGCATACATTTTGATATGACAGAACACTGAATCACTTTTGTATATCTTGTACAGATCAAGATATAAACTCATTGATTCTTTTTGATTAGATCTACTTAGTTAAATTATGAAGTACAATGTAATTTAACTTTGTAATTCTATTTCATGTCATGTTTAGCATTTCTCATTTATATCTCATGTGCTATGTAAACAATCTGATCATTTGATTATCATTCAAAGATATCGCGCCCCGGGAACCTTCCGCCCGACGGGAAAGCCCGATCCGTTCCCGCCGGCCCGGGGTGTGACAACTAATCATTGGAGTTTATGTGGATGATCTGATAGTCACAGATACAAAGTCACATAAGATTAAAAGTTTCATGATTCAAATGAAAGAAAGGGTTGAAATGAGTGACCTTGGGTTATTGTCTTACTATCTGGGAATTGAGGTGGAACAATGGGTGCATGGAACTAGTTTAAAGCAAAGTTCATATGCAAAAAAATTATTAAATTTAGCAGGATTGTATGATTGCAATGCATGCAAATATCGAATGGAACCTAAGCTATGTTTGACAAAAGAAGGAAACGACCCAACAGTTAATGAAACAAACTTTAGACATATGGTTGGTCATTTGCGTTATCTTACCCACACTCGATCGGAGCTGAATTATTCAGTTGGATTAGTCAGTCGATACATGGCTTCACCAAAATAAAATCACTTGAAAGCTGTAAAGCATATACTACAGTATGTAAAGGGTACAATTTATTATGGAATAATGTATAACAAGGATGGCAGAATTCAGTGATAGCAACTTTGCTATGGATCCGCATGATTAGAAAGAAACGACTGGAATGGAGTTCTTGTTCGGTGGAGGACCTGTTGCATGGGCTACAACAAAGCAACATAAGGTTGCACTATCCTCTTGTGAAGCGGAGTTTAAGGCAGCAACAGCAACTGCATGCCAGGCTATCTGGCTGCAGAATGCTTTAAAGGCATGGACAGAATGGGAAACCAAGAAGGTGAAAAAGGGAGTGCATTGAAAAGCATGGTTGGAGAAATCGTTAGTCGTTAGTTAGTCGGCGAGGTAAGGACTAGGGATTAATCGGATTGGAATTTTTATATAGAATTTTTCAAAATTTTATATATATACATACAAATACACACATTAATATAAATATAATACTTCAATATTCAAATATTTCTCTAATAAACGTAAAGATAATAAACAAAGTACTTAAAAATTCAAACATTAATATAAGCGTACTTGGGTGTCGACCGAGACCCATCGTACGCAGCTGCTTTTTACGGATCGATCATGATTTTGGGAGTCGACTGAGATAGGGAAGAATAAAAACCACAATTTCTTTAGGCTTGAACCGAAATTTTTGGCATAGACATAAAATTATTGGCTTGTTGATCAATTTTTTGCCCTGTTAACTGTTTTTTTTTCCCTTGGACCGATTAATCTGACTAGGCCTGATTAGTCCAAACTAGGCCCGATTAGTTCCGACTTGGTCTGACTAGCGATTTTTGAACCGAGTAGGAAAAAATTAATCAGCTTAGGCCTGTCACACCCCCACCTCTCGTCACCTGAGATGATATCATCAGTCTCATTCTATTGGTTGCGGAAGCATAGTGGTGATATCTCAGAGATGAGGTGTGACTTACTTGAACCGACATCATAGCACACAGATTCACTTAAAATACATACAACACTAAGGTTTCATCATTACAGTAATATAACAACTTAATATATTACACAATCTAAACTCCTTAATTACATAAGTGTGATGTGCATCATCACCGTGTAGTCACCGCTGACCTGCAAAAATGTTAAGTTTGAAACGTCAGCACAAAGCTGGTGAGTTCGACAGTTTATTTAAAACAATATGATATGAGAAGTATGTTCACAAAAAGTTCGGTTCCGGATAACCATGGGACCCGTATCTAGTTCCTTTCGGACAGTTATACGTTCATGAAGATACTACCCGTCGGTAAATATCTTAGTGCCTCATGATCTTAATGTCTATCACAAACATTAAGAAAGTTGTTATGAAAACATGTACCAAACATTCACACAAGGGGAGATGCAATCCTCCCAGCAAATGGGTTGTTAGCCAATAGTACTATCAATGATTCATGTTCGGCCCCACATGGGTTCACTAGATACAGTTCATGAGATGAGGACTTTTGAAACTGTGATAGTTGTTACTAACGGCAAAATCCCATGAAATCACACATAAAGTCACATGAAATCACACAGATATTAGTGATGCATATCATATGTTCAGAAAATGAGTTACAGAGTTACCCCGATGTTTATAAAACATTAAAAAGAAAAGGGGTTGTACGAAACTCACTTGATGTCTCACAGTAGTAGGAACACTCGCAACAGGTGCTAACAGTGTAATTCTGCATTAGTTTATGTTTAATAAATTATTTATGTTCCAACTTACTGATTAAATCGTTTTGAACGTCCAATGTCCAAGACATTGCCTTCTAAGTCATCAACCCGATGTTTAGTATTTAATTACATATTTTAATGTAATATCATACAATGTATGATAATGTAGGAACCTATACTGATTCAGGTTCCTAATACTAAGTTGATGACTCACTTGATTAATCAGTATAATCTCAGATTAACCAAATAATTAATGTTGATGATTATAATGCTAAAGTAGTCTCTAGACAGTTTAATGGCTTAAGAATGATTAATCCTTGTTATTGATTACCCAAATATCATGGAATATCACAATGTAGTATTAGAATAGGTTTAATAACCATGTTTAACATACTGATCTGACTGTTATCAGAAACTTCGGATAATCGTTCCAATGAGTATGTTAATGATTGTGATTAGTTTGAAACGCTTGGTTTTCACGTTGCATGTCAAAGATTAACCAAACTAATCACCTACATGATCATAATCAAATGGTTTAAACCATTATAACCATTGTTATGATTCCATGCAAACCGGGCATTACAACGGCTCAAAACAAGGATTTACCCGTTAGCAGTTCGAGTTTATCATTTATAATCAATCCTAGCCATCATCTAGGCAATAATCAACAACCCTAACTATATCATTACGTTCAAAATTAAGATTTAATCATTCATAATCAAACCAAAAGGTTTAAAATGAACCATTACCTAATCTGACAGATTCCAACGGATGAAATGATGATCTGAACTTGCTTTAACGCTTCTGGATGCGATCTAAACGTCGTGAGGCCTTCAAAATGGAAGTTTGATGGTTGAAAGATGAAATTTTCGTGAGATGGTGGCTGGTACGTCGAGTTAGAAGATAAGAATGAGGATGAGGATGAAAAAGTTGATATTTTAGCAAGTTGCTCGACCAGACAACCCCAGGCGCATCGCCTGGCGACCCGCAGCCAGCCTAGGCGTACCGCGCGGCCTTTACTAGGCTTCCAGAAACTTTTAACCCCCGCGCGCATCGCCTGACACCATTGCATGACCTGGGGCGTACCGCCCCAGGGTAATTTCGCCCGTTTTTCGATCAAAACTTTGTTTCGCGATTCCGGACAATTCGTAACTCCGTTTCGTGCACGGTTTTCGCCCATATTCATCATTTTTTGCATACTGTCATCCCATAATAATTTAGATAGCCAACTCTACGTGGATTTTAAACACGATCACATGTGCTCATTTCTTTGATGACGTAATTCTTCATACGTAGTTATCACAGTCTCCACCTGTTAGAAAAATTTCGTCCCGAAATTTAGTGAAGACTTACTAGATAACATTTGATCATGAGAATAAGTGTGGGTATTTCTGTTTCATCTGATCTCCACGTTCCCACGTATATTCAGGTCCACGCTGTGAATTCCATCGAATTTTTACAATAGGTATGCGACTGCGTTTCAGTACCTTCACCTCTCGATCCATTACTTCAACTGGTTCTTCCCGGAATTGAAGTTTCTCATCAATTTGAACTTCTTTAAGAGGTACAATCAGTGATTCATCAGCTAAGCACTTCTTCAGATTTGATACATGAAAAACATCATGAATGTTACCAAGTTTAGGAGGTAATTCAAGTCTGTAGGCTACTGATCCAATTCTTTCAAAGATTTTGAATGGACCTACAAATCTTGGTGCAAGTTTACCTCTTTTTTCAAATCTGAAAATGCCCTTCCATGGTGAAACTTTCAACATTACAAAATCACCGATTTGAAATTCCAAGGGTCTGCGACGGTTGTCAGCATAACTCTTTTGTCGATCGCGAGCAGCTTTAATACGTTCTTGAATGAGTGCGACCTTATCGGTTGTTTCTTGAATGAGTTCTGGGCCTATAATTCGATTTTCACCTACCTCTGACCAACAGACAGGTGATCTACACTTGCGTCCATAGAGTGCTTCAAATGGAGCGCATTTAATACTGGTATGATAGCTGTTGTTATATGAGAATTCAACAAGTGGAAGATGAACATCCCAGCTACCACCAAAATCAATCACACAGCTTCTCAACATATCTTCCAGGGTTTGATTAGTTCGTTCGGTTTGCTCGACAGTTTGTGGATGATAAGCTGTGCTCATATTGATTTGTGTGCCCAGAGCATTTTGAAGAGTTTGCCAAAATCGTGATGTAAATCGACTATCTCTATCCGAAATGATAGAGATTGGTACTCCATGACGAGATACAATCTCGTTAATGTAAAGTTTAGCAAGTCGATCCATGGAGTAATCCTCTCGGATGGGTATGAAATGCGCAGATTTAGTAAGGCGATCCACGATAAACCATATAGAGTCTTGATTATGCGATGTTCTGGGTAATTTAGTAATGAAATCCATAGAGATCTGATCCCATTTCCACATAGGAATCTCCGGTTGTTGTAATAACCCAGAAGGACGTTGATGTTCAGCCTTAACCTTTAGACAGGTTAAGCATCGACCCACGTATTCTGCGATGTGTTTCTTCATCCCAGGCCACCAGTAAAAATCTTTAAGATCTTTATACATTTTATCAGCGCCTGGATGAATAGAATACCTGGATTTGTGCACCTCATCCAAGATGATTGTTCTCGTGTTACCGAATAGAGGAACCCATTTTCGGCTTTTGAAATACAACAATTCATCAGTCTTAACTTCAAGTTTCTTGTCTAATCCCCTCAATTCCTCAGCCTGCTAATTCGTTGATTGTAACGCTTGTTGCTGAGCTTCCTTGATTTGAGGAATTAGACTGGTTTGAATAGTCATACCTAATGCTTTCACACGTAACAGTTTGACTCGTTCTTTGCGACTCAAGACATCGGCTACGACATTCGCTTTACCCGGATGATAACGAATTTCACAGTCATAGTCGTTCAATAGTTCAACCCACCGCCTTTGTCGCATATTAAGCATCTTCTGATCTAGAATGTGTTGAAGACTTTTGGGATCAGTGTATATAATACACTTAGTTCCATACAAAAAGTGTCTCCAAATCTTGAGTGCAAACACCACTGTACCAAGTTCTAGATCATGAGTGGTATAGTTCTTCTCGTGTACTTTCAACTATCGAGAAGCATAAGCAATCACTTTATTGTTTTGCATTAAAACACACCCCAGACCTTGGCGGGAAGCATCACAGTATACTGTGAAATTATCAGTACCTTCCGGTAATGCCAAGATAGGTGCGTGGCAGAGTTTGTGTTTTAACAGTTGGAAAGCCTCCTCCTGTTGAGAACCCCATATAAATGATTGATTTTTCTGTGTCAATGTAGTTAGTGGCAGGGCTATCTTTGAGAAGTTCTTGATAAATCGGCGATAATAACCTGCCAGCCCTAAAAATTGACGTATTTCAGTTGGGGTTCGCGGTGTTTCCCATTGTTCTACAGCTTTAATCTTACTGGGATCCACCTGAATGCCATCTTGATTCACTACGTGCCCAAGAAATTGCACTTCTCGTAACCAGAACTCACACTTAGAGAACTTGGCATATAATTTTTCGCGTGCCAAAAGTTCTAAGATCAGTTTCAAGTGTTGGGCATGTTCTCGTTGGCTTCGAGAATAAATGAGAATGTCATCAATAAATACAATCACAAGCTTATCCAAGTAAGGCCTACATACCCGTTTCATCAGATCCATGAAAACTGCATGTGCATTTGTTAATCCAAACGGCATTACTAGAAATTCATAATGCCCGTACCGAGTTCGGAATGCAGTTTTAGGAACATCATCTTCGTGCACTCGTAATTGATGATATCCGTATCTTAAATCAATTTTTGAGAAGTAGGTAGCGCCTTGAAGTTGATCAAACAGATCCTCTATACGTGGTAATGGATAACGGTTTTTGATTGTCAGTTTATTGAGCTCCCGGTAGTCAATACACATCCTGAATGATCCATCCTTCTTTTTCACAAAGAGAACTTGTGCTCCCCAGGGTGAGAAACTAGGTCTGATAAAACCTTTGTCTAATAGTTCTTGCAGTTGACTTGAAAGCTCTTGCATTTCTGAAGGTGCTAATCGATAAGGAGCTTTAGCTACAGGTGCTGCACCTGGAATCAGGTCAATTCGAAATTCAACTTGCCTCACTGGGGGTAATCTTGATATATCGTCAGGAAAGACTTCAGGAAAATCCTTGACTACTGGAATATCTTCGATACGTTTTTGTGAAGAACTGTTACTAATCACATATGCTAGAAAGGCCGGACACCCTCTCCGTAAACACTTCTGCGTTTGCATACAAGAAATGATACCCAGTTTTCTACCAGCTTGTTCACCTTGAACTAACAGTGTGTTACCGTCAGGTAAAGGAATACGAATCACCTTATTCTGACATATTACTTCAGCTTGGTTATTAGACAGCCAGTTCATACCGACCACGACATCAAAACTCCCAAGCTCAATAGGAAGTAAATCAATATCAAAAAGATGATCATTCAGATTCAAGGAACATCCTTGAATAACACTGTTAGTTTTGATTAACTTGCCATTAGCAAGTTCAATAACGTAAGGAGTTTCTAGTTCTACCGCAGGCAATGAAAGTAATAATGCAAATTCAGGAGAGATAAAACTCTTATCTGCCCCCGTATCAAAGAGAACTGATGCATATAGGTTATTGAGTAAGAACGTACCAGTTACAATGTTAGCATCATGTCTCGCCTCGGTAGCACCAATCTGGAAAGCTCTCCCTCTAGCTTCATTTCCTGGATTGGTGTTGTTATTATTTGGACAATTTCTTATCAAGTGGTCGGGACTCCCACACTTGTAACACGACCTGTTTGTTTGAGTGGTTTGTTGTGGTGCTTGATTTGGTTGGCGAGCAAGCAAGTTGCAATACTTGGTGTAGTGCCCAATTCTATTACAGTTGGCACAAGTAGGACATGATCCATTATGATGAAATGAACACTGAGTACATTTAGGTGCCTGCCCCACATAGTTTTTCCTCTCAGGAATAACCGCACCATAGTTTCTCACAGTTGGTTTGCTCTGGTTGATTTCAGCCGGAGCTTTCGCTTTGGTTTTGCTAAACCACTTTCTTTTGGTACCTTTAGAAACATTTGAAGTACCGACATCACTACGGCCCACAACCGTTTGAGTTTTTGTTACCAACATACCGCTCCTTACCGCCTCATCGGTAAGCATAGTGGTCAACTGAATTACACGTTTAAGGGTTGTGGGTTCTGCTGCAGTTACCATTCCCCGAATCTGGGGAACCAAACCCTTAATATACTTCTCGATCAATGCTGCCTCAGTAGGAAACATATCAGGAAGTAAACAGGTGAGTTCATGAAAACGATGGGTATACGCTAAACAGTCAGCCCCGATCATCGAGTGATTCCAGAATTCCTCCCGGAGCTTTTGTATTTCGGTGAGTGGGCACTACTCTGATCTAATCAGAGTTTTAAACTCATTCCAGCCCATCGAGTCGACTGTAGCTGAACCCAATGTTTTTGCCTGGGTATTCCACCAGGTCAAAGCTGATTCTTTAAAAGAACAGGCAGCATAAGACACTTTATGCTCCTCTAAACACTAGCTGATTTTCAATTTGTTTTCCATTTCCTCGATCCATCTCAATAATCCAGCCGCTCCTTCCTTGCCAGTAAAAGTAGGAGGGTTACAGGTTGCAAAATACTTATATGTACATCCATGTCGTGGTGGATCAGGAGCAGTTGTAGTTGTACCAGTGGTATGATGAGTTTCCGCATTACCACCAGTAACAGTATGTTCGTTGATATTATGGCCCCCACCCGAACCCGTAGTAACATGAGGTTGGTGTTGTACCAAAACACCACAAGCAGTTAATTTTTCCCGCACGATTCGCGCTATCATTGCTTCATTCGTTTCAGATCCACTTGCATCTGCAGGTGGAGCAGTGTTCACTCCCGGGTTCAAAGGTGGAACAGTATTTGTTTCCATATTAACCTGTGGATCTGGATTTGATTCAATATTTACTGGTGGAACTTGATTCGGCTCAGGGTTAGTAATGTTCCTGATAGATCTCTTAGTCCGTCGACCTCGTTTGGGAGCCATTATTCTGCTCACAAGCAGATAAACTCAGGTCAGTCAAGAACATTAAATATATAACCCATGTGATCACATAAATTCAATCATATTCAGTTATACTGAAACTTTATGAAGTTGAAAATGTGATTATAGTAAATACAGTATAACTACTTGACATAATCCCAATATGTTCTCAATGAACTGTGATTATACAAATGTTTGTAGTTATACTTAGTCCTACATTCAAAAACATGTCATATCGTCACTCAGCTCACTGCTTCGTGATATTAATACTGAAATGTTATTATTTACATGTTTTTGGATATCAGATCATGTAGAACGCTGAAACGTTGCCACACAGGACTTTGATATGGTGCCACACAGGACTTTGGAATGATGCCACACAGGACTTTGAAATGTTGCCACACAGGACTTTGATATGGTGCCACACAGGACTTTGGAATGATGTCACACAGGACTTTGATATGTTGCCACACAGGACTTTGATATATCTGTCACACAGACAATTGAAATGATGCCACACAGGACTTTGATATGTTGCCACACAGGACTTTGATATGTTGCCACACAGACAATTGAAATGATGCCACATAGGACTTTGATATGTTGCCACACAGGACTTTGATATGTTTGTCACACAGACAATTGAAATGATGCCACACAGGACTTTGATATGTTGCCACACAGGACTTTGATGTGTTTGTCACACAGACAATTAAAATGTTGCCACACAGGACTTTGATATGATGCCACACAGGACTTTGAAATGTTTGTCACACAGACAATTGAAATGTTGCCACACAGGACTTTGATATGATGCCACACAGGACTTTGAAATGTTTGTCACACAGACAATTGAAATGTTGCCACACAGGACTTTGATATGATGCCACACAGGACTTTGAAATGTTTCCACACAGGATTTTGATATAGTACCACACAGGATTTTGAAATTGTACCACACAGGATTTTGAAACGTTACCACACAGGATTTTGATATAGTACCACACAGGATTTTGAAATTGTACCACACAGGATTTTGAAACGTTACCACACAGGATTTTGATATAGTACCACACAGGATTTTGAAACATTTTTATATCCACATACATTTCACATTACATACAACACAATAAGATCCAAACAAATATCACCAGATAAGCTTTTATACAATCAAAAAGTTTTTATACAACCACTACTAGCAAACCGAACATTAATACTACTACCGGGAATCTATCTCACAACCAAAAATTTCCCTATACATCACACACTAGCAACCTATCCGTCAGTACTGATAACATCTCAAAATGACCATCCTCAACCATCCTTACCGTATAAAGAACGGTAAACAAGATATCACTATAGCTATAGCAGCCATCACTATAGCTATCATCATCAGCCGAGCCTCCAAACTCATGATGCTCACTAACTGCCTCAAATACCCCCATCTCTCACTCCATAATGCTACCTCCTGCCAAAAGGTAACTACCAGTGCCTGTCTCCAGGTTCTCCGAAGTCGCTCTCCAAGCCTGAGTATTGGCACCTAAGACATTCACCGATTCCATAAGGGTCAGGTGAGAAGTGAGGATCTCCAGTACAGTATTGCGAGTATCCTCATGAAGAGTATGGTGCTGATGTACATCCTGTCTCAGGGCCTGTAAATCCTGGGAGATCTGCTGCACCTGCGCCCGCAACTCGGCTTGGTGGGAGGATTCTCCCACTTCATGAACAGCCTGTGGCACATCCCGTGGAGCCATCTGATGTCGCGGAGGCAATCCTGTGGTTTTGCGGGCTTGACCCCGCATACGCCGCAACCCGTCCCAAGCGGGTACTCTAGGAGGTGAAATACTCTGCCTCCTATGAGTAACTGGATCAGCCGGAGGTGAGTGAGGAGGACTAGGTATAATAGGGAGTGCTGGTGGTGGTGGCGGCACCGGTACCGGCTCAGGTAGTGGTGGTATGTGAGGCACTGTAGATGTATGTGATGCTAATGACACAGCCTCCGAAGGATCTGAGTCAGACCTGGAACTAGAACTGGGAGTATCATCCACAATGACATATGGAAACCTCTGATATATATATCTCTCTCCTTGGTCTGCCATCGCTGTATGAACAGAATTCTCATATCAGTATCATGAAATAATTATTGAATAAAATATTCAACATAAACATGATATGAAATGTCCTCCTATCTTAAAGCAACTATTCGTTCTTTTAATTATTAATGTTCTGCTTGTAACTAAATCAAACTAGAATGCACGCATGTTGCGGATTTCAGTTATGCTGGCCACTCATAATTGTAATCCGTACCACCTGATTATCCTAGCTTATTTCAAAACAAGTTTTGTTCGTTAGACATGTTCGGTGCTCTCTGTGTCATTATACGAGCCTATGGTCATAGTCTAGGTCTCTAAGTCCACCTAAATTCTATAAGTTGTGGCTCTGATACCACCCTGTCACACCCCCACCTCTCATCACCTGAGATGATATCATCAGTCTCATTCTATTGGTTACGGAAGCATAGTGGTGATATCTCAGAGATGAGGTGTGACTTACTTGAACCGATATCACAGCACACAGATTCACTTAAAATACATACAACACTAAGGTTTCGTCATTACAGTAATATAACAACTTAATATATTACACAATCTAAACTCCTTAATTACATAAGTGTGATGTGCATCATCACCGTGTAGTCACCGCTGACCTGCAAAAATGTTAAGTTTGAAACGTCAGCACAAAGCTGGTGAGTTCGACAGTTTATTTAAAACAATATGATATGAGAAGTATGTTCACAAAAAGTTCGGTTCCGGATAACCATGGGACCCGTATCTAGTTCCTTTCGGACAGTTATACGTTCATGAAGATACTACCCGTCGGTAAATATCTTAGTGCCTCATGATCTTAATGTCTATCACAAACATTAAGAAAGTTGTTATGGAAACAGGTACCAAACATTCACACAAGGGGAGATGCAATCCTCCCAGCAAATGGGTTGTCAGCCAATAGTACTATCAATGATTCCTGTTCGGCCCCACATGGGTTCACTAGATACAGTTCATGAGATGAGGACTTTTGAAACTGTGATAGTTGTTACTAATGGCAAAAACCCATGAAATCACACAAAAAGTCACATGAAATCACACAGATATTAGTGATGCATATCATATGTTCAGAAAATGAGTTATAGAGTTACCCCGATGTTTATAAAACATTAAAAAGAAAAGGGGTTGTACGAAACTCACTTGATGTCTCACAGTTGTAGGAACACTCGCAACAGGTGCTAACAGTGTAATTCTGCATTAGTTTATGTTTAATAAATTATTTATGTTCCAACTTACTGATTAAATCGTTTTGAACGTCCAATGTCCAAGACATTGCCTTCTCAGTCATCAACCCGATGTTTAGTATTTAATTACATATTTTAATGTAATATCATACAATGTATGATAATGTAGGAACCTATACTGATTCAGGTTCCTAATACTAAGTTGATGACTCACTTGATTAATCAGTATAATCTCAGATTAACCAAATAGTTAATGTTGTTGATTATAATGCTAAAGTAGTCTCTAGACAGTTTAATGGCTTAAGAATGATTAATCCATGTTATTGATTACCCAAATATCATGGAATATCACAATGTAGTATTAGAATAGGTTTAATAACCATGTTTAACATACTGATCTGACTGTTATCAGAAACTTCGGATAATCGTTCCAATGAGTATGTTAATGATTGTGATTAGTTTGAAACGCTTGGTTTTCACGTTGCATGTCAAAGATTAACCAAACTAATCACCTACATGATCATAATCAAATGGTTTAAACCATTATAACCATTGTTATGATTCCATGCAAACCGGGCATTACAACGGCTCAAAACAAGGATTTACCCGTTAGCAGTTCGAGTTTATCATTTATAATCAATCCTAGCCATCATCTAGGCAATAATCAACAACCCTAACTATATCATTACGTTCAAAATTAAGATTTAATCATTCATAATCAAACCAGAAGGTTTAAAATGAACCATTACCTAATCTGACGGATTCCAACGGATGAAATGATGATATGAACTTGCTTTAACGCTTCTGGATGCGATCTAAACGTCGTGAGGCCTTCAAAATGGAAGTTTGATGGTTGAAAGATGAAATTTTCGTGAGATGGTGGCTGGTACGTCGAGTTAGAAGTTAAGAATGAGGATGAGGATGAAAAAGTTGATATTTTAGCAAGTTGCTCGACCAGAGAACCCCAGGCGCATCGCCTGGCGACCCGCAGCCAGCCTAGGCGTACCGCGCGGCCTTTACTAGGCTTCCAGAAACTTTTAACCCCCGCGCGCATCGCCTGACACCATTGCATGACCTGGGGCGTACCGCCCCAGGGTAATTTCGCCCGTTTTTCGATCAAAACTTCGTTTCGCGATTCCGGACAATCCGTAACTCCGTTTCGTGCACGGTTTTCGCTCATATTCATCATTTTTCGCATACTGTCATCCCATAATAATTTAGATAGCCAACTCTACGTGGATTTTAAACACGATCACATGTGCTCATTTCTTTGATGACGTAATTCTTCATACGCAGTTATCACAAGGCCCGACTAGCGATTAATCCCGATTAGTCGGCCGATTAATCCCGATTTTTACAACACTATTGAAAAGGGTCTAATTGTGGTTGAGCATGTAAGAAGAGAAGATCAAATTGCGGATATCCTAACCAAAGCATTGCCAAAGTTAAGGTTTGCAAAAATAAGAGAACTTATGGGTGTAAAGGAGCTTACAAACCAGGTTCAAAATTAGGATGGAGATTGTTGGTTCATTAATTATTAAACCCGGTTTAATCACTAGTGGCTTTTGATTTGCATGGGAGTTATGTTTGTTTATGTTTTTGTTTCGGTTAGTGTAGATGAAAAGTTTTTGTTTTTATTTTAAATTGTAAGTTTTTCATCGTTGTAATCATGGTTGTAAAAGTCGCTAGACGCTAGTCGAACGGCGAGTTACCGCCTAGGGAATAATCGGGATTAACCGGCGCTAGGCAGAGTGGAAAATTTATATGTAATTTTACAAATATATATTATATACACACATCAATATCAATAATTCAATATAATACTGCATATAATTTAAAAAATAAACTTAAACATACTAAGTCAAGCACTTCAAAGTTGAAACTTAACCACCAAGTTCAAAGTTTAGAGATAGATTTCGATATTAAGTTTTTGGATTTGATGTTTAAGATGTTAGATTCGATGTTTTGGAGACATATTAAGTATTTTTGGTTGAAAAATGTCTCAAATAATCATAGATATGGTCCTTTTTACCAGAAAAATGTAAAAAAAACAACTGACTAGCCCGCCTAGCGCCTAGGCACCGCCAAGGGCCAAATCGACACAATTGGAGGCCGTCCGCCTAGGCCGATTTTTACAACACTGGTTGTAATGTGAGAGAGACAATTTGAAACAAGAAGGTCTTGTGAGAATTTCAACCTAGCTTTATTGCCTCTTTGATACCTTCACTATTAGTCATGCTCAAGCCAAGCTGATTCAAGTAATTATTGAATCATGAGACAAATTCCCATTCACTAATGTAGCGATTTAAACAATAATATAGTTGCTACCAAAGTGAATGTTTTTATGACTAGAGTCACTAAGCCGAAGATCATGCTCCAATCAATCATGCCTCTATGGCAATTCATCATGATGCATCATCTTCATCATCATCTCAAGTAGCTCATAATTCATGCACTTAAACATGTATTTATAAGCTAACTGTGTAAAGAATATACAATCAAAAATTGATTGATAACTTGAGTTGTTAAAACAAGACAAGAGAGAATTTAAGAAAACCAAGAATTCTTACATTGACAAACTTCATTTTTTGATGAAAGAAATCTCACTTTTAAAGCATGAGCAAACAAATATTGAAATTCAAATTGATGATCTCTTAGTCAAGTTGAAAGCAACTACAGCTGAGTTAGCTGAGTCAAAGGTTCATTTTGAGAAGTTTGACGAGGCGTCTAAAAGCCTTCAATAGCTTTTAGATTCTTAAATTAACTATAAACTACTACTGGGGTTGACTCTCATGCAATGAAACAGCAAGTGATTAAGTCACCATCTTTAAACCAAAGAAGATTTGTTCATGTGAATCTATTTCTAATCAATGTTAGCATTAATCACTCTCATGTATAAGTCTAGGGTTATATTAGTCATTATGTCAAAGTTATGTTTTAGATTAATTTGTAATTATGTAAATTAGAAGGGTTGATCTTGTAATTTCCTAATACCCAATTAGGATCTGGTCAACATACTTGAACCGTATATGTATGTATATATGTCGATCATATGAATGAAATCAATATCAATTTCAATCAATTTGAGAAACATCTTTTCTCTCTATTTTTCTTCCTGTTCTTATTTTCTGGGCAACAATTTGGCATCAGAGCCACCATCGTTGATTCTCAATTGAAGATTGAATTGCAATCTAATTGCCGATTACGATTTACGATTTGGATTCCATCTTGGAATCGTTTGAAGAAATCAAAAACAGCAAATCACGTTCTCTGATTTGGATTCCATTGGCGTCAACCTTGTTGGAATAGTTTATTGATTCTCAACAGCAAATCGTTTCCATAAGTTCAAACACGATTTGGATTCCGCATACCCTATTGGTCTAAGACGGGATCGCTTGATAATAATCAACAGCAAATCAGAAATTTGTTTTGGAACTTGATTTGAATTCCGTAGGCATCATTGGCCTTTAAAGGAATTGTTTGAATTTAATCAACAGCAAATCGGAAGGTTTTCAGACTCGATTTCAGATTCCAAGGGCACTTTGGCCTTCACGGGATTGTTTTAATTTTTCGACAGCAAATCTAATTTACTTGAGATTTGGATTCTAAAGGCACTTGTCCTTTATTATGAATTGTTTGAGAAATTGAACAGCAAATCAAATCTCACACTTGTGATTGTATTCTGAAGATCATCGGCTTCCTATTGTTAGCACATAATTTGTCTCTGTTCTAGAAATTCAAGAAGGAAGAGGATTATTTTGAGTTGTTGTGTGGTGCAGCATTTTTGTTTCTTTTTCCTTCCACGACCAAAAACAAAAAAAGGTACAGGTACAATTTTTTCATAATTTTATTCGGTTAAATTGCATTACAATAGCATTTTTAGTTATTCTTTAATTCAAAGAATTTTTTTCTTAAAAAAAAAGGAAACCAAGTTTTTTTTAAAAGGTAAAAATAAACCTGTATAGTTTATACTATTTTGTTTGTTTGGTTGACTATGTCAGAAATACCAAAAGAAACGAGTACCGTTGTGACTCATAAAGAAATGAGTTTTTTGGGTTCATCCCTTTCAAATTTTCAATGCCCTATGTTAAAGTCTACAAATTACACAACTTGGGCAATTAGAATAAAGATCATGCTAGATGCGAATGGTCTTTGGGAAACAATAGAGCCCACTCTTGCAACAATTGCAGATGTCAAAAAGGACAAATGTGCAATTGCCTATATTAGTCAAACTCTATCTGAAGAGTTAATTCTGCAAGTGGCAGATTGTAAAACTGCAAAAGAAGTGTGGGAAACACTTAGAATCAGACATGTTGGTACTACTCAAGTACAACAAGCACGCTTACAAAGCATCAAGTCTGAATTTGACAATTTGCAAATGAAAGATGATGAAAACATTGATTCTTTCACAACAAGACTAACAAGTGTTGTTAGCAAAGCAACTAGTTGTGGTGCAAAAAATTGATCAACCCACACTAGTTAGAAAACTCTTGACCTCTTTGCCAGATAGATTCTTACATATAGTTGCCTCAATTGAGCAATTCTCGAATCTAGACACCATCACGGTAGATGATGCAATTGGCAGACTTAAAACGTTTGAGGAAAGAATTAAGTCTAGAAGAGGAAATCAAAAGGATGTTCAAGAGAAACTAATGTTCACGAGACATGACAATAATGAAAGTCATGGGAAAAATTTTGGAAACCGTGGACCTAAAAGGTTTAACTCATCACGTAAAGATTGGCGTGACGGGAAGGGGAAACAAGAATATAAAGAGGAAACGTCCTCACAAAATTCCCACTATACTAAACCTAAGAAAAATTATAAGAACCTAAGCAAGGTTAGGTGTTTCAAATGTAAGAAACACGGTCATTATTCCACTTCATGTCGTCAAAATGATCAGGCACATGAACAATCACATTTAGTGGAAGAGGATGAAGAGCCTACACTTTTAATGGCAGTTCTGAATGAACAAGAAAGCCATCAAGAGATTTTTCTTAATGAAAGAGAAATCCAACCCAGTTTATATACATCAACCGACGAGAGTCTATGGTATTTGGACAATGGTGCTAGTAACCATATGACTGGTAACAAAGAACACTTTACTGAGTTAGATGAAAGTGCCGCTGGACGTGTTCGTTTCGGTGATGGGTCATATGTAGAAATTAAAGGAAAAGGCTCAATCTTGTTGGAATGTAAGAATAAGGAACAAAAGATTGTATCTAATGTTTACTACATTCCAAAGTTAAAAAGCAATCTACTCAGCCTTGGGCAATTGACAGAAAACGGATGTAAAGTTCTATTAGAACGTGACTGTTTATTTTTATATGATCATAATCAAAAGTTGCTTATGAAAGTCACACGTTCAAAGAATAGACTTTATAGTATTAACCTCAAAATGGGTACACCTATTTGTCTATTGTCTAAATTAGACGAGGAAGCATGGTTATGGCATGCTCGTCTAGGTCATTTGAATTTTGATGCTTTAAAATCAATGACTCATAAGAAATTGGTTCAAGGAATTCCTCGTATAAGTCATGCTAGTCAAATTTGTGATGCATGCCTCTTAGGGAAACACATTAGGGCTCCATTCCCTAATCAAGCTAAGTTCAAATCCCTTAAACCTTTGGACTTGATTTATGGAGACTTGTGTGGTCCTATATCTCCACCTACACACTCTGGTAAGAAATATATCTTCCTACTAGTGGATGATTGTACTCGATACATGTGGGTATATTTCTTAAGCTCTAAAGATCAAGCTTTTGAAATCTTTAGAGAATTCAAACAAAAGGTGGAAAATGAGGTTGGAACCAAGTTAAAAATGCTGAGAACTGATAGAGGAGGTGAATTCACATCTAATGAATTCACTCAATTCTGTAAAGAAAATGGTATAGCCAGACAACTTACAGCACCATATTCACCACAACAAAATGGTGTGGTTGAACGTAGAAACAGAACTATGTTGTCTACTACACGTAGCATAATGAAAGCTATGACATTACCTCAAAACTTTTGGGGAGAAGCTGTGAGGCATACCATATATGTGCTAAATCGAATTCCAACTAAAGCACTAAAAGATGCTACACCTTTTGAAGCACTAAAAGGTAGAAAACCCGATCTAAGACATCTAAAGGTCTTTGGGTGTATAGCATATGCTAAGGTACCATCAAATCATCTTACAAAGCTAGATGATAGAAGTGTTAAAATGGTATACTTAGGTGTTGAGGAAGGATCAAAAGCTTATAAACTATTTGATCCAATAGCTAAACGAATTTGCATCAGTAGAGATGTCAAATTTCTAGAAAAAGACTCATGGAACTGGAAAGACTACATGAGTGAGGTTGGAGGAGAAGAACCTGAATGGATAGATTTCACTATTGATTACAACTTAAATAAAACTTCTCAAAGTGAAACAATCCCTGTGACTACAGAATATCTTACGGGAAATGATGATCAAGGATATCAAGATCCTATAACTCCCGCTTCACCATTTACACCAGTCACACCTCCAACATATGCCTATGAACCTGATTCAACAGAACCTGTTGGACATGCATCAACTTCATCGGACTCAGGAAAACTTTATGATCATGTACCAGTAAGAGGTTTTAAAGTTCTAAATGAAGTATATGAAAGATTTCCTGAAGTTGAATGTAATGAGTTGTATTTGGCTGAGGAAGAACCTCATAACTATGAAGAGGCAGCTATAGATAAGAAATGGATTGAAGCTATGCAAGCTGAAATAGATTCAATTAATAAGAATAATACTTGGAAATTGACCAAGCTACCCGATGGCCATAAAGCAATAGGTCTAAAGTGGGTATTTAAGACTAAAAGAGATGCGAGTGGAACAATCATAAAGCATAAGGCTCGTTTGGTAGCAAAAGGCTATGTACAACAACATGGTATAGACTTTGATGAGGTCTTTGCTCCTGTAGCTCGCATAGAAACAGTTCATCTCCTTTTAGCTCTAGCAGCCCATAGTGGATGGGAAGTACATCACCTTGATGTAAAATCTGCTTTCTTACATGGCGAACTTAAAGAAGAAGTCTATGTTTCGCAACCTGAAGGGTTTGTGAAAACACACGATGAAGGAAAGGTTTACAAACTTTCTAAAGCCTTGTATGGACTTAGACAAGCACCACGTGCATGGAATGTGAAACTTGATCACAGTCTAAAATCACTTGGTTTTAAGAAATGCACGTTAGAACAAGCAGTTTATACAAAGAGAAGTAAGACTTCTACTTTGATTGTTGGAGTTTATGTAGATGATCTCATAATAACTGGAACTCCGAAGAAAGAAATAGAACTGTTTAAATCTCAAATGGAAGAGAAGTTTGAGATGAGTGATTTAGGGTTGCTATCTTACTAACTTGGTATAGAAGTCATCCAAACAGGGGGTGACATATCTATTAAACAATCTGGGTATATCACTAAGATGTTAAAGAATGCAGGAATGATAGATAGTAATGAGACCAAAATTCCAATGAATCCCGGTACTCTATTGACTAAAACCGGAGATGGAAAAGTGGTTGATGCAACTGAATATAGAAGTCTGATTGGTTGTTTGAGGTATCTACTTCATACCAGACCGGACTTATGTTACTCGGTTGGCTTGCTCAGTAGGTTTATGCAAGAACCTAAAGAGCATCACATGAAAGCCATTCATCAAATCCTTCGTTATATTAAAGGTACTAAAGACTTTGGTATAACTTATAAAAGAAACGGAGGATGCAAGTTAACCGGCTATAGTGATAGTAGCTATGGAGCTAACACTGAAGAAGGAAAAGGTACTACTGGAATAGTATTCTACTTTGGGAACTCACCTATAACTTGGAGTACTCAAAAGCAACAAACTGTGGCACTATCTTCTTGCGAGTCAGAATTCATGGCTGCAACAGCTGCCGCATGTCAGGCATTATGGCTAAAGAGACTACTTAGTGAACTCACCGGTTGGAAAGAAGAAAAGATCATGTTATACGTTGACAACATATCAGCTATTGCTTTGATGAAGAATCCGGTGTTTCATGGAAGAAGCAAACATATTGACATACGTTATCACTTCATTAGGGAATGTGTTGATAATGAACACATCATTGTTGAACACATTAGTGGAGAACTTCAAAGAGCGGATATCTTAACAAAGGCATTGGCAAGAATCAAGTTTACTACAATGCGAGAATTGCTCGGTGTTCAAGATCTCCATGTTCGTGATTAAGGGGGTGAATGTTAGCATTAATCACTCTCATGTATAAGTCTAGGGTTATATTAGTCATTATGTCAAAGTTATGTTTTAGATTAATTTGTAATTATGTAAATTAGAAGGGTTGATCTTGTAATTTCCTAATACCCAATTAGGATCTGGTCAACATACTTGAACCGTATATGTATGTATATATGTCGATCATATGAATGAAATCAATATCAATTTCAATCAATTTGAGAAACATCTTTTCTCTCTATTTTTCTTCCTGTTCTTATTTTTTGGGCAACAATCAAAATGTGGATTCTCCTCTAATGAACTAAACAAAAGTGAGAAATTGTTTGTTATTAAATCTGAACTCCAACTTTCATGAATGCATCATTTGTGGAAAACTAAGCCACCATGCCATCAACTACTTTGTATAATCAATTTTATCAAGAAAAATCAAAATTTTAAAATGTGAGGAAATCAAGAAGCAACAGGAAGGGTAAAGGGTTTAAAGAATATAGCAGATGTGAAAGTTGCATCTTACTATGGATAAGACAGCTGTAATAACTTCAATTTCAACTAATAAATCGAAAGGAACCACTGTTCCACCAGTTGTTCGTTGTTACTAACACTACACCCTCTTTCAAAGTGAAATAATTCCAAATAAATAGAAGAGAGAAATTCACAGTAAAAGTTGTTACGGCGAATGCACCATCTGTTGCAGCAGCAATTACTACTAAGACTTGTATGGTTCAATCCAAAAAATTTTCAGAACCAAAAGTTATATGGATCGTCAAATTTGTTGACACATCTCAACCATAAGTGGTAATTGATCAACCTAAAATAAGTGATGACTTTTGTTGTATAGGAAATTATGATAACTCATAAATAGATCGAGGTTAGGACCATTTGTATTAATTTTATATTTGATTCTACTAAGGTTGTTATAGTGAAAGATAAATTATAAGAACCCTCAAATTAAGAGTGAAAATTTTTTAAAACAAATCACAAAAATACGTGAATTATATATAATTCGAAAGATTTAACTAAAAGCCAATTGGAAACTACAACGGACATAAGATGCAGAATGTCTAGTACGAACCAGATTCATTCATATGGCTTCCTCTACGAGTTAAGCCCGTCGTACGAAGCAAGCTCCTTCGTATGGATTCTTATACGAAGCCGGCACCTTCTTACGAAGCAAGCTCCCTTCGCACGAACTGGGCAAACCAGCTCCCAGCTGCTTAGATATCGATGCAAAACGTGTTCAGGTAGCAAACTCAAATCAGGAATAGTTAGTTTCTATTCTCTGGCATCTAAAAATTAACAGCCATCACAAAAACCATACTTCTGTTTCAATTTTGATTCTTCTGCTTCCAAGAATCATCATCCAACCATCTTGAAATCAAGTCTCACATCTTATCTCCTCCTCAAAAATCACAGCTTAAAAGGATTATTCTGAGAATTCGGAGACCCAATTTGAAGTAAATCAAATCTAGATCTTTGACTTGTAAAAGTCAAGGTTTATTATCCAGGACTCAAAAATTCTGAAAATTATGTAAGTTCCTATGATTCCTTTTGACTCACATAATATACAATAAAATCAAATGGATTCATCACAAAATCTCTGAAACTGCATTACAGAGCTCTTTTTGCAGCGCCTGTGTTTGTTGCTGGAGGCATAGTTGTCAAAGGTACAAGACATACTCAAGGCGCATAAGCCGTGACCGTAGTCTATGCGTAAGGCGCAGAAAAAACAAGTTTTTTTTTTTTAAACTGAACGCATAGTATTAAGTTACCATTAATAAAGGTTTATCGTATTTTATGCTTAAAATTGTTTAAAAAAATACAAAAAGTCTAACTATTAAACAATTAATAATCTACTTATATAGAGTTTTTAAAAGATAAAAACCTTTTAATGGTTGTTTTAAAAGATAACCTTTTCATGTTGGTATATTAACATATATATGAAATAGTTAAAAAATACAACTTAATCTTACAACCGTCAGGTACTATACGGCCTGCTTTCGGTATCAACCACAAACGAAATCATTTATTATAGTTTGAAAATTGCAAATCCAACCAACCGTATATTAAAGAAGGAAAAGAAAACACATCATGAAACCAAAAAGGGGGTCTTAGAGCATTTGCAGGAGGTGCGACCGTACAGGGACCATAATTTTAGGAGGCCCTAAATTTTTTTAAAAATTTTATATATTATATATATCTCAATTTATTTTACAACAATCACGTATAATTTATGATCCAATTCTTAAATATATTTAACCTAATTAAAAACTAATTACCAAAAACCAAAGTGGGTTTTTTATTTATTGTTGATCAAGCAATTGATTCACTTTAAACAAGATTTGAACAATACAAAAAAGTATGAAAAATTATTTGGATTTTTATTTCCTAAATGAAGGAATTGGAAGACAATCATTGTCCATGTTGTATTATTCTTGAGGATGCTTTGAAGTATGATGAAAGATCATATTGATGGTTATGAGCTTAATATTGAGTTAAACTTGTTTGATACTTTATTACCTAGTGAGATTCTAAACTCGGTTGATGTTTTAAAATATATAAAGCGAGCCGATTGTTTTCCAAATGCATCAATTGTATATAGAATCTTGTTGACTATTATGCTAACTGTATCATCCGCAAAAATAAGCTTTTTAAAATTGAAGTTGTTAAAGTCATACTTACGATCGATAATGTTTCAAGACAGACTAAATGGATTGACAATAATAATTATTGAGAATGAAATACTAGATAATGTGGATTATGAAGATTTAAACAACTTTGCATCAAAAAATGTTAGAAGTACGTCACGTTTTATTTAGTTATTTGAAACATTGAAATGCATCATTTTGCTAAAAAAAATATTGTTTATATTGATTCTACTGTTGTTTTAATTATCGTCAATTAGGAGGGCCCATTTTTAGCATTCGCACAGGGCACCTAATATCTCAGAGACGGCCCTGAAACGTGGCCAAACTGTTGTGAATAAACAATCCAGATGAAAGAGATGATGAGACAAAGTCTAGTAATTCCCTTCAGAATTTTATTTTTATATATTTTTATTTCTTATCTTTTTTTCTTACTTCTTTTAAAAGGGAATGATAGAAGAGAAGTTGTTGGTTGATCTAAAGGGATATAAGAATGAGCATCCGAACCAACATCCTTCCAAAATCAAACCTTCTTTTTTCTTTCCGAGCAATCTTTCTTTGAATGTATATCAGAATTGCAAACATAACAGCTCCTTGTAAGCTTGGAGTTAGATTTCAATTCCTTTGTTCAGTCCTACCATTCACAAACAGACTGTGCCCATATTCATCCTTAACATTTGATCGATCGAAAGTTTGGTAAAATCATCCATATGATCTTCAGGTGTCATTCTAGAAGTCATATTAAATGTATACAACTTCTTCTTAGGATAGAGACGCTTAACTATATATTACAACATATAAAATATATGATCATCAAGGTTACAACGCTAGAACTATATGTGCTTTTTCAGTTAATGTTTGGCTTTTCCAGTAAAGCATCAACTAAACATTGGCGTACCGGCATGACCTTCATCTTCAATTCGTTGTAATCCTAAATCGTTTTTTCCGTCAAACTCTTCTATCGCAAACTCCATCGAAACCTTGCAATTGGATTGAATCCCAATTCATTCCCCTCTCTAACTCGATATAATTAACCTTGGCTCTTATATCATTTGTCATAAAACACTGAAAAAAAGAAATCTAGAATATCAATCGAACCATTCCACTTCCAAATGGTTTTGCGGTAAGTTGTTTAATCTCCTGTTTACACATGCAGACATCAAATATTTAGTAGGTGTCCATCAGCCCACTACCCTTATTCACGAGCAAAGAATTTCACTTGAAAAGGCTTGGATCGTGTGTCCTTGGATATTCCATAGGCATCTTCCTTCACCAAATCTGTGAACCCTACTTTGTGTAATATCAAATTGGGATTTAAAAGTATCGCAAGAGCAAAGCTTGCACAAAACGTTATCCGGGATTGCGTAATCATTGTGATAAGAAGTATAACTATTCGATGGCAAATCTGAACCACTGGGCACACCTTATTCCCCATTGAACACTGCTTTGGCCACCACTTTGCACTTGGACAAATTACAACTTTAATCGGCGATTTGATTTCGTATAACGCCGTTGCCGGTACATGGCATGGGCGGCCCGAGGGAGGGACAAACCCGACCTCCATCCTGACCCATTTTTTACGGGGGCATAAAATTTTTTATGCGTATACATAGAGATTCATTCAGATGAGAATTAGTATGGCGGATAAAACTAAAAAGAAGTATTTATAAACAGATTATTTAATGGGTGCAAAGAATCAATTTTTTTAAAGTATAAGAAGCTACTTTTGTGCCCTTTAAACTAAATATGTTCATTGGTTCGGTTAACGATTTATTCGGTTTGATTTAATCGGTTTTTTCAATTTTTTTCCCTATCAAAAAACCGAACCGAATTCGAGAAGTGATTTGATTCTAATTTCGGTTAAAACCAATAAACAAATTGACGGGGCTCTGTCCCTTGGACCCCGGTAACCGTGGGCGCTGCCCCCGGACCACCTGCCAAGGGGGCGTTGCCCCCTTGGAACCCCCATTGAATTTATTAAATATTTAACAATCGTTCACCTCACACCTAACTTGTTTAATAATTTCATAATTCATATTGATCGATATAATTAACCTCAATTACACTAAAATATCTAACAATATATATATATGTTAAAACAAAATAAATAAAAGTTACTGTTTGTTTGCTTCCTTTTTTAATATATGTATAAAAAAGGTAAGGTACCCATTTTTAAACTAGTTAACGTTAAAAGCTATTAATTAGTTTTAAAATCAAAAAGGTAAAGTGCCCATGTTTTAATTATTAAAGGTAAGTGACTTAATTTAAAAATATAATTAAACAAGATGTCCAAAACTGCAATTTTTCGTATCATTTTTCTAACTTTTCGTTTTTAAAGTAATTATTTTTTAAACATTTCGTGTTAAAAATATTATTTGTTTATAAAAATCATGTTGTTTAAAATCTCTTTATTACAGTTTATTTCATTTTTTTTAAAATGTTTTTTTAGAAAACTTATTTTGTAAAAAAAGAAAATTCTAAATACCGATGTAACATATATTTCTTGTTTTTAAAAATATTTGATTTTTAGAAAAAATTAATACTTTAGAAACTTTTTTGATGTGTTTTTTTTAAATTGATTTTTAATTTATTTAAAACATTAAAAAAGTAAAAATTATCATTAATATTTTAGTTATTTAATAAGATAGTTAATAAAATTATTTAATACGAAAGAGAGTTGAGTTAAATGATAAAATTGAAGACATATGGCAATATTGATTTAAAAACATGACAAATGTTAAAAATGATTTTTGTTTATTATAATAATAAGATAAGATTATATTGGTTTAAGTTAAGAGTTACATTTTTCTAAAAGGACATAGATTGCATAAATAGGTAATAACAATCATCAAAACAAAAAAGTTTGGACCTTCGTAATTGCATCTTTATATCAAACTAAAAAATAAACATTTTTGAGAAATCCATTTTAGAATTACAGTGATTACACTTTTATCAGATTACCCTCTCCAGTAAGCAATACCCATGATTCTGTTTGATCGGTGCCCGTTTGAACGCTTTCCATCTAGCTGAAAAAAGATTCTAGCAAACCTCAAGCGTACACACACTCATATGTCGGTCATTGTATTCAGTTGGTTTAGGCTTTGTTTGGGATTTCATTTAAAAATGATTTGTTGACTTTTTGCTTTTTCAGCTACTCGATTGAACTTGCTCGATTGAACTTACACTTACTTACACTTGTAAACAATTTCTAAACGTTGATGAATTAGCAAAAACACAAAAAAGAAAACCCCTATTTATGTATAACAAAAACCATGAAAAAAAAAGATTCGGGCAAAAAATGCCGGGTTAAAATGGGTTATCGCAATAAGGGAGGGTTAACAATGGAACCATCCCCTATATATATATAGAGAGAGGAGGGTTATAATACAAAGGATTTTAACGTGAGAAGCGTAGGAAGCCACAGACTTTTGACACGTGTCATCAGGGTAAGGGCCATATCGTCTATATATAATTACAGACCGTGATTCAAAATTACAGTCCGTAATTTAACACACGTAATTAATACCAACTCCATAATTACGGACCACTAAATCACGTACCATGTTATATAAAAATCACAGACGGTCATTTAACATGCATAATCAAAGGAACAACTGCATAATCACGTACCAATAATCACGTACCAAACATTAAAATCACGGACTACGTAAAAAAAATCGAAACAAACTACAATAATACTATACTCAAATTAAAGATAATAAAATTCTCTATTTTATGGTGTAATTTTTTTTAAAAAACGATTAACCGTTTAAAAGTTATTCGATTTTTAAATAAATGGTGGAAGTTGATTTAACCATAAAAAAGTCAACAAATGTAGATTGAAGTGATGTTTAGCCGATGAAACACTGATTGTACCTCTGAAGGAAATCCAAATTGAAGAGAAACTGCAATTCCAAGAAGAACCGGTTGAAGTGATGGATCGAGAGGTGAAAGTACTGAAACGTAGTCGCATACCTATTGTTAAAATTCGATGGAACTCAAAGCGTGGACCTGAATATACGTGGGAACGTGAAGATCAGATGAAACAGAAATACCCACACCTATTCACATGATCAATTGTTATCAAGTAAGTCTTCCCTAAATTTCGGGACGAAATTTCTCTAACAGGATGAGACTGTGATAGTCGTGTACGAAGAATTACGTCAACAGTGAATTGAGCACATTTGATCGTGTTTAAAATCCGCGTTGAATTGGTCGCCGAAATTAATATGGGATGATAGTATGCGGAAAAAGATGAACGTGGGTGAAAACGGTGCGCGAAACGGAGGTACGGATTGTCCGGAATCGCGAAATGAAGTTTACGTCGAAAAACGGGCGAAATTACCCTGAGGCGGTACGCCCCAGGTCAGGTGATCGACCTAGGCGATGCGCGCGGGTGTCGAAAGCTTCTGGAAGGCCGGGTAGGCGCGCGCGGTACGCCTAGGTTGGGTGCAGGGCGTCAGGCGATGCGCCTGGGTCAAATTGTCGGACAACTTGCATAAATATCAATTTTTCTCATTCTTATCTCAATTCTTGCTTATCCTCGACGGTTCCAGCCTTCCAAACGCAAAAACCATATTCTAAACCTTCAAATCTCAATTCCAAAGCCTTTTGATCATCTAGATCGCATCCAGAGGAGTTAAAACGAGTTCTGATCATCATTTCATCCACGGAAATCCGTCAGATTAGGTAATGGTTCATTCTAAACCTTCTGGTTTAATTTTTAGTGATTAAATCTTTATTTTGAACGTCATGATATAGTTAGGGTTGTTGATTATTGCCTAGATGATGGTTAGGATTGATTTTGAGTGACAAACTCGAACTGTTAACGGGTAAATCCTTGTTTTGAGCCGTTGTAATGCCCGGTTTGCATGGAATCATAACAATGGTTATAATGGTTTAAATCATTTGGTTGTGACTATGTATGTGATTAGTTTGATTAATCTTTGACATGCAACGTGAAAGTTGAGTGTTTTAAACTAATCACAATTATTAACATACTCATTGGAACGATTATCTGATGTTTCTGATAACAGTCAGATTAGTATGTTAAACATGGTTATTAAACCTATTCTAATACTACATTGTGATATTCCATGATATTTGGGTAATCAATAACAAGGATTAATCATTCCTAAGCCATTAAACTTTTTAGAGACTACTTTAGCATTATAATCAACAACATTAACTATTTGGTTAATCTGAGATTATACTGATTAATCAAGTGAGTCATCAACTTAGTATTAGGAACCTGAATCAGTATGGGTTCCTACATTATCATACATTGTGTGATATTACATTAAGATACGTAATTAAATACTAAACATCGTGTTGATGACTGTTAAGACAATGTCTTTGACATTGGACGTTCAAAAGGATTTAATCAGCAAGATAAAACATAAATAACATATCAAACATAAACTAATGCAGAATCTTATCAATAGCACCAGTTGCGTGTGTTTCCACTATTTGAGACATCAGGTGAGTTTCGTACAACCCCTTTTCTCTTTATTGTTTTATAAACATCGGGGTAACTCTGCAAACTGTTTTCTGAACATATGATATGCATCACTGATATCTGTGTGATTTCATGTGACTTTTGTGTGATTTCATGGGATTTTGCCGTTAGTAACAACTATCACAGTATCAAAAGTCCTCATTCGTGAACTGTATCTAGTGAACCCATGTGGGGCCGAACAAGAATCATTGATAGTACTATTGGCTGACAACCCATTCGCTGGGAGGGTTGCTCCTCCCCTTGTGTGGATGTTTGGTACCTGTTTCCATAACAACTTCTTAATGTTAGTGATAGACATTAAGATAATGAGGCAATAAGATATTTACCGACGGGTAGTATCTTCGAGAACAAACAACTGTCCGAAAGGAACTAGATACGGGTCCCATGGTTATCCAGAACTGAACTTTTTGTGAACATTACTTATCATATCGTATTGTTCTAACTGAACTGTCGAACTCACCAGCTTTGTGCTGACGTTTCAAACTTAACTTTTTTGCTGGACAACGGTGACGCCACAGTGAGGATGCACTTCACATAGTTGAACCCTATTGTAATATATTGTGTAATAAACTAAGTTGTTATATTACTGTATTGACGAAACCTTTGTACTATATTTATTTTAAGTGAATCTGTGTGCTGTGATATCGGTTCAAGTAAGTCACACCTCATCTCTGAGACATCACCACTATGCTTCCGCAACCAATAGAATGAAACATATGACATCATCTCAGGTGACGAGAGGTGGGGGTGTGACAGGGTGGTATCAGAGCCACAGGTTATAGAATTAGGTTGACTTAGAGACCTAGATTATAACCATAGGCTCGTATAGTGACACAGAGAGCACCGAACATGTTTAACGAACAAAACTTGTTTTGAATTAAGCCAGGGTAATCAGGTGGTACGAATCTCAGTTATGAGTGGCCAGCATAACTGAAATTCGTAACACGTGTGCATTCTAGTTTGATTTAATTCAAGCAGAACACTAATAACAGAGAACGAATAGTTGTGTTAGGATAGGGAGACGTCTCATATCATGTAATGTTGAATATTTTATTCAATATTTATTTCATGGTACTGATCTGAGAATTCTGTTTATACTGCGATGGCAGATCAAGGAGAGAGGTATATATATCAGAGGTTTCCATATGTCATGGTGGACGATACTCCCAGTTCCAGTTCCGGATCTGACTCAGATCCTTCGGAGGCTGTATCATTAGCATCACACGCATCTGCAGTGCCTCCTATACCACCACTACCTGAGCCAGTACCGGTGCCGCCACCACCACCAGCACCCCCTATCGTACCTATTCCTCCTCACTCACCTCCGGCTGATCCAGTTGCTGATTGGAGGCAGGATGTTTCACCTCCTAGAGTACCCGCTCGGGACGGGTTGCGGCGTATGCGGGGTCAAGCCCGCAAAACCACAGGATTGCCTCCGCGACATCAGATGGCTCCACGGGATGAGCCACAGGCTGTTCACGAGGTGGGAGAATCCTCCCACCAAGCCGAGTTGCGGGCGCAAGTGCAGCAGATCTCTCAGGATCTACAGGCTTTGAGACATGATGTATCTCAGCACCATACACTTCTGGAGGATACCCGCACTACCGTTCTGGATATTCTCACCTCTCACCTGACCCTTATGGAGCAGGTGAATGTTTTAGGTGCTAATACTCAGGCGTGGAGAGCAACGATGGAGGAGCGACTGCAGAGGACCTGGGTGTAGAGGCTTGTTGTTACATTCTGGCAGCAGATTGCGGTGTGGAGTGCGGGAGTAGAAAGGGTGAGAGAGTTCGTGGTTTGGCTTGGGATGGCCAGTTTTGAGACCAGGATGTTAGTGGTGGGAGTGTTTATGGCAGCTGTAGCCATGTTGTTTTCTTGTTTATCGTATTTTCTACGATAAGTATGATGAGGCGGTTTTCTTTTGGGTTATTATATGTATAGACGGATAGGATGCTAGTAAGTGATGCATAGGGAAACTTTTGATTGTGAGATAGATTCCCGGTAATAGTAGTAATGTTCGGTTTGCTAGTAGTGGTTGTACAAAAACTTTTTGATTGTATAAAAGTTTATCTGGTGATGTTCGTTTGGATCATATTGTGTTGTAGTTGATGTGTAATGTATGTGGATATCAAACTATAACAAAGTCCTGTGTGGCAACATAACAAAGTCCTGTGTGGCAACATAACAAAGTCCTGCGTGGCAACATAACAAAGTCCTGTGTGGCAACATTTTAATTGTCTGTGTGACAACATATCAAAGTTCTGTGTGGCAACGCTTCAAGTCCTAAGTGATCTTATATCAAAAACATGTAAATATTAACGTATTGATGTCACAATGCTGTGAGTTGTGAAATATGTTGACATGTTTTTGAATTATTAGGACTAAGTATAACTACAAAAATTCATATGATCACTGTGTATTGATCATCTATCTGGACTGTGCCAGGTAGTTATACTGTATCTATTATAATCACATTTTCAATTTCATAAAGTTTCAGTATAACTAAACATGATTGAATTTATGTGATTTAACGGGTTATATATATCTAATGTTCTTGAACTGATCTGAGTTGTCTGCATGTGAGCAGAAAAATGGCTCCAAAATGAGGTCGACCGACCAAGAGATCTATGAAGAACTTGACTAACCCGGAGTCAAATCAAGTTCCACCAGTAAATACTGAATCAAATCCAGATCCACAAGTTAATCTGGAAACAAGTACTGATCCACCTGTGAACCCGGGAGCAAACCCTGTTCCACCTGCTGGTGCAGGTGGATCTGAATCAAACGAAGCAATGATAGCACGGATTGTGCGTGAACAGCTATCGGCTTGTGGTGTTTTGATACCACATCAACCTCATATCGCTTCGGGTTCTGGTGGGGATCATACTCACACAGAACACAATGCTACCGGTGGTCATGCCGAAACTCATCATACCACTGGTACAACTACAACTGTTCCTGATCCACCACGACAGGGATGCACTTATAAGTATTTCGATTCCTGTAACCCTCCAACTTTCACTGGTAAAGAGGGAGCGGCTGGATTGCTAAGGTGGATCGAGGAAATGGAAACAAAACTGAAAATCAGCCAGTGTTTAGAGGAGCATAAAGTCTCTTATGCTGCCTGTTCTTTTAAAGAATCAGCTTTAACCTGGTGGAATACTCAGGCAAAAACGTTGGGCTCAGCTACAGTCGACTCAATGGGCTGGAATGAGTTTAAAACTCTGATTAGATCAGAGTACTGCCCACTCACTGAGATTCAAAAGCTCCAGGAGGAATTCTGGAATCACTCGATGATTGGGGTTGACTGTTTAGCGTATACTCATCGTTTTCATGAACTTACATGTTTACTTCCCGATATGTTTCCTACTGAAGCAGCATTGATCGAGAAGTATATCAAGGGCTTGGTTCCCCAGATTCGGGGAATGGTAACTGCAGCGGAACCCACAACCCTTAAACGTGCAATTCTGTTGACCACTAAGCTTACCGATGAGGCGGTAAGGAGTGGTATGTTGGTAACAAAAATTCAGACGGCCGTGGGCCGTAGTGATGTCGGTACCTCAAATGTTTCTAAAGGTACCAAACGAAAGTGGTTTGGCAAATCTAAGGCGAGAGCTCCGGCTGAGATCAACCAGAGCAAACAAACTGTGAAAAACTACGGTGCTGTTAATACTGAGAAGAAAACTTATATTGGGCAGTCGCCTAAATGTACTCGGTGTTCATTTCATCATACTGGACAGTGTCCTACTTGTGCCAACTGTAATAGAGTTGGGCACTACACCAAGTATAGCAACTTACCTGCTTGCCAACCAAATCAAGCACCACAACAAACCACTCAAACAAACAGGTCGTGTTACAAGTGTGGGAGTCCCGATCACTTGATCAGAAATTGTCCAAACAATAACAACACCAATCCGGGGAATGAGGCTAGAGGGAGAGCTTTCCAGATTGGTGCTACCGAGGCGAGACATGATGCTAACATTGTTACTGGTACGTTCTTACTCAATAACCTATATGCATCAGTTCTCTTTGATACGGGGGGAGATAAGAGTTTTATCTCTCCTGAATTTGCATTATTACTTTCATTGCCTGCGGTAGAACTAGAAACTCCCTACGTTATTGAACTTGCTAATGGCAAGTTAATCAAAACTAATAGTGTCATTCAAGGATGTTCCTTGAATTTGAATGATCATCTTTTCGATATTGATTTACTTCCTATTGAGCTTAGGAGTTTTGATGTTGTGGTCGGTATGCACTGGCTGTCTGATAACCAAGCTGAAGTAATATGTCAGAATAAGGTGATTCGTATTCCTTTACCTGATGGTAACACACTGTTAGTTCAAGGTGAACAAGCTGGTAGAAAACTGGGTATCATTTCTTGTATGCAAACGCAGAAATGCTTACGGAAAGGGTGTTTGGCCTTTCTAGCATATGTGATCAATAACAGCTCTTCACAAAAATGTATCGAAGATATTCCAGAAGTCAAGGATTTTCCTGAAGTCTTTCCTGATGATATATCAGGATTACCCCCGGTGAGGCAAGTTGAATTTCGAATTGATCTAATTCCAGGTGCAGCACCTGTGGCTAAAGCTCCTTATCGTTTAGCACCCTCAGAGATGCAAGAGCTTTTAGGTCAATTGCAAGAACTGTTAGACAAGGGTTTTATTAGACCTAGTTCTCACCCTGGGGAGCACCAATTCTTTTTGTGAAAAAGAAGGACGGTTCATTCAGGATGTGTATTGACTACCGGGAGCTCAATAAATTAACAATCAAAAACCGTTATCCATTACCACGTATATAGATGATCTGTTTGATCAACTTCAAGGCGCTACCTATTTTTCAAAAATTGATTTGAGATCCGGATATCATCAGTTACGAGTGCACGAAGATGATGTTCCTAAAACTGCTTTCCGAACTCGGTACGGGCATTATGAATTCCTAGTAATGCCGTTTGGATTAACAAATGCACCCGCAGTTTTCATGGATCTGATGAATCGGGTATGTAGGCCTTATTTGGATAAGTTTGTGATTGTATTTATTGATGACATTCTCATTTATTCTCGAAGCCAACAAGAACATGCTCAACACTTGAAACTGATCTTAGAACTTTTGGCACGTGAAAAATTATACGCCAAGTTCTCCAAGTGTGAGTTCTGGTTACGAGAAGTGCAATTTCTTGGGCATATAGTGAATCGAGATGGAATTCAGGTGGATCCCAGTAAGATTAAAGCTGTAGAACAATGGGAAACACCGCGAACCCCAACTGAAATACGTCAATTCTTAGGGCTGGCAGGTTATTACCGTCGATTCATCAAGAACTTTTCAAAGATAGCCCTGCCACTAACTACATTGACGCAGAAAAACCAACCGTTTATATGGGGTTCTCAACAGGAGGAGGCATTTCAACTGTTGAAACATAAACTCTGCAATGCACCTATCTTGGCATTACCGGAAGGTATCGATAATTTCACAGTATACTGTGATGCTTCTCGCCAAGGTCTGGGGTGTGTTTTAATGCAGAACGATAATGTGATTGCTTACGTTTCTCGACAGTTGAAAGTACATGAGAAGAATTATACCACTCATGATCTAGAACTTGGTGCAGTGGTGTTTGCACTCAAAATTTGGAGACATTATTTGTATGGAACAAAGTGTATCATATACACAGATCACAAAAGTCTTCAACACATTCTAGATCAGAAAATGTTGAACATGCGGCAAAGGCGATGGGTGGAACTGTTGAACGACTATGACTGTGAAATCCATTACCATCCAGGGAAAGCGAATGTCGTAGCCGATGCCTTGAGTCGCAAGGAACGAGTCAGACCTTTACGTGTAAAAGCGCTATGGATGATTGTTCAAACTAGTCTAATTTCTCAGATTAAAGAAGCTCAACAACAAGCTTTACAAGTAACAAACTATTCTGCTGAGGGATTGAGGGGATTAGACAAGAAACTTGATGTCAAGACTGATGGAGTGTTGTATTTCAAGGACCGAATGTGGGTTCCTCTATTCGGTAACTCCAGAACAATCATCTTGGATGAGGCGCACAAGTCCAGGTATTCTATTCATCCAGGTGCTAATAAAATGTATAAAGACCTTAAAGACTTTTACTGGTGGCCTGGAATGAAGAAACACATTGCAGAATACGTGGGTCGATGTTTAACGTGTTTAAAAGTTAAGTCTGAACATCAACGTCCTTCTGGGTTATTACAACAACCGGAGATTCCCATGTGGAAATGGGATCAGATCTCTATGTATTTTATCACTAAACTACCCAGAACATCGCATAATCATGACTCTATATGGGTTATCGTTGATCGCCTTACTAAATCTGCACATTTCATACCCATCCGAGAGGATTATTCCATGGATCGACTTGCTAAACTCTATGTCAAAGAGATTGTCTCTCGACATGGAGTACCCATCTCTATAATTTCGGATAGAGATAGTCGATTCACATCACGATTTTGGCAAACTCTTCAAAATGCTCTGGGCACACAAATCAATATGAGCACAGCTTATCATCCACAAACTGATGGGCAAACCGAACGAACTAATCAAACTTTGGAAGACATGTTGAGAAGCTGTGTAATTGATTTTGATGGTAGCTGGGATCTTCATCTTCCACTTGTTGAATTCTCATATAACAACAGCAATCATACCAGTATTAAATGCGCTCCATTTGAAGCACTCTATGGACGCAAGTGTAGATCACCTGTCTGTTGGTCAGAGGTAGGTGAAAATCGAATCATAGGCCCAGAACTTATTCAAGAAACAACTGATAAGATAGCACTGATTCAAGAACGAATTAAAGCTGCTCGTGATCGAAAAAAGAGTTATGCTGATAATCGTCGTAGACCCTTGGAATTTCAAATCGGTGATTTAGTAATGTTGAAAGTTTCACCATGGAAGGGTATCTTTAGATTTGGAAAGAGAGGTAAACTTTCACCAAGATTTGTAGGACCATTCAAAATTCTTGAGCGAATCGGATCAGTGGCCTACAGACTTGAATTACCTTCTGAACTTGGTAACGTTCATGATGTCTTCCATGTATCAAATTTGAAGAAATGTTTAGCCGATGAAACACTGATTGTACCTCTGAAGAAAATCCAAATTGATGAGAAACTGAAATTCCGAGAAGAACCGGTTGAAGTGATGGATCGAGAGGTGAAAGTACTGAAACGTAGTCGCATACCTATTGTTAAAATTCGATGGAACTCAAAGCGTGGACCTGAATATACGTGGGAACGTGAAGATCAGATGAAACAGAAATACCCACACCTATTCACATGATCAATTGTTATCAAGTAAGTCTTCCCTAAATTTCGGGACGAAATTTCTCTAACAGGATGAGACTGTGATAGTCGTGTACGAAGAATTACGTCAACAGTGAATTGAGCACATTTGATCGTGTTTAAAATCCGCGTTGAATTGGTCGCCGAAATTAATATGGGATGATAGTATGCGGAAAAAGATGAACGTGGGTGAAAACGGTGCGCGAAACGGAGGTACGGATTGTCCGGAATCGCTAAATGAAGTTTACGTCGAAAAACGGGCGAAATTACCCTGAGGCGGTACGCCCCAGGTCAGGTGATCGACCTAGGCGATGCGCGCGGGTGTCGAAAGCTTCTGGAAGGCCGGGTAGGCGCGCGCGGTACGCCTAGGTTGGGTGCAGGGCGTCAGGCGATGCGCCTGGGGTCAAATTGTCGGACAACTTGCATAAATATCAATTTTTCTCATTCTTATCTCAATTCTTGCTTATCCTCGACGGTTCCAGCCTTCCAAACGCAAAAACCATATTCTAAACCTTCAAATCTCAATTCCAAAGCCTTTTGATCATCTAGATCGCATCCAGAGGAGTTAAAACGAGTTCTGATCATCATTTCATCCATGGAAATCCGTCAGATTAGGTAATGGTTCATTCTAAACCTTCTGGTTTAATTTTTAGTGATTAAATCTTTATTTTGAACGTCATGATATAGTTAGGGTTGTTGATTATTGCCTAGATGATGGTTAGGATTGATTTTGAGTGACAAACTCGAACTGTTAACGGGTAAATCCTTGTTTTGAGCCGTTGTAATGCCCGGTTTGCATGGAATCATAACAATGGTTATAATGGTTTAAATCATTTGGTTGTGACTATGTATGTGATTAGTTTGATTAATCTTTGACATGCAACGTGAAAGTTGAGTGTTTTAAACTAATCACAATTATTAACATACTCATTGGAACGATTATCTGATGTTTCTGATAACAGTCAGATTAGTATGTTAAACATGGTTATTAAACCTATTCTAATACTACATTGTGATATTCCATGATATTTGGGTAATCAATAACAAGGATTAATTATTCCTAAGCCATTAAACTTTTTAGAGACTACTTTAGCATTATAATCAACAACATTAACTATTTGGTTAATCTGAGATTATACTGATTAATCAAGTGAGTCATCAACTTAGTATTAGGAACCTGAATCAGTATGGGTTCCTACATTATCATACATTGTGTTATATTACATTAAGATACGTAATTAAATACTAAACATCGTGTTGATGACTGTTAAGACAATGTCTTTGACATTGGACGTTCAAAAGGATTTAATCAGCAAGATAAAACATAAATAACATATCAAACATAAACTAATGCATAATCTTATCAATAGCACCAGTTGCGTGTGTTTCCACTATTTGAGACATCAGGTGAGTTTCGTACAACCCCTTTTCTCTTTATTGTTTTATAAACATCGGGGTAACTCTGCAAACTGTTTTCTGAACATATGATATGCATCACTGATATCTGTGTGATTTCATGTGACTTTTGTGTGATTTCATGGGATTTTGCCGTTAGTAACAACTATCACAGTATCAAAAGTCCTCATTCGTGAACTGTATCTAGTGAACCCATGTGGGGCCGAACAAGAATCATTGATAGTACTATTGGCTGACAACCCATTCGCTGGGAGGGTTGCTCCTCCCCTTGTGTGGATGTTTGGTACCTGTTTCCATAACAACTTCTTAATGTTAGTGATAGACATTAAGATAATGAGGCAATAAGATATTTACCGACGGGTAGTATCTTCGAGAACAAACAACTGTCCGAAAGGAACTAGATACGGGTCCCATGGTTATCCAGAACTGAACTTTTTGTGAACATTACTTATCATATCGTATTGTTCTAACTGAACTGTCGAACTCACCAGCTTTGTGCTGACGTTTCAAACTTAACTTTTTTGCTGGACAACGGTGACGCCACAGTGAGGATGCACTTCACATAGTTGAACCCTATTGTAATATATTGTGTAATAAACTAAGTTGTTATATTACTGTATTGACGAAACCTTTGTACTATATTTATTTTAAGTGAATCTGTGTGCTGTGATATCGGTTCAAGTAAGTCACACCTCATCTCTGAGACATCACCACTATGCTTCCGCAACCAATAGAATGAAACATATGACATCATCTCAGGTGACGAGAGGTGGGGGTGTGACAGGGTGGTATCAGAGCCACAGGTTCTTTATTATACATAAATAGGGGGTTTCTTCTTGAGTTTTTGCTAATTCATCACCGTTTAGAAGTTATTTACAACCGTAAGTAAGTGTAACGACTTACAGTTACTTACATCAGATACGTGTTGTAAGTAACCGTAAGTCGTTACACTTACTTACGGTTGTAAATAACTTCTAAACGGTGATGAATTAGCAAAAACTCAAGAACGAAAACCCTCCTATTTATGTATAATAAAGATCATGAAAAAAAAGAAAAAAAGATTCGGGCAAAAAACGCAAAAAATGCTAGGGTTATGCGGTTATCGCAATAAGGAAGGGTTAACATTTGATCCTTCCCCTATATATATATATATATATATAGGGGATGGTTCCTTTGTTAACCATTCCTTATTGCGATAACCGCATAACCCTAGCATTTTTTGCGATTTTTGCTGCCATTGTTTTGTGAGACTCATATTCGCTACCACCATAAGACCAAGATATTTGAATGGCAATTCTCCAGCTTTACAGTTCAAAACTTCAACCATATTTTTCACCACATCTTCCTTCATATTTTATCCAATCAAACTAGATATTTGCAAATTCATTTCTAGACCAGTAGCAAGATAGAAACTTCTCATCAGCCTCCTCAAGTTTGCAAAATTTGAGGATGACCATTCCCCATAATGATAGCATCATCTGCGAACAGTAGGTGTTATAGTTTCGGTCCCCCATTAGGAATGGTTATACCATGTATAATACTCATATCTCTTGCCAACGCTAGGCTACAACTAAGGGACTCCATGATTAGAATAAATAAGAAAGGCTATAGAGGATCGCCTTACCTTAACCCTCTTTTACATTGAAACTTATTCGTAGAGGAGCTATTTCGAAAAGATCCGAGATGGATTCAAAAGCTTTATCAAAATCAATTTTAAAAGGAAATGACTTCATTTTTGCCTTTTCAGCTATGAAACAGTTTCATTTAATATTAGAACTCCATCCATTATGTTTCTATTTGCTAAAAAATCCGTCTATGTTTCCAAAATTAGGGAGCTGATAACTGTTTTAAGCCTATTTGCAAGAACTTTAGATATGACCTTAATGATACATCCAATTAGGCTAATCGTTCTATAGTCTATCTAAGAAATGGGGTCTATTTCTTTGGAATTAATACCATGAATGATGAGTTACATCCACCCGAAATCTGACCGTCCCTGTGGAAAGAGTCTAAAATACCCTTGAAGTCTTCTTTGAGATCTTTCCAAAAAAATTATAAAAGAAAAATTAAACCCATCTAGACCACATGTCGTATTACTTCCACGTTCCCAAACTGCATTTTTAATTTCCTCCATAATGAATCGAATCACTAATGCATCAAATTCAGCACTAAATTTATGTTTTGATAATGGACATGTAAACAATGGTATGTTAGACATTACTTCTCTAAATTTGTTTTCAAAGAAAGCTACACCGCATCTTTAATACATTTTGAGTCAACACACCATTCCCCATCAATTGTAAGCAAGTTTACCAACTCATGTAACACTAATTTTGGTTTATTGATAGTATATAGCTATATTTAAAAAAATATGCTTAAAAGACTTGTAACTTATGCTTTGATACTTTTTTTTAAAATTCTAATATATAATATAGGTTATTAAGTTATAAAGTTATAAGATGTAAGATTATGAATGCACAAGTTATTTAAAACAGATATAAACAAACTTACATAGTGTATTCATACTCTTTAGTAGAATCTGAGAGTGAATAATAAAGACAAACCTTAGCCTTATTTCATATAGGATAGAGAGGCTACTATAAAGAAGTTTCCGGCTCAAAATTATTGTTTGAAGTTAAATACCCAACACTTTTAACGTTATTTTCACAAAATAAGTAAAATAACGTTAAAATTAATGTAATTTTACTTGTGCATCTTAAGGTCCCACATATATATACATTATATGCATGGAACGTAAATGAACATTTATTTAAAACATATATGAATACTTTATGTGGTAACCGGCATAGTTTTCATTTTTCTTTACTTTATAACGCTTAAATGTTTATCCTATTTATCCTACTCCATCTAATTTACCCTAATTCCAACAAATAATATATTTGTCCTGCAAATCTAGTCTACTGTTTAGGGCTTCACCTTGTGACTGAGAGGTCATGAGTTCGAGTCCTGTCAGAGGCAATTTAAAGGAAATCCAGGTGAGGGAAAGAATCTTGAGCTTAATCTCGGGTTCTTGACCAATGGGGGCGAGAGTTTACCTATTCCACGGGGTTCCCGCGCATCTGGTGTGGCCGCGTCCTACCTCTGCCCGGTGGGCCCTGTTAAGACAACATACGTGGTATGTAGGATTGTCGCCGTTCAAAAAAAAAAATCTAATTTACCCTAACCTATCGTCCTATCATAGGAAGGATTTGACTTTTGACTTCAAAGGAAGCATCATCGATATGCTCAAACTCGAAATGCTTTGTCATGAGACTCAACTTCTTAACCTTACATAATTTTTAACAAATTCTCTAGAGTATATAATTTGAAAGGGCTCTTTTATTTGGACACCCAACTTTTATATTTTAACACCTCAGCGACCTGAGACGGGTCGTACTGGGCAGTACGGCCTGTATTGAGTACAAACAAACATTCCAGGAGATTCCTTGGAATCAGTGAAACATTCTGTTGGACGGGCCGCACTGGGCAGTACGGCCCGTCTTGGTCCAAGCTTATTTTTCCAAGCCATTTTTGATGTCAAACCAGTTGAGTCCACTTGATACGACCAGTACGGGCCGTCTTGAGGTTATTTATTTTAATTAAACTTAATTTACATATTTAAATAATTTTAAATATATACGTTTAGTACGTGAATTATTTGAGCGGTATACGGCTATTTGATTAAACGTCATTTATATATATACGTTTAGTACGTGAATTATTTGAACGATATACCGCTATTATGTTAATTAAACGTCATAATGTTGTTACGTTATCATTTTTAACGATATTGATTATTTACGAAATCGTTTTAACTAAATAATTCATTTTATAATTAGTTTGTTTACGTTAATTTAAATAACGATATAAGTTTGTAACGCAAATATTAAACAACACAAATATAAACAATACAAATATAGAAAGAAACATACATATATACACAACATAAGTTTATATACAAAGAAACAAAATACAAAAATACATACTAACTACGATCCGGATTGTCCAGCGGACGATCTGTCGTCGGCAAAGACGCGTGGCTCCGGAAACAGTGGAAGTTGTGACCCGTGCCGTCGCGCATGCTCTGACGCGACCGTCCACTGGACCAAATCCTCATAACGATCGAGCCGTCGCTCGAGGCGTGCCTCTCAGGCGGGCCGACGATGATCGACCTCAGCCATGTGCTGAGCAGTCTCGTCGCACCGGGCGGCAATCTGGTGCAACAACGCCTCGAGTGGCTCGGTCAAGCGCACCGCACGGTAAACATGCGGTGGATGCTGAGGCGGCTCATCCTCACGCGCCGGTGATCGAACCGGCTCCTCCCGAATCGGATCGGGGTCCGGGATCTGCTGCTGCTCCTGCTGCTGGTCCGACACGACGACAATCTGGGCGGGCTGAAACGGTCGGCTATCCAATCCAATAAACCGAAATCCCAGACCCAGGATGTCGGCAGCAAGTTTCATTCTTATGATCGTCCGACGATCGAGCTTACGAGGCTCGATCTCCGGCAAATCATTAAGCATGTCAACCAAGCCTCTGTCGCGGGCAATGTGGGTGACAAAGGCGCCACCCCATAATGTATCGCGCTCCTATCGGTGGTAAAAGGAGGCGTAGTATAACGCAAAATACTATGCCAGGTTGCATGGCCTGCCAGCAATGAGTGAGTGAAGAGATCTGTCGTCGTCACCCACTCCTGGCTCTGGCCGCGACCTGAGATGGTCGTCACGATGCAGCGGTGGATGTAACGAATCAGAGGATCTCTGATCATCGTCGCCTGTACTCTGTGGCTGGTGAACGGCGTATCAGATATCTAGGCCCACCAAGCCCTCATAACCCCCTCCTCCCCCTGCGTCAACCCATGTGTGAAGTCATCACGAACGGTCTCCGACTCATAATAAATGCCTAAGTGCACGGAGAACCGCTCGATCGACATCTCGAAGTGTTGTACGCCTAAGGAGAACTCAATATACGGAGGAAGCTCCTCGTCATCCTCCACCCGAACTGATGTCTGGTGAGCTCGATATCTAAATATGGATAGATACTCCACGGTGATCAGTCGGTAGGTGGGCAGCTCAGCGAGCTCGAACAGGCGAGTCCACGGCGTGTCATTGCCGAGGATGGTTCTCGCACGCACTGCCTCCCCGGCATCAGCAAGAACACCCTAATCTATACAACGTGGCGTCGCCACGCTCATCCGAATAATTCGACGGCACCTCATCGTTGTCGCTGATGCTGGCTCGAACTGAAGTCACTCGTGCCGCGACAGCGCGAGTGTCTCGGGAATCTAACGGCGGCCCCTGTTGGGCGACGTCCTCCTGGTGTGGCATGTCGGCCTCCATCTCGGTAATAAAAGTATAAGCTAAAAAACGAAAAACAAGATAATGTTAAAAAACAAATTTGACCAAGACGGGGTCGTACAGCCCAGGACGGCTCGTACTTACGTTGTCGGTCTCAAACAAAACCAGGCCATCTTGGCCATACCAGGGCAAAACCAGGCCGTCTGACCAAGAAGGCCTGTCTTGGCCATACCAGGGCAAAACCAGGCCGTCTGACCAAGATGGCCCGTCTTGGCCACACAAAGGCAAAACCAGGCCGTCTGACCAAGACGGCCCGTCTTGGCCATACCAGGGCAACACCAGGCCGTCTGTCCAAGACGGCGGACAGACGGCCCGTCTTGGGCAAGGCGGCCCGTCTTGGCATACCAGCCCAAAAGTCACCTTCTTCATTTGATGAACAAGACGTGGCGTATAGGTCAAGACGGTCCATCTTGATTGTTGGTTGGTTCATATTTGAATGAGCAAGACGGGCCGTGCAAGTCAATACGTCCCGTCTTGTTCTTATTTTGAAAACGAAAAATCAGTCAAAACAGGTCCTATTTCGATCCAAATCCAAATCTAAATATATATTCATGATCTACAGAGAAAAATACGTACCTGGTGTTAAAAGTTTGAAGAACCAAGACGAGGTGTATAGACCAAGACGAGAGTGTTTTGGGTGTATGTGTGTGTGAAAAAAGTAAAAATGAAATCTGGAATTTGAATTTAATATAGATCAGTACGAGCCGTACTGGGAAACTATTAGCAGATGTCCACAAAGGAAAATTGGTTTGAGGACCTTGACTGCTTAAAATGTGAACGATTACGCCAAATCTTGGAGCAATTACTAAACATGTGTGAGGCATAAACATCCAATGTTCGGAAGGAGCAGGTGCAATCTGTTGCCAATTTATTGTGTTGCGTAGTACATCATAAGATCCTGGGTCGTAGGAGTTAAACACATATCTGTACAGATCTGCGTTGAAATCCAACTCTTGCAAGAGTTGTGTCACACCCCCACCTCCGCGTCACACCAGACGACGTCATTTTTAAAGGTAGCGGAAGCATAGCGGCGAAGTCTCGAAGGTGAGGGGTGACTTACTTGATCCGGTATCATAACACACATAGTTAAGAAAAGCACTTATTACAAATCACGACAAATATTTATTACATGTCCTGAATATCCGTTTACAACTTAAGTTCCTTCTATTGCATCCCAAGTCCTAACTACATGGTGCGTGCACAGGTGTTTCCTCACCGTTGGTACTGATTACCTGTAAAAGATTTAAAGTTTAAAAATATCAGTATAAAACTGGTGAGTTCATAACTAAGACTCGATACAATATGATATGATAGTAAAGTCAATGGTACACATTAACATAAGTGAATAATCATGTGACCCGTATCCAGATCCTTTCTGACAGTCCAGTCTAGAAAATAACCGAAGTTAAAATCCGTGCCTCTAACTCAATGTCTCACTACATCAAGTCGATACCAGGAATGGTGACAAGCATTCACACAAGGGTAGACGCTATCTATCCATGAATGGGGTTGTCAGCCCGATAGTACTATCTTTGTCCACACATTCGGCCCCACATGGGTTAACCAGATACAGTTGGTTTTGAGGACTTTTGTTGTACACAGAAAATAGTCATAATCCCATGACACCCACATGCAAGCCGGTATTGCAATTGTTACTAAACATATCACACGTTTGATAAAGATTTCATAATAGTCACCCCGATGTTAAGAAAACAGTAAAAGAAAAGGGGTTGTATGAAACTCACCTGAAGTTTATGAAAAGATAAAATCACACGAACGGTGGCTAAAAATGCTAATCTGCATTAGTTTATTTATAATTAATTATTTGTGTTTTAACTTGCTGATTAGATCTGTTTGAACGTTCAATGTCACCGACATTGTAATGAAAAGTCATCGAACTAAGATTAGATGTTTAATTAATTATTTAGTCTAATATCATACAATGTACTATAATGTAGGTACCTATACCCGTTTAGGTACCTTGTGTTAAGTTGATGACTCATTGGATTAGCCGGGATAATCTCCGACTAATTAGTTAGGTAATGCTGTTGATTATATTACTTAAACAGTCCCTAGATGAAATCTCGGCTTAGGAATGATTAATTCTTGTCACTAATTATCCATGTATCACAAAACATAACAATATGACATTGGAATAGGTTAAACAATCATGTTTAACATATTAATCCTACTGTTATCATAAAACCAGACAGTTATTCCAATTGGTAGGGTAATAATTGTGATTAGTTTGAAACACTTGGGATTAACCTTGCATTTCAAAGATTAACCAAAATAATCACCTACATTGTCATAATCCAATGGTTTAAACCATTAGAAGTATTGTTATGGTTTGGTGAAAACCGGGCATTATAACGGATCAAAACAGGCATTTACCCGTTAACAAGACAAGTTATCCGTCAAAAATCATTCCTAGCTATCATCTAAGCAATAATCAACAACCCTAACTATATCATTACATTCAAAAACACGATCTAATCAATGAAGATCAAGTCAGAAGATTAAAAAGGATAGTTACCCAAATCAGACGATTCTACGGACAAAATCACGATCAGGACGTGTATACACGTTCACCGGTTCGAGCTGGACGTTCTGGTGGTGTCAAATATGAGTTTTGGTGGGAGATTGGTCAAGATCTTGAGTTACAGAGGGTTTAAAGTCGAAAGGAAAGAAAATAGAATTTTCTGCATGCTTCTGCGATATAACAAGCTGGTTCAACAGACCGACCTACTCGTCGCGTAACGCGACAAGTGGCCCACATGTCGTCGCGTACCGCGAGGGATTCCGGATAAAATTTGATATCGTGACTTGTCGCGTACCGCGACAAGACTCCAAGGAGTCGTCGCGTACCGCGAGAGATTCAATTTCAAGATTTTTCTTCGTTTCGCGATTCCGGACAATCCGTAACTCGGTTTCACGCACGGTTTTCTCCCATGTTCCCAATTTCTCGCACACTTTAAACCTGTAATGATTAAAATCATCAATTTAACACAGATTCCTAGAACGACCAAACGTGCTCGTGTTATTGATGACGTAATGTTTACCTGCAATTGTCACAGTCTCCTCCTGTTACAGAAATTTCGTCCCGAAATTTGCTTTAACTCCTACAGTTTGATCGCCTATGTAAACAAATGAGGATACTTCTGTTTCATGCGGTCTTCACGTTCCCAAGTGTACTCTGGCCCTCGTTTAGAATTCCATTTGACTTTTACAATTGGTATTCGACTTCGTTTGAGGGTCTTTTCATCTCGATCCATTACTTCGACTGGTTCTTCCGTGAACTGTAGGTTTTCGGCAATGTGTATCTCATCAAGAGGTATGACTAGTGACTCGTCCAATAGGCACTTTTTCAGATTCGAGACATGAAACACATCATGTATGTTACTAAGTTCTGAGGGTAACTCTAATCTGTATGCTACCATTCCAATCCTTTCAAGAATTGTAAATGGTCCTACAAATCTTGGTGAGAGTTTTCCTCGTTTACCGAATCTGAAAATACCTTTCCAGGGAGAGACTTTTAGCATCACTTTATCACCAATCTGGAATTCGAGTGGTCTACGTCGATTATCAGCATAACTCTTCTGTCGATCGCATGCTGCTTTAATTCGTTCCCGAATGAACGCGATCTTATCAGTCGTTTCCTGGATCAGTTCCGGGCCAACAATCTGACTTTCGCCTACTTCTGACCAACACACAGGAGATCGGCATTTGCGCCCGTACAAAGCTTCAAATGGAGCACATTGGATACTAGTATGATAGCTGTTATTATAAGAAAATTCAACCAATGGCAGATGAGTATCCCAGCTACCTCCAAAATCAATTACACAGCTTCGAAGCATGTCTTCTAATGTTTGATTTGTACGTTCAGTCTGCCCATCCGTTTGTGGATGATAAGCTGTGCTCATGTTGATCTGTGTACCCAAGGCATGTTGAAGAGTTTGCCAAAAACGTGACATAAATCGACTATCTCTATCAGAAATAATAGAGATTGGCACTCCATGTCGCATTACGATTTCGTTGATGTAGAGTTTAGCTAAACGGTCCATGGAATAGTCTTCCCGAATTGGTAAGAAATGTGCTGATTTGGTAAGGCGATCTACGATGACCCAAATAGCATCATGGTTATGCGCCGTTCTGGGTAATTTAGTGATGAAATCCATGGAAATTTGTTCCCATTTCCACATAGGGATTTCTGGTTGTTGCAATAACCCAGATGGTCTTTGATGTTCTGCCTTAACCTTAAGGCACGTTAAGCATTTATTCACATATTCTGCTATTTGTTTCTTCATACCAGGCCACCAGTAGAAGTCTTTGAGATCTTTATACATCTTGTCAGTACCTGGATGAATAGAATATTTGGATTTGTGAGCTTCGTCCAAGATAATTGGTCTGATATTACCAAGTACTGGGATCCATGCTCGGTTTTTGAAATATAATATTCCATCCGTTTTGGTTTCAAGTTGTTTATCTAACCCTCGTAATTTCTCAACGGTGTAATTTGTTGTTTGCAAGGCCTGCCGTTGAGTTTCACGTATTTGAGGGTTTAGACTAGTTTGAATCGTCATTTCCAGCGCTTTCACACGTATGGGTTTGACTCTCTCTTTGCGACTTAAAGCATCGGCTACAACATTTGCTTTACCTGGGTGGTAACGGATTTCGCAGTCATAGTCGTTCAGAAGTTCCACCCATCGCCTTTGTCGCATATTTAGCATTTTCTGATCTAGAATGTGTTGAAGACTTTTGTGATCTGTATAGACCGTACACTTCGTCCCGTACAAGTAATGTCTCCATATCTTGAGTGCAAACACTACTGCACCAAGTTCTAGATCATGAGTGGTGTAATTCTTCTCGTGCACTTTTAGCTGCCGAGAAGCATAGGCAATCACCTTGTTGTTCTGCATCAGCACACACCCGAGTCCTTGACGTGAGGCATCACAGAAGACTATGAAATTCTCTGTGCCTTCTGGTAGTGCCAGAATAGGTGCATTGCAGAGTTTATGCTTCAACAGTTGAAATGCCTCCTCCTGTTGAGAGTCCCATATGAACTTTTGATCTTTCTGGGTTAGAGTAGTTAAAGGCAAGGCTATCTTTGAAAAGTTCTTGATGAATCTTCTGTAATAGCCCGCTAACCCTAAGAATTGACGAATCTCTGTTGGGGTTTTCGGTGTCTCCCATTGCTTTACCGCTTCAATCTTGCTGGGATCCACTTGTATACCATTTTCATTTACTACATGCCCAAGAAACTGGACTTCCCGTAACCAGAACTCACATTTGGAAAATTTGGCATAAAGTTTCTCATGTGCTAAAAGTTCCAAGATCAGTTTTAAGTGTTGCACATGTTCTTGTTGACTGCGGGAGTAAATGAGAATGTCATCAATAAAAACAATCACGAATTTATCCAAGTAAGGTCTACACACACGATTCATCAGATCCATAAACACTGCAGGCGCATTAGTCAGCCCGAAGGGCATTACTAAAAACTCATAATGCCCGTATCGAGTTCGAAAAGCTGTTTTAGAAACATCATCATCATGGATTCGTAGTTGATGATATCCAGATCTGAGATCGATTTTTGAAAAATAGATAGCACCTTGCAATTGATCAAATAGATCATCTATACGGGGTAGTGGATAACGATTTTTGATTGTCAATTTATTGAGTTCCCGATAGTCGATACACATCCTGAGAGTACCGTCCTTCTTTTTCACAAAAAGGATAGGTGCGCCCCAAGGTGAGTAACTCGGTCTAATGAAACCTTTGTCTAAAAGTTCCTGTAATTGACTCGATAGTTCTTGCATTTCCGATGGAGCCAATCGGTAAGGAGCTTTAGCTATAGGTGCTGCTCCTGGTACTAAGTCAATACGAAACTCAACTTGTCTCACTGGGGGTAATCCTGATATATCGTCAGGAAAAACTTCAGGATATTCTCGAACTACAGGAATGTCTTCAATACGTTTTTGATGTGGTTTGTTTTCAGTCACGTAAGCTAAAAAGGCTTGACAGCCCTTTCTTAAGCACTTTCGAGCTTGCATACATGATATGATACTCAGTTTCCTGCCAGCCCTTTCACCTTGTATCATAAGTGTATCACCATTTGGTAATGAAATACGAATCATCTTATTTTGACATATGACTTCCACTCGATTTTCTGAAAGCCAGTCCATACCAATAACAACATCAAAGCTTCCCAATTCAATAGGAAGAAGATCAATATTAAAAAGATGATCGTTTAGATTCAATAAACACCCTTGAATCACATTGTTAGTCATAATTGACTTGCCATTAGCAAGTTCAATGACGTAAGGGTTTGTTAGGTTATCAACGGCCAATCCGAGTAGTGAAGCAAAATCAGAGGAAACAAAACTTTTGTCCGCTCCGGTGTCAAAAAGAACAGATACATAGTGATTGTTAAGAAGAAACGTACCGGTAACGGTGTTGTTATCACGTCGAGCCTCTTCCGCCCCTATCTGGAAGGCTCTTCCTCTTGCTTCATTGCCCTGGTTGGTGTTGTTGGTAGGGCAGTTTTTCATGAAGTGATCCGGGCTTCCACATCTGAAACACGACCGGTTGATTTGTTGTGGTTGTTGTTGTTGAGTTCCTTGGTTTGATCGGCGAACAGGGAGATTGCAATATTTGGAGAAATGCCCGACCTTGTTACAATTGTTACAAACAGGGCAGGGTCCCACATGATGAAATGGGCACTTAAGACATTTAGGTGCTTGCCCTACATAGGCTTTTCTCTCCAAAGTTGTGGCAATGTATCCCTTTGCCATTTGCACATTCCGGCTGGGTTCCACCGGAGCCCCTGGTTTGCCTTTCCCAACCCATTTTCGTTTCACCCCTTTAACAGTGCTGGGGGTAGTGGTTGCCAGACTGCTGCTTGACTCACCTTTCACTGTCAATGTACCACTTCTTACTGCAACATCGGTAAGCCTGGTGGTTAAGGTGATAGCATGTTTCAAAGTACGTGGTTCAGCTGCCGTGACCATTCCCTTGATTTGAGGTACCAGACCTTTGATATATTTTTCTATCAAAGCCTGCTCAGTTGGAAACATGTTTGGCAGCAGACATGTTAATTCGTGAAATCGATCGGTATATTTCAAACAATCAGCACCGATCATAGAATGGTTCCAAAATTCCTCTTGGAGCTTTTGGATTTCAGTGATGGGACAATATTCTGACAGAATCAAAGTTTTAAACTCGTCCCAAGTCATAGCATCCACAACAGCCGTGGTCAAGGTTTTTGCCTGGGTATTCCACCAGGTCAATGCTGAGTCTGTCAGTGAACAAGCTGCATAAGACACTTTGTGTTCAGCCAAACACTGGCTGATCTTGAGCTTAGTCTCCATGCTCTCAATCCATTTCAAAAGTCCTGACGCTCCTTCCTTCCCCGTAAAAGTAGGGGGATTGCAAGAAGCGAAGTACTTATAAGTGCATCCTCGTTGTGGAGGATCCGGATTGATTGTGTTGGTACTAGTCGTATGGCGGGTTTCAACATGTCCGCCTGTAGCATTATGCTCCGTATGGACTCTACCCGAGCCAGAAGCACGATTTGTTTGATATTGGGCCAACATGCCCGTAAGAACAGCGGATAATTGGTCACCTGCTATACGAGCAACGTCCGCTTCATTTAGACTGGGTCCATTCACAGGTGGATCCTGAATGGATTCTTGAGTTTGAGGATTTTTAGCAGAACGACCTCTTCTAGGGGCCATAGTCTAATCACACACAGATAAAGTAAAGTCAGAACAAGAATCCATAGTCGTAATAAAGACAAATGTTGTATAACTACTTCGAGTTTTTCACAGTTATATTGTACACCACTAAGTCATGTTCATAGTTGCAGTTATACTAGTACGTCTGTTTATCTTGCCAAGCGTATACTAGTATCATTTTATAGTCTACCAAAATGACACCGATTTAGACATGTTACTACACTGATATGTACTAGTATTACATTATTTCACTATAATGTAGTACCGATATTAATATGTTTCTACACGTGTTTGTTATGTACTAGTATTACATTATTTCACTATAATGTAACACCGATATTGATATGACCCTATCACAAATTTTGTTACGTACTAGTATTACATTACTTCACCGCAATGTAACACCGATATTGTTATGACTCCACATGAGTCTTGTTATGTACTAGTATTACATTACTTCACCGCAATGTAACACCGATATTGTTATGTTTTCGCACAAGTTTTCTTTTATATGACTTGAAAAGTTAGCACCGGCTATAATGTAAAGACACAATGTTGCACATACAATGTTAAAAGAAAACTTTTATTATAACTGTCACAGTTGTACATTAGGATTAGTACATATGCAAGAAAATATCCTAATGCAGTTGTACCCACTATTACAACCTAACCGTCCGAGGCCTATTTTACAAGTCAAAACTTCCTCGGAGTAGTACAGTCCAGCCTATTCGATTCCTTTACCGTAGTAAATACAGTAAACATGTGATAATGATGGCCACCGCTGCCATCACTATTGCTGCGTCCAACAGTCGTAGCTCCATCCTCATATTGCCTAACCCTACCATCCATCCCCTAACTCTCTCTACCCCACTCCTACACATACCACCCAAAGTCCACTGAAGTCTACCCTCAATCACCTCCCTCCATGCCCTGGCACCTGCCTCCAGGACAGCAACATGTTCAGCTAAACTCTCATAGGCCGTGCGAGTTTCCCACAGAGTGTCACGTGTTTCCTGCAATGAAACACGCGATAACTGAAGATCCAATGTAACCCGTCGCAGCTGAACTCTCATCTCAGCCTGCTGAGATGACTCGCCTTCCTCATGTATGGAATGAGGTACATCCCGGGTGCTAGTGGTCCTCTCGGAATAGGACCTGTCGAGATGCGGGCTCGTCCCCGCCTTCCTCCAAACCCTGTAAATACTGGTACTTGCTGTGGTGGTGTAGGGCTTTGTGCCCTCCCGATAGCTGGTGAGTCAGCATCTAACAGATGCTGAGGTATAGGTGGTGTAGGTGGTATTGATGGTAAAGTCTGGTGGGACATTTGAGATGACGGCACTGTCTGTGTTGATCCTGAACTTGTTTCCGTGCCAAATGAATCACTTTCTGAGTCTGACATTGCTGTATCGACACACAAGTTCGTATTAGTAACATAAAATAAATAAATAACAACAACATTTATTTGAGTGTTTATATTTGTTAACTATGTTCGGTGCTCTCAGTGTAACTATTCGAGCCTATGGTTATAATCTAGGTTTCTAAGTCCGCCTAAATTCTATAACCTGTGGCTCTGATACCACCCTGTCACACCCCCACCTCCGCGTCACCAGACGACGTCATTTTTAAAGGTAGCGGAAGCATAGCGGCGAAGTCTCGAAGGTGAGGGGTGACTTACTTGATCCGGTATCATAACACACATAGTTAAGAAAAGCACTAATTACAAATCACGACAAATATTTATTACATGTCCTGAATATCCGTTTACAACTTAAGTTCCTTCTATTGCATCCCAAGTCCTAACTACATGGTGCGTGCACAGGTGTTTCCTCACCGTTGGTACTGATTACCTGTAAAAGATTTAAAGTTTAAAAATATCAGTATAAAACTGGTGAGTTCATAAATAAGACTCGATACAATATGATATGATAGTAAAGTCAATGGTACACATTAACATAAGTGAATAATCATGTGACCCGTATCCAGATCCTTTCTGACAGTCCAGTCTAGAAAATAACCGAAGTTAAAATCCGTGCCTCTAACTCAATGTCTCACTACATCAAGTCGATACCAGGAATGGTGACAAGCATTCACACAAGGGTAGACGCTATCTATCCATGAATGGGGTTGTCAGCCCGATAGTACTATCTTTGTCCACACATTCGGCCCCACATGGGTTAACCAGATACAGTTGGTTTTGAGGACTTTTGTTGTACACAGAAAATAGTCATAATCCCATGACACCCACATGCAAGCCGGTATTGCAATTGTTACTAAACATATCACACGTTTGATAAAGATTTCATAATAGTCACCCCGATGTTAAGAAAACAGTAAAAGAAAAGGGGTTGTATGAAACTCACCTGAAGTTTATGAAAAGATAAAATCACACGAACGGTGGCTAAAAATGCTAATCTGCATTAGTTTATTTATAATTAATTATTTGTGTTTTAACTTGCTGATTAGATCTGTTTGAACGTTCAATGTCACCGACATTGTAATGAAAAGTCATCGAACTAACATTAGATGTTTAATTAATTATTTAGTCTAATATCATACAATGTACTATAATGTAGGTACCTATACCCGTTTAGGTACCTTGTGTTAAGTTGATGACTCATTGGATTAGCCGGGATAATCTCCGACTAATTAGTTAGGTAATGCTGTTGATTATATTACTTAAACAGTCCCTAGATGAAATCTCGGCTTAGGAATGATTAATTCTTGTCACTAATTATCCATGTATCACAAAACATAACAATATGACATTGGAATAGGTTAAACAATCATGTTTAACATATTAATCCGACTGTTATCATAAAACCAGACAGTTATTCCAATTGGTAGGGTAATAATTGTGATTAGTTTGAAACACTTGGGATTAACCTTGCATTTCAAAGATTAACCAAAATAATCACCTACATTGTCATAATCCAATGGTTTAAACCATTAGAAGTATTGTTATGGTTTGGTGAAAACCGGGCATTATAACGGATCAAAACAGGCATTTACCCGTTAACAAGACAAGTTATCCGTCAAAAATCATTCCTAGCTATCATCTAAGCAATAATCAACAACCCTAACTATATCATTACGTTCAAAAACACGATCTAATCAATGAAGATCAAGTCAGAAGATTAAAAAGGATAGTTACCCAAATCAGACGATTCTACGGACAAAATCACGATCAGGACGTGTATACACGTTCACCGGTTCGAGCTGGACGTTCTGGTGGTGTCAAATATGAGTTTTGGTGGGAGATTGGTCAAGATCTTGAGTTACAGAGGGTTTAAAGTCGAAAGGAAAGAAAATAGAATTTTCTGCATGCTTCTGCGATATAACAAGCTGGTTCAACAGACCGACCTACTCGTCGCGTAACGCGACAAGTGGCCCACATGTCGTCGCGTACCGCGAGGGATTCCGGATAAAATTTGATATCGTGACTTGTCGCGTACCGCGACAAGACTCCAAGGAGTCGTCGCGTACCGCGAGAGATTCAATTTCAAGATTTTTCTTCGTTTCGCGATTCCGGACAATCCGTAACTCGGTTTCACGCACGGTTTTCTCCCATGTTCCCAATTTCTCGCACACTTTAAACCTGTAATGATTAAAATCATCAATTTAACACAGATTCCTAGAACGACCAAACGTGCTCGTGTTATTGATGACGTAATGTTTACCTGCAATTGTCACAAGTTGTTTTCGAATAAATGCCCAATGACTTTCATCGATCCTAAACCCACGGCTAGAGAACGAAAACCACAGTTACCATCTGGCTCGACGTCTTGTATGTTTATAACGTAAGGTTGAAGTAAAGAAGGATGTGACGACCGAAGCGATAAACATTGTTTAATCCTTCTGGCTTCATGTTACGTGGAAAACGAATTCGTTTTGACTTAACGAGTCCGATGGTGGCATTGCTTTTGATACCGATGGGGAAAGACTGCGCCGAGATATGGGTTTCTGACTTTTCTCGGTCACAGATGTAAACGAGCTATGCCTCGAAGGTTCAAATATACTTTCTTGGATGCTAAATTATCTTTAACAACGTCTTGCTCCTTTGTTTCTGTGCCTTTAAATTTGTACGACCACGTGTATCTTTTTGAACTGAAGGCGCCTTTTTGTCACTTTTTTTGAAAATACCTGCACCAAGACTATCTTTATTAGACTCTTTTTTATTTCAGAAGGTTTAGAATTTATTTCTTCTGTAACCAGACCCATTTGTCCAATAACATCTATTTCTTCTTCTAACAATGTTGGGTCAGCTGTATTAAGTTTTGTCTAAAAAATATCTATATCTGAGAGCGGCATCTTCTTATCTGCATAATTTATAATTAAAATAATATAACAGTAACTACGTGCGAAACATTTAAGATTTACATTTAATATTTCGAACCTGTGTTTAAATATTTTGATATATTACGACAACCCACAACTCGTCCAAAGCTGGTGGCCACACGTCTTATTTTTGTCGCGTATGACTCTTATTTTGTCTTTTTCCTCGACCAACAAATCAAGAGCTTTATGAGACACATTTCCTCGAAGATTATCAAATATTGCTAGTTTATGATGACCCATAGTTTTAATCAAGCTCGTTTCAAAATCGTGTTTCATTTTTACCTCCAGTGCTTGCACGATTTCATTTACGAAACCGACAAGCGAGGCAAGCGTGCTGTTTGTTGATCTGAGGAATTGTTTTAGGTTTGAGTGCTGACTTTCCACTCGGTTAGTTGTACGCTGACAAAAGTTGCGCGTTCTATGGTCCATGCTGTTACAAACATATCTCTGTAACTGTTTAACCATGTGTGCGTCAGATACTCCAAAACCCCTGAAATGAAACAAAACCAAATGATGATATGATGATAATAATATTGATGGGTAATATGATGCTTACTTTTGTTGTCTTTGATAAGTCTTTCGTACAGACGTTGTAGTTGTAGTCGTATAAGTCTGTTGTCAGAGAGTTACACAAATTCGCCCATCGACCTTTTGAAATTCTTCCGGTCTGCATCCGAAAAGCTTGCCTTGCAGTGTTTGGCAATATTTTCGTCTATGTGCCATCTGTAGAGATATTTGAAGCTTTTGGAAACACCTTACGGCACGCACTCATAACAGCAAGGTCTCGATCTGTTATGATCACACGATGCTCCTTACATTTATTCAACATACTCTTAGCCATTTACAAGACCTAGACGTAGTTTTTCCTCATGCTCTTTGCTTACGAACGCGTGAAGAATACTAACGTCTGGTGTGTGTGGAAGTCAAGCCAATAATTTGAATAAATGGAAGCCTGTACTGGTTCGTTTTGTAGACGTCGCGTCCATCATCAGTACGTGCGGAAATGCACGCCACCAGCAATACAATTTTGGATGACAGAGAAAAAATGTCTTCCATGACGTTTGTTTCAGGATCCTCCCAGGTATAGTAAACGTACCGCTGACTGTGAAGCACGTTTTCCAAGACTGCATCGGAGTATCGCCGAATTTCTTCTTGTTTTTTATCTTCTGCTGTAAATTGTATACATCTCTAGAGATAGAGACATTTGCAGGGTTATGTTTCTTTACGCTCGAAAGAATGTTACGAAGATTCCATGCGTCGCTCTGTCAGATTCTGAACCAGATCTTCTTCCTCCTGAGTAAATCTTCTAACATATGGATAACCCTCTAGATTCTGAGTAGGTTCGTGATTGTGATTTTCGTTTATCACCTGTAATTTCCAGTATTCACAAGCATGTTGTATAACCCTATCAGTTGAAACGAACAACTGATTTTCTTGCTGTCCGACCGTCTATGATTGCAATGCTATTGTGCTCGCCACCCCACGGTCACACATAGCCGCCGTTGTTTACACTGCCTTTTGTCTTTGATTTCTTCTTCGTCTTCTTTTGACTACAATGTAACCATTGTCTAGTGTTCTACTTTTCACCCATCCTGCCAACGCTTCCTCGGACATAAACTCCTGACATATAAAAACAATAATAAATACCGTAAATGGGTAGCGATAATATACAATCATCAACATTTATGTTTTCATTTAAGTTACCTCTTTGGTTTCCCAGTTAATATTTAAAGCCGCCGGCTTTTCTTCATAAGTCTCCTCCAGATTACTTTTTTTTTACTATCGTCATACACGAAACCATACGATGCTTGACTGTCAAAAAAACGACATCAGCGTTAGGTTCAGCATTCAGATCTATCGTGCCGTATGAATACTCAACAGCAGGCTCTTTGCTCAAATCTGACACGAAATAGTTGAAAAAACTCCCATCCCAACAACAACATCGTTACAAATATGAATTATCTTGAAATATATTCGAATTCGAAACTTACGCGTTTGTTTGAAACAATTCAAGCTTTTTACACATTTGAAAATGGTTCAATATGGCCCGTACCTATCACACCCCCACCTCTCGTCACCTGAGATGATGCCATTTGTCACTTTGAGAAGGTTGCGGAAGCATAGTGGTGATGTCTCAGAGATGAGGTGTGACTTACTTGAACCGATATCACAACACACAGATTAACTTAAAGTAATACATTAGCAAAGGTTTCGTCATAACAACCAAAATTACAGTTTACAACTAAATTTATTGCACAACTATCTTATTTAATTACAAATGTAGAAGTGCATCCTCACCGTATTGTCACCGTTGACCTGCAAAATGTTTGATTTTGAAACGTCAGCACAAAGCTGGTGAGTTCGACAATTCATTTAACAATATGATATGATAAATATATGTTCACAAAAAGTTCAGTTCTGGATAACCATGGACCTGTATCTAGTTCCTTTCCGACAGTTGTTCGCCACGAAGATACTACCCGTCGGTAAATATCTTAATGCCTCATTATCTTAATGTCTATCACTAACATTAAGAAGTATTTTGGAAACAGGGTACAAACATTCACACAAGGGGAGATGCAATCCTCCCAGCAAATGGTTTGTCATACAATAGTACTATCAATGATTCCTAT